>FPAK01000007.1:13042225-14242225 GCA_900116095.1 Euclidium syriacum
TAAATACTGAAATGTTGAAACTTTTTTCATCTTGAATGTGGTTAAGAATGCATTGTAGAAATCAAAGATGACAAAAGTCGAAAGCTTGGTCTCATTGTTGAGCTTGGCCACTACTTGATGTAACAAGTTATTGTGGTAGTTCACTAGCGTGTTTAGAGTGTCGTTGCAATGCTGGTGCGAGGAGGAATGGGAGTAGAGAGGGAGGCACCCGAGTGGTTGCAATGACGGGATTGCTATCTTTTTCACTCCCAAAGAGTGGATTCGCCTCAAATTCACCTCGGTTTGATCCACGACTTGCTTGATGAATTGTGGGAGGGCCTATGAGTTGTAAGAATTTTAAACAATGTTTTTAAGACATTTAAAATTTATTTATGTAAAACGCAGATAGTATATATGTAAAGAAATTGTTTTCTTACAGCGAGGGAGCGGTTTAGGGCGAGGTAAGTCGAGTAGTCATTGCCTGCAACGCTGACGAGAGCGTAGGAAGTAGAAAGGTCGGATGGAAAGTAGACATCGCCGAGGAGATGCTCGAAGAGATTGATCTGAATGGTCATGTTGGGACTTGAGCTCTGAGTATTGAACACTCCTGTCCCTCCATATGCAAAATTCATTCCGTATTGTAATCGTTTATTTTCCACGTCATCTTTCCAGAAGTATGGGATTGGTGATTTTATCTTCAACAATTTGGCTGCACCCATTCACAGGTGTTTCAATAAATCAAAAACAGTATATTAGAGAACATGCAAATTAACATATTAACGAGTTTAAGTACATAGATTTCAAATTATTTTTCAGCAAATAAAATACTGTAGCTAGTGACTATAAACAAAATAATCATATATGCTTTATTTAAATTTCAATATAATCTAGTCTTTTACTCTTAGATAATTCTATTTTTTAGAGTACATACAGAGTCCACCATTGGAAATCGTCGTCTCTATTTAAAATCGAATGCCCACTTTATAAATAAAAATTACTCTATAATAGTTTGGACTTTGGAGTAACATTATTCATTTTTTATATTTATGAAGATAACGTTTTAACTCTGGCCTGGAAAGACAAAGAGAAATACCTAGAAAATCGGTGGAAACGCGACCGTCAGAAAAACGGCCAGAGGGTTTACCGGGGAAAGTGATACCGTAAGGGAATCTCCATGACACAGCGTGAGGTTTCTTTATGTTTCCGGTATCGGCATAAGAATCTCCGAACACAAACAACTTCGTTGGACCGTACAAATGTTGATGGTAATTTGAACCTTCAACTCCACTGAATTCTCCTACCAAAAAAATATGATAAACATATAAATCATAACTCTTCAGTAAATATTCATATAAATTTTAGAGAATCCATCATTAGTGAGAAGCTATAAGATAATTTTGAATTACCAAAAAGGAGAGAAGAGAAAAAGAAGAGTAATACTGAGACTAAGAGTTTTATCAGTGAATCCATTTTCAAGATTTAGAACAAAAGGTTTTGAGTTTTTTTAAAGGAGAAAAAGAAATGGAGAGGACAAAAAAACGAGTATGTGGAGGAGATAGATTAGAGGAGTGAAATTTGGATAACTGAAATTGAACTGTTCTTACTTCTTATCAATAATGTTTTTATTATTATCATTTTAAATGCCTAGATAAATATTTTTGCAAAGTTTGAAATACAAATAACTATTGTTTAAAATGATTATTATTCATAAAATATTCTAATTCGAAGCCTTATCCAAATATTTATCTTAACAATTATCATTTAGCTTTTAAAAAATCCACAAAATATATATAATCAGACAAAATTTTGATTTTTATTTTATTTTTGGGTAATGGGTGAACTTAGATCAGACAAAACTCCTCGTCAGTATATGGCTTTTACAGCAGATTATAAACAAATATATTTTGGTTTTATTCACATCATCACTTGTAATCTGCCACATAATAGATGGTCCCAAACTTGAGTATTTTTCATATTAAAGGTTGGATTTAAGAACATTAAAAGTCGAAGAAAATCGAGACATATAACAATCTCACGTGGGTTATTAGTGTTTATCTATTGTTATATGAAACTGTATAAGATTGGATAGATTTAATCCATTATTATTGCAAATAATGCATTTTAGAAAAGCAAATCTATTAATACGAAAAATTGAGTGAAAATCAGATGTTTATTTGAGGTTTTGAAATTGGCACATGGTTTAAAATTTACAAGTTTAAAATATTGTTTTTCAACGATAAGCATTATGCGACTTTGAATTCATGTGATAATATAGTGATAATACTAGCATAAGCCAAATATACTTGTCGACTAAAAAAAGCGTTTATGAAACAAAACATTTGTTCAAAAATGGAATCTTCTCCAAGTGAAAGATATGTTTTCGGATACGGTAGAGATGAACTGTATAGAGTATCCCGGCTAACGAAACCGTAGCAAGTGAGATCAACGTCAATATCCAAAAATCCTGAAATCACATCCAAAACATATTACAAAATGATCATTATGAATGAAAATTAATCTATATACATTAACTACCACATGTCTAGTGACTTGTGTTAATTCTGTCGTTGCGTCATCATCTAAATTCAAGCCACCAAAATATATGCTATTGACAAAATCAATAAACATTGATTAATTTACCTTAGGATCAGAAACAATGATACCCAAGAGATTAGCCATCAACTCAAGAGCCGCTTGCAATGAGTTCTGTACACCTCCAACCACACACCGGTCCGATTCCGGAGCAAGATCCTAAACCAATAATGTTGTTCCCAAAACATCAAACACTCAACAAAAAAACCAAAACTTTGAAGCAATAGTTCATCAATACTAAACCATTTTCAACTTTAAATTTGTACCTGCATTTGTTGGATTACCGCTAGATCAAACATCCACAAGCCAAGTCTAGAAGTAGCTACTCCAGCCATGAGCATGTACGATGCTATTTTCTCCCTTTCAACCAAAATTGATCCAACACATACCAAAAGACAAGTCCACTACAGAAACAAGAACCCGGCTTTGATAACAAATTCACGTTTCCATGTTTTCGAATAGTAATTAAGCTATACATATAATTTGAATGTGTAAGAAACCACAAGTAAAATAAGAAATGTCTTTCATCTATACTAATAACAGAATTTTAGCATTTGATAATCATTACATAAGTACTTTATTAAGTTCAAGTGTTTCCGCTGTAGGATCATTCGACTATTCCGCTATCCATCACCTAGCTTCAAACCAAGTTTTGATGTAGCATAAATCTATTTACATAACCTAATATTTATCTTGCTTATGCTACATCAAGTTTCGATTAAAATATATACCTGAGACCAGAAGGACCAGAGTCCTGTTCTGAGCGGTGAAAGACGGGACTGCATTATAGGGTACACAACGGTGGCAGCTAATCCAACACCTGCGCTTATTCCTCTACCTATACCAATGATGTAAGTTGGTATACCTTTCCACTCCAATGTTGCCGTCATCAATGTTCCATAACTGTCTCAAAAGTAGAAACAATATATACGTGAAACCGCGAGAAAAGTCAAGCTAAAGAAAGAGACAGAAAGAAGTAATTAAGTAAACCTAAGGACAGTGAAAAACAATAGAGCTAAAGCAACTCCGGGTAACACAATTTCTTGATTGAGATAATTCCTCCACGCGCCAACAAAAGAAGACTCAGAAATTCTCTCAAGAACGCTCATGATTCCATTGCTACTTTGCGCGTTCCCACGAGCCTCCTCTGAGGTTGTTCTCGGTAAAAGGGGAACATTAAGAGATGAAGCAGCTTCTCCTTGCGTTTGAGACAACCTTAACCTCCTTCTCTCGTCGCTTTCTATTATCGCAGGAACACCGTTATACACGGAAATAAACAGCCAATATTCGATCCACACGGTTATAGTAGCCCAACCCGCAAATGTGATAGCTGATGCCCTTAGAGAAACAAAGCTAATGATCAAACCAGTGATAACCGGAGACAAAAGCTTCGAGATCAAATCGATTCCTCTAACAACCGAATTCATTCTTGTTAAAACCGAAGGCGAATGACCTTCCGACATAACCACAACCCTGTAATGAAAAACAAAAAACAATGGCCAATACACTTAAGTGGTTTGTGCTAGTGTAGTTTTTGTGTCACCACCCGGATTTCATCCGTGTAAACAAAAAACTGTTAAATGACACTATGAATGGAATCTAACACTTACCAATCTCTTTCGATCAGAATGGTGCCTGCGAGAGTCGAGAGTACGCTTATAGCGCCAGAAAGATTCGTTAACGCAATTAATGTTGCGAAAACCGGGAAATTTTGAGACTTTAGATCAGGAACTAGAAGCAAAGCAACGACGGCACCACCAGCAACCGTAAAGGATAGGTTTTGAGTTATAAGCCATAGTCTAAGAACTTTAACATAGCTCATTCCATCGATCATTTGGCCAACAATGGAACCGAAAACCGCGGTCGAACCGGATTCTACAGCGCCGTAAACCGCAGTGAGAAACAGAGAGTTTGGCCATAGGTAAATCATGTAAAGAGCAACAGAGAATTCCCAAGTTCTGCAATCAAATTTAATATATATATATATATACAAAATCATAGAATTAATCTTAAGAGTGTAATCATCTTTTGCATTAATCTATGGAGATTTTGATTTGATCAGACCTTGCACCCCATCGAGCAAGAAAATAGCCGAGATAGAGAGAGGTCACCATGGGAGGTGGTAACAATGGCTCTTGTACTTCTTGAGGTTGTTCGTTTGATAGAAGAACACTAGTTTCCGCCTCCTCCATTTCTGATGACTAATTTGATGCTTCCCTTGGAATTTTAATTGAATCTGAAACTCATAAACATCGAATTCCAGTGTTCATTTCTCAAGATTTTCAATTGAAAGGGTGTAAGTAAGCTACCGATGAGATGAATAAAACATAAATTAAATCAAAATAGTCAAATTTTGGAAAATATCTTTTCTTATTTGTAAAATAATCTAAGTGCTGTAAAATTACTGTCACAATCTTCATGGTTCCCTAATGTTTCCCTATAATAAGTAGTATATATTTATATTTTATCCGACGTAAATAAAATGTTAATAAATGACAAACTAATGAGTGAATATTAAAGCATTTTGGTGAAAACGTGAAAAAATAATTTTTACTTTTCTCGGGTTTGCCAATAAATTATTTTGCAAATATGATTCAAATTTTGGTTTATACAACAATTTTTCTATCATCTAAATAGCATAATTGGCTAATGTTCCATATATACTTTAGATCATTTTTAACTTTGGTCTAACTAGAAACCGGAAAACTAGGCAGAGATTGATTTCTGTTAGTGAACCCGTAAGACTTTTAACGAATTTCCGATGAGTTTTATCTCGAAACAGATCAACCAAAACTATGAGTTTCTAGTTTCTCACTTTTTGCATTTGATGTCTATAGAATGTGTTAGACATGTAATAAATCTTTCTGAAAAAACAATTCATCCGTATGAAAACAAATAAACAATCCAAACTCTCTCTTGATTCAAGGAATAGCTTAATCGGGAAATAAAATGAATCGAATATCTTCAACAAATGCTAGATGGAAACAAACAAAAAACTCACATGGCACACGAGCTTGGAGGATGAATGATCGAAGCACCAAATAGAAACCCACATACGTTTTTAGGGCATTAGTATGGTATTATATTATATGGTATTTTTTGGGAGAAGAGATAATGTTCGAATATTTTCTTGATTTGGCGTCAACGATATATAATCCGATCTATCTTATCAATTTATTTTTAAAATATAGTTGTTTTGTCCTGTTAGACTTAGAATATCTTAGGCAGCACAACGACCGAGTAAATAAGACAACAAATTTTATGCCAGAACGAATACTAATACACAAATTTCAAAACTATCTTCTCGTTGTATATTAATTCATGCAAACAGTATATGGACATATATATACGAACAAAACACAACTTACTAGGAGTATATTGTACATGAACTTAAAATAGCATGCATCATGTTTTATGTAGTCTCGCTGTCACATAACTCAGGATATACATGATGTAAAAGAAGTTAACATGACTATTATTTTTTTTAATTATTTGTTTCATTTTTAAACATAACTATTTTAAATTTAGAATTTATACACACCTGATGTAAAAGAAGTTAACCTGATTCACTGGAGACTTTTTAAAATGATGACTCTTTGGAGACTTTACATGATGATAATGCCCTTTTAGATGTCTACACTATAAAAATCTTTAGCCGTCGGACAGTCAAACCCTTACAAAAGATTCATGATATTGAATGGATGATGGTAATGAAACGTAGTCGTCGAGGTCGTGGTAAAGGTCATGACTAATCCCTTCTCTCTTCATCTATTTGTTATTTTTCTATAGAACATGTTCCTTTTCTTAACTTTAAGACATACCTAAGTCTTTGTTTTCTAAGTTTTTTTTAGACTCATGTATGTATAAACTGTATATCTTTAAAGGTATAGCTTTGCAATTTTAATTTGAAAATCTTTTTTAAAAAATTAAATAATAATTAAAAATTAGGAATGCAAACATAATTATCTAAATATTTTTGTGGTTTAATTTGAAAGGTTTTACTATTCACAACATTTTTTTTTTAGAATGGAATCAAAGATGTCATACCATTAAAAAAAACATGTTGGTTTAATAATCGGATGCAAAAACGGTATGCTATGCTAAAACAAAACGGCGCGTATTTTAAATCTCGTGTTCATAAAACTCTTTCGGGGGTTACTTAAGTCATTAACCACCACAAGTCCAGATCCTTCCGATATTCTCTCACTGAGCTCCGGCCATGGCGGTTCGTCTCGCGAAATCATTGGCGTCGTCACGACCGTCGTGTCTCTCCGTCGGAAATCGGAAATCGGCTTTTTATTCGTCCTCGTCCTCCTCTTGGTGGTCTTCCCCAGAGGATTTAACGGAGGGATCGAAGAGACGAGAGAAGAAGACTATCACAGACCGATTCTCCGCCGTGATTGACGCGATACATGACCGTAAACTCCCGCCGGAGCTCCGTGGTCGGCGCGATTTCGTTAGGTATATAAATAAATCCTTAAGAAAAAGCTAATTAAACTGATAAGTAGTCTCTGTGCTCATCTTCTTCTATGTGTTTGGACTTTGGAAATCGATATATTATGGTTCATATGTTTCGTTGAGAACTCAAATGTTTTTACAGATTCATCCAATTCCACCAACTTGTATGCAGAATTGATTCCTTTTCGATATGTATGCAACATCAAATGCTAAATTCATCTCTCTCAGCAATTTTGTGTTCTTTATTAAGCTTGTGGTTGATTCGTCTTCGTTGTGAAACAATTTGATGATGTTGTTGCAGGTCAGAGACTGATATAGTCAATGTGGTGGAGCAAAGGATATGGCATTCAATGGAAGAAGGTCAATTCGAGAATTTACCTGGTAAAGGCAAACCATTAAACCTCCACACGAATCCACACGCAGATCCAGCGGATGATACATTGTATCGGATACTCAACAAGAACGGTTTCGCTCCAGAATGGGTTGAGCTAAATAAAGAGATCAGAAACAGAGCAAAAGAATGGAGAGTTTCGTTGAAGAAAGCGTGGACTATGAAGAAGCTTGACGATGAATCAGGTTGGGAAGAGAAATCGGAGGATTTGAAAACAGAGATGAAACAAATCAATAACATGGTAAGTGTTTTCAATTACAAAAATGAAGATCTTATCTTTTTGCTTATGTGTTTCTTCTTTGTAGGTTTTTAGGTATAATTTGATTGTTCCTTTTGGTCGTCAAATGTTTGGATTGAAATGGGAGAAAGAGATTGATCGATTGAATGAAGAACATCTTTAGGTTGGTCATACTTCTATGAAACTATACTCTGTTTCTTGAGTTTCTTGTAGTGTATTTATAGTATACGAGTCAATGTAGGTTTTGGTTTCTTAGGTTAAAGAAGAATAAGAAAACAAGAAGTGTTTTTGAGTTGTTTTCAGATTATGTCATGTTTGTGTTGTATCAATATCACAAATCTTGTTAAGAAGGAACATTAGAAAGAATATTATACGTTTAGCAAGAAGTCTTGTTCCTTAATTTGAGTTATTTTTTACTACATGAGTGCAAAAAATTGCAAACCGGAATACCAAACCAAAATGATTAAATTGATTTATAAACCGGTTGTTTTTTAATCATAAAATCCGGAAAACTGTAACTAAATTCAATATTTTGATATAGACAGACATCTATAATAAAAAAAAGAAAGATATAACTAGAGAAAATAAAGTTCATTGCTTTATATATTTTTAGTTATATTTCTAACTAAAAAAAATCGAAGCCTAATTATATCAAACCGAATCAAAACCAAATTGAATTATAAATATTTGTATATGGTTTTGAAGAAACCAAGGGACCAAAACCGGAAAATAACAAATCCAAGTTTAAACGTAAACCGAATCATCCAGCTAAATGAAAGTCAACGAATCTACTTGTAACATGAATTTTTTCATGAGAATCTTCTTAACCGAAATGAAAGGAAATAGAATCTTTATATAAGTTTTATATATTAAAAAATGTAATAATAAAAGGATGTGAGAGCGACAATACATCCACTAACACATGGTTCATCTCCAACCACATGATCTCCAGAGAACTTAAACAGAACACAACACTCAATCTCCATCTCACAATCTCCATCTCTCTTCTCCTCTGTCTGAAGAGAGAAGTTTCAATGGTGGTCTCCAATTGCTTTAGCCTTAGCCTCCATCTCCATCATCTTCATCCCCACAAACACAATCATCTTCTTTCCTTAAGATCTCACACCAAAAAACCTAAACTCAATCACCATGTCTCATTTACATCCTCAAGCCACAAGAGCTTCCTCAACACTTCTTCTTCCAAGTCAACGTTTGACCCACTACATAAAACTCTCAATCCCAACTTGCGCCAATCCGGTTTGATCCGGCCAAGAGTCTCGGCGATGACAGGCTCAGAATCCGATGATATCATCGGATACGACGAATCCCAATTCGACCCGACCCTCACAAACGATGACTTAAAACCAACAAAACCAAGCCAAAGAACGTTTTCTTGGTTAGATATGTCAAGTCTATGGATCGGTCTCGTCGTCGGTGTACCTACTTATTACCTCGCCGGAAGTTTAGTCGATTTAGGCATGGCTTGGTGGCAAGGAATAGCCACAGTGGTTGCAGCCAACTTAATCCTCCTCGTACCGCTCGTCCTCACCGCTCAGCCTGGTACGATGTACGGAATCTCATTCCCGGTTCTCGCAAGGTCATCGTTCGGTATTCGTGGAGCTCATATCCCGACTATACTTAGAGCATTAGTCGGTTGTGGATGGTACGGTATCGAGACATGGATTGGTGGTGAAGCTATCTTCTTGCTTTTACCAAGTCATATCAAGAACTCGGCTTTATCTCATACATTACCTTGGTTAGGCACTTCTCCACTCGAATTCTCGTGTTTCATTGTCTTCTGGTTAGCTCAATTATGTATTGTTTGGAGAGGAATGGACGCGATACGAAAGCTCGAGAAGTACGCGGCGCCGGTTTTGATCTTTTTGACCTCTTGTCTTCTTGTTTGGTCTTATATCAAAGCTGGTGGGTTTGGTCATATGCTTTCCTTGTCATCCAAGTTAACCTCTGCTCAGTTTTGGTCTCTGTTCTTTCCCTCGTTAACCGCAAACATAAGCTTTTGGGGAACGTTAGCTTTAAACATCCCCGATTTCTCCCGGTTTGCGAAATCACAAACCGATCAAATTATTGGTCAAGCCGGTCTACCTATCTTCATGGGTTTGTTCACATTTGTTGGTTTAGCTGTTACTTCCTCAACAAGTATCATTTTCGGAAGAGTTATCTCCAATCCGATTCAACTTTTAGGTCAAATCGGAGGCTTAGCAACAACTCTACTCGCTATCCTAGGAATCTCGCTCGCTACAATCACTACAAACATCGCTGCAAACGTTGTCGCACCCGCAAACGCTCTTGTGAATCTAAACCCTAAGGTTTTCACCTTCGGCAAAGGAGCGTTGCTAACCGCGGTTCTTGGAATCGTGTTTCAGCCTTGGAGATTACTTAAATCGAGTGAAAGCTTTGTTTACACGTGGCTTATCGGGTACTCGGCGCTTCTTGGTCCAATCGGCGGGATAATTCTCGCTGATTATTATTTGATCAAGAAGATGAAACTCAACATCGGAGATTTGTATTCGTTGAGTCCTTCCGGGGAATATTACTTCTCCAAGGGATATAATGTTGCCGCCGTGGTGGCTTTGGTCGCCGGAATTATCCCTGTGGTTCCCGGTTTTCTACATAAGATCGGAGCTTTGAAGGATATCTCAAATGGGTTTGTTGTTGTTTATGATAATGCTTTCTTTTTCAGCTTCATTATCGCTGGATTTGTTTATTGGATTATGATGGCTTTCATGAGAATGAAACAGAGGTCGTTGTCTTCTTCTTCGCAGCCGCTTTTGTAAATCTTTTGGCATTCAATTTGTTTTGGTAAGTAATTGATTCACAGATGTACAATCAAACAAAAAGAAGAGAAGGATTATGATTTTTTATTCTTCTCATGTTTTGGTTGGTTAATAATATTATGAGCATATTGGGTTTTGCAGTTGTTACACCTAAGGGCTTGCTAAAGCCCGTAAGTGGCTTTCGAACTCTTAGACAATTTCTCTATGTAATTATTTATTTACTTGCAATCTAAAATTTCTCTAGTTTATGTAATAATTTGATACAATTATGTAGGATTTTAATACAAAAACGTTATAAGATCACATTAACTTTGTTGTAACGTATACAAAACCATATAAATGTTACTAATTTTTATAACTTCACAACTAAATTCATAACGATTACTAAATATCAAAACAAATGGATTTTTTAAAATACTTTATACTATTAATTCTTGTTTCTTCAGGTAAGTGTATTCTAGGTTAATCAGGATATTATGTATAATACTTTATGTTCTTTGATAAATTATTGGTTTTTCATATTTTTTTATAGGTACATCAAATATTATTGCTAAATATAATCTACAAGAGAAACCTCAATCTTCCAATTTGGCTCAAGCTCCTCAATTTGACTTTCGGATCAAAGATCATCCATACGATGAAGATCTCAATTTCCCCGAAGCAGACGGATTCATTTATGATTTATGTAAATGTGTACATCATTGTTTTAAAATGAACAAGCGTATGCGTGATTATAATCATTATATGTGTCTTTGTTCGTTTGAGAATATTGAAAATAATTTACAAGAGAAGTCTCATTCTTCCAATTTGGCACAAAGTCCTCACTTTGACTTTCCGTTAGAAGAAGATGATCATCCATATGACGAAGTTGTCAACATCCCCGAAGCGACCGGGAAATCCGTTTATGATATAGGTCAATGTGTACGTCACTGTTTTAGAATGAACAAACGTATGAGTGATTGTAATCATTATATGTGCCTTTGTTCGTCGGAGAATATAAAATAAGACAGTATATTCTCTTTTAACAAATCATAACACTGGTATAATATCAAGGTTGGATTTCAAAGGGAAGAAAAACAAAGTCAGATTCCATAAAAATGTATGGTACAAAAGCTTTGGTATCAGAGTGTTGACATGAATTTAGTTTAAAGTTGATTACCAAACCGATATTTCACTCCAACATTCTGCTAGTTCGATTGAAATGGTTTTGTTTAATGTCAAAATTCGTTTATCCAACTTCTAAAGCTTCAATAAGGTTAACATATCTAAAGCTTCACGACCGGATATTTAAATCAAAACATCTATAGACCGATCTGTTCAGGATTTTAGGATCCACTACAGGTAATAATAGTAATCGCTTTTAACATAAAAGAGAAATAATAGTAATTGCACTGCTAAAACTTTAAAAAGTCTGAAAAAATTTAAAAATTACTAGTATAATTTAATATTGCATGTTGCAATCTTTTCCAACGTTAAAAGTCGAGCCTGTCTGTTTGCAAACAGTTTAATAAGTACAAAAATATATTACTAGTGCTTTAATAGTAGGGCTCTCTCTGTCATGCAGATAACAAAAAATTTGTATATAGCGCAAAAAAGAAATATTTAACATCATACATATTCAAAATTTGATTTTAATTTTAAATTGGCTCTAAATGGCTTTGTTAGTATATGCTCTGTTTTTAGCATCTTCATTGTAAGTATTTTTAGTGGTAGTGGATCATCATGTATTGTCTAAGAAGGAAAAAACTTATTGTTGTTGTTATTGTTAAGCAGCTGATTTTGTCCATCTTGTCATTTAATTGACTTGTAAGTAAGCAAATTCATATTCCACAGATGTAAAATAACAAAAAATAATTAATAAAATGTGCCAAACTCTTTATCAAAATGCCACAAGACCAACAAATGCAAAAGGTGCATGCCACAACATTATTGCAAAAATGTTTTCACACCTTAAAATTTTGAAAAGTCATATTGTAACAATACATTTTCTCCTATTATTAATTTAAAACTGTTAGATTTGAAATCAAGACTTTATGACAATTGACTGTATCGAGACGTTAAAACATTGAATGTAGTAGGTAAAGATGATTTATTAATATAGAAAGACTGTGACGAAATGGAACTGTATAAATCTACAATTCTAGATCTAGATCTGAAAACATCAACGTATCAATATTTTAATATTACCAAAAGAAGAAAACCATATGCAAAGATTTAACTTGTATGTGTTGTATTCGAGTATAAGTAAAGGGAAAGTAGGAGAAGAAACATTAACCCAACTACCCAAATCTCTGTCGATGAGTTTCATGAGGTGATGATCAGTCGAGAAGTCCGGAGACTCTCTTCGCATCGATAAACAAGGTTTGTTCTCTCTAATAATAGTATATAGCCGTTTGTTTTTAAACAATAGAGAAAATATTATGAGTTTTCTGTAATGAGTTGTGTGTTCAAGGAATCATGATCTTAGAAACTCCAAATCAACTAGTATTGAGTGGATCGACCCATGTCTTTATATATTTGTGTTAATTTTCACACTTTCAATAATCGTAATAGTTGGTTGCTTTGACGTGCTTTTTATTGTGGGTGTGTTATTTGCGACTAGTATGAAACATCTGATTTTCGATAATAGAATTTTTCTTCTCTTAAAGTTTCTATTTCTCTTTAGAATACCTTGCACCAATTTGAGTCATTTTCTTCTTCATTTGAACTAAGGAACTGTTTTTCATGTTTATACATTAGTTTGTAAGACAAGATACAACTTATTAGCTAAGCTAATGATATTTATCTATTTTGCAGAGATGGTGTCGTGGCGCTTTTCTCAAGTCTAAAGCTAGGAATAAACGATGCCCATGGCTTTGGTAGCTCATAAACAAGCCGGAAGTAACATTCCTTTATGTGACACTTGTAGGTGAAATAACACTACTCTTGCAATAACAAGGTTTGCAGTAGAAGTAACTTTTGTCTTTCATATCATATCCATTGCCAACGACCTGAAGTGTAAGTGGATGGGGATGCAACGCATATTGTTTCTTGCGGGGAACATTTGCATATGTTTCATGGAGAATGAAATCACATTCCATACATGAATAGTAGTTATCCTTGTAGATTGGAAAGACAGATACTTGAAAAAATGGTTAATGTCATAAACTCTATACCATATGGAGTTATTTTTCAAGAATGTTAATCTTTTCAATCTACTGGAGTAATTACATTCGTGTATAGAATGTGCTTTCATCCTCCATAAAACATGTGAAAATGCTTTTCGCGAGAGATAACATGCGTTACATCGCCATCTACTTACACTTAGAGTCGATGTCACTGCATATGTTGACAACTGTTTACTTTGACGGTAAAGCTTGGTGGTTTTGTCTACAAGTGTCACTTAATTGGCCGGAATTATCATGGTTAAATATTGGAACTCTGTTAAGATCTCAAATGGGTTTCATCGTTGAGTTTATTGCTCTGTTTTTCATATTCTCAATTGTAGGTTTTCTCAACTGGCTCATCATGTCTCTTTCTGGGCAGCCCTTTTTATCAATCTTGATATTCAACTATGTTTTTGATTTTATTTTATTTCGCAGATGTAAAAATCTTCTTGATTTAAAGAGATAATTGTCAGTATTATTTTTTAACTTCTCGTTCAAATATATCACTTGTCGGTCGAATTACTTGAAGATTGAGCAAGGACCGTTTAATCATATCATAGGAGGCCAATAAAATACTTCCAAATAGAAAATAGATATTAACATGGGAAAAGGTTTTGAGTTATAAAAGTAGTAACAAAAATGGCACAACCTGCAATGAACGAGCATACCAGACTGTTCTCTTCTCCCTTAATGCAACTAATTTCAACACATCTGATATTTTTTTGCTATTTTTGTGAAACTAAACCATTTTTATAATTTGGTAAACTAAACCTTTTATTTTTCATTAAAATCCTATAATACTCCTATATATTTACAATATATTTTTTGATTAATATATTTAAGTTTGGATTTATTAAATTGGACATTAACTCCAATAGCTAAATTTTATGAACCATATTTATGTTGATTTTTGTTGTGTTGTTTAGAAAAAGAAAAAATTAAATCCATTTTTGAAATATATTAAGGCTTTGATTTGGTCAAGGCATAATGTGTTTCTAATCAATTATGTGACCAATTCTCGGTGATCAGTTCACCTGGTGATTGATATGTTATTTGATATTCTCTATTATTGCTAAACTAATTATTGCCAAACTAATTGAGAGATTTTTTAGGTCAAAAGAGAGATTATAAAACCATCTCTTATGCTCTCATTCTGAAAAACACACAACAACAAAGATCCTTCACAATCTCTTCTTCTTCTTTTTTTTTTTTTTTTGGAAAGTGCTCTTAGAAACTTGGTTTGATAGATTTTGTTCTTCGGTGTAAAGACATAATACAACATTACCATTACGAATCCGTCACACTAGGAGGATCTAAAAATTTGATATTTCGACTTGTCAATTCCTTTTTGGTATTGTATTTTTTTTATTTCTATTCTTTATTTTTTTTCTTACATTTATTAGTTGCCTTCTCATATAGGCTATTAAAAGTAACACTCCTTTACGTGATAATCGTAGATGAAATCACACCACACTATTCTTTGTTTCTCGTGGGGAACATTTGCATATGTGTCATGGAGAATGAAATCACATTCCTTAAGTGAATAATATTTATTTTCCTAGTAGGAATGAGATATGCTTGAAAATAAACTTGTTATCGTCATAATGTTTTCTATCTAGCTACGAGAGAGTAAGTTACTCTCATGTATAAAATGTGATTTCATCCTCCATAAAACATGTGCAAATACTTTCGACAAAAAATAATATTCGTTGCATCTCCATTCACTTACATTTAAAGTGGATATCACTGAATATGTTGACAAAGGTTACTTTAACAGTAACGCTTGGTGGTTTCCATCGTCTAAAAGTTTCACATAGATCGCCGAAATTATCCATGCATGTCTGTATAAGATTGGAGCTTTGCTAAGATCTCAAATGGGTTCGTTGTTGAGTTTATTGCTCTGTTTTCATATTCTCAATCCGTTTAATCATATCCTAGGAGGCCAATAAAATATATATATTAACATGAAAAAAGTGTTTTGAAATTCTGGAATTGGATTTTTTTTTTTCAGATTTCGTAATCGCAGCAAGACATGGCAGAACCTGAAATGGAAAAGAACAAGATGAAGAAGACGCTAGACTGCTCTCTACTCTTGGATTCTGTACAAAACTCTTTGTTTCCCCCTCTTTTACTACTGGTTAGTTTTTTGATTCGATTATTTGAAATATTGATGTTTATTGGCAGATCTATTTATGGTAAAGAATAATATTTTTAATCAACTCATAGCTACGTACCCTAAAACAACTGTAATTTTTTTCTTAGGTTTCGAAATTGCACTTGTTTCTGTCTCCGTTATCATTAGCAAAGAAAGAGCAAACATTGCTTAAGGCAGACTGGTCTATTCTCCCTGAAGACTTACTTCAGCTTATATTAACACAAATAGAGAAGCAAAACTGTTGTTCCTTCGTTGATGTTATTCATGTTAGGTCTGTTTGCCGCTCATGGCGATCCACATTTTCCATTTCCTAGTTGCTTATTACGCCAAAGTTATTCTATTCCCTCGGTCTCTGATCCTTCAGTCTTGTCCACCATCGAGAAGTTCCCTTTGTTTCTCTTTAGAGACAAAACTCAAACTCCTCTTGATGAGTCTCGGCATTGGCCTTCTGAATATTTTATTGGAGGAGTAGCCCAAGATGATCATCATACGAAGCTTCTTCGATCTCCACTTCAATGTTCAGCGAAAGTGAATCTCCCGTAATATGGACAAATCTTGATAAACATGCTCGACTATCAGATTCTTCCTTTGGGACACCAATATAGAATAATCAATTGCGATCCTGAAGACGTGACGCCATATTACAAAGGCTTGGCTTTTCTTGAGGAAGAAGGAGAAGACGGATTCATAGTGCTTCTCAACTACTCTAACTTATTGTTGATGTTAAGAAGTTCCGAAATGAGGTGGATTGAGATTGAGAATCTCAGATGTTTCTTGCGAGCATTTTTTCAGTTATAGAGGTAAGTTTTATGCAGTTTTTCATAACGAAAAAGTCTTCGTTATCGATCCTTATTCAATGGAAGTCACTCGTGTATGGCCTCAAGTTGGTCGCCCGTTTGGTTATCTGGTTCCATCTGGTAATGAAGAACTTTTCCTCGTTGAGAGAGTCGTCCCAGGTACTACTAATAGAGTGGATTATGGCCGGCTATCGTGTAGAGTGAGTAAGCTAGATGAAGAAACTGGTAAATGGGTCGTGGTTAGTGATTTAGGAGACTAAGTGTTGTTTATCGGAAATTTGAGAAACTTCGCTTTCTCGTGTAAGGACCTTCCTGATGATAGTTGTGATTTGAGCAGGAACTCGATTTTGATCACCAATCTTTATCATTTTAAAGTCACTTACCCGTATAAATATGGAGTAGAGACAGTAAATGATGAGGAATATGATGATCTTAGTTTGTGGAGTTTCTCAACAGAAAATCGTGTGTTGCTTGTCAATAGGTCTCCTCCGGTGGCTTTTGGTGTTGAACGTATTTTGGATATCCGAGCGGCTGAGATTTCCTGTTGGGGTTGTTTCTAAGATAAGATCAAAAGTAAATGTTTCCTATGGTTTTGAGGTAAGAAAATATTGTTATTGCAATGAAATTCAAGTACTAATCTTTGTTTTGTTGTGCAATAACGTGGGTCAAGTACTTAAAAACAAAAGAAAACAAGAAGTCTCATCTATTTGTAACTGGAACAATTCTTGGGTTCAGTATTTAGACTGAGTTCTGTTTAGCGCGAGCAAACCGGTTTCTTTACTCGCTTTACCGAGGATTATAGTGAGTGTAGCATCTAGCTGAGGACAACACATCACACTGGCTAATAATGGAGCAAAGACAGTCCAACAATTGTGTGATGTTGTTTGAATCCCCTGGGATGAACATTTGTATTCACCCCCTCATTTTTAACCAATCAAAATTATAATTAAACAAAATATAAATAATTAAGGATAAGAATCTCTAGTTGACTTATGTCCTCTTTTCAACTTTTAATTTCGTTTTTTTAATAATTTGAATTTTCTGTTGTTACTTAACTCTAATATTTCATATTTTTAAGTTTATAAAGAGGGGTTAGGAATTAGATTTCTCTTTTTAAAAAATTAGTAATAGAATATTGTACATTAATATGTATATATATTTAGGTTTATAAAGAGGGTTTATATTTATCTTTTAAAAAATAGTTTTAATAATAGAATATTATATAGTAATATGTTTGGGTTATAAAAGATATTAGGTTATAAATTTATTTAAAAAAATAATTTTAATAATAAAATAATATATATTAATATGTTTAAGTTTATAAAAAAGAGATTAGGATTTAAATTTAAATTTAGGATATAATTTTCTATTCTTGTTTAATTGATCATACATAAAACGAATCGAAATAAACCGAACCCAAACCAATATAATCTTTGGTTGAGTTTGGTTAGAGTTTTTAAAACTGAATTAAGCAAACCGAAGTTAAACCCAAACTCACCCTGATTAATTAATTTCATTACCAATGCCCTAGTTTGATTTAAAAGTTAAGGATAAGATTTGTTTGTCGTGATAAGATAAAGATAAAGGAGAAGACGACGTTGCTCACTTCTTCTCTTCACTCAGTGATTTTAGGCCGTAAACTCCTAAGCTAGGGTTTAGGTACGAAACTGCAAAATCTATTTATTTTCGGATTCGATTGTTTCAGTTGTCAATATTTGTTGGCTAGATTATGCATTCAGAAAAAGTTGGTAGGTTGTAGTCAAATTCGGATCAGTTTCACATAGCAGATATTGTTTAATCGGGAGTTTTTATGCGATCTATTTCATGTTTTGTTATAATCTCCCGTTTTTCTTTTCAGAATTCGAAATTCGGAGCATTCAACAAAGTATGGCAGAACCTCAAATGGAGAAGAAAAAGCAAAAGACATCAGCATCATCATCCATGTCGCTAGGCTCCTTTCTTCTCTCGGATTCTGTACGAAAACTCTCTTTTCTCTCTCGGATTCTGATTTGGGGAATTTGATTTGGTTCTCCTGTTTTTCGATTTTTATTTGCGGAACTGGTTATTGTATTTTTGTGTATGATTGTAATTTTTGTGCTTTAGGTTTCAGAATCAGCGAAAATGGCACAACTTGCTGAGATATTGCTCGTACCAGATTGGTCTCTTCTCCCTGAAGCGTTACTGGAACTTATCTCAAAACATGTAGAGAAGGAGTGTTGTTCCTTCGTTGATGTCATTCATGCTCGATCTGTTTGCACCTCATGGCGATCCACATTTCCTTTTCCTTCTTCCATATTACGTCAACGTTACTCTCTTCCTGAGTCCAGTGAGTTCCCTTGCGACACCAAAGGCAAATGCATCGAGAAGTTCCCTTTGTTCCTTTTTAGAGTCAAAACACCTCCCATGTCGCCTTCTGAGTATTTTCTCGGAGGAATATCCCGAAAGGATCATCATCATACGGAGCTTCGTCTTCCATCTCCAATTCAATGCTCAGTGAAAGCGACTCTTCCCGGATATGATCCAATCTTGATGAACGTCTCCGACTCCCAGATTCTTCGTTTGGGACACCATTACAAACTTCTCGGTTGCGTTCCTGAAGCGAGGGCCGAATGTTACAACGGCTTTGCTTTCCTTCAGGAAGAAAAAGGTGACTTCGTTGTGCTTTTCAACTACTCTATATATCTGTTGGCGTACATAAGTTCCGAATCAAGGTGGATTCAATTTGAGAGTACGTCGAATTCTCCATGCAAGGATTTATACACTTTTAGAGGTAAGTTTTATGCGGTTTTTACTGAAGGGGAAATTTCCGTTATCGATCCTTATTCGATGAAAGAGACTCCTTTAATGCCTCAACAAGATTATCAAGACTCGTCTAAGTATCTGGTTCCATGTGGAAATGAAGAACTTTTCCTGATTGAGAAAATCATCCCAAGTATTAACGATGTAGCATGTCGAGTGAGTAAGCTAGATGAGGAAGCTGGTCAATGGGTCGTGGTTAACGATTTAGGAGATCGAGTGTTGTTTATCGGACAGTTGGCAAATGTCGGTTGTTCGGTTAAGGAGTTTCCTGCTGATTGTGGTTTGAGCATGAACTCGATTTTGTTTCTCGATGAGCCAGGCAGTGTAACTTTCTCCTATAAATATGGAGTAGAGACAGGAAACGAGGAAGACGACCTTAGTTTTTGGAGATTCTCAAGAGAAAATCGTGTGATGATTCACAACAGATCTCCTCCGGTGGCTGCTCTCCAGGTTGAAACCGTTCCAGATGTTGGTTTTCTATTTTTCGTATGAATTTAAGTAAGAGATTTGTGTTATGGCAGATATGCTTAAAACTAGAGAACTCAGAATTTGTGTTTTTTTTCCGATGTTATTGGCAGAACTGGTTGTTGTAATTTTGTGTTTTTGTTTGGTTAAAAGAATATTTGAAATTAATTTGCTTTACATTTAAATTATTTTTTGGAGAACGGCCTTAGTTTTTGGAGATTCTCAAGAGAAATCGAATCTGGATATTTGTTGGTTTCTTATTTTCCTAGTATGATTTTAGGTGAAAGATTTATGGCAAATATGGTGGAGACTTCAACACTCTACGTGTTTGTTTGTATTATTTATTACTACGTAAAACTACTTTTTTGAACATTTATTTTGGAACCTTTCTTTTTTCATAGGACCCCACACTGTGACTTCGAGCTTGAACAACTAAAAGATTCAACAGAGATGGTTAAAGAGAAAGAAAAAGTGTTTACAACTTCTCGTCTCTGTGATTTTAGGTTTTTTAATCCATGGTTTGTGTACGAAATTGAAAACCTCTATTTTCTAATCGGATTCGATTCTCTGTTTTCAATATTTGTTTGCGGCGTGGCTTTTCTTCCACTAAACAAGGAGGAAGACGAATTCGTCCTGCTCGTCAACTACGGTGGATTTTTATTAGTGTTTAAGAAGTTCCGAGATGACGTGGAAAGCGGTTACGAGTCCTCCGTGCAAGGATTTAGTCACTTTTAGAGGTAAGTTTTACGTGAACTTTGAAAACGGTGACATTGTCGTTATCGATCCTTATAATCCAATGGAAATGAATTCTCTTATACCTCCGCAAGATTTTAACTCGTGGAGTTATCTGGTTCCATCTAGTGATAATAACGAGATGAACTTTTCCTGGTCGAGAACACCTTCTCAACGTGTATTAGTGATGATGAACGAGTATGTAGAGTGTGTAAGCTAGATGAAGAAGCTGGTGAATGGATCATGGTTAGTGATTTAGGAGACCGAGTGTTGATTATCGGACAGTTGGGAGATTTCGTTTTTCTGGTTAAGGAGTATTTGGGAAAAAATAAGCGATTCGTTTCACAAGACTACGGAAAACACGGAAAATTGAATAGGATGTAAGAATTTTATTGAGAAATAATTCGTTGACAACAATAGAAAACTTTAAGCAATAATTCTCTAACTATAGAATGCCAAGAACTTTTCTTCTCTGTTATTGCTTTTGTTTTCGGATGCCCTATAACAAAGTCTTTGCCTATTATTTATAGGTAAGGAAGGTCGGTTAGGGTTTCCTTATCCACGTGGGTATAGGATTCGCCTTAACAAACCCTAACTCTCTTGGAATTCGGATTAATTTTTTTTTGCAGTAGATCTCTTACCTAACACGTCTTCTGCGCCTCCTCATCTTTTATGCTAGTTTAACCAATATGTTTTCTACAACTGATCCCAATGCAATGTTATGGACTTTAATTATATTTTAGGCCAAATCTATATAAATGTATAAATTATCCTAATAGTTTTCTGATGGTTATGGATTGAGCAGGGACTCGATTTTGATCACCAATGATGTTTTTCATAGTAATGTAACTTTCTCGTATAAATATGATGACCTCGGTTTTTGCCTTTGGAGACTCTCAAGTGAGGATCGTGTGCTGATTCGCAATCATTTGCCTCCTCGGTGCTGGCTCTTCAGGTTGATCGTATTCGCAATCAATGTTTTCTATGATAGTGTGTTACTACTACAATATGTTGAAGACTTATGTAATTATAAAACACACTGTATTTGAAATCTATATTCTTTGTTGTGTGATTTGCATAGTATTAGTATGGGTTTTATAATAAATGTCTCACTCACTTTTTCCGTTTTTTGTTCACTGATCTTAATAGTGAATAGTGATTTAACTTTCGCTTCTAAAGATAGTGTTTTACTGCTGCGGAATATATTGAAGATTTTAAAACATTATTATTACTAGATGATTTGATAGGTGATTAATTTTGGGGGGAGGACGATGTTGGGCCAGCAATCAAGAGGGAAAGCCCCAAACATATTTTGAAGCCCAAATCAAAGTGACAACTGATAATAAGTCAACCCGACTAAGTCGTCTCTTTCCGATTTGAGTTTTTAATTTTCTCTGTTTCACGGTCAACAGAACAAAATTGCCACAACTTGCAGAATTTTTTTTCTAAAACTTAGTCTTGGCCATGAAGATTTAACAGAGATGGTTTCGTTTTGACGAAAGATTCTACAGTGAAGAGAGGACGAATGTTCTTTAAGTCTTCTTCTCTTCTCTGTGATTTTTACTTTTGAGGGTTGCAAACTTCTAATCCAAGTTTTGGGTATGGAAAATTGAATTCTGGACCTGGATTCGATTATCTGTTCTCAATATCTGTTGAAAAATCTCAAATCTATGTTTATACGTTCAGAATATAAGATAGTCAAATCCGGATCAGTCTCGAAATATCAGATTGTTTAAACAAGATTTAATCCTCTCTGTTCATGTTTTGTTTTACAATTTCCTAAACCTTTAAAGCTTCAATCTTTCGTTTCAAATTTCGAAATTCGAAGCAAATATGGCAGAACCTGAAATGGAGAAGAAGACATCATCATCATCATCATCATCCATGACGCTAGACTCTTCTCTTCTCTCGGATTTTGTACGAATCTCTTTTTCCCCCATTTTGCTACTTCTTAGTTTCTAGAGTTTGATTTGGGAAATTTGATTTTTTATTATTTGATGTTTAATGGTAGAACTAGCTATTGTAGTTTCAGTGTATATGTATGGTGAAATAAGATTTGAAATATAAAACTAGTGTCTCAGGATTGTAAATATTTTTCTGTTTTAGGTTTCGAAATCAGCAAAAATGGCACAACCTACAACGAAAGAGCAAGCATTGCTTAAAGCAGACTGGTCTCTTCTCCCTGAAGACCTACTTCAACTTATCTTAACATACATAGAGAACCAGAACTGTTGTTTCTTCGCCGATGTTATCCATGTTCGGTCTGTTTGCCGTTCATGGCGATCCGCAATTCATTCTCCTTATCTCAACCGAAGTTATACTCTTCCAGGAATCATTGAGTACTTTATCGATGGCTGGTTACATTCATGCACCCTCATGAAGTTCCCTTTGTTCCTCTTTAGAGTCAAAACTCAATCTCCTCTTGAGTCTCCGCCACCGTCTTCTGAGTATTTTCTCGGAGGAATAGTCCAAGAGGATCATCATACAAAGGTTTCATCTACGCTTCAATGTTCAGTGAAAGTGAATTTCCCTCGATGTATTCCAATCTTGATGAACATGCTTGACTGTGAGATTCTTCCTCTAGGATACCGTTACGGACTAATTGGTCCGTATGATGAAGAAACTAAGAGAGGTATTGCTTTTCTTCCACTAAACAAGGAGGAAGACGAATTCGTCGTGCTTCTCAACACCTTTGGCAATCTATTCGTGTTAACAAGTTCTGAAATGAGATGGACTCGGATTGACAGACTCTCGAGAGCTTTGTGCAAG
Organism: Euclidium syriacum; assembly: GCA_900116095.1. Taxonomy (NCBI): domain Eukaryota; kingdom Viridiplantae; phylum Streptophyta; class Magnoliopsida; order Brassicales; family Brassicaceae; genus Euclidium; species Euclidium syriacum. Next base: position 13,065,542 of record FPAK01000007.1, read on the forward strand.
GATGTAGTCACTTTTAGAGGCAAGTTTTATGCAATCTTTCAAAACGGTGACGTTTTCGTTATCGATCCTTATAATCCGATGGAAATGATTCCCATAACCCTGCATGATTTACACTTTTACAATTATCTGGTTCCATCTGACGATGACCAAGAACTTCTCCTCGTGGATAAAATCTCCTCAGCTACTATTATTGGTGAATGGCCGAATTTTAACCGGATACCTGATTATAATCGGTTACCGTGTAGAGTAAGTAAGCTTGATGAAGAAACTGGTGAATGGATTGTGGTTAGTGATGTAGGAGACCGAGTGTTGATTATAGGAAAGTTGGGAAATGTCGCTTTCTCGCATAAACACCTTCCTGATGGTTGTGGTTTGAGCGGGAACTCGATTTTGTTCACCGAGGTTCGTGATGGTAATGTAACTTCTGCGTATAAATATGGAGTAGGGACAGAAAACTTGGAATATGATTTCGGTCTTTGGGGCTTCTCCGGAGAAAATTGTGTGTCGATTCGCAACGAATCTCCTTCCATGTTGGCTTTTCGTGTTAATCGTATTTTGGATACTTGAGAGTTGAGACTATCTGTTGGGTTTGTTTTTATGATCAAATCAAAAGTAAAATGTTTTTCATGTGATACTATGAAGACTTCATATTTGTTGTTCTATGAATTGTGAGTGTTGTGGGTTTAAATACTATTGTTTTCTTTTCAAGTTACCGTTTCGGTTCACGTAAAGCTGTATACTTTCCCTAATTAATGAGCATAGTGGACTTTCTTGTCACATTCCATCATAAAATAAAGTTAGTAGTCAGTATTAAAAGCAAATAAATATAAATTTATTGTTTCGAAAAGACGCATTACTTAATTCCGTTTGTCTTTTCCATATATTAAAATTCGCAGCGAATCACCAAAGTTATGGCAGAGGCTGAAATGGAGAAGAAGAAAACATCACCATCCATGATGCTTGACTCCTCGCTTCTCTCCGATTCTGTACGTAAATTTTTTCCCCTTCCCAGTTTACTACTGATTTAATTTTCTGTGAATTAGCTACGAGTTTGACTAAAAGAAATTTTGATTTAATTTCGGAAATATCGATGTTTATTTTTAGATCTGGTTTATTGTAGTTTTGAGTATCAAAGGTTGAATCAATCCAACTTATAATTTATTTTTGTTTAGGTATCAGAACTTCAATTGACTCCGTCTTCATCAGAAACCAAAGAGCTTAACCCAGACTGGTCTCTTCTCCCTGAAGAGCTACTTCAACTTATTCCAAAACATGTAGGGAAAAGTCTCGTGGGTGCTATTCGTGCTCGCTCTGTTTGCCACTCATGGCGATCCACTCCAATTCCTTCTCCGCAAAGTTATTCTCTTCCATCAGTACTCAACCTTCATCTCTCCTGCACCCTCAAGAAGATTCCTTTGTTCCTCTTTAGAGTCAAAACACCTCCTACGTCGCCTTCCGAGTATTATCTCGGAGGAATATCCCACAAGGATCATCAAACAGAGCTTCTTCAATCTCCAAGTCAGTGTTCAGTGAACATGCTCGACTGTCAGATTCTTTCTTTGGGACATCGTTACAGAATAATCGGTTTGGATCCTAAAGACACCAAACGACCTATGGCTTTACTTCCGTTAAACGAGGAAGGAGGATATATAGTGCTTCTTTACTACTCTAAAGTTTTGTGGGCGTTAAGAAGTTCCAATAAGAAGTGGACTCGGTTTGGGAAACACTCAACTGCTACATGTCAAGATTTATTCACTTTTAGAGGCAAGTTTTACGTAAGTTTTCTTAACGGGAGTATTTTCGTCATCAATCCTTATAATCTGAAGGACGTGAAGCCTTTAAAACCTCCGCAAGATCTGAACTCGAGTAAATATCTGGTTCCATCAAGTGATGACGAAGTACTTTTCCTCGTTGAAAAAATCAACCCAACTCCTGGTGTATTAGACCTAGGCCGTTTAGCGTGTAGAGTAAGTAAGCTAGATGAAGAAGCTGGTGAATGGGTCGTGGTTAGTGATTTGGGAGACCGAATTTTGTTTATTGGACGGTTTGGAAATGTTTCTTGCTCGGGTAAGGAGCTTCCTGATGGTTGTGGTTTGACGAAAAACTCGATTTTGTTCACCGATGAACCATGTCATGTAAATTACGTGTACAAATATGGAGGAGAGACAGGAAACGTGGAAGATGGCGGTTTTTTGAGATTGTCAAGAGAGAATCGTGTGTTGATTCTCAAAAGATCTAAGTCGGTGGTGGCTTTACGAGTTGAGAGCCCGAAGCCAAACTGGTCTCTTCTCCCTGAAAACTTACTGCAACTTATCTCGACGCATCTAGAGAAGAAGAGGAGCTCTTGTTTCTTCATTGATGCTATTCATGCTCGCTCTGTTTGTCGCTTATGGAGATCCACATTTCCGTTACCTGATGTCAACCAAAGTCATACTCTTCCTTTCTTCACTGACTTCACTAGAGGCATGGTCCCTAAAGGAAACTCGTGCACCGTCAAGAAGTTCCCTTTGTTCTTATTTAGAGTCAAAACTCAAACTACTCCCAAGTCTCCGCCACCGTCTGAGTTTTTTCTCGGAGGAATATGCCGAGAGGATAATATGGAGATTCTATCTCCTTCTGGATCTCCGCAACGGCGTTCTTCTGAGTATTTTCACGAAGATTTTGGCAGTGATGATGATGAATCGCAGGATGATTATTACCCTGAGTCTCCGCCATCGCGTTTTATCGAAGAAATAGGCCAAGAGGATCATCATCATACAGAGCTTCCATCTGCGTTTCAATGTTCAGTGAAAGCGGTTTTTCCGGAATATCATCCGATCTTGACGAACATTCGTGATTGTCAGATTGTTCCCTTGGGACACTATTACAAATTAATGGGTTCGTATCCTGACAACATGAAAAGAGCCGTGGCATTTCTTCAGCTAAACAAGAAAGAAGATGAATACGTCGTACTCCTCAACTCCTTTGGCTCTCTGTTGGTTTATCGAAGTTCAGAAAAGAGGTGGATTAAGATTGAGAGAATCTCGAATGGTTTGTGCATAGGTTTATACACTTTTAGAGGTAAGTTTTACGTAATCTTTCATAACGGTGAAATTATCGTTATTGATCCTTATAATCCCATGGAAGCGACTCTTCTAACGACCCAAGATCTTGACTCGAACAGATACCTGGTTCCATCTAACGATGACGAAGAACTTTTCCTTGTTGAGAAAACCATCTCAACATGTAGATTGAGTAAGCTTGATGAAGAAACTGGTGAATGGATTGTGGTTAACGGTTTAGGAGACCGAGTGTTGATTACCGGACAATTGGGAAATTTCGTTTTTCCGGTTAAGGAGTTTCCTCAAGGTTGTGGATTGAGTGGGAACTCGATTTTGATCGCTGACGATTATCGTTATTTATCGAGAGGGAAATCGTTTCAGATCACCCAGGTTAATGTAAGTAATGTAACTTTTGCGTATAAATATGATGACCTCGGTTTTTGGAGACTCTCAAGAGAAGATCGTGTCCTGATTCGCAATCATTCTCCTCCCGTGTTGGCTCTTCAGATTGATCGTATTCGCAATAAGTGTTTCCTTTGATAGTGTGTTACTGTGCAATATATTTGAAGACTTATAAAACACTCTGTATTTCAAGTCTTGAATCTTTGTTTTGTTGTGTGATTTGTGCCTAGTACGGGTTCACATAATGTTTATAATTTTCTTGATTCTCTTATATATATGCAGCTCGCTCGATGAATCGAGCAGTTGATTTCGTTTCGACATAAGAGAGAGGACGACGTTAGGCCTAGCAGTCAAGAGAGCAGGCCCAAACTTAATCTGAAGCCCAAACCAAAGTGTCAACAAGACTAGATAAAAAAGTCAATCCGACTAAGTCGTCTCCCTTCTTTAATTTTCATTTCTGCAAATAACAGTGTTTTAGACTTTAAAACTCCTTTTTCGTGACCAAAAAAAAAAAAAAAAAAAACTCCTTTTTATTATAAATTAAAAAAGAAAAAAAATTAAACAAAGAATGCAGAGAAATTAGATTAGTAAAGAAACCATTAAAGATTCAGTATTCTCTTCTCTGTGATTTTTAGTTTTCAGGGTTGCAAACTTCTAATCCAAGGTTTGGGGTACGGAAAATTGAAAAAAGTAATTCATTTCTTATCGAATTCTGGAACTGGATTCTATTTCTCTAACCACAATATTTGTTGGAAAACTTGTGTTTATGCGGTCAGAAAATAAAATAGTCAACTTCGGATCAGATTGTTATTGCAATTTAATTTTCTCTGTTTCATGTTTTGTTTTCTTTTCAGCAAAACATGACAGAACCTGAAACATCATCATCATCATCATCCATGACCATGACGCTAGACTCCTCCTCTCTTCTCGCAGATTCTGTACGAAACTCTGTTTTCTTCCTAATTAAACGACTGCTTTTTTTTTTCCTGGGAATTAGCTAGAAGTTTGAGTTTTCTATACTGAGGAATAAGATTTAACTCTATCCATAGTTTGAATTGGGAAATTTGATTTGATTCGGTTCTCCCAAATGTTTGCTGTTGTAGTTTTGTGTTTCCTTGACGAAGAAGCAATCCATAGTTCTAAAAAAATTGCAAATCTTTCATTTCTAGGTTTCGAAACTGCTCTTGTCTCCGTCTTCAACAGCAAAAATGGCACTGCTTAAGCCAGACTGGTCTCTTCTACCTGAAGAGCTACTCTTACTTATCTCAACACATCTAGAGAAGCAAAACTGTTGTTTCTTCGTGGATTTTATTCATGCACGATCTGTTTGCAACTCATGGCGATCAACATTTCCGTTTCCTTGTTGCTTACGCCAAAACTACTCTCTTCCAACTAACCCTCGCGAAAGACCAGGCTTGTGCACCCTCGAGAAGATCCCGTTGTTCCTCTACAGAGTCCAAACTCAAACTCCTCCTTATGAGTATTTTATCGGAGGAATATCCCGACAAGATCATCATATGGAGCTTCATTCTCCGCGTCAATGTTCAGTGAAAGTGAATCGGCGAGGATCTTATCCAACCGTCATGAAAATGCTCGACTCTCATATTATTCCTTTGGGACATTATTACAGATTATTCAGTTCGAACCCTAAATATCGGAGAAGGCTTGGAAAATATGAAGTCATGGCTTTTATTCCGCTAAACAAGGAAGGAGGAGAAGGAGGAGAAGGAGAAGGATTCGTTGTGCTTCTCAACTACTCTACGTTCATGTTGGTGTTAAGAAGTTTCGAAATGAAATGGATTTGGATAAAGAATTATTTTAATGATTCAAGCGATTATTTATCCGCTTTTAAAGGCAAGTTTTATGCATTATTATATGCCGGGGACATTTTCGTTATCGATCCTTTTTCGCTGGAAAAGACTCTAGTGAAGGAAAAGACTACCTTGATGGTTCCACAAGATCTTAAATGGAGCAAATATCTAGTTTCATGTGGTAATGAAGAACTTTTCATGATTGAGAAATGGAGTGATGTGTTTGTTGATTGGAGACGATTCGCGTGTAGAGTGAGTAGGCTTGATGAAAAAACTGGTGAATGGATCGCGGTTAGCGACTTAGGAGACCGAGTATTGTTCATCGGACCGTTGGGATTGGGAAACTTTGCTTGCTCGGGAAAGAAGCTTCCTGATGGTTGTGGTTTTACCGGGAACTCGATTTTGTTCGATGAGCCAGGCGGTCTAACTTCGGTCTATAAATACGTGGAAGACGACGATCTTAGTTTTTGGAGATTGTCAATACAAAACCATGCGTTGTTTATTAGCAAAAAATGTCCTCCGGTGTTGGCACTCCGGGTTGACAAGAGAGCAAGCCCAAACGTAATCTGAAGGCCAAACCAAAGAGTCAACAAAACTAAATAAAAAAGTCAATCTGACTACTAAGTCGTATCTTTTCCTTTGATTTTCATTTTTTGTTATTACCGAGTGTTTGGTGGTGTTACTTTATTTCCATCTTTGTAAGAGTTTGAAACTCTCCATTTTGATCACAGATTGGTAGAACCCAAATTGGACACTCTAATCTTGATATCTAAGCTAGTATAGTTATGAATCTAGTCAATTTTTGTTCTTTTAATAGCCAATTTATTACCTAGCAACGGTTCGGATTCTATAAATTTACCAAGAGAGGAGTGAATGACATTGAATACATTCGAACTTGGGAAGTTTCAGTGTAATAGTTGACTAAATTGTGTCTCTTCCATTTTCCAAAGTTTTGGAAAACAAAGAAGTCATTTGGACCGTTCTTTCGAGTTCCCTATATAACCACACGATCGTTCATCAGAACATATTCACGCACTTTAGGTTATACTAGTATCAATGGAAATACAAACCAACAAAGCGCAATTCTCGTGTGGACTTGCGAAGGCTTTAAAAGAACAATGGCAAGTTGACGTACGGCTCAAGGCAGGAGACAATGATGATGAGGCTTCAGCAATCTTTGCTCACAAACTTATCTTGGTCTTCTTTTTCTTCTTCTTTCGTATCTTCTTTTCTCTTACTTGTGACATAATTTTTTCTTGGTTAATGAAGTTTCATTAACATATATGTTTGGAAATTTGAATAGGCATCAAGATCGGAAGTTTTCAAGAAAATGTTGGAACTAGACGACTTCAAGACTTCGTCTAAGCAAGTTGAGACAATCACTCTCTCGGAGATGAAACAAGAAGAATTAGAAGCTTTAGTTGAGTTTATGTACGGTGAAAGCGGTTTTACGCTTTCTGAAAAAGTGAAGCAACATGCTCGTTCACTGTATCATGCAGCAGACAAATACGAAATTCCGCATCTACGGGACTTATGCAGAAACGAGCTCATATCATCGCTAGATTCCTCGAATGCTCTTTACTTACTTGAGCTCGCTCAAATCCCATTTGACAAAGCCCTAAACGATGCAGCCTTCATCACTATCAAAAACAATATATGCACGATTGCAAGCTCTGAGGACTTCAAGTTGTTTGTCGTCAGAAACCCTAATCTTGCCGTGGAGATAATGAAAGCTTCCCTTGTTCCAACGAATACAAGACCCTACTACTACGGTTATTAGCGTTAGTCAACTTTACTAAATTATGTGAAAGCGAATCTCCCAAGATATCCAATCTTGAAGAACATGCTCTTTGTCAGATTATTCGTTTGGGACACCATTACAGAATAACCGGTTGGTATTCATTTTCGAATAATTAGCTAGGCATTATATTTTCTCCAGAAATCCGATTACCGTCTTCTAATCATTAATGAACATCTTACTTTTTCACCGCGGTCAAAATGTAAAACAGACCCTCCGTTTGGACCAGAAGCTCTCCAACACTGTCACTTCGAGCTTGAACATAGACCAAAGATTCACAAATGGTTTTTTGACAAAACTGAAGAAGACGCGTTGCTTACATTTTCTCTTCTCTGTGATTCTAGGGTCGTAGACTTCAAATCCAGGGTTTAGGAAGAAGATGATGATGACTTCGGTTTTTGGAGATTGGCAAGAGAAAGTTTTGTGTTGATTCGCGATAGGACAAAAGTTTATGTTTCCTATGATTTTTATATGTAAGAGATGATAGTAGTGTTAAACTCTGTTGTTATTACTCAAAATAGTGGAAGTTTGTTGTAGAGATAAAAGTGACACGTGGCAACTTGTGACGAAAGATAAAAATAATTGAGAAGACAATTGTCCCTAATAATTAACATCTTGACTTCTCTGTGATTTAGTGGTTCCAAGACCAAGTACATCAATGAACCGTGACTTGGGGTTTTTAAAAGTATTTTTAATAATCTTTTTTTTTTTTCAACTTCGAGAAAAAGAAAAAAGAAGAAGAAAGAAAGAAAGAGACCAATAACCTAGCGTCACGTGGCGAACTTTTGATAACAGTGGTTCTTAAATAAGAATTCTGGGGAGATGGGTTCTTCACTTTATAAATATTTTATCGTTTTTTTTTTTGGTATGCGTGTCAATAACTTCACTAAAACCTCCGTTATTCATGCTCTAAAACTTCTCATCGGGAACGAAACTGAAAAAAAAAAGGTAAAAGCTTTTTGTAATCTAATTCTGGAATTGGGATTTTGTCATGCTGTTTTACAAGTTTCCCAGAACCTTTAAGCTTTCATTTTAGATCTCGAATCAGCAAAACATGGCAGAACTTGAAACGGAGAAGAAGACATCATCATCATCATCCATGAGTCTACTAGACTGTTCTCTTCTCGCGGATTCTGTACGAAAATCTGTTTTTCCCTAATTTGCTACTGTTTAATTTTCTGGGCATTACTTTAGGTTCGGAAACGTTGATTCGATTCTCCGTTAGTTTGGTGAATAACAATGATTTTGAATTCAATCTCATACATATATCACAAGTGAAATTTGATTTTGATTCGATTCTTCGAAATATCAACGCTTGTTGGCAGATGTGGTTATTGTACCTAACATTTGGATCAATCCATTGTGAATTTTTCTGTTTTAGGTTTCGAAGTTGCAATTATCTCCGTATCCATCAACAACGAAAGAGCAAGATTGGTCTCTTCTCCCTGAAGACCTACTTCAACTAATCTCAACACATCTGTGTTGTTTCGTCGATTCTATTCATGCTCGCTCTGTTTGTCGTTCATGGTGATTCGCATTTGCATTTCCTTGTTGCTTAAGTCGCCAAAGCTACTCTGTTCCCACTTACCCTCGCAAAAACAAAGACTTTTACACCCTCGAGAAGATTCCTCTGTTCCTCTACAGAGTCAAAACTCAAACTTTACCTTCTGAGTATTTTCTCGGAGGAATAGCCCGATAGGATCATCATTATACTGAGCTTCTTCAATGTTCAGTGAAAGCGAATCTCCATGAATCTGATCCAACAGTGATGAACATGCTCGAATATCAGATTCTTCCTTCAGGACACCGTTTCAGAATAGTCGGTAAAGATCCTGAAGAGCAGTATGGGCGTATAAAATATACAGGTGTGGCTTTTCTTACGCTAAACAAAGACGGAATCGAAGAAGAAGGAGGAGGAGAAGGATTCGTTGTGATTCTCAACTACTCTAGATTCCTGATGGTGTTACGAAGTTCTCATATGAGATGGGTTCGGTTTACGAGACTCTCGAGAGCTCCATGCAAGGACTTATTCACTTTTAAAGGTATGTTTTACGTAGTTTTTCTTAGCGGGGAAACTTTCGTTATCGATCCTTATTCACTAGAAGCCATTTCTTTAATGCCTCCTTCGCAAGATCTTGACTCGGTTAAAAATCTGGTTCCGTTTGGTAATGAAGAACTTTTCCTTGTTGAGAAAGTCATCCCAGATATTGATGATGTAATAGATTTGACTCGCTCTACGTGTAGAGTGAGTAAGCTAGATCAAAAAACTTGTGAATGGGTCGTGGTTAACGATTTAGGAGATTGTGTTTTGTTTATCGGAGAGTTGGGAAATGTTGCTTGCTCGAGTAAGGACCTTCCTGATGGTTGTGGTTTAAGCGGGAACTCGATTATGTTCATTGATTGGCCTGGGGAAGTAACTTACGTGTATAAATATGGAGTAGAGACAGGATATGACCTCGGTTTGTGGGGTTTCTCAAGTGAATATCGTGTGCTGCTTCGTAATAGATCTCCTCCAGTGGTGGCTTTCCGTGTTGAACGTGAAGAACCCTAAACATCATTACTTTGGATGATAGTGTTTAATTAGTTTTGTTTATGTTAGACTCGGTACTTAACGATCTTAATCTTTTGTTTACTCGATAAAATGTCTTTTTTTGTTAAAAAAATATTTACCGGCATTCCACAATTATATTTTGTATTACTATTACCAATCAAACTTATATTTTTGGCTTGTTTCACTAATTCCTAATTCAACACAAAGTCTTTGCTTATTTTTGGTTTTTTCACTGATTCCTAAACCAAAACGAAATCTAAAAAGATATTCTATTTCGGTTTGATTTAGGAATTTCAAAGTTTTGGTTTCTTTCTTTGCCTATATAAAAAGAGAGGAGAAGCGATACTATATCAAACAAAAACTCAAACAAAGTTTCTCTAAGAATTTTTTTTCTTGCTAATAATTTATCTAAGAATTTACTATGTCGTTTCTAGGATTAAACCGATTGTGGAAGTCGGAAGAACAGGATTCTCCAAAGACAGATGTCATTAATGGCTTCATTAATGTTTCTCCAAAGAAGAGTTTAGCCAAGTGGGATTTTAAGACACATCCAGAAACTGCAGTGAATCTTCCATCACTAAACCAAGAGCTCAGGAAAAAACACATGAACGTTCTCTTGGATATCACCGAGACACTTTGCGACAAGAAACCACATAAAATCTCTGATGCTGAAATAAGCAATGCTTTGAAAGGTTTGTCTGATTTGACACAAGTTGGTTTTAATGTTGAATGGTTGAATTCAAAGCTTGAAGAGGTTTCTTCGAAGAGGAAGACACGTAGTGATTCTGAAGCTCGGATTCTGGAACTCAAACAAGAGGTCAAGAAACTTGAGGCTATGATGCTTGATCTTAACGTTGAGTTGAAAAACGAGAAGGCCAAGTTGAAGAATCTATAGTTTTTCTTTAAATTTAATGTTTTTCATATTTTATTATTTTCTATAATTTCTAATTAGCTATTATTTCCTTTTTTGTTTTTGTTTTTTTTTCTTTGTTTACATCCCCCTTTTGTTTTTGTTATCTTATTTTTCATTAATCCCTAAATAAAAACAAAATCTAATAAAGATTCACTAATTTGATTCGATTCTATCAAGAACAACTATTAATATTTAGGTCTTTCAATGCTTATATAAAGAGAAGGCGATATATACTAATTAAGCATCATTAAGCAAAGAAAACTCAACTATTTTTCCTAAGAATTTACGATGATGATGGCGGCGATGATGTTGAATGAATCTGACGATGATGACAAACCAACAAAACAACAACTATATGTCGTCAATAACTTCGTTGTTGATTCTTCGCAGACGTCTTTAGCCAACTTGATTTTTAAGACACATCCAGAAACAGCACGTAATGTTGATCAGTCGCTAAGTCCAGGGCTCAAGACAAGATACATAAACTTCCTCTCTAGTGTCTATTTGAATCTTTACTACAACACATCGCGTACAATCACTTATGTTGAATTAAGCAAATTTTTCGAAAGGTTTGTCTGATTTGACAAAAGTTGGTTTTGATGTTGAATGGTTGAGATCAATGCTTGAGATACTTTCCTTGGAGAAGAAGAAACGTAAGGCTTGTCAAATTCGGATTTTGGAACTCGAAGAAGAGGTCAAGAAACTTGAAGTTATGATGTCTGATGTTAAAGTTGAGTTGAAAAAGGAGAAGGCCAAGTTGAAGTATAATTTAGTTAGGTCATTTTTTAGAAGGATTTTCGTATGCGAAAAGATATAAATATGTGTACCCTAAACTTTTTCTTTTTCTTTAAATTTACTGATATTTTATTCGCGTTGATCTTTGTAGGTTTACTGGTTTTAGTTCTGCCTCAGTAATATTAAGAGTTTTGATAACTTTCCGCTTAAGTTAGGGTTTCTTAAAGCATATGAACATTTTGTTTTGTTGTCTCTTTCGATCTTAAGAACATAACACAACCATTTCAAACAGATTGGAGGAATCAATTTTTTTTAAAATCATCAAATATTGATCACATATCCACAAGTGCAAACATCAAAGCTGTCACTGTAACAAGAATTCTCCCAAATACTTCGTTTCCTGCCACACACACACACACAAAAAAAAGAGTAAAATTAGATCCAAAACCCTATCAAATTAAATCTTTATTAATCAAGATTGCATAACATAACACAAAAAATGTACTCACCTTTTACAATGTTAGAAGAAAACGACCCGCTCGGAACGTTTCGTGGCGGCGTGAAAACTAGAGGCGGTGATTGCGTCTTCGATGGCGATTGAGGCGGCGGTTGTGTCTGCGATGGCGATTGAGGCGGCGTAAACAGAGGAGGCGGAGAAGACGGTGGTGATGATGACAAAACAGAGGTTGAATATGCCAAAAGACATTTAGGAGTAAATATTATAGTCACACTTGATAAACCGCAACAAGTTGAAACTCTTACGAACGCAAATCTGAGGCAAACGCCGCAGTTTAACGGATCAAGATCAGGACTACATTGAGCCAGTGAATATAATGTATAAGAACCTTCTGAATGAGTCACAAGTTCTTCATCCTCCACGAAATATGGAATAGGCGAAGACGGCGATGAAGACACGTTGAGAATCAGTTGGTTGAACTTATCAGATAGTGTTTGATTGAAGCCGTTTGGATTTGGAGCAGATTGAGAAGTATATTTAACCATGCTTGGCTTGACTTCCAATTTAGAGAAGAAGAAAGAATCTGAGAATCGAACCATACATTCTTGGTAGTATATGAACGCTTCTTTGTTAAGAGTACAGTTTTTAGCGATCTCGATTGTTGCGGTTTGAACGCAGTTTGAGCAAGTTGTTTGATTGAGGTCTCCTCTACAAAGGAACATGCCACGGACTCTGTTGAAGATACCACTACCGAATGAGGCATTGGAATAGGTTCCAAGAGAAGAACTTACGGCGAGAGAGGAGAGTACGAGGTTGCGGTTTGTTTCGTATTTGCTGGATTGTGTGAAGAAATCGTTATTATTGCAAAAAGTATGCATGTGATTAGGTTGAGACATGATTTTGTGAGGAAACAGAGAAAAGAAGAAAAAATAAAACAGAGGAGAGAGCGTGATCATGATTCTTGATGTCATTTTTGTTCTTGTTACTTAACAAAAACAGAGGAGGTACATAATTTATAGTAGAAAAAAAGTTGATTTGTTCAAAATAATTTTGTTATGCCAATTGAGAGGATGATTAAGTAAAACTTAATCCCTATTTTTTTCATCTACTAGGACAAACTCATAAAGTTGACGCAATTATTTTACGACACTTTAAGCAAAACAGAGATTTAGTCTTACAATATAAAAACAGAGAGTTGCTTTTTTTGATAAGAAAAACCAGAGATTTTAGTCGTACAATATAAAAGACTGTTTATTTTATGCTTCTTTAAGCAAAACACAGATTTAGTCCTACAAAATAATAAAAGACAAGAGTTTGTTGCATAGAGACTTTACGAATTCTAATACTACGTCGTGGTGAGTATCTTGTTGAAAGTTGCAATTAGATATTGTAGAGAATCCTTGATAGTGCTAAGCACTAGCCCAAGGCCGTAGTTAACCAAAACAACCTCGGAAAGATTGTAAAGAAGTATTCCCTCCGTTTCACAAAGAGTATCGTTTCGGAGTTTTATTTTTGTTTCAAAAGGAAAATCGTTTTGGGTTTCCAACACAGATTTTTAACCAAAATTTCTATTTTATTGCTATTTTTATAACTTATTAATTAGAAAAAGAAATGTATTTAGTGTATTAATTAAAGTATTAATAGAATTTATACATTTTTTTTAATATGTGTCAAAATTGTTAGAACGATATTTTTTTTCTAAAACGGATGAAGTATTGTTTTAATAATTTTTTATTTCTTTCATGAATAAATTTCATATTAAACAAAAGAAAAGAAAAATCCTTAAGACTTTGAAGTCATCCGTTGCTAAAACTACAATGGCCGTAAGTAACCCTAGCCTCCGCAAAATCAAACTAGCCGACGATCAAATCAACGGCGTCGATTTAATCAGCTCTCTTCCCGACGAGATCCTCCACCATATCGTCTCCTTTATTCCGACTAAATCCGCAATCAGAACTTCTGTCTTGTCCATACGATGGAAGCATATATGGTCCGAGACATCTTCCATCTCCATTGATGGCGACGATCTATATCCTTATGAGATAACCGAAACCCTAGGTAGCTACACGAATTCCATATTCACGAGTGTCGATCTTAATATCAGCAATATTGTCAATGCAACAACTCAGATTGATTTATGGATCAAGCTCGCTATTTCCCACAACACTAAGAATTTGAGTTTATCTCTAAACGAGTCTTATAGATTACCAGAATTTTTCTATACCAATTCCTCTGTGAAGCAGCTCAGCTTGACTAAGGATTCTGATATAACTCCTAAATGCACGGTCTCTTGGACGTCGTTGAGGAACTTGTCATTGACTTATTGCATTCTCTCCGATGAGTCCATTGCTAATATCCTCTCTGGTTGTCCAATGCTCGAAAGCCTTACATTGAATCTATGTAAGAAAATTCAGTACCTTGATCTTAGCAAGTTGCTAAATCTGAGAAGATTGGAGATAAAGGACAGGGACTTCATTATAGGACTTAAAGAGATTGTAGCGCCACACATCCGTTACTTGAGTTTGGAAAGCTGTCTGATAAGATATAATTTAGTGGATGTCTCATCTTTAACCGAAGTTAATCTCAACTTTAATTACTTTTTCACAAGTGACCTGATGAATTTTGTTCCTCAAAAGACGGTGCTAAAGACGCTAGCAAAGTTGCAAAACATAGAGAAACTTACTATTGGGAGTGTTTTTCTTCAGGTAATATTGATTTCTTGAATTCTCCACGACCAAAAACTTGCTATATAAGTCGTAGTGTTGGTATAGGATAATTTGGTTGCTCATTTAAACGTTGACTTATTGTATGGGTAAGTTTCAATCTGTTAGGGTTTAGGTGAAGTTTAGAAGCACTCTTCTCATATCAATTTGGAATAGAGTGAAACTTGAAGTTGCCAACTAGTTTTGACATATATGATTATGTTTCTTTTCTTCTTGTTTATCGTACTTAAAAGACTTATGTTACCGTAGTCACTATTTTCTTGTGCTTTTGCCATTCCTTTGGTAGATTCTATCTCTTGCCGAGCTCAGTGGTGATTGTTTTCCACAACTCAAGATCAAGTCTTTGGTTGTTGAAACAATGATTGTTCGGTCTGTTATTCCTGGTATAACAAGGCTGCTACAAAACTCACCTGAGTTAACATATATAAAAGTTATCACAAAGAAGTGCAACGTCATAGAGGTATCTTTACAATAATCCTCTTTTGTTTTATTTTTTTATATAAATTAGTAACTAGTAGGAAAAAAATCCAAGAATCATGTCCTCTTTTTGAGTTGATTAATGATTTGGCTTGCATGAACATTCCTTTTTTCTTATATACATGTTCTACAGGATATGTGTCTTGATGAACACTTGAAATCGAAACGCTTGAATATATATAAATGTTGGTATTCGAAATATGGAGTCTTTCCGACCTCAAAAGAGACGTATTCGATGTTGGATGGTATTGGTAAGGGTGCAGAGTCAAAACATGTAGCTTCGTTCATAAATCTTGTGAAGGGAAACACAAAGACATTAAAGAAGTTGGTTTTACGGTTAGGAGGTTACCTTAATGCAACAGAGGTTGAAGAGCTGCGTAATCGTCATTGGAAGAGCTGCTATAGATTGCTCTAAAAGATTATTCTCTCAACACTTTGAAAATTACTCCATGAACCGTAGGGATCTATGATTTTTTTTTTTTTTTTTTTTTTTTTTGAAAAAGATTTTCAATTTAAATGCGAAAAATTTAGAAGGTATAAGGTTATGGGTTATACATTTTTTGAAAGTAGATTGAGATAATGAAAGAGCACCAAATAGATGAAGAAAAATCTCTTATGCTTCTAATTTAATTTAATGGTTACAGCGATCGGAACAGACTAAATCGTTTATGTACTAAAACGCTCCATTTTGAAGCGGACAAAAAATCGCTTTGAACCACCTTTATTTCTTTAGTCCGCATTTAGTTCGCAGCAAATCTCTTTTATATTTTCTGTCTGCACTAGTGTGGAGACTGTGGACTAAATATTATGAATGGTAAATAAAAGTGATTTTGATACCATTTGTGGACTAGTCCGCACTCACCGTTGTTACCATTCAAAGCCTTATTTACTGTGTTTTTGTTTTATTTCTGACATATTTATGGATTTTGAGCGTTCTAATCAAGGAAAATAATGGAATTGTGATACGTTACTTGTACTACAAGAAAGAAGCGGAATTTCCGACGGATTTTGGTAATGTGTGTTCTACGTCATCAGAAATCATTATTCGTAGGAATAGATAATCACCGATTCCATCAAATATCTCGAAAACCGAGATCATCTTCTAGTAGAAATTAGAACTCATTATATGTCGTTTGATAAATTAAAATATTTACGTAGTTAATGATAATTCTCTGAGTTTTCAATTAAACTAATTAAGTTTTTTTATTTGATTTAATTTTCACCATTCCACTCCTTAAATTTTTTTTTAATTTTCAGTACTAACTAACTAAACTAACCCTATTTTTCTTCTACAAATCGTGGCTATGTGGTTGATGAACTATGCTCTGTTTTTTAGTTCTGTTATTTGCTCTGTTTCTCGGTTCTAATCTTGTACATATAGTTTCTTTTCTTTTCATATCAATAAAGTTAAATTTTGTATAAGAAAAAAATTTACCCTATTTTATATTTTGTTTAACCAATAATTCCTACTTTAAAAACGAAAATTTAAATAAATAAATAAATCAGTAGATAGATATGATTATTGATTTTCTTTTTTCGCTAGCCAAACTTATCTTTTTTTCATTAAACCCTAAATTAAAACTAAATATAATTAAAAAATTCACTAACTCGATTCCTATTTGATCTAGAAATAAAAAAAGTTTCGTTTTCTTCCTATACCTATATAAAGAGATATCATCAAACAAAACCTCAAAAATCATATACGTGATTATTGAAGCATACCGATTCTCAAAAGCTTTTAACGATCGAATTAATCTCAAAGTTAATATGGGAAACGTCAACTTGAATCCAAAAAAAAGAAAGACAAACATCGAAGGCTTCATTGTTGATTCTTCACGCAAATCAGTAGCCAAGTTGATTTTCAAGGCACATCCAGAAACCATAACGAATGTTCGGACGCAAAATCAAGAGCTTAGGAAAACATATATGAACGTTCTCTTCGGAATCATCGAGACACTTTACCACAAGCCTCTTAGTGTTGTCACCGAAGCTGAATTAACCAAAGTTTCTCAAGATTTGTGTGATTTGACTGACGCTGGTTTTGATTTGGATTGGTTGAAATTAAAGCATGAGAAAGTTTCCTTGGAGAAGAAGATTTCTGAAGCTAGGGTATTGGAAATTAGCGAAGAAGTCAATAAACTTGTGCAGATGGTCTCTGATCTCGAAGTTCAGAGGAAGACGGAGAAGAAGAAGTTGATGAAGAATCCAAGTTGGATTTCGAAGACTAACGAGATAAGTGGAGAATTAGATTTACATAGCTCTATTTAGAGTAATATTGTATTATCTTTTTAGGGTTATCAAATCTAATTTTCATAACTATAGAAGTGTTTTGATAGATTTTTTTTATGTTATCTGAAGTTTTGAATCGCTTATGTCACAATTTGTTTCTTTGATTTGGAAAATTTGTTCGATTCCAAGACACCACTATAAAAGACACACCTGGTTTTTGTTTTTTAGTCTTTAGATAATAAATAAACAGTTTAAACCGAATATTCTTTTATTCCTCACAGATAGATATAGGAACACACCTCAATGGGTGCATCACATAGGATTACAACACCACACACAACATTCAAGAAAAACATAATTGAAATTAAACACATTAAACCAAACCAAACCAGAAATTAACGAACCAAACAAAGAGAGTAAGATAGTTAAGAACAATAATCTGCTGATTCCAGAGGGGAACCGAAGCTTGCCAAAGGATCGAAGTTGCCCTAAACGAGGGATAACAAAAGACACACAAATCTTGCTTTGTCTTCATCAACCTTCATGCAATCTTCATCGCTCCATTCACACACACACACATAATCCTCATCATCATCATAATCATAATCATCATAATGATAAATGATAATGATGAATGATGATGATTATCATTCACACAACACCACACATAAACACAATCTCAAAGAGTTCTCATTTTTCTTACCTTTTTGTTGAGTAAACTCTTGTGTTCTTGGGCCATCCCCTAAAGAGAAACCTCTCAAAACCCTTTTAATGGTTAGATCTTCTGGTTGAATCCTAGGGTTCTTCTTTAGGGGATGGCCATATTTTTGTGTCTTTTTTGTTTGTAGTGTTGTGCCAAAGAGAGTTTCAACAATGAATGTTGTTATGGGGTTTTTATGGCTTCTCTCTTGTGTCTTTGGTCATGGAGACAAATTAAAAGAGACAATGAAAACACCTTCCATTACATAAGCTATAGTGTTCTTTCCACCTTTTTCCTTCAAAATAGTCTTTTTCTTTTAAAAGATATACTCTTTTATGTAACTAACTTAGTGTAACTACTGTATCGCGTATCTGTTGATAAAAGATAGATTTTTTTTTATTTTTTCTAGATTATATCTGAAAGTGGATAGATATATATATATATATATATAATATTTTATATTCTTTATTATACGGTAGACTGACATTATCATAACTATTTCTATACATCAAAGGTTAGGGATCAGAGTTCGAGTCATTCATTACGATTTTAGTTATGGTTAAACGTTTTAAATAGCAAGAATGTCCGAATTTTCATATATCTTAGAAAAATAGTGTTAATTTTGATATGAGATCTTGTGGTTTTTAAGGGAAGAAAAAAGCTATAAATGAGTCCAAAATATAGGGTTCAATAAGTATTTTTTCAGTGGCTTTAAATTCAAATATTGAAAACAAAATAGAGTATATCTTAGTGTAAAGGGGAATAAAAGCAAGCATTTTCATTGGTGTAAAGATGACATCGAAAGAAAGAATATGAATTATTACTTTTATTATATTGGGAAAAGTGAAAGTAGATGATGGAAATGGAAAAGTCCATGTAAAGATGTTGGGAGAATTTGGATCTTCTAAAAGGAATATGCCAATTACCAAACTTAACAAAAATAATAATAATATGCCATTACCAAACATGTGTGTTTGAACAACAAAACCCATCTCATCATCACTCATTATTTTTAATTATTATATTTATATATCATGTCGATTATGCTATATTTTGTCTTGTCCGGTTCAATAACGAGGTATTTGGTCGGTTTTCTTGGTGTTAAGATTTGAGTTCTTCTGAATTATTTCTTTTTTTGTGTGGTCCAAAATTAATTATCTAAAAGTACTAGTTTAATTATCGGACATTTGCAGGTGTCTTCGACGTGTAAACCGATTAATCGGTGTTTAGCGCCAACTTTCTTTTTCTAATTATTATTTAAAGGACGTAAAACCAAACACATGACATATACAATTAATTGGACGTTTTTAGCTATTTCAAATTATTGAGTTGATTTGTCGGATCAGACGTTTAGAGCTTTAGCCTTTAGCCCTTTATTTGAGCACCTAACCGATCAAATCAGATGCTTTAGTTGATTTGCTTGTTCTTTGGCCAGTAAGTTTTAGTGCGATTAATAGCTAATAAGGTGTGGAGCCGGTTAGTAGACGGTTTAACCGGTTAATTGGTTGAATGATTTTTTTTTTTTCAGTTTTAATATCGACAAATCTGAAATAACTTGCCATATTTTTCATATAATTATCAATTCGTAATCGCTTATCAAATAAGATCGGATGCTAAGCATCACATCAGACTCGAAACTTCAGTTTATATCTTTGAAAATGTGAAGGTAACAAAAAAATAATAACTCAGTTTGGAAGTAATTTACACACTTATTATGAGTTAATAAAGAAAAAAGTTCCACATTCCAAAAACCAACAAAAAAAAAAAAAAAAAAACGAGAAGTGGGAACTCCATATACATGCAAATTGCAACGAACCTAAAGTGCAAGGTAATACCCATAAAACAAAGGAGACTGAAAGAAATTTTTACCTTGCACAAATTAGATTTGATCATCTTTGGTTATTTTATTTTTTTACCGTCGTGGTTCATTCATAGACTTGCCTTCAAACAATTCACCAAGTAATCTCTCGAGATCTTCAGCTGTATACTTTATGTATTTCTGTGGATTCTTCCCACTCTCAACCAATGGCCTACACACACCAAATAGTTTAAAATCTCATTTACGGTTTTTACCATTTAACCCAATCAGGTAAAAGAGTGAATAAAATTTTTTACCCGAAGCGTTTAAGGAATGATCTGTAAGCAGGCAATAAGACTTCAGCAACAGCAAGTCTTAATGACTCTCTTAACTCTGTATCTGGAACTGTCCATTGTGATTGTCTTTGATGTAACTCATCAAATTGCATATTGAACATCTTAAACCTGTTCCAAATTTTATTAAAATTACTCATCATCATTACCAAATATATAATAATTACTGTATTTTTTTTTTAACTGTTTTACCTTTCTTTTAACAATCCTCTTGAAACTCCACTGCTGTTTCCTCCTTCTAAACTTCCTCCTCCAGATGAAGTCAATCCTGCCGCCGACGACGATTGTAATATCTACACCGGAACAAATAACAAAAAAGGTAATTAAGTTTCAATTAACAAAACAAAATAAAGCTAATTCTTCTAAAATTAATGAAATAAAATATGGCCTATCTTCTTTTACTATTATCCACTAGAATCTTCATTTTTCTTCATTTGTAACCAACCACTATAATGAAGATTACATACACAGTTTTGTATAGAATTAGAAAAATTAGAAAGAACCTTTGTCCAAGCAACTCTTTTGTATTGGTTTGCATGTTGTTGAACAATACGCCTATGTCTTTGAACCCAATCATCACCTAACAAATCCTTGGCTTCTGACCTGTGAAAAATAAAAAAGGGTGATTATAAATTATAAAACCAACTTAATATCAAATTTGAATCAGTTTTTTAAACGCGACTCACCTGCGAACAGATCTAACCATGTAATGAATATTGTTCATCAAAAACAAATGTGTCAATGCAGGATCTTTATACTGTTTCGATTTTCCGTCTAAATTGGTTTGAAGCGCTTGCATTATCCGCATTGTTACGGACGCTAGCTGAGAGTTCGAGTCGTCTCCGTTTCCAAATTCCATGAAAAGTTGCTTTAAAGTCGATTGATAGCTGAATTATAACCAAAAGAATCAATCATCAACCGGAAACCGTTGAAAGAGACAACTGATAAATTTTCTATATATCGAACTTACTCAAATAAGAACTTGACGTAATTGATGACGTAGCTTGTTAATGGATGAACAGTTCCATCTAGAACAGCGGTTTTAGTAGCGTCTTTCTCAACAGCTTCTTCGAAATCACCAAATGTTTCTTGAGCGGTCTGTGCTAATCGCTTTGTTAAACCCGTAGCTGAATCTCTAATCTCCAGACATGCTTTGCCTTTGAAAATCGTCTCAATCTGAATCCATCCATACAAATTTTCATTATAATGTAAAACACAAAAATATATCGAAGAACAATGATAAAAGTTATGACTTACCTCTGAGTGAAGTTCACGCATGATCTCGTACATGTCTAAGAGTACAAACAACTTTTCGGGAGATCTTTTGCTTCTGGCTATAGCATCTCCGAAGCTAAGTAGCATTGAGACACTGCTTACTGTAACTTCTGCGAAACACTGATCACTAAGAGTATCGAAGCCTCGGAATATTTGGTCACATACTTGTCTTTCCCCAGCAAAGAGTAATTTAACCTGTTTGAGAAAATATTCTTTGAGTTATAGAAGTCAAATATAACACGTTTAGGAATATGTCAACCTTAAAACAGAGTTCTTACAGCGATACGCATGAAATGGATCCAGTTTCCGATTTTAGCCTCCAAAACTTCCCATTGCATCCTCTGGACATCTTCTTTGCTAAGTTTTTCAACTCCTAGTTTCTTTAAGCTTTCTTCCAAAACGAAAGAACGTGTTTCTCTGGAACAAAACACAAAAGATTGAACAATAGGAAATTAAAATCTATGTAAGAGCACGATTTGACAATGAATTTTTTTGGCATAAGGGATGAAATGACCAAGAATCCAAAAGTTTACCTATAAATTTGTAGCAAGAGTTGTTGGTGACCGGCTTGAACCATTTGTTGGGCTAAATCATGCAAAAGTGGCAATACCCTTGACGGAATGAGGATTGGAAGTGTATACGCAGCAGTTTCCGTTTCATCGTTGTGGTGAGCTCCATGAGGCACTGAAGCTTTCTCACCATCTGAAGAAGGTCTCAGTGAGTTCGGAAGGCCATCAAATAAGCGATCAGGCTCCACGGCTTTACTGATTATCATAAAGAAAAATCAAAAAGGGAAATGAGGACGAGGAGGTATAAGCAAAAGAGAATGTGATTAAGGTACAGAAGACAAAAACCTGTAAGAAGTTAACAATTGCTTAAACTCCTCTTCGAGCTTCGACTGAGCTTTAGCAAGCAAGCTATTTGCGTGGTTGAGGACTCCATCGCTACTCTTAAAGCTTTTGTTGCTGCTAAAGTAACGAATAATTTTTCTGAGTTGGGCTATTGCTTCCAGATAACTTTCCAGGTCCTCATGTGGTCCCTTGAGTACTTTAGTCTCTGCCTAGAAATGAATTGAGAGCATATTCAAGAATAGCAAGCTAAAATCACAAACAAAAGAAATATCTAATCACAAATGCAGATCATTATAAAATTTGACTATGCATTTTCTTTTATGTAAGAGAGGCCTGAGGAAAACATATCATGCAGGAATCTGTAGAACTCTGGCCACCGATATATTCTCAATATTTATGTGTCATATATACAGCTAGATATGTAAGGCAAGAACTAGGAACAAAGCCAATCGGGTTTCTAAGACTTTAAAATCCATACAAAGATCTCTCATAAACCAACAATAAGTTCCTCGACTAAAGATAAGCAACCAAAATATAGTAAAGTAAGAACTGGGAATCCATATAAGGACCTCTCGCAGACCAACTTATTCCTGTGCCAAAGATCAACATCCTACTTTACTTTGGAGTTACAGACTACAGTCACATAAACGCTCATGTTTTAAGCTATACTCAATAAACACAGAAGATATCATTTGTAGCGAACAGTAATTTTCACCAAATGACTATTAAAAAAAAGTAGAGTAGCACAAACGTATCATGCCAAGTCATTGCCGGTAAAATGATATTACTTAAGCAAGCATACACCAGTTGCAATTAGGTCTGACAAATTCATATACTTCCTTAGCAATGACAAGAATTGTACCAAGGTTGATTATACTCACTAAATTTCATCATATGACTATTGAAAAGGGCGGAGTAATGCCAACTTGACTGAGGGTAAATGGATAAGCCGAAGTAATCATAAACCAGTTGCAATTAGGTCTAAGAAAATTCATATACTTGCCTAGCAATTGTGTAGCAGAAGTAATCATACACCAATTGCAATTGTGAAAGTTTAAACCAAGCTATTAATTATGATATATAGTAGATCCGCTAAACGAAAATCCAACCACTACTCAGATATATTCTACTTGTACAAAATCGATCTCTACACAAAGAATGAATGATATGAGAAATAAAATTTCTAAATACAAACCTGACGGAGAAGATCGAATTGAGCCAAAATAACCTCGGCAGCTTTAAGAGTCTTATCAATGTTCTCATGAGCTTTCCTTATAGCATGCGTCCTAATCTGAGAGAATTCCAAAAAAGAACAGTCAACCCAAAATCCGATCCAAGTCAAGGAAATTTACAGTTCCCAGATCCGGATAGAAAACCATTCATAGAAGATGATCAGAGATCGATCAAAATCAGACGGCAGTGAAAGAAAAATAACAGACCTGAGTAGGACGCATGGCGGTTTCGAGAGCAGAAAGACGACTATCAAAGGAACCGAGGATCGAAACAACATTGTCGGTGATGGTTTGACTCTTCTGAAGTGATTGTCTCATCAATACAGCTCTTTCGCTGAGCAGATCCATTCTGCTATCTACAGCCATGGCTAATCGGAAAATCCGGAGATTACTTCTCTCGCCGCCTTCGAAAAATCGAAGTTGAAAAAAAGAAAGAGAGACGACGAAAGGACGACTCGGTTTGGTGATGCTAGACTCTAGAACCGGTACAAGCCAGCTAAGCTCTTTCTTTTCCTTGACCAGCAAATCAAACTGTGATTTTTTCAGAAAAAATATTTTATAGCAAAAGTAAAAATTAATTAGATAATATTTTTTTCCTCAACCAATATATATGCTTATTTGTTACGTTTTCTTGGAAATTCTATACTTTAATGTTTTTTCTATTTTAATTTTTGGAAATAAGAAATAGACGAATAATAAGATTTTCAATTATAATTTAAGAAACTAATTATGAATAAAAAAATCGAAATTAAAAATATGTTTTAGGAGATGTTACGTTAATTAGGTATTTTAATTTGAGAATGTGATGTTAATTTATGAAGAAAAAGTTGTGGAGTATTTATTTTTGTAAGAAACACAAGAAAAGACATAAATATTTTTACACAAACAAAAAAATGTTGACAGAATTTTTCATGCCCTAGTAAAACCTTTAAAAAAAAAGAATTTCTCATCCGTGCACGTTACGCGCATTTGTAGCGCATAGATTTATGTTTGACGGATTGACATGTAATAATGGAACTCTGGCCCATAATGTAAAAGACTATGACCCATATACATAACAGCCCATTAAACATGGCAGCCAATTTAGTTTTCCATTTTTCTGACAACGGCCATTTTGTTTAGAGACAGACAATTTTTCTTAACATAACTAATCTAATCTCTAGAAGTTTTACAGTAATTTTCATTTGCACATGACACTATTATCTAGTTTGTAGAGATAGAGACCAACATACCAAACTAAACTACATAGAGTATATAATATTGAAGAGAAACGACCAACATTTGTCTCAACAAATAATAAGTTAAAATTATAGCATCTTGATGATTGCATTATCTTTATTGATTTCTGGACTCCTACTTTACTTGAGATATCCTCAATTCTAGTGTGGATTACTTTGAGAATATATAAAGCAGCATGTATTTGATCTAGGGATTTGATTGTATAACTTTAGGTTTAAGAGAACATAGCTAACCTATAAACCAAGAATATATCCGACTCAGATCAACAAAGTTAAGTTAATAGTGGAAGTGAAACTCGACATGCTTTTGTTACTGAAAAATTCTTTGTGTATAAACAGGAGAATATCACAATGGTTTCAGTGAAATATTTTTATATTCTAACTAAATGTGAGTATTCTTATATTCTAACTAAATGTATGAGATGTTGGCGATTATAATATAAATTATTTTACATACATTTTTAACTTAATCCATATCTTTCTTTCACCATCGCTCTTATTTTTGTTTTTTTTTCGATGGAAGTTATGGATAGAACAAGTACATGCACATCTAGAACTACTATCAACTCCATTATTTCTATCCTAGCTGTAGATATTTCACCTATTATTGTTGATGTTGTGTTAGCTACCATAACCATTTCAGTCTCACCATATGATGAGGCAGAACCAAATACTCTAACCATCTCCTTATCTAATCTTGCTACTATGTGTTACTACATGCTAACACTACCTTTTCATCAAGTCTTCCTCTCGTTTCTATAATACTATAACTATCTCTACCCTAGAAAAATCCACTGGTTGATGAAGTTATGCATTTTACTAAAGAGTTTATACAAGGTTTGATATTGGAGACTCCTACCTCCACACACAATGGAAAAATGTCAATTATGCTTTAAAAAAAGCTTTAAAAAGTAGGTTAAAGCAAAAACAAAAGTTCTTCTATTAGAGGGAAGATGTCAATAGACGTGTTACAATTTGACTTATGAAATAACACAGTCCAAAGTCCAAATAAATTAACAGGAACTGAACAAAAAATAATTTAATGCTTTTTTCGGTTGACATGTGAGGATTGTTAGACAAGCTGTAAATGGTCTTTACTCAAACTTTGGCACTTTCGTGGGTCATTTTCGACAAAATAGTTATATCATCTTATGAATTGAAATGACACCAAACTCACACAATAAGTAGATATCAATTCAATTCATACAGATGAAAATGGACAAGACTATATTTCGTACTACTGGTGATGTTAATTAATTTTATGGTTTTTAGAGGAAGTGTAAGATTTTGATAACCTAACTTAGCCGTCCAAAGTTAAAGGGAATAACTATTTTACTATTAAAGTAAACCTTGATGAATAAGCCTTTGAAAGCATCTATTAAATCATTAAGTGACGTCAACGACCGGAGCATGGAATACACACACTTTGAATGGCCGTGTGATCTTACAACACCATCGGTGGTGGGGGGGTTTGGCAGGAGCTCAGCTGACAGCAGACGAAGGCTTTGTTTGGCTCCCACTCTCAATTAATCAATTTCGAAAAAGAATTGTTTTATAATAGAATTTTCGACCTTAAAGCATGTGTGAAATGATTTGCTCTTTAAAAAAAAAGGTACTTACAAAATAATTGGTTTGATTAGTTGACTAAATCTTCATTATTGTAGTTCTTTTTTTTTGTGGTTAGTGATGAACTGATGATACAATGTAGTTAGTAAGGGATGAACAAATTTAGTGACGATTTAAAATATCTTTGATTGGTTTACATATTGAGAGATGAACAAGTAATTGCACTAAGAACAGTATTAATATATGTCTTAATGTCATTGTATCATCATTTGGATATGGGCTGTTCAATTGAACCATTCCAATTTTGTATGGTTTGAATATGCTTTCTAGTGAGGAATGGGTAAATTTAGTTCAGTTTCAATTTGGTTTGATATAATTTTAATTTAATTTAATTCGTTGTGGTTTTTAGTTTAGTTCGGTTTTAATTAAAACATAGTATCAAAATATACATAAGTTAAGAGTTAATTTAAATTTATAGTTATTCAATATTATATCTATTTTCTAATATTTATAGCTAAAAATATGAATTTGTAATGAATTTTGATTTATTCGTTAAAAAACGGTTTTAGTTTGATATCGAGAAAGACTTTTTTGGTATTTAAAATAATAAAACCAAATAGTTAATAAATAAATTTCGATTCGGATTTAGTTTAATCATTTGCGTTTGGTTCATTTTTTTTTTACTCACCTCTGTTTTTACGGTTCCAAATAAGACTCAAATCGCTTTTTTACTACCGCTAACAGGAACGGATTTTACAAATTACCCAAAAAACCAACTATTTTGCCAATTAGGTAGCCACCAAAGCAGTTAACACACCAACCGCAACTGCTGACTACTACCATATACCCAATCAAATCCAATTTTTATTGACACCGCAACCGCAGCGACAATTCCAAAACGCTATTTGAGAAAAGAAAAAAAAAAACTTTACTGAAACCAAACAGAGAACGTTTCCGTGAAGCAAAGTGTCGGGAGAGAAAGGCAAAGAACAAAACGTTACTTTCAAAAATATCTGTTGTCGTCTTCTTCCTCCTTCTCCTCTATTTCTCCGTAAAGAATAAAATCTCCCAATTTCTTTCTTCTTCACATTTCTTTTCTAATTTAAAATTCAAATTTTCTTTTGCGTCATACAAAAAACTCTCCTTTTTCTTCAATAACTCATAATTCGATTCCTACTTATAAAGTATAGTGCAGATAGATGTAATTATCAAAGGAGAAGCCATCATCGTCATCATCATCATTACACATAGCTTAATAGATTCATTATCTTTTTCAAATTGTCATTTTCATTCGTTGATTAAGTAGGATTTGTGGGTTTTCGTCTTCTCGATCTGTATTGGATTTTTTTTCTTAGAAATGGGATCTTCTTCTGGGCAATACGATCTATCGTTTAAGATCTTGTTGATTGGTGATTCTGGTGTTGGTAAAAGCAGTTTGCTTGTGAGTTTCATATCAAACTCTGTTGAAGTTATTGATCCTACCATCGGTAAATATTTTCTTCCCGAGAAAATGTTCTTTAGATTTGCAGGAACTGAATCTGAAGCTAAATCATGTCTTTGTTGTTTGATCAAACAGTATCATATTTCTGATTTGTAGAAAATTCTCTTTAATCTAATCATATAATTACTTCTATTGATACAATCTTAACCTTCTTGATGATGATGATAATGATTAAGTTATGTTTTTGATTTTGGTTTAAGCGAACCGGTTTTGCGAGATCCTATTGTTTGATTTAAACCTAATTGTTATTTACTCATAGGTGTTGATTTCAAGATTAAACAATTGACAGTAGGAGGCAAAAGACTCAAACTCACAATTTGGGACACAGGTGATTTAATTGATTCAGCGATTATACAAAGTTTTTATGTTCATATCGAAAAAAACTAACCGTTCTTCGGTTTGTCTCGGTTTGTAGCTGGACAAGAACGGTTTAGAACATTGACAAGCTCTTACTATAGAGGCGCACAAGGAATCATTCTTGGTAAATCTTCATTCATCAAGAACTAAGATTTCTCTCTGTTTTTGTAAACTTTTTGGTTAAATGTTTTCTTTTTGTGTAAAATGTAGTTTACGATGTGACGAGAAGAGAGACATTTACAAATTTAGTAGATGTTTGGGGTAAAGAGATTGAGCTTTACTCTACGAATCAAGAATGTGTTAGAATGCTCGTTGGAAACAAAGTCGATCGAGTAAGTTACAAAAATAGAAACTTTCTTCTTCGGTTGTTCATTCGATAACATATAATCTAATTACTTAACAGGAATCTGAGAGAGGAGTTAGTAGAGAAGAAGGGATCGCATTAGCGAAAGAACTCAAGTGTATGTTTCTAGAATGTAGTGCAAGAACTCGACAAAACGTTGAACAATGTTTCGAAGAACTCGCTTTGAAGGTAATAATTAAGATTTGTTCGATTTAATCGAAACAGAGAAATGATTCTTATGATTGTGATGAAACAGATAATGGAAGTACCTAGTCTTTTGGAAGAAGGATCAAGTTCTGTGAAGAGAAACAATATCTTGAAACAGAAACCAGAGAACCAAACCACTTCTCAAACCGGATGTTGCAGTTCGTAAAACCGAAAAAACCGAAATCTGATTCTTCTTTTGAAGTTGCTTGCTTCTTCTTGTGTGTAGAATTGGTTCATTGTAAAGTCTGTGTGAATCTTTGTGTTCTTCTTTTGCTTCTGAAATGAGACTTGTAAAAACATAATAATAGAATCTATGTTTTACTATTTTGGTTCAAAACTTTGGATTCGATCAGAAAACACCACTCAAATGTGAAGTCAGAGTAATACACACTACAAAAGTTTGTTTTTTTTTTAATATAAATTCAAAGACTTTAAACATAGTTTGTTCTTCCTGACCAAACATAGTGATTCTTCCATATAAGGAAGATATAAGCAAATTAGAGAGAACATAACAAAGATCACATAACCATCAATGAGAATTTTCCTAAGTAAATAAAAAAACAACAACATAAGAACGAAACAATCTCTGATTTGAGACGTAAGAGATTAAAAACCAAATGCAGAAGGCGATGATCATTAACTCCTAAACGTAACTACAACAAGCTGATTTCTCAGTTGTTGAAGATGATGAAGCAGCAGTGTCTTGTTTAGTGATCTTGATTCCTTGAGGCTACAAAACAAGAACAAAGAACAATTCATATGTCTTTCTTCTTTAGCTATAATAATAGATTACTTGCAGTTTCATTATTACCTCTTGCTTTGTATCAGTATCTGTCAATCTCTGTTTAATGTCTTTAGCAATCGAAAGAAAAACCGATTCCACATTCATGTTAGTTTTTGCACTCTGCAACACAATTTGTTAAATCACAATCAGTAAAATCTCAAGAACATAACTATTTTATGTTTTGTATTATCTTATAGCTTACAGTCTCAAAGAATTTGATTCCGTATTCATCAGCTAAAGCTTGTCCCTTTGATGTTGGAACAGCCTGAAGAAGTAAAGATAAGATCTCGCAATCAATACATATAAGTCAAGAAACTTTAAGTAGAGATTTACTTTTTTTACTTACTCTTTTGCTTTCATCCATATCAGCTTTGTTACCAACTAATATCTTGTTGACATTATCTGAAGCGTGCTGCTCTATGTTCTTCATCCAGTTCCTAATGTCTGTTTATAAACAGAGTTTTCAGTTACCACAAGTCTCAACAAACCAAAAATAGTAGTCAAGGAAAGAGTCACAGAGACTTACTATTAAAGGATGACTCATCCGTTACATCGTAGACAAGTAGTATACCCATTGCTCCTCTGTAATAAGCTGCAACGAGAGAAGGAACACAGATGGAATCAAGATCATCAAGATAGTCTCAAGAATCATAAAAAAGTATGGGATTGTCTTTTAACTTCTCAAAAGTATGGAAACACACAAGCTTATCATCGATATAGACTCAAGAATCAATCAACTAGAAACATCAGTTCAGATACAAGAATCTACAATGCGTTATAAAGATCATTCACATACCTGTGGTTATAGTTCTAAAACGTTCTTGACCAGCAGTATCCCAAATCTGCAATTTGATACGCTTCCCATCAAGTTCAACAGTTCGTATCTTGAAATCAATTCTGGAAACAAAGCAAAAGTAGTAATAACCAAAGTTTTAGATCCACAAAACTAACATTTCAGAGACAAATCTTAAAGTAAACAGCAATATTGTAGAAGAGGGGATTACCCAATGGTAGTAATGAAACTTGTAGTGAAAGTATCATCTGAGAAACGAAGTAACAAGCAACTTTTCCCCACACCTGAAACAAAGAAAAACGATTGAGTTCTCATTTCTCATTAACTATGCAACTAATTTTGTCAACGAGTTTCTCTTTTTCCATTTACAAAAGAAAATTGATTTCATTAGTAGTTATTATCACAAAAACAACATCAAAGTTCATAAAACCCTAATTATTTAAGATCGCAAACACACGGGAACGAAACGTTTAATCAGAACTAGAAATCGAACACTTCTGAGATTTCGAATTACTTAATTGATTCCATAAGAAGGTTTCATAAATGGAGCAGAAGAAGAAGCTTTTACCGCTATCGCCGATGAGAAGGAGCTTGATGAGGTAATCGTAGTCTGAACGAGCTCTTGCCGGCGCAACCGCCATCGCAGAAGAAATTTAAAATTGAAAATAATAAACTCAGTAGTTTCACTTTGATTCAAAGAGGAAGCTAAATCGAGCTCTGTTTCTTTTTTTTTTCCGGAGAATCTCGACGGAGATTGAAATTTTTGTGAAGACAGCGAAAAAGGGAAAGCTATTGGAATGCTTCCAATGTCGCTGAAGAAAACAAGTTGATAGCTGCTAAAAAAAATAATTTCGGTGGATGATATTTTATGTTTTTATAGTTTTAGACCTTCAACTAATAGACCCTTGCACATTGGGTCGAATAATCTGATCCTATTGTAACTCACCCCAATTGTCCCAAGATAAGGATACTTGAACCGTCTAATCAAAACATTTTATTGCAACGCTTAGTGGTACAAATCGGATAACATCCGAATTACATGTTTATTAGATGATTCAAAATATAAAATAATTTATAAATTCTTAAAGATTATCTATAATTATCCGACAAAATCTTCAACATATTATCTACACCTATCCAAATTTTTCAATATCATCCAAAACTATTCGAAATTATTGGTTTAAATAGTAATTTTAATTACTCGAGTTATCTGTTTGGATAATTTTTGTAAGTTATTATTCAAATCACTTATAATTAACTATGTTATCCTCAATATTCGTCACCTTTATTTTTTTTTTAAATTATTTTTGATATCCTAAATATATTTATCTTACAATATTCAACCAATTATTTGTATTACAATTATGAGAAAATTTAAAAAAAAAATCTGACATAAAAAAAAAATAGATGATATCGGAACTGAAATTGAGATGAATCAAATCAAAGCGGATAATATTTTAAATCAATCTAAAAAACGGATTAAAACTCATAAATTCATATTATTCCAATTCTCTAGACAGTGAAATTTTCCCAGTAACCTTAGTGAGCACAAATTTGATAATGTTGAAACCAAATGGTAAAACTGGACAAAATCTAAAATAGCTAGAAGCTAGAACAAAGAGAGTAAAACAATTGGGGTGAATCTATGATACTTAGAAAACTTTGAGGCTATGAAAGAAAAAGGTAGGTTTGCTTTGATCAAGTGCGGTCGGTGTAATGTAAAACCGCAGAATAATGGGGGTTTCTGCTGAGCTGTCAATTACTTAGTGGATGAATACGTTTGCTTTGCTGTATATACGTCGTACACTAGCGTAATCCAGCAAAGTATCCAATCATGCCAGAGAGTCTCTGTTTACATGTGGCATGGTTCCAAACAAAGTCAAATATATTCATTCATCCACATATTATCGATATCGCATTTCTTATATATTTATCAAGAAAGTCTCCATTAATTATTCACTTTTTTTAATAATATCCACTATCTATATATATACATAAACAATACGGTTTCAAACATAGAATTTGTGCCTGCTCGAGTATCTCAGTTGGTTTGAGGCTGTGCTTTACCTCATGAGTTCGAGGGGCAGAGAAGAAAACATAGAATTTGTCACGCCTCTTTACGTAAAATGGTATATATATATCTATCTATAACAGATTTTTTAAGAGCATGAAAAGATTTATTATCAAGATAATAGAGAACTAAACACAATTTTTTTTATCATCCCAAATTACTAACGAGTAACGACTGATATACTAAATAAAATAACAAGTTTTTCTTTTCTTAAAACACGTTTAAAACTATAATAAGTTGAAGTTAAAATAACCAAAAAGTTGCTACCTTAAAAGACATAAAATCATTTACCTAATTAACTGAAAATGTAAATTTAGTAAGTGGATATACTTTTTCACTTAAAAGAGATGCAAAAGAATAATAGATTTCCATCCTCAATTTGAGTGGAGAAAAATGCATTTATTTGAAGAAGACATCCATAATCACAATATCACCCTTTTATCAATCCTTCTTTATCAAAGTTTAAGAATCACTCGTTTCTGTAAAAAAATAAGTCGCACTTTCTCATCATATCAAGTTCATATCACCAAAAGAGAAATATAGGTGCGTCACAAACTTTTTGACAGATGATTTATGTAGAGGTAGCATTATACTATAAAGGATATATTAGCTCCTATTTCTCGAAGATGTTGTAGTATATAAAAAGTCAATGAGACAATGATCTTGTGACCTATAACCCAAAAAATGCATAAACTTATTAGTTATAACTCAACGATTTTCCATATGAGCCGAGATTATAAATTAAGTTACATCCACCCTAGTCATTCTAGGCATGTTTTAAATGATAAAGATATATGATTCTTAGAGTTCTATTAGATTAAATTGGATTCTCATTTGTTAAAAGAATTAAAATAGAGTTTTGTTTCAATGAAATTCCTTCTTATAACTTAATGAATCACATAGCAACACGTTAAATCTAACTTAAGCGAATCTTTAAACAATATGGGTAATCAAGTTTAATGAAATCTTTTGGTGTCATTTTTCTGCAAATTTATGAAATACTTAAGACAGAGTCGGTTCTTGGAGGTGGTGAAAGTGGTCCATGTCCTAGATCTCACCAGTTTTAAAAAAATTTATTAAAAGAAAAAAATAAAAATAAATTATATTGAAATGAACCCAAATTTTTATTTTTTTTCATGATTATGTGAGAAGCTCAAACAGAACTAATTTGAGCTTAACTCAATAGTGACTTAGGTATACTAAGTATGTGGAACCACCAAGACATTTGCCTCTAAATACTCGATAGCACGGTCACGCTATTTAGGATCAAGGGTGTCAAACACAAAGTGGTGAAGGAGGACCAACATTTAATTTTCAGTCTCTTAGATTTTTTTATTAATTTTTATAATGGGTTCAAAGTTTTTTTGTTTTTTTTAGAAAACAAAATAAAACTGGACGAATCTAGTACTGCCACGTGTAGAGACGAGTACAGAAATATCTCTTAAATAAGAGATTTTGCGGTACAGTTTCATATTAAATATGAAACCTGCAATTAAAATATATTTTTTTTATCTAAGAAACTGAATAAGAGACTCTGAAAAACTATTGATTGATGGAAGTGCTCTAAAGAATTGTTAAATGAGGTAAAATATAGTAATTAAACATAAAATGGTAAGTACTACTTTGTTTTCATCGCCTTTTAAATTATCGTTCTATCAGTTGGTTACAAAAAAAATCTTTTATTATACCGATACAAGTTTATTATATACCATCACACTCTACATGTATAATAATAACAAAAAATCAAAAAAAGAAAACGAACAACCCCAAATGGAAGTGAAGTGTAACGAAAGGTGTTAGTGGCGGCTAACAAACGAAGTGACTTTATGTGAAAGTCATCGCCACATGCTTCTTCCGCTCTCCAAGGAACATCCCCATAGCATCTTTAATCATTCTCCCAAAGCTAAGTATTACATAATATAATATTTAAATAGCCGGCATAGATTTTAATTCAAAGCTCATACTAATCTCTATTGTAAAAATTTTAAATATTTTCATCATTCAAAACGTTTAACAGAATCATAACTATTTTTATAGATGGTGGAACTCGAATCTTGGCGATGATTAGTGAGAATGTGCTATATTATGGAGCAATGAATAGTTTCAAAGAATGAAATAATTTGAAAGTTAATTCAATCAATGTCAAATTACAAGAATCAATATAAGATAACAATAATAAGAGGAGGGTTAATGATTTAACATATTATCAATGTGTAATAAGAAAAAGTAATTACAAGTAACTACTTGAATTAGTGATGACAATCAATCAAAGAATTGGACGCAGACGCAAATAGAAGAATCTGATCTTTAGACGCAAACGTGAATTTCGGTTCATCTTCTGGTGCTGGAAGATTCAAATCTAATTCCAGAAAGTTCTTTGGACGTACTAAAGATTCTTGATGATTATGATGATGACTACTACTTGATGATGATATTGCGGTTTTGGTTGATGAAGTAGCGTTTGCGTTTACTATTAAACCTCTATGTCTTCTCATATGACCCCCTAAGGCTTGTCCTGAAGAAAACTCGGCTTTGCAGATCGAACATTCATGTGTCTTCTCTGGTTTCTTGCTACTACCTTCATTGCTTGTTACTTGCAGAGAAAGAAAGCTCCCTACAACTCCACCAGATTCCACCATTCCAACCGCGGTTTTCTTCTCATCGCATTTGAAACCGCCCCCACCGGTTTTCGGCTTCTTGTGACTAGCTCTGTGCCCTCCTAACGCTTGAAACGAATGGAAGCTTTTATCACAAGTCTTGCACTGATAAACACCGTCTATCCCTAACCCTAGCGAACCCACAACAGATTTCTTGTCGTTCAAGTAACCCATTTTCCGCGACGAAAACTGATCGTTGTTATGTCCTTGAGACAGTAACATCAGACAATTCGCCATGTCTTCGTCTTCATCCGTAGTAGCTCCTGACCGGAATTCGACTTCACCGTCTTCTTGGATTTCACCGCTGGAAACGCTGGAAACTGCGGCTGCGTTGTTCATAAGAGGAGACGCAGAACGCTGACGTTTGGTGCGTTTGCCTTTGATGAGAAGTACAAGACGCGTCTCCTCATGAACACTTGTCATGATCTCTCTCTCTGTTTTCAAGAACACAAGAGAGAAAGAGAAGTATGTATTTATGGAGAGAAGAAGTATCAAAGAGTGTTTGGTGGGTTTGGTTTATATGTCTCTGAGTATATCTATCTTTATTTATATATGTTTTAATACAGTTAGTATTGTTGTATAAATAAAGTATATATGTAAAAAAAGGTAAGAGAAAGGAAGAGAAAAGAAGCAAACCTCTCAAATAACTTTTGGTGAAGGATTCCTTTCTGGAAGTTTTGGTTTGCAAGCCTGGAACCACTTGTTCTTCTCTTCTTGTTTATTTTTTGTTCTTTCAATTATTTAATTTATTTTCTCTCTACTTTTTAGTTAACTTTGTCTTTGCTTGTCTTATGGTCAAATAAAATTTAGTTTGTAACCAAGTGTGGTTACCTTGACTCGAAAAACACTAAGTGCGAAAAAAAAAGACCATATGACATTTGGAATCATATGAAAACGTACAAACCTCGACCCATAATTTTTTTTAGTTTGTATGTTATTAAAGTTAAATACTCATGAATCAACGATCAATGGTTTGACTCTATGTAAAACTAATTTTAGCAGATTTTTTTTGAAAAAAAAAAGAGAGTTAAATATGTATTATAGAGTTTTTTTTCTGTTACAAGAGAGTGCCATGTTCCATGGTTTGAGTGCAGTTTTTATTTTTTTTAAAATGAATTGCAATTTCTTTGACACTTGGTGAAATGTTATGTATTATTGTAGGATAAAAATCAGATTGAATTGCGTATTCTAATTTCTGATTATGTCATGCAATCACTAACTAGGCTTTTTTTGTTTCTATTTTACATTATCATTTACTAAAATCATTAAAGATTGTAAATAACGATCTACACTCCATGTTGAATGTTTTGGTCATCCAGAAATACAAAATTTCAACACGCAACACACGACTCAATTAGCAGCACATTATAGTTTTCTAAAAAATTAAATCAAACAAATTACATGTAAGATTTGAATCCAAATGTGATATATAAGTTATTCCCTTTCATTTCGTAATACTATACTTACATTGAAATTAAATGAAAAAAATTACTAATATTTAACCTAAAATAAGGATGCAAGTATATTATAGGCATTGTAAAGAAAATCTGGATATGTGTACAAAATCTTAGACATCTAATTTTACGAAAAGGACTTAACTTTAAATACGATTCCACTTCGATTTTTGTTGCTAAATAATGCAACTAATCATTGTGGATTTATGTACACTGAACTTAACTAAGTTGATTATTTAAGTAAGTTTAATTAATTGGAAAGTAAAAGGCAATCGAATTTTGGGGTTGAGTGAGCAGTTCATGTGCAGTTGAGCCAACCCACAATTACACAACACACACACAATTATGAATCATATGATCATATTAATTTATGATATTCAATTATAATGATACTAACTTTATATCTAACAAATTAAATATAC
Organism: Euclidium syriacum; assembly: GCA_900116095.1. Taxonomy (NCBI): domain Eukaryota; kingdom Viridiplantae; phylum Streptophyta; class Magnoliopsida; order Brassicales; family Brassicaceae; genus Euclidium; species Euclidium syriacum. The sequence continues at coordinate 13,102,281 of FPAK01000007.1, forward strand.
AATATCACTCCCTATGTTTACGCCTCTTTCTAAGATACATTGTTTAATCAAACCATGCATTATTAATCTTGTGATTAGCTAATAATATGTATTCGGTGAAGTAACCTCCCTTATCTTAGTTTCTTAAATATTTATAACTTATAACTGAATTATCGATCTTGTAGTATACCAATAACTATGTGACACTTGTTTCAATTATTCAATCTAGATAATTCGATAGAAGTTCTACAAAAAATTTATGGAAAATTATGATTGAAATCTAACTTTTACTCAATTTCAAACTCTATATATTAGTTGTCCTCTATGATTATTTTGCTAACGTGTTACTGTATGTTATAATAGATTATTAAGAAGAAAGAATGCTTTTGAGTGTATTGTGAAGCTAGTATCATAATTTAAAAAATTAATATTCTTTTTATGAATTATTTAATAGTCGAATTTAATATAAGAGGAATTGATATAAGTCTTGGCGTTGAGGATAGTGTGTGAGAAAGAGAGAGAATTGCTTGGCCGCCAAAAGAAGCCATTACTTGCCAACTAGCTTAGCTTCACTACTCACCCTAAGCAAAGCATATACCTTTTTTTAATCATCATCATCAACATCAATTATTAGTTGGATATTCGGTTATTTACTTTGGTTCGGTTTGCGTTTTTCGAGTTTCTAAAGTTTAAGAAACAGGTCAAAACTAACCAAATTTTATTTTAGTCTGGTTCAGTTTGCTAAATTTTAGTTAGCTTTATGTTCAAATATGATATATGATTTTTTATAACTAAGAGATTTTGGTTCGGACCCCATATATCCGCCTAGGTTTGCATCAGCTTTTGATAATTTACTCATCCCAACTATCGCCCGATCCTATTACCTTTCGAGTCACCGCAAAGTATTTTTTTAGTTGAGTTATCGACTTTTGTCTTCGAACATTGTGTGAGTATATTTTACTGTCGATGTATTTATATATTTACATATCATGATACGAATATGTATACATTTTTTACTCAAGTTTTTTCTTCTTATAATGATCAATTTTACTTAGTATTTAGAATTGTATGAGATTGACACGTACGTGTAAAATAGTAACTCCTGGTTGTATGCATAAATGTGGTTATGATGCACTCTCTATTTTCTCAACAAACTATTATACTTATTGCGTGAAAGAAACAAAAAAAAAAACCATGCAAGCAAGACGTCATCAATTTATGCACCTTTACTACACTCAATACTCCTAAAAAAATTTTAGATGTAGATAGAATCATTTTGATTTCAACGAAGAATGAATATCTTTTAGAATTCATATTTTGGTACAGTATATTTGTTATCATGAAATGGAAACATCACAACAATCATATGGTAAAATGCCGTTGGAAATTTGTGGTGTTTTTTGGAGTTTCCAAAAGGTGATAGTCAAGAACATGATTTGCATCAGTTTGGAATTGATTACAAAGAAAGAAAATAGCAAACTTAATTTGTTAGTAAATAAGACTCTTGGCCAGACAACACTGTCATCGTCAATATTTATTTCTTTAGTAGTATTAGACTTAATAATATTACAAATAGCGGAGGAAATAAAACCTAAGTAGACACGTCTTTGTAATCAATCTACATTTCTGGAGTTGAAGGAAGTGAAGGATGGTCCAACCTTTGAACCGGGAACTATTATTTTGACATCCAAAAGCGAAAAACTCCTTACAAACCCAAGTCACATCTCAAATTTACCCACTATGTGGTTTCTTGAATTTGTATCAAGAATATGGCCAACAATCTCTTGATATTAACCTTTTAACTTCCACCTTTGCATAATTCAATCAGACTAAACATTTTAACCTTCTCTGTTCAATTTCAACAAAGAAAGAAATCAGTACCTTTAACAACGGACCAAAACATACCATGATTCACCACGTAGAAAGACTTCGAGTAATCACATTGCGAATCAAAATCGGAATTTATCCGACAGAAGTAAGATCCAACAAGGCAAAACATAACAAAGTCTTTTTTAGATAGAGCCCTATTATAGAACCACTTTTAGTATTGAAACAAACAAAGAAAAGAGAGATCCCAATAAAAAATTTATTAGAGAAGATGTGAGCAGTGAGGTGAAAATATCAGTGTTAAGGTGTCACGGAATCAGAGTTGCCAATCTGTGATTGATTATCCATGGCATGGATTTAGCTACTTAGCAATTTAGCCACGAAATTGATATGGATAGCAATGATCTACAACTTCAAAATATTCGTAGCTAATGCACTTAAAGCAACGAAATCCACCAAGCGTGTAATTGTCAAGAACAATTGATCAACTGATTGATTAAACAAATTCGTAAAACCAAGCATTTCATTTTTTTAGTGATATTTACCTTCTTATCCAAAAATACCATTTCATATGTTTTATTCGAAATTTTTAGAATTATTTTTAATTTTTAATCCTACGCTTACAAGAGGGATTTTACCTGCAAATCCCCCAAGCGGGTAAAGATATTAGGTTAAAGAATTAGAGAAAAAGGACAAATTGAAAAATCGCCGCCATGAAAAAGCTCAAGAGGAAAGAGACGATCGAGAACAATCCGAGGTGTAAGCAACAAGACGAAGGTAATGCTGATGGAAACGATCGATTATCTCCTCTTCCTCTAGATCTGAAAACAGAGATTCTCTCGAAATTACCAGCAAAATCCGTCGCGAAGCTTTTCACCATTTCTAAATCCTGGTCATCGACAATCCACAGCAAAGATTTCACCAAACTGTTTCTCGCTCGATCTTCAACTCGGCTGCGTCTTCTTTGCATAGTCCCTCGTCGCCCAAACAACATAAATCCAAAATGGTCTCAGTTCTTTCACTCCTCATCTCAAGAAGATTCGTTTTCCGATCATCACATCACCTCTTCGGAGCTTTGGCTGAAGAATTCTCCACCTGTTCGAGGCTTAATCTGCTGTGAATATTTATATAGAGTGGTGATTAGCAATCCCACCACTGGTCAATTCATAACTCTTCCTAGAGTCAAAACTAAAAGAAATGGAATATTAAGCTTCTTTGGTTATGAACCTATTAACGATGTATACAAGGTGTTGTTCATGACGGTGAAAGGTGTTGAGTAAAAACGCGGATCAAAAGTTGTGGCCGATGAGTATCAAGTCTTCACTTTAGGAGATGCTCAAAACTCAGCTTCTTGGAGAATGATCGAATGTAAGATTCCTCATCTTCCTCCTTCTAGAACTAATGTGTTGTGCAAGAATGGAGTTTTGTATTACTATGCTTGGATCAACATGGATGGATGTCTAATAAGCTTTGATTTGAGATCTGAAGAGTTTGATGTGATTATGTTACCTGAAGATATCCGACTTTTAGAGTATTGTAATTTGGTGAACTACAATGGAAAATTAGCTTTAACGAGTGTGTCGTTTTACGGCTCGCTTGATTTGCGGGTTCTTGAAGATGTTAGGAATCAAGAATGGTTAAAAGTTTCTGTTTCGATTCCTTCTTGGAGAGATTTGGTTGGAGATGATGAATTCATGTTTAGAGGTGTACTTGGTAATGGAGAGTTTATGTTTTCACTACGGTCTTTTGATAAATCGTTCTATATGGTCTGTTACAATCCAAAGGAGAACAATGCTAGAAAAGTTGTGATTGAAGGAATTGAATCTGATTTCTATACAGAAGTCTTTATGGATCATGTTGAGAATCCTATGTTTCTAAGTGTTGTTTGAATTAACCTCTTCTTTTTATGTTATGTCTCATGTAAGATCTCTAATGGTAGTAGTTAGTAGTTTTCTGATCAATGACATTGTATGCTTATGGATTATGCAAATGTAATGGTTATGACTTTTGATTAAAGTACTTAGTGTTTTGTGTGAAGCTGAACATTTTGATTTACATTTTGGAGGAGAAAAATTTGAGTTTTTATGTTGGCTTGATGGATGATTTCTTCATCATCAATTTGATTTTGTTTTTGAGCTTTTACTTCATTACATTGTATGTGTCAAATATTCTCCAATTGATTTAGATGTCTCATGAAACATTTACTTCTTTGTGATTTCCGAAAATCATATATATCATTAATAAGCAACAAAAAATCATCTTAAGAAGTGGATCAACTAGATTGATTAGACAAATTTGTAATTGATCAACTAGCTTGATTAGACAAATTTGTAAAACCAAACATTCTTATCCCAATAATACCATTTTTTTTTGTTCAATTCCAAAGAAAATTTCCAAAAATGGATTAATTTAAATTTTTTAAGCTTAGCTTATCGTCAAGTGACCTCGAAATGAAAATGAGGAGTTTTTTTTTTTTACCTGCAAATCCCCAAATCGGGTAAATTAGGGTTAGACAGAGAGAGGAATTGAAAACCGCCACCATGAAAAAGCTCAGAAGGAAGAAACAGATAATCTCAATCGAGAACAATGCGAGGTCTAAGCAACAAGACGAAGATGACGACGATGTAAACGACTTATTATCTCTTATTCCACTAGATCTAAAAACAGAGATTCTCTCGAAATTGCCAGCCAAATCCGTCGCGAAGCTAATCTCCATTTCTAAATTCTGGTCATCGACAATCCGCAGCAAAGATTTCACGGAACTGTTTCTCGCTCGATCTTCAACACAGCCTCGTCTTCTCTTCATAGTCAAACGTCGCCACGAAAACGAATATCCTTGCTGGTCTCAATACTTCCACTCATGCTCTCAAGAAGATGCATTCTCCGATCATCACATCGTTCAGGATTCGAAGCTTCTACACGAGTTTTCTCCACCGGTTCGAGGATTAATCTGCTGTGAAGATTCTACTAAAGTTGTGATTTGCAATCCAAGCACTGGTCAATTGGTAAATCTACGAGGACTCAAAACTAAGAGAAGTGGATTAGTAAGCTTTTTAGGGTATGAACCTGTTAATGATGTATACAAAGTATTGTGTATGACTGTGAAAGGTGTTCGTAAGAAACGCGGATCAAAAGTTGTGGCTTATGAGTTTCAAGTTTTCACTTTTGGAGGAGGTCAAAGTCAAAACTCTGGTTGGAGAATGATTGAATGTAAGATTCCTCATCTTCCTCCTTCTCGAGCTAAAGTGTTATGTATGAATGGAGTTGTGTATTACTATGCTTGGATCAACATGGATGGATGTTTAATAAGGTTTGATCTTAGATCAGAAGAGTTTGATGTCATTAAGTTACCTGAAGATATCAGACAACTAGACTATTGTGATTTGGTGAGTTACAGAGGAAAAATAGCTTTAATGTTTGTTTTGTTTTGCGGTACACTTGACTTGTGGGTTCTTGAAAATGACAAGAAACAAGAATGGTCAAAAGTTCAAATCTTGGTTTCTTCTTGGAGAGATTTAGTTGGGGATGATGCGTTTTGGTTTAGGGGTGTGATTAGTAATGAAGAGCTTGTGTTTTCAGTGCGGTCTTCTAATACATCGTTCTATATTGTCTGTTATGATCCAAAGAGAAACAACATAAGAAAAGCTTTGATTGAAGGAATTGGAGATGATGCTGAATGTTATGATGTGTTTTTGGATCATGTACAGAGTCCTATGTTTCTGCCAAAGGTTAAATGGTAAGTTAATCCATTATTGAGATTATTTCAGATTTCTAATCAATGACATTGTATGCTTTATGTATTATGCAAATGTAATGCTTATTATGACTTTGATTAAAGTAAGACACGCTTTGATTCTCAGTCTGAAATTTTGATTGAACTTTCCAAGAGAGAATTCGTTATCTTTTTCTCCAAAAGTAGTAAAAATCTTGGCGATAATTTCTTTCCAAGAAGTAATTAAATCATAAGTAAATTATGTTAATAACATTACATGATCGAAGTAAATTATGTGTCATGGATTGATGGGAGGATTAGAAGATTGTCCATGTTGGTTATCATCATCATCATCATCATCATCATCATCATCATCATCATGCCATGATTCTCTAGGAATACTATGGTGGTTATTCACATCAGCCTCAACGTCTTCTCCGGCTATCTTCGCCGCCACCAGAATTCTCCATTCTCCGGACACAGCCAGCTTCTGCGGTGGCCCATTAGTCGCAGCAACCGTCGTTACTATTAGCAATAGAACCAGTACGAGCAATAAAGCTTTAGTCTTCTTCATGGCTTATATTTTTTTTAAATCAAAATGCTCTTCTTTGAGTAATCCAACATTTTATGAAATGTGAAACTATAAATAGAAGAATTTTGCTGAATTGTTAGCATTATATGTAATTATTTATCCAAAAATGATAGTGCGCATTATAGTTTGTTTTTTCTTACTAATTTAATGTCAAATCATTCAGGTAGTGAACTGATTAATCATTTTATTCCGCCAATTACAAGTCACCACCTTTCACCATCCAATACCGCAATACGTCACTGTGCGAAATTGGTTAATTACGTGCTTAATGCAATATTTAAGAGATAACGGTGCTAAGTAACTAATGGGGTATATCAAGATATTTTTAATTTTAAATGCGATTTACCAAATACTATGGTTTACGCTTTTTATCAGTACTAGTTTACGCTATTGATAACGGTGTAACGAATGTCAAAACATAGTTAATATGTATATAAAATCTATAAAAACCTTTAATGCATACATATATGTATCTATAATCCATTTCATTGTAAATCTTAAAGAATATACCTAAAGAACATTCTAAAGCGTATCTTGCAATATTTTCCATTTATAACGACGTTCAATTATTAACAATTCATTACTATACCATTTTACCGTATATGTTTATGGTAATAAAAAAGTTATGGAAAATGTTATTGAAAATGACACCATATATCAATTGAAATTCAATCGTTGCAAATAAGAAAAGATTATGAAAAATAAGTTAGGAAACAATATCGAATTCGTAGCTGGCTTCTTTGTATGTATATTCTCATTTTTATAATCTGCCTATCTAAAGTTTGTGAATATATTAAATATTTTTACTGAGTACCGATAAAATATTTAAAGTTTCTATATTGACCATGCATGTTTAACAATGGAAATATAAATATACGTAGTCATTAAATTAGGTTACTAAAAAGAAACAATAGTGCTTTTATAGTATGTTTTGTATCTATATAGAATGTTTGTTAAGAGAAACAAATATCAAAAGATTCATCATAGTGCATCGCACGCAAAAATGGTATATGTACTCTCTATATATAAATCAGAGACTATATATATCTTCAATGCAAAAGAGAAAATTTACTCAAAACATTTTATAACACAAAAGCCCTAAAAGAAATTCTACCAGTATGTCCACCTACGGAAATCTCGACGAGCATGAACAAAAAGCAAGTCGAAGGCGAATCATCATCATCGTTTTATCTTCCCTCGTCCTCGTAGGCATCGTGATTGGAGCCGTCTTCGGAATTGCAGCTGCCGGTAACAGGAAGAAACCGGAAGGTAACGGAGATTCACACTCCGTTTCCGTTAAAGCCGTCTGCGACGTGACATTATACAAAGACAAATGTCTTGAGACCGTTGGATCGGCTCCAGGCGCGGGCCAAATGAACCCCCAGGAGCTTTTCAACTACGCCGTCAAGATTACCCTCCCGGAGCTCTCTAAAGTTCTCAAGGAATTCTCTCCCAACGGCGAACACATGGATTACGCTACGTCAGCAGCAATGGGAGCTTGCGTGGAGCTTCTCGAACTAGCCGTTGACCAGCTCAACGAAACAGTGACGTCAATCACAAGCCAAACGACGTCGCCCTCTTTCGAAACAGTCGACAATCTCAGGACGTGGCTTAGCTCCGTGGATACGTACCAAGAAACGTGTTTGGACGCGTTGGTCGAAGCGAAAAACCCGAGTTTGACGACTTTTGGAGAAAACCATTTGAAAAACTCGACGGAGATGACGAGCAATGCGTTAGCGATCATAACGTGGCTAGGGAAGATCGCTGACCACGTCAAGCTTCCACCACGTCGTTTGATGGCGGTGAGTGATGACTTGGCGATGATGGAAGGTCGGAGACTCTTGCAGAATGATGGGGATTTGAGGAAGATAGCGACCATCGTGGTGGCTCAAGATGGATCCGGGAATCATAAGACGATAAGTGATGCTTTAAAGGATGTGATAGAGAACAATGAGAATCGTACGATTATATATGTAAAGAAAGGAGTTTATTTCGAGAATGTTAGAGTTGAGAAGAAGATATGGAATGTTGTGATGGTTGGTGATGGACAGAACGAGACTATTGTTTCGGGTGGACTCAACAATATTGATGGAACCCCAACGTTTCAAACCGCCACATTTGGTAAGTACATATTGATTTTGCATTTGAACTAGAGCTTGTGACCTATATTGGTTTATACGAGTGGGTAGTTTTTTTGTACAATGGGTTAGGGTTAAGGTTAAGAATGAGTTCCATTGTTTACGAAAATTACTACTGCTTTCTTTTAATCATTGTAGATTTAGTAAGAAGCAATTAAGAGTTTACATGACTTTTTCTACAAGTTTTGGAGATTAGTCTAGATTGGACCGATTGTCTACTTTGTTTATCAAAAGATAAATTGTGTTTGTGTTTGTGCTTACGTGATAAATACTATCTTCCATTTCAAGAAGGTCAAAAAATTTCAATTTTTGTTTCTATCATATATTCTTTTCGTGGCTAAATTCATATCATCATTTATTGATTTATGTCTTTGTCTTATATAGCTGTGTTTGGAAAGGGGTTCATGGCTAGGGACATGGGTTTCCGCAACACTGCTGGTCCAGAAAAGCACCAAGCCGTAGCACTAATGGTTAGCGCAGACTTAGCCGTGTTCTACAAATGCACCATGGACTCTTTCCAAGATACACTCTATGTTCATGCACATCGTCAGTTTTATCGTGAGTGCACCATCACTGGAACAGTCGATTTTATATTTGGAAATGCTGCCGTTGTGTTCCAAAGTTGCGCCATCTTGCCTCGTCGTCCTATGAAAGGCCAAGCTATTACTATAACAGCTCAGGGCAAGAAAGATCCGAACCATAACACGGGAATTTCGATCCACTATTGTAACATTTCGCCTTTCGATGACCTAACCGATGTCAAAACCTTCCTTGGCCGGCCTTGGAAGGATTTTTCTACCACCGTGATCATGAAGACGTTCATGGACGGATTTATCGACCCAAAAGGATGGTCTCCGTGGGATGGAGACAGTGCACCAGACACGATCTTTTACGCGGAGCATTTGAATTACGGGCCAGGAGCCTCGACGAAGAACCGGGTTACGTGGAGAGGGCTGAAGACGTCTTTAACGACAGAGGTAGCAAATAGGTTTACGGGGAAACCTTTATCAACGGCGAAATGTGGTTGCCGGCGACCAAAGTACCGTTCAAGTCTGATCTTTGAGTCGTTTTGTTTGGAAAAGGCTGGTCGTAAAACTTGATGGCTAGTCGTTATTTAATTTGTTTTCCATTATGTAGTGCTTTTTATTATCATTCAATTTATTTATCTATTTGAGCTTTTACACATGCTTTGAGATGATTGATATCATTTTAATTTGATTTTCAAAGTCTTTTCCTTTACCAAAATCACACATATAATGTATATATATATATATACACGCATCAACTAATACAGAGGTGATTGTATGTTTTTATTTTAAATTTAAGTTTTAAAATGAAACCATATTTCATTGATTTTAGAAAGAAAAAAATGTCAGCAAAAGACTAAATAGATGTGAGTGTTTTTAGAAAGAATTTCTATAAAAAATATTGGGTAAAATAAATTCGGCATTCAAAATCACTTTGTCAATTGGTGAAGCAACCGCATGGGAAAAGGCATATATAGGTGAAAGAGAATGTGTACTAGAGCCTAGAGGTTTACGTTCATGGTCATTTATCTACTACTGCTAATAACGCTGGACTGATCTTTGAGGTTGATAAAATTTGGAAGAAGGATTGAAAGTTCGTCGGCCTAAGTTGGTATATGAGCCAAGCCAATGATATATGCTTGATTAGTCTCTAAATTGCATTAACTATGTAATTAACTAATTCTTGCATAGTGACGTTATTCCATAGTGCCCAGTTTTTTTTTGTTAAGGTGGTGCATTCTAATTGGTGAAAAATATTTTTATTGAATTAATTAGCTCACCACTTGAATGATTTGGCATTAATAAATAAATATAAACTTTTTATTATAATGCGGACTATCATTTTTTGGATATATATATAGTACTTGTAAAAAATTAATTAAATAAAAATATTAATGTGACAACTAAAAGTATACTACTGTCAAACTGATGCAGCATGGAGGAATGAAGATCAGAAAGCAGGCCTGGGATGGATAATATATTCGCCGGAAGGAAGAGAACACATGAGGAAAGCACAGCCTGCAGAATTCATCAAGAACCCCCACATGGCATAAGCGCTAATTATCTACGAAGCTCTGAAGGTAGCAATCCAACGGAACATCCGCAGAATTCACATCGCTTCCGACTCACGCAACGCCATCAATGCAATCAACGGGGGAAAAGGAGACAAAGACATTTCTAGTACTGTGACAGACATCTGGTACCTCTCCAAGCAATTTGAGATCTGCTACTTTAGTTTCATACCTAGAGAAATGAACTGCATCGCAGACTCCCTCGCCAAAACAACTTTAAGGTCGATGATCATAAGCCCTTGTAATGATTTTCTTTAACTTTAATGAAATCATGAATTTCCAGACAAAAAAAAAAAAAAAAAAAAAGTGACAACTAAAAGAATTCCTTCTATTTATATAAAGCCCAAAACATAATGGTGGATTACTCAAAGAAAGAGAATTTGATTAAAGTAATTATATAAATAGGTTTGGGTGTTCGGGTATCCGTTTGGATTTCATCGGATTTTTCGGATTTTTAGAATTTTGGATATAGGCTCGTAGAATCCAATCGGGTATTTTGAGAATTCGGATAAGGTTTGATTCAAATAATGTCGGGTTCGGATCGGATTCGAATTTTTAGTTGAAAACCTAAAACTATTCAGGTTTTGGATTGGTTCAGATATTTTACATCAAAAAAAAAAACTGATTAAAAAAAAAACCACGAATAATAACATAACGTAACAATCAAAACCAGATTCAAACATCAAGTACCAAAAAAATTAAACATGATAGTCATAAATAATAATTTTTTAAAAGACATATATCATAATAAACAATTCGAAAGAAATATCAAATGTTTAATTTATATGTAACATATTGTTTCATAAAAATAAAAATAAAATGAAATCTCACACATAATAATACATTTTAGATAGAGATAAACATATAATTAAGATCGAATTAGGATTCAGAAATTCTATTAGGATTAAATTTGTATTTGGATTTTCGAATGTAGATTCATAGAATTCATTTGAGTATTTTAATAAAATTAGGTTTGGATTTTTTTAGGTTTCGGATTCGGATAAAATGCCAATAACTAAGGTCTGATCGCTCTTACTGATTCAATTGCTTGTGGTTACGGTCGAGGCTATGACTAAGGCCTTATCGCTCTTTAATCTTTAACCTTACGCTTTACATAGTTACATATCGTCGACTTCGAGTGACAACGAAATGAAAATGAGGAGCTTTTTACTTGCAAATCCCCAAATCGGGTAAATTAGGGTTCGAGATAAAAGGAATTGAAAATCGCCACCATGAAGAAGGTCAGGAGGAAGAAACAGAGAATCGAGAACAATCCGAGTTCTAAGCAACAAGACGAAGGTGATAATGATGATGGAAACGACCTATTATCTCTCATTCCTCTAGATCTGAAAACAGAGATTCTCGCTAAATTACCAGCCAAATCCGTCGCGAAGCTAATCTCCATTTCTAAATTCTGGTCATCGACAATCCGCAGCAAAGATTTCACGGAACTGTTTCTCGCTCGATCTTCAGCTCGGCCGCGTCTTCTCTGCATAGTCAAACATCGCCCCGGAAACACAAATCCCTACTGGTCTCAGATCTTTCACTCCATCTCTCAGGATGATGCGGCGTTTTCCGATCTTCACATCACACGTTCAGAGCTTCTGCACGAGATTCCTCCACCCGTTCGAGGCTTAATCTGCTGTGAATATTTGAGTAAAGTGGTGATTAGCAATCCTAGCACAGGTCAATTCCTAACTCTACCTGGAGTCAAAACAAGAAGAACAGGGCTTGTAAGCTTTTTTGGGTATGAACCTGTTAATGATGTATACAAAGTCTTGTGCATGACGGTGAAAGGTGTTACTAAAAAACGCGGATCAAAAGTTGTGGCCGATGAGCATCAAGTTTTCACTCTAGGAGGAGCTCCAAGTCAAAACTCAGGTTGGAGAAAGATCGAATGTAAGATTCCTCATCTTCCTCCTTCTCGAACTAAAGTGTTATGTAGAAATGGAGTTGTGTATTACTATGCTTGGATCAACATGGATGGTTGTCTAATAAGCTTTGATTTGAGAACTGAGGAGTTTGATGTCATTAAGATACCTAAAGACTATTCTGATTTGGTGAGTTACAACGGGAAGATAGCTTTAGCGAGTGGGTTATTTTACGGTATACTTGACTTGTGGGTTCTTGAAGATGTCAAGAAACAAGAATGGTCAAAAGTTTATATCTCAATTCCTTCTTGGAGAGATTTAGTTGGGAAAAACGCATTCTTGTTTAAGGGTGTACTTGGTAATGGAGAGCTTGTATTTTCAGTACGATGTTCGAGTGTATCGTTCTATATTGTCTGTTACGATACTAAGACAAACAACATCAGAAAAGTTGTGATTGAAGGAACTGGAGGTGATGTAGAATGTTGTGAAGTCTTTTTGGATCATGTACAAAGTCCAATGTTTCTGCCAAAGGTTAGGTGAGTTCATCCATTTGTTGAGTCGTTTTGGATCTCTGTTGTATGCTCTATGGTTTACGCTATTGATAACGGTGCTAAATAATCGGAAAAGTTGAGATTAAACGAATGTCAAAACCTGTTTTTTTTTTTTGTTGAGGATTTTTTGCATATATTGAGATTAAAGAGTCTCTTAATACAATAGCCCATAGTTAATTAGTACCAAAAGCCCATCTTTTTAAAACCTTAAAAGAGAAAGGAAATAGAAGCCCAATCTGAATCAAGTGATTCAACCGAAACAAGGATTGAGAACGACAGAAACGAAGGCATTAAGCGACGTCAAAACCTAGTTAATATAATATATAAAATCTATAAAAACCTTTTAAGCATACATATCTATAATCCAGTCATTCTAAAGCGTATCTTGCAATATTTTCCATTTGTAATGCCGTCAAGTTATTATATAGTAATTAATTACTATTCCATTTTACCGTATATGTTTATGGTAATAAAAAGTGATGGAAAATGTTATCGAAAATGACACCATATGTCGATTGAAATTTAATCGTTGCAAACAATAAAAGATTATGAAAAATAAATAAGGAAACCATATCGATTTCGTAGCTGGCTTCTTTGTATGTATATTCTCATTTTGGTAATTTGCCTAGCTGGAACGATATTTAAAGTTTGCTAATATACAGTATAAAAGGTTTTTACAGAATATCGATAAAATATTTAAAGTTTGTATATTGACTCATGCATGTTTAACAATGGAAAGATATATATGTAGTCATTAAATTCGGATACTAAAAAAATAAATTATAGTGCTTTTATAGTAATTTTTGTATCTATATAGAATGTTTGTTAAGAGAAACAAATATCAAAAGATTCATCATAGTGCATCGCACGCAAAAATGGTATATGTACTCTCTATATATAAATCAGAGACTATATATATCTTCAATGCAAAAGAGAAAATTTACTCAAAACATTTTATAACACAAAAGCCCTAAAAGAAATTCTACCAGTATGTCCACCTACGGAAATCTCGACGAGCATGAACAAAAAGCAAGTCGAAGGCGAATCATCATCATCGTTTTATCTTCCCTCGTCCTCGTAGGCATCGTGATTGGAGCCGTCTTCGGAATTGCAGCTGCCGGTAACAGGAAGAAACCGGAAGGTAACGGAGATTCACACTCCGTTTCCGTTAAAGCCGTCTGCGACGTGACATTATACAAAGACAAATGTCTTGAGACCGTTGGATCGGCTCCAAGCGCGGGCCAAATGAACCCCCAGGAGCTTTTCAACTACGCCGTCAAGATTACCCTCCCGGAGCTCTCTAAAGTTCTCAAGGAATTCTCTCCCAACGGCGAACACATGGATTACGCTACGTCAGCAGCAATGGGAGCTTGCGTGGAGCTTCTCGAACTAGCCGTTGACCAGCTCAACGAAACAGTGACGTCAATCACAAGCCAAACGACGTCGCCCTCTTTCGAAACAGTCGACAATCTCAGGACGTGGCTTAGCTCCGTGGATACGTACCAAGAAACGTGTTTGGACGCGTTGGTCGAAGCGAAAAACCCGAGTTTGACGACTTTTGGAGAAAACCATTTGAAAAACTCGACGGAGATGACGAGCAATGCGTTAGCGATCATAACGTGGCTAGGGAAGATCGCTGACCACGTCAAGCTTCCACCACGTCGTTTGATGGCGGTGAGTGATGACTTGGCGATGATGGAAGGTCGGAGACTCTTGCAGAATGATGGGGATTTGAGGAAGATAGCGACCATCGTGGTGGCTCAAGATGGATCCGGGAATCATAAGACGATAAGTGATGCTTTAAAGGATGTGATAGAGAACAATGAGAATCGTACGATTATATATGTAAAGAAAGGAGTTTATTTCGAGAATGTTAGAGTTGAGAAGAAGATATGGAATGTTGTGATGGTTGGTGATGGACAGAACGAGACTATTGTTTCGGGTGGACTCAATAATATTGATGGAACCCCAACGTTTCAAACCGCCACATTTGGTAAGTACATATTGATTTTGCATTTGAACTAGAGCTTGTGACCTATATTGGTTTATACGAGTGGGTAGTTTTTTTGTACAATGGGTTAGGGTTAAGGTTAAGAATGAGTTCCATTGTTTACGAAAATTACTACTGCTTTCTTTTAATCATTGTAGATTTAGTAAGAAGCAATTAAGAGTTTACATGACTTTTTCTACAAGTTTTGGAGATTAGTCTAGATTGGACCGATTGTCTACTTTGTTTATCAAAAGATAAATTGTGTTTGTGTTTGTGCTTACGTGATACAATACTATTTTTACATTTCAAAAAAGTCCAAAAATTTCAGTTTTTGTTTCTATCATATAGTTTTTTCGTGGCTAAATTCATATCATCATTTATTGATTTATGTCTTTGGCTTTATATATAGCTGTGTTTGGAAAGGGGTTCATGGCTAGGGACATGGGTTTCCGCAACACTGCTGGTCCAGAAAAGCACCAAGCCGTAGCACTAATGGTTAGCGCAGACTTAGCCGTGTTCTACAAATGCACCATGGACTCTTTCCAAGATACACTCTATGTTCATGCACATCGTCAGTTTTATCGTGAGTGCACCATCTCTGGAACAGTCGATTTTATATTTGGAAATGCTGCCGTTGTGTTCCAAAGTTGCGCCATCTTGCCTCGTCGTCCTATGAAAGGCCAAGCTATTACTATAACAGCTCAGGGCAAGAAAGATCCGAACCATAACACGGGAATTTCGATCCACTATTGTAACATTTCGCCTTTCGATGACCTAACCGATGTCAAAACCTTCTTTGGCCGGCCTTGGAAGGATTTTTCTACCACGGTGATCATGAAGACGTTCATGGACGGATTTATCGACCCGAAAGGGTGGTTACCGTGGGACAGAGACAGTGCACCGGACACGATCTTTTACGGGGAGCATATGAATTACGGGACAGGAGCCTCTACGGAAAACCGGGTTACGTGGAAAGGACTGAAGAAGGTTTTAACGACGAAGGAAGCGAGTGGTTTTACGGTGAAAGCTTTTGTCGACGGCGATATGTGGTTGCCAGCGACCAACGTTCCGTTCAAATCTGATCTTTGAGTCTTTTTAGTTGGACAAGGCTGGTCGTAAAACTTGATGGCTAGTCGTTCTTTAATTTGTTTTCCCTACTTTATGAAGTGCTTTATATTTTTATTTTTATTTTTTTTAACTCTGAAGGGCTTTTTAATTATCATCAAATGTAATCTTAATCTTAAGATTCTAATTATTTTTCTATTTGAGCTTTTTACACATGCTTTGAGATGATTAATATCATATTAATTTAATTTTCAAAGTTTTTTCCTTTACGAAAATCACAGAGGTGACTGGGGTTGGAGCTGTGGTTGTAAGTTTTTACTTTAAATTTAATTTTAAAAATAAAATCATATTTTAGTTTATAGGATATAAATGTCAGCAAAAAAAGTAAAAATAGATCCGAGTTCTTAGAAAGAATTTTATAAAAATATTGGGTATAATATAATTTTCGGCCTACAAAATCAGTTTGTCAATTGGTGAAGCAACCTCATGGGAAAAGGCATAGGTATAAAAATATTGGGTAAAATATAATTTTCACCATCTATGCAAATGGTGCCAAGTGTCAACGTCGAAATTTCTTTCTTCTTCATGAAGTTCTTATTTAAGCGATAATATGCATGGTGGCTACCACTGAATACTTGATGATATGAAGAGTTTCAGTATGCGAGATATGAAAGAATATATATCGGACACATCTTAGAACCAAAATGATGATCATATCTCGTTTACGAATACACATGGATCAGGATCTCATTGATCAAAACCACCTCCTGGTTTTGTAAGCTATTATTAATAATTTATTATACATAAGGAATTTATGTTTGCTTATTCATAGAGATCACTTGGACCTATCGTCAATTTGAACTTTTATTTAGTGATAAGACTTTTTTAGGTCTTCCAAATTCTTTGACAAGTCTTTCAGTCAGCAATAGAGCTTCCACTCGCCACCGTCTCAAGTAATTGATGGGCTTCAACTAAAAGCTCAAATGTAATTTTAGAAAGAAATAAAAGGAAATGTTGACAGTGGGATTTGAACCCACGCCCTTTCGGACCAGAACCTTAATCTGGCGCCTTAGACCAACTCGGCCATATCAACTTTTTGTTCCCCAATCAAATTCAAAACCAGAATTCTCCACAAACACATAACTTGATTTGAGTTGTGTAAACCATTAACCAACACCAAATGCTACAAACTCTTTAAGTAGATAACGTGTAGTAATTTAGTTAGTGGTTGTCGTCTAGTGGTTTTGTCCTGTTAAGGTTTCACTTTCAGACTCACTCTAGTTAAAAATGAAATTGTTTTTACAAAAGTGGGATCCACTCCACTCCATGCAACCAGAATTAAGAACAAGTCACATGTGAGTGATGAGATCTAGGTACACGTATATTTAAGCTTTTGTCTTGTTCCTAATTCTTTCTTTCTTCTTCTTTCATGTTTTGTTCCTCAAAAACTCTCTGAAACAGAAAAATAAAAAATGGAGAAGAAACTTTGGGAGTATATTTTATATGTGCGTATAAAAAGTAAGAATTTGCAAAAGTTTTTTCATATATATATATATTAAAATATATATGATTCCAAATATAAAATATGATTTAAGAAACCCTTCTTCGTAATGTTTTCTTTTTGGAATTCTTTCTTACTAGTTTTCACACTTTTTGGAATAAACAAACGAAGGAAACAAGAACAATGAGACAGATACATTAGATTTTGTCGTATTTTGCATGAAGATTTAAATCAACATAGAGACACTTGCTTGAGCTCAGAAAGTAACGTGTAAAAAGCATAGACTCGTCACCTCATGCAAATCCAGTCTCGCGTGGCACAAACCTTCAAGCTCTCTCCTCATTATATAAACTATGACTGAGTTCCCGCTTTCTTCATATCCATTTCCTTACAAATACAAAAACACAAGCAAAGATGGCTAAGCTGTCTCATCTCCTCGTAGCAACACTCGGGGTCATTCTTGTTCTTAACGGCTGCCTCGCAAGGCAATCGCTAGGAGTTCCTCCTCAGCTGCAGAACGAGTGTAACCTTGACAACTTAGACGTCCTCGAACCCACCGAAACTATCCAGAGCGAAGCCGGTCAGGTCGAGTATTGGGATCACAACCATCCTCAGATCCGATGTGCTGGTGTCTCCATTGCTCGTTTGGTAATCGAACAAGGCGGCCTTTACTTGCCTACCTTCTACACTTCCCCAAAGATTTCCTATGTCGTTCAAGGTCAATGTCTTGTCTATAAAACACACAATAAACCTTAATTCCAATATATGTTAGTTCTTCTTATCCATATAACTTAATTATAGGTATGGGTATTAGCGGAAGAGTGGTTCCCGGATGTGCTGAGACCTTCATGGATTCGCAGCCGATGCAGATGAAAGGACAACAAGGACAAGGTCAGGGACAGCAAGGACCATGGGGACAGCAAGGACAAGGTCGGGGACAACAAGAACCATGGGGACAGCAAGGACAAGGTCAGGGACAACAAGGACCATGGGGACAGCAAGGACAACAAGGGTTCCGTGACATGCACCAAAAGGTGGAACATGTCCGACATGGAGACGTCATTGCCGTTACTCCAGGTTCTGCCCATTGGATTTACAACTCCGGAGACCAGCCACTTGTCATCATCTCCCTTATCGACATTGCTAACTACCAAAACCAACTCGATCGCAATCCTAGAGTACATATTATCATATTCACTCTCACACACATACATTTCACATCTACCATATATATGATATATGGGATATATCAATTTAACTAATATACATGCATTTTTTGCATTTGTTTTAATTACGTGCTACAGGCGTTCCGATTGGCTGGAAACAACCAACAAGGAGGACAGGGAGGACGTTTCGGCGGTCCACAGCAAAAACAACAAGAGAAAAACCTTTTGAACGGGTTCGACGCACAGGTTTTAGCCCAGGCATTGAAAATTGATGTTAGATTGGCTCAGGAGCTTCAGAACCAACAAGACAACCGAGGAAACATCGTCCGTGTTCAAGGACCTTTCCAAGTTGCGAGGCCGCCTCTGAGACAGCAATACGAGAGAAGCGAGAAATGGAGGCACCCACGTGGCCCACCACAAGGCCCACAAGATAACGGCCTTGAGGAGACTATCTGCAGCATGAGATCCCATGAGAACATTGACGATCCTGCCCGGGCTGACGTGTACAAGCCCAATCTTGGTCGTGTGACTAGCGTCAACAGCTTGACTTTGCCCATCTTGCAGTACGTTAGACTCAGCGCCACTCGTGGCATTATCCAGGGTGTAAGTATATAAATACATATTTCCTTAAAACATTATACAAAAACATTTATAAACGGGATCTTGTACACATTTTCTTACGGTACGTTTTCTCTATATGACGTGACATTAATATAATTATGCAGAATGCTATGGTGCTTCCAAAATACAACATGAACGCAAACGAGATCATGTACTGCACGAAAGGACAAGGAAGAGTCCAAGTGGTGAACGACAACGGACAGAACGTGTTGGACCAGCAAGTGCAAAAGGGGCAGCTCGTAGTGATACCACAAGGGTTCGCATATGTTGTTCAATCCCAAGGAAACAACTTCGAGTGGATCTCTTTCAAGACTAACCCTAAAGCCATGATCAGCACTTTGGCCGGTCGAACCTCAGCCTTGAGGGCATTGCCAATAGAGGTCATTACTAATGCTTATCAGATCTCACCCGAGGAAGCTAGAAGGATTAAGTTCAACACCCCTGAAACCACCTTGACTCGAGCCGCCGGTGGACAGCAGTTTATCGAGGAGATTGTCGAGGTTTAAAATAAAAAATGTTTTTCTTTTTGCTAATAAAGTAGTGACATGAAAAGCTATCCTTTGTTCAGTTTCGCCTCTTACACTTTAACGTATGTGTAAAATATGTGTCTGAGGAACACATCGGCACGTCACTTGTATGTAAGCACTTTCTTCTCATAAATAAAAGGGGAGTTTCGAGTTACTTTTCATAGATTAGATTTCAAATTTTTTTTTATTAAGATTAGAATTGGGATAGAAATTATTTATCTATAAATTTAATTTGTATATTAAGAATTGAACAAAAAAATAACTGATATAAGTATGTTATAAAACTATGTTTAAGATATAAAAGTACATTATGAATACATCTATAAAATAAATTTAGTACGTAACTTATAATTATAGTTCTACTCCGGCTCTCTCTTTTTTATGGTTAAGAACTCCAGTTCAGTTTTCACTAAACTACTATATTTAAAACCAGTGACCAGTCACAGAAAATAAACAGCTTAAAATGTAACGACAAAGACATAAGAGTGATGAGGAAAACAATTTACCTTCTTTGGTGATGAATATTTGATATTACTAAAAGTATTCATCAAATTTAATTTCAAATATGCTATTGCTGTATATTATGAACATGTCAAAAATAAAACTAGAATATCAAAACATTTAATCTACAAAAACTATTTCTTAAGAGTTTTACAATTATCCCGTGAAAATACCCAATTTAGTTTTTCTTTACCTTCCATTATTCTGCTATTACACTATTATATACCAGTCGAATTCTATATGAACCAAAACTAAAATTGAACATATCCAACAAAAAAAGTTAATTTATAATCTTATAAACAAAATAATCCAAAATGAACCAGATCTAAAAACAAGATTAGGCTTACAAAAATTGCATATAAATTATTAAAGCAAACAATTTAAATGACAAGGACAACCACCAAAATCGAAAGGAAGTCGTGAGGGTCACTATAATGAATGGGACACGGTACAATGCGTAAATGATGATTCTCAGATTTAAGAATGAAAGGTGATTGAATATCATTAACATGCTTAGTGGGAGACACAAAGACGTCACTACTTCATCTTAAATTTTCATAATATATAAAATTATTGTTTTAACAAACAAAAAAAAGATTAGTGTTTCATTAACTATTTTGATTAAACTTTTATTTAATTTATATTTTGTGATACACTTTTAAAAGTCTTCCAAATTCTTTTACAAGTCTTTCTAAGTCAACAATAGAGCTTCCACTCGTCACCATCTTCCGTCGTAACTCCTCCGCTTGGGAAGCCACTTCACGTCCTCTCTCATCCATCGTTTCGGCTATAACCCGACCCAACTCATCCGGGTCGGGTACCGTTTCCGCCCCATCGCAAACCCGAACCGCTACACCCAAATGCTCCACAAGTAACATCGCGTTCGCAAACTGATCCGCTTCCATGGGCCAACTCAATATCACGACTCCACTCGTTATCCCTTCAAGCACCGAGTTCCATCCACAATGGCTTAAAAATCCACCAACCGCCACGTGTCGCAATACCGTCAACTGTGGGACCCATCCTCTGACCACTATTCCCCGTCCGGAAACCCGATCCTCGAACCCGTCGGGTATCGGTTCATTCTTAACCACCCAAACGAATCGGGTCATGCTTTTCTCCAGACCAAAAGCCAAAGCATTAGATTGGTCTTTAGTCAACGCCTTTTGACTTCCGAAACAAACGTAGAGGACTGATCCGTTTGGGGATCCGTCAAGCCACCTCAGCAAATTCGGATCTATAGGATCCGACTCAGTTCTAAGACCCGACCCAATTGAACAAAGCGGTCCGACCACGAAAATCCGGTCATGACCTAACAGTCTCCGTTTCACGTACTCGATATACTCATCTTCAAGACACGACGAAGAATTGAAAACACATCCGTAACTTTTCAAATTCATGGAGAACTCTTTGAAAGTTTCGTTATCCGGTGACGGAGTTTGGAGACATCGCCGGAAAACCGACGGAAGATGCTCTTCTTTGAAGATCGGTGAACGAGGAAGATCCGAGAAATGAATCGGATTACGAAGATTCATTGATTTTTTTACTTGTTCGATGTTTTCAATGCAAAATGAGACAACGGAAGTTGAGAACGCGTTGCTAGCGAAGAAAGCGAAACGAGGGATTCCGATTTGATTACAGAGATCGTGAGTCCATCCAAGAAAGAAGTCGGAGACGAAAGCGACTGGTGGATTTGGGTGAGATTTGAACCAGAGAGTGATCGGATCTCGAAGTTGACGAAGAGAAGCCATAATTGGGAGATTTCCGGAATTTCCAACATCTTTAACGTTCTCAACGCCGGGAGGGAGTGAAGGATGAGGAGGAAACGGGAAAACAACGGCGGAAACAGAGGAAAGATGAGCGGAAAGAAGAGCAGAGAGATAAGTTTTGTTTCCGGGAGTGACGATAACTGAGACGGTGACGTCACGGAGACAGAGTTGGTGAGTTAAATCAAGAAGAGGAAGTAAGTGGCCTTGTGCTGGAAACGGAAACACCGCGACGTGCGGTTTCGAATTCAAAACTTCCGGTTTAGTAGACGGTAGGGATAGTTCCGTCATTTTTTTTTGCAGAGGAGTTACAGTGTGTTTTTGTGGTGTTAAAATATTAGGCTATGAATGAAACCATATCTTATCTAGTACAGAATCGAAGAATATGAAATTTCATTGGCAGAAACAGTCACAAATAAATTAAATTAAAAAAAAAAAATACTTTATTTTAAACGTGGTTATATAATTTATTACAACAAAATCAATCAATTTTACATTTAAAAAATGAAATTTTCCTATGCGAGCAGTCTCCGGGGAATGAAGGAAGAGGAGGAAAAGGGGAAACGACGGCGGAAACAGAGGAAGGATGAACGGAGAAAGATGAGGTAAGTTTCAGGGAGTGATGATGACAGAGTGTTGGTGACGTCACGAAGACAGAGTCAAAGCAAGTGATTAAGGTTTGTGTGAAACAAATTAATTTAGTTAGAATACTTGGTAGTTGATTCGTACACATCAGCTATTTGATATACTAAAGTGTATTTAGTAGCAATACTTAATTCATTTATATCAACCACTGAATTATAAATAAACATGTGACAATGTAAACATACTTTATGAAAATAAATAGAAATTTACTCTTAGAAAATAAACAAATACTATTTATTTTCATAATATGATTAGTAAATTTCAAAATAAATTTCACTTTTTCACAAGTTGTCAGCTAGCTGAAGAATCATGAATTTATTCCCCCAAATCAGGCAATTCACGTTTCAGTCAATCAGAGAAGTGAGAAAATGGAAACAAGCTCAAGAGAGATCTCACGATCAATCGAAACAGAGTACGATACTCTGTTAATTTGATCAATCAAGTGATTTGGTTTTTGCCATAGTTGTCATCAATCACTTCCTCTTGTTCACTTGATTATGATTTTCTCTTAATATCATTGGTTTCAGTCACAACAACTTATTCGATTTCACTGTATAAAATCTTTCGTACTCTTTAACAATATGCTCTTCACGATATTCTCTTTTGAGATTCACAATCTTCGTATATATATATCGGAAAGAAACATCTTTATGACGATTCTTCTAAAATAATTTATTTGTATCGAAATCGAAACAATAAAATAAAATAAAAAACCAAAATTTGTATATGGGAAATGTATATACCAGAAGACAGGTAACACTGTATAAATAGAGATATAAACACAGAGCTGTTAAATTCTGGCCAGTTTTCTCTTTGCTCCGGAAACTTGAACATCTCTCACTTTTAATCTAAGAGAGTTCACCATTATGAAGCATAAAATTTCAAAAACAAAAACTTGATAATAAAGCATTTTAAGATACTGAAATATCTCCACACGACTAATCAATGACTAAAACCAATACTTAGCCATTTAATTTGATCAAGATTTTGCTCATTTGAACGAATCCAAATTCACAATCACTCGATCAAAATCGAATTGAGGTACTTTGATATATGCTTCCGGTGACACGCCCTTCATGGTACTTAATTTCCCAAACGAAGAGCGCAACGCCTTTCGAAAGCAATCTTAAAAAAAAACCAACAACAAATATCAAACAATTACACATTTAAAGAATATGTTTTATCATCAGAGAGGAGTGATCGGTGCATCAATCGATTTTACAAAAAAATCTCAGACGACCGTCGTGAGTATTTTAGATCAAATCTCATCATTTGAAAAGTACAAACTTAAATAACATAAAAATATGATCCAAATAAATGAAATTCAGATGTTAACAGCGAATAAAAGTAACAGTAGGATTATGAAGTTAATCCAACCGTGTCGCAAAAACTGTTTTCAATTTTTGCCTAAAGAAAACGAAATGTCCAAATACTTATATTAACTTTGGACATCAGATACCATAGGCAATCAAATCCAAAACAGAATCAAAAAGAAAACAATCTGCAATCTCAGCCGAAAGATGGTGATCTTGTGATTAAATAATCATTGATTTTCATTGATAATGAAGATTTTGCATCACTGATTGCAGATTACAACAAGAAAAACAAAAAACAAGAACAAATTATTATCATAAAGAGGTCAGATGGTAGTGCATGTCATAGAATCAACACTGTAATTCAGATTTGCAGACGTAATGGAAATTAATCCTCATTCCTCTTTTACTTAAAAACCAAACAAAAATCAAGAAACTAAAGAATCAGACTATGTAAAAGTACATCTTTATACTAATGACCAAAACATAAATCAAGAAATTAAAGAATCAGACTAAGTAAAAGTCAATCACCATGTTGCGAAGCAAGTAAGACTGGGGCGACAATTTCTTATCATCACATTCAAATTCAAGAAAACAAATTTTTTTACTAAAAAACCAAACATAAATCAAGAGATAATGGAATCAGACTAAGTAAAAGTCAATCACCATATTGCAAAGCAAGTAAGACTGGGGCGACAATTTCTTATCATCACATTCAAATTCAACAGAACAAAATTCATAAAAATGTAAACAGGGTATAAAGTAACAGGTAGCTAAGAAGCTAACAGTGTCGCAAAACCTGTAAGTTTTCACTTTTTGCCTAAAGAAAACGAAATGTCCAAATACAATTATCAAATTTGGACATCAGATACCATAGGCATTAACCTAATTGAAAAATTTAAATCACTGATTAATAATTACAATCCTATAATTGAATTAGATCAGAGACTATGGCAAATCAATCACTCTGCAAAAGCAGATCTCAGACTGGGTGTCACAAAACAATAAGCCATTTCATCATATCTAATCCAAAATCCTAACTAAAAACACAAAGACGAAATCGAATAGTGATATAGAGAATCAGACGAAATTAGTCAATCACCATGTTGAATCCATCGTAATGGATCCAAAGTAAGACTGGGGCGACAATTTCTTATCATCACTTTCTTCAACAATCATAAACATAGAAGATCGATGACGCTAAGCTATAAACTACGAAACAGTAGACATAAACATAGCAGGATTCAAAGAAACACGGCAATGACTAGCTGGAATATTGAGGATTTGGTTACAGATGTCGAGAATTGTTGATGGAGGAAGAGAAGATTAGGGTTTCGGCTTTATATAAGAGCTGGAGGCTGCTTAGGTTTCTTTTTTTTAGGGTTTATTCGCCGCCTATATCTCTGAGACCACACAAAAAAAACTAGGCCCGTTATTGCAGGCCCAATCTAAAGTCAAAATAAAACACGAGAGTCTTATATGTTAGAGTATGTTATTCAATTGTAGTTTTTGTGAATTTTATTAAATTTCAGTCAGTTGATGAATTTCTGAATTTTATCAAATTAATGTGTTATTCAATAATTCAATAAATTTTACAGCTTTGTCATTTGAATAATTTAATAGCAATTAACTGCAAAAATGTAAATGACAAATTACAAGTTTTTTTTTAATAATGTTAGGTGATCCATAAGAAACCTCCCAACATACAGAATACATCCTTGATTTAGTTATACCAATATTAAAGTTTTTGGCTGAACAAATGTTTAACTATCAATTTGATACAATTTATTGAATTCTCATAAAATACTTTTAAATTTTTAATCTATGATTTTTGAATTTCATTCAATTCTTTTATTTAAAATTCTTCTAAATAAAACAGTTTCAAATATATTAAAAGATGTATATTAAAATTATAATAAATAAAAAATTAAAGAAACCTATAGTTAAGAAAATGTGATGATTAAAGCTTACTCTATTTTATTTTATTTTATTCATCTAAATAATTTATATTAATTTGAAGAATTTACATGGTTGTTGTTGGTAAGTTTCAACATGGGTGAATACATAGGACAGCTGAACTTAAGTGTTTTTTCTCATGTGGTTTTCTGCATATAAGAAAAACTGATGTTTGAAAAGATTAGTTTCATTGAATACCTTTTTCTAGGAGAAACGTAGGATTTTTTTAGGAACATGAATATCAGTTAGTTATAATCGGCGTGATGAGTATTAAAATTTATTTTATTTAATTTGGTTTAAATACAACAAAAGTGGACATTAATGTTGTTGTATTAACAATTTTACTCTGATTGGTTAAAGTATAGCTTATGAATTACGCATAATTCATATGC
Source organism: Euclidium syriacum (assembly GCA_900116095.1). Taxonomy (NCBI): domain Eukaryota; kingdom Viridiplantae; phylum Streptophyta; class Magnoliopsida; order Brassicales; family Brassicaceae; genus Euclidium; species Euclidium syriacum. The sequence goes on from FPAK01000007.1 coordinate 13,128,492, forward strand.
ATGAGATATTGGTGCTTAAATATCTAGTTTTAAGATTTGGTATTTGAGATTTTTCTAATTGTAATCAAACAGAACAATTGGTATTAATTATAAGAAAACTCAAACCAGTTTAAAGACAAACAATCCAATTGGGATATGCTAGTTAAGCTTGGTCGGATTTATCTAATAGTGAAATAAAATAAGTTGAAATTTCACTAACAGTTGAATTGGAATTTTTTATCATACGAAAAAAAAAAAATTTACTATCATTTAGTATCTATTTCTTTGGTGCTAGTTATGAAAACTAGGATAGAATCACAAGTTTTTATGTCTTTTCTTTAGAAATGTATAGGACTACTAAGGAAATATGGTACGAGAAATTGATTGATTACCTCTAACGGCGTGAAAATTATTTGCTTCAAGATCTATCACATCTGAACTAATATTGAACCGTGAATATAGTTTGCTTCAACTATATAAGTTTTAAATTTCAATACAAAATGCAAAAGTGAAAATAAATCTAAAATCTAAATCAATATTAAAATTCAATAAAATTAAAACATCGGAAAAATAAAAGAATTTTCATGAGCGTAGCTTATAATTACACAACCAAACTTAAAATGACTCATATGGATGTTGAAACAGGTGGTTCACTTACTATAATATGATATATTCGAACCATATTGTTCAGACATCATCAAAATGACTGAACATTCAAAGGATTGACTGACATTTTCGATGATTTTATATAAGTTTTTTAGTCAAATCTTATTTATAATGCAAAAGGGAAGTAAACAAAACGATCCAAATGCAAAATAAAAAATAAATAACAGGTAAAATCAAGGGTTAAAACTGTAAACTTATGAACTAGTGAATTTCATGACTTGTCTCTGGCTTATCCACAAGCAAACAACCCTAAGAAATCCACACAAAAAAAGTTTTTAGGCGTCTTTTAGATGAAAACAATATGTAATAGACCAAATCTAATCAAATTAAATTATAAGAAATTATTACAATGCAAATCTTTCAATCAATCAGTTTGGAGTAAAAAGATTTTAACATTGAAAAAGACGGTTTGAATGTGTTTATGCTTTACTCTCAAGACATAATGCAAGTAATCAAACAAAAGAAATAGAGAATCAAAACAATTGATGCATACAATATTCTCGTCATCACTTTACTCATGCATAAATCATACAATTATACGGGAAGCTTCTCAACTACTTATGGCGAAGAGATCAGAGAGTAACTATTGAGCATACATTCAACAAATTTGACTCACATCAGATTATGTAAAGATGCTTGATTCAAGAAAAAAAAAATGAATAAGACAAAGATGCATTTTTCAAATTAAAAACACTTGTAAATTATAAAAGTCGTATTATCAGAACAAGTAGTTCCATCTTCCATTCAAGTACAAGCTTCTTCTCTTATCCACAAACATTAAAAGCTTTTTTTATTAAAGTAAAACTCAGCTTCAATCAATCCTGCTTAACACCATCAGTTTCTTCCGCAAGTAAGGGTTTAGTTATTGTCTCTGTACCTTCACTTCCAGTTTTCGCAGGCACCTAAGAGAGATGACAAGAAAACAAATTAAAAAAAAGTGAATCATAAGTAATGTTAAGTCCATGGAAGCTTAAATGGATCAATGAGTCAAATTTGTTGCACTTACTTTGGTCGCGTTGTCGTTTTTAGCAGTTGGCTTGAAAGGACAAACTGGAGGAACTCTTGCTGGCTTCCTGTATTCCCATCCGAGCCATGCGTACACTTTAGCCTAAGATTTTTCAAGCATGAACATTCAAAACGCAAGAGAGTCAACAAATGAATGATTCAGAAGAAAATACTTGCAAGATTCCACTAAAGCATGAAACTCAACAGACTGTTTTTCTTAAACACAGTATGGTTTAAAGATAACAAATCTTACCCGAAAAAGTTTGGTAATGAAATACTAACAAAAACTTAAGATTAAAACGTTCCCAAGAGCCACCTTCAAGCAGACAACATAAAGCTATATGCTACTTATGTTCTAAATTCACAAGCACAATTCATGATTATGTGGTTTTGCTTAGTTTTCTAAGCATATGAACATACAAAACTCAAGAGAGTCAACAACAAATGATCAGACGAAAACATCTAACACTGAAACTAACAGCGAGATTCACTATCAAAACTGTTTTTTTTTCTTAAAACACAGTATAGTTTAAAAGATAACGAAGTTACAAAAAAGAAACCGGTATTGATGAAATACTAACACAAAACTAAGATTAACTGTCTAAGAGCAAATTCAAGTAGACAACAAAAGGTAAAGCTCCTTATTTCCTGCCTTCACAAGCACATATTATGATCATGTGTTCTTGCTTCCCTTTGATTATCAATACAATCTCTCCATGTATTCATATCTTTTTCTTCATTTGATTCTCTTTATTTCAAGTAATCATTACAAGTTAAGCTATCTATTTCCTGTGAGAACAACCGAATACAACACTCTCTAGCATCCTAAAATCAAAAAAATAATCGATACTGATTCTAATACTCACGAATCTAATAATTCTTCCGATCAAAATTCCGAGGAAAAACAAAAACTCTCAAAGGTTATCAAGAGATTCAGAGCCAATTACCATTAAGAAATCGATGATGCGAGGCATTAAATTGACGAGCGGGACGAGGAAGAGCGGCACCAAACACATAATGCAAACCTGGTGGAAAATTCAGAGATTTTCATTGATTCAAACGATCCGAAAGAGGATAACCACAAAATTGAAATACAGAAACTCGATCCAGAAGAAAACAAGCGAAATCGAACAAATCTTACCATATTGAAATTAGGGTTCTGGACTCTGGGATTGGGGATTTTCGAGAAAAAGATGAATCGCGGCTAAAATCGGAGAGATCAAATCAAAAGAAGTCGTCGCGCTTTGCTTTATGACACTTAAAAAAAACTATAAATAAAGCGAACTCTCTCAGGCAACAAGAGGGACTTGACGGAGTTGGGAGACAAACAAACGCGCCGTTAAATTTAAATACGCGCAAAAGCTATTCTAAAGTGACGGCGTTAGGAAACAGAAGTAGCTTTGAAGGCCAACTAAAAAAATACCGAAAAAGCCCTTATAGTAGTAAATAGTCAGTAGCTGTAACATATTGTCAAGAAATTATTTATGCCTTCAAATTTTGGATTACATAACAATGTGGAGGGATAGATATATCAATAAGGTCCCAAATGGTTAAGTAAAGTTTTTCAAACGCAATTGCCTTTGCAAGGAATGTCTACGCAGCGACAAACCGGTTTTCCAGAAGCTTCCCATCCATTGAAGCCACGTTCCAAAACCATAATGTTCTTGATTCCTGTCTCTTGTTTCTTCTCATCGAGATAATTCACCAACCTTCTTGCACAAGTTGGTCCACGAACCTGCAACGAATTTGCTTTCAAGGCTTAGTGTTCAATAGAAAAGTTCCTACACTATCACATACATAAGAATAGATGGAGTTGTAGGCAAATCATATAGCAAACTAGTTGCAAGAACAAGCCATTTTTTAGCAATCTTGAATTCATTTAAAAGAACTCAACTGCTGATATTTGTATAACCTTTCAAAACATGAATCAACAAAAAGAAAAACTTTCAAGAACAAACCTGACTCAAAGCACAATGGAAGACAAGTGTGTCTTTGTCCTTCACATTCTGAACAAGATGAGAGATCCTTTCATCAAACGAGCCACTCGCATAGTGTAACGACCCAACTATATGCCCGTCATAGTTCCTCTCTTCATCCCTGTAAACAAAAAACAAACATAGTAAGAACATTTACGCCAGTCCGGTAAGGTACTTATGAAGTTTTTAGCTGTAACTCTGTATCAAGAAACTATACAAGATCCGTTTTTTTTCTTCACTCTTCAACCACCAATCTAGTAAGTGTGTATTCATACGGTTATATACTTATGATAACTAGCTATATAATCAATGTAGCTAGCTTTGTTTTCAGTACAAGTTCTCTCACTATCTGTTCTTTGATTCGATAGAGCATCTGAGCAAAATCTGCTCTAAATTCTTCGGATTCAATCTCTTTTTTTGTTTGATTTCATCAAAATTCCAGCTCTAATTTCTTTAATATTCAGCTTCGATTTCTGCAATGAGCTTCTGGATTCAATTTATTACAATTCCTTTTCTCCTTCATTCTACTCTATTGATCTCTTTTTCTGATTTAATCACAGAATCTTTGTTCTAATTTCATGAGATTCCTAATTGATGTCTTTCGATTGAAATCCAACAAAATTCGATTTACGAGCATACTGAGAGATTTTACTTGTTCGTAATCTCATCGCAGAATTCAAAAGTAAAAGGACCCTCTCTAAGATCCATATCAAGCAAAATTTAAATCCGAAGAACAATTCGGATTTGATCTCAACCTAAATTTTGCTCAAAAAGGATTAAAACCGACGAAAACCAAAAACCGCGTAATTGAAGAAGTTACCTGACATCGATGATGGCGATGTTGGGACGACGATAGAGAGGAAGAAGCTGAGTAGATGTGATGTAAGAGATGCTTGTCGCCATCTTTTTCTTTTTACTGAAAAAAGAACAAAAGCTTCTCACCATCTATGAAACTCCTTTCCTCCCTGAACTCTAAAACATTCTATTAATGTGCTTCGAATCAATTTAAATTTACATATTATTAATTAAAATAATACTAAAATAAACAAAAAGCGGGGATAGCTCAGTTGGGAGAGCGTCAGACTGAAGATCTGAAGGTCGCGTGTTCGATCCACGCTCACCGCACGAATACTTTTATTTTTTCCCAGCGTTTTTCTATGCGCTCTAACTCAATCAGCGGATTTAGTCTGCGATTCCGTGCACAAATTTTGAGTTTCCTCTGTTTTGCCTGTTCGGAACTGATTGGTTTTTTTAGAAGTAATTTGATAACTCATGATCTAATTTAGGAATTTGATAGTCTTAAAAAATTTCCATAACTTTGATAGTTAAAAGCCAGTAATTTGCTGCAAGAAATATAGTTTTGATGATTTCATAATCTCTTAAAGAAGAGAACGAGAATAAGAGAAGACCAATATTGGATACCATCTTTTTGTTTTCTGATTTTAAATATATGCTTCAAACTTGAGATCATCTGAGATTTTCTTACACACGTAAAAAAAAAACAGAACACATTTTTTTAATTATATTCTTACAACATGAGAAATGAGCATCAAGCTATTGCATTGGCGCCACTCTCTTTTCCAAAATACCCATATTTTATTAAACGGAAAAGGCGTCCAAACATCTTGTGGAACAAAGCATTGATCCAGAAAACTCGTAAGCTATTTTGTATGGACAACGCTTTTTACAATATGAGCAGAAAGGTCGAGACATATGATGATTGTTGGGGAGAACACTAACCTTTATACCGCAATTGAACCAGGATGAACCGGGCTTCATGTATAAGTCTTTCCCAATCAAACATCTAACGTGTAGGGTGACACAACAATACTCATCACACGTATAAAACCGCTCATTCGGATTTATTATTTCCTCGCAAGCTTCACACCAATTCATCATGGTACTTGTCTTCTGATGATCCCCATAAGAAAGAGTGAGCATATGCTTATCATGCTTATACCTCACCTTTTGAGGTATAGTAGCACATCCAAAACACATAGCAAACTCACACTCACTCTCAACGCAATTGAATGTTTCATTTGTGTAAGAATGCTCTAGCCCTTTTGATTCTGAACATGTTCTTAAATCCTCTCCTGGTTTGGATGTTAGGAATAGAGGATGCATATGACTTGGACTGACTAGTGGCTCAAATATTGTGGCACATTGTATGTGTAACTTGAAAAAACATTCTTCTTTATGGCAATCATACGAGAAACCAGCTGTGCATATCCGATCACAAGCTGAACAACTATTCTCATCATCATCGTCATCGAATTTGACATCTTCTCCCACTAGAGATAGAGTGACTAGATGTGGATGTATTGGATGATGTATTTTGCGAGAAAGATTGGCACATGCTTCGTGTAGAATGAACTCACATTGTATACAAGAGTAGAAGTTACCGAAAAAGATTGGTGTGATGCATGCTTGGCACAACTTATCCTCGTCGTAATATCTCTCCGTGTTCTCGTCAAGCTTCAAATGATGATGTTGATGACTGAAATGTTGTATAATTCCATCGCTTATCCTCACGAACGGCGGGTCAATTTCTTCTTCTATTTTTTCTGGTACTCCATCAAGTTCTATGCCATCCCAAACATTGCTTTGTGTGGCACATCTTGAATGAGCCACATACACACAACCATCCTTGATGCAAGAATAGCCCCCGTAATGATTGTCGATTTTCCTTCGACAAATATTACAAGATAAATCTCCTTGGTCAAAAGAAGGGGTAAAAGATATGCGGTGGAGATGCCGAGATATCCTTATGAGACGTGGTAAACTCAGACAACTTTGATGGACCACAAAGTCACAAAGTAGACATATGTAGAAAGGAGAGCTTGAATTGGCCAAGGCACATAGATCGCAAGTTACAAAGGCTTGTCTTGGAAAGTGAGCAAGAGTATGCTCATGCCACTTAGGATGGTCTATAGATAAGACCGGTTGTTTCTTCTCCACACAAGCTACATTTATAGCAAAATCGCAAGCTGAGCAATAATAAAATATCCTTATGAGATTTTCAGCACAACAATAGCAATCCCTGTGTCTTTTTCCTCCGTCAAACAAGACAAGTTGAAGAGAATGTTTTGGATGAAGAGGATGTTTGATCTCAATTGGAGCCTTTCCATATTCTTCATGGTTTTTTCCATAACAACATTGGCAGAGAAAATGGGTAGCGTCTTCCCCTTTAGTTAACCCGAACTTCTCCCAGTTTAAAGGGAGACACTCCCACTTGTTACTGCTCCTCCACAAGACTTCTTCGACCGCATGAAATTTTCCTTCTTTGAATTTTACGCGTACTTGAGGGGATAAGGAAATAAGCTTCTCCCAATTTGAATTCATAGAGATGATGAGGGACAATATTTGATGGATGAGTGACATGAGTTCTGGCTCCATCTCCAGTTTAGTTGTTTGATCCAATAAGAACCGTTTCCGCTTCTGCTCGGCTTCCCTTTCCAAAACCGTTTCCCAATCCGTTTCCCATTCCTTTTCCCAACCTGAATCCGAATCCGAATCCGAATCCGAAATCGAATCACTTAAGTTGACAAGCTGAGAAACGAATGACATAAGCTCCAAGAGCGGCTGCGGCTGGGATTCCAAATCCAAAGAGTTGAAGTGAAAGATTGTTTGAGTAACAAGCGACATCAGCTGTGACTCTGGCTTCGGCTGTGAATTCAAATCCATAGATTGTACCACATATATTATCTGAACAATGAGTGGTATGGTGTCCCAATCCAATTCCAAACTCCTAGGGCCTTTTAAAGACATTAGCTGAGTAATGAGTGAAATGAGCTTCGGCTCGGAATCTGAATCCATAAGAGTTTTCTTTGAGAGAGTAACGAAGAAATTTTGAGTGCTCTCAGTATTGGTATGCTTTCTTGTTCTACATACACTGATACACATTTATAGATATATATTTTCCGTAGCCTGTGGATCTTGTCTTGATATATATACGTATATGATATAATAGGATAACAGCTTAGTAAAACAGAAATCGCGACACTATGTAAAGTTGTATGAGTGCAAAGTTAATGAAGGGTTACGAGACTAGAGATCTGAACATTTTAATACAATTATATGTGAGTTTCTAGACTAATAAATTTAAGCTTAGATTTTTTTATTATGAGAGTAGGTCGGCCGACGGGACTTTCATATTTTCTTCATAAAGAAAACAATTTCTTCATAAAGGCTCCATCGACTTTTGATGGCATCGTCTTTCTTAATATTTATCTCGATCAGTTTGTAATTAAATCTGTCTTTTAATTTCTTTCTCCCTAACCAACCAAATGTTCCTAGTGTTATCTGTAGATTTAAATATTATTTAAAATTATAACTGGAATACTTAACATATTAAAATGTAATATGTACGTATTTGACTAATCAGTGGTGTGAACTTCGAATCGAATACAAAACTTGCATTCATAGAGCCTTCTATAGACATTAACTGAGTAATGGATGAAATGAGCTTTAGACTTGGGCTCTGAATCTGAATCCATAGGAGAGGGACGAAGTGATTGATATTAGGTTTATGAGTGTTCTCTATATATCGGTATGTTTTCAAATGCTAATTGTGTAGTACATATACATATACATATATCAATATATGTTTCCATAGTTTGTGGATCTTGTTTTGGTGAGCGCAAAGTTCAACGAATTGTTTAGCTCAGTTCTTTTTTTTTGGGTCAAACTGTTTAGCTCAGTTCAATATTACAATCTTATATTCGAGTTTCGACACTAATAAATTTAGCTCAGAATTGTTTTTTCACAAACAAAACAATATGTTAAATGATTACCATCGACTTTTGATGTTTTTGTCTTTTTTTCATTTTTCCTAAAGAACCAAAAAAACATTCTATTTCTTTTGAGGAGTTTGTAATAAAATCTGTCGTTCATTTATCTTTATAAACAAAACAATTAGTAGTCTTCAAACTTTTGATTACATGAACATGGTAATGTGAAGAGATATCAATAAAGGTCTCAACCGGTTCATTATGGTTTTTAAACCCAACCGCCTTTGCAAGGCAAACCGGTTTTCCACTTCCCAGCCATTGAAGCCACGTTCCAAAACCGGTCTATTGTTTCTTCTCCGCGAGATAATTCACCAACCTTCTTGCACAAATTGGACCACGAACGAAATTGGCTTTCGAGGTTTAGCAATCACTTCACTTTTTCGAGTTAACCAAAAGTATTGAATATATGTTAGGACTAACTTAGAACAAAGTCTCAAACCAAAGATTTCTAAAGTAGTCACGATGATATTAAGTTTCAGCTTATCGATGTTCTTTCTAAAGAATGTAACGAGAGGTCATTTTAAGATAAACATATTGAAGCTGCTTATCTAACTTATAAAACATGAACAAAACTAAAAACTTGAAGAAACGAATCTTAAGATAGATTGCTAAAGGACCAAACTTGACGATTTGGATTTTGCAGTGTCAGCTTTATCGATGTTTTTTTCTAAATAATGTAATGGAAGTTCCTACAATATTTACAAATCCACTATTGACACATTAAGGTCACTTCAGGGGGACAAAACTGTAGCAGAAGAGATTCTATTAAAATGATGAGAATGGATTTTAAAAAGTGGGGATAGCTCAGCGTCAGACTGAAGATCTGAAGGTCGCGTGTTGATCACGCTCACCGCATTACTAATACATTTTTTTTTTCATTTTTTTTTTTTATCATGAGTTTCATTATCAAACTATTTTCATTGAAAAGATGAAATATCAGAAAAGATATGTCTGAATTTTGACATCATCATCTTTGGCTCTCGTTGGTGTTTAGGATTATGGCATGGGGAAGGAGGTGAGAAAAACATCATTCAATCGTCATCAAACGAGCCACTCCTCAAAAATCTAGCTATATAATCAATGTAGCTAAGTTTTGTTTTCAATACAAGTTTTCTCCCTATCGACTGTTCTTTGATTCAATATTAATATCTGAGCAAACTCTGCTTTAGACTTTTAGTCTTTAGTTTCCCATTTGTTCGGATTCAGCTCAAATTTCATCTCTTTTCCTTCGATTTCATCAAATTCCAGCTCTAATATCTTAGGATTCAGCTTCGGTTTTTGTAATGAGCTTCTGGATTCAATTCATTATATTTCCTTTATCTTTTTCATTCTACTCTATTAATCACTTGTCTCAACTAATCAAAATTCATAAAATTCCTTAATTTGTTTTTCGTTTGAAATTCAACAAAATTCCAGTTTTAGAGAAATTCCACTTGTTCATAATCTGATCCCAAAATTCAAAAGTAAAAGGACCCTTTCTAAAATCCATATTAAGCAATTTTAAAACCGAAGAACGACCTAAATTTTGCTAAAAAGGGATCAAGCTGAAGATGTACTCTTGTATTTGTTGCGATTTACTTAAGTGTTTTGGTATCGTAATCTTTGCAGGCTTATTGCTTCTAGAATGATGGTAATGCTTCTAGTGCTAGATTGAAAATAACGTGAAGTGAGACACCGAAAACAAGAATGTGTCTGATACAAGTTTGAGTTTCTTTCACGTTGACTGATCTAAACCAAGTACTTTTATGTTCAAGTATGCTTGAGACTTGAGATTATCTTAGTTTTCTACACGCAAATAAAAACGGAACGTAATTTTTATTAATATTTATTACAACAAGAGCAATGACCATCAAGCTATTGCATTGGCCCTATTCTCCAGTTAAAATATCCATTTATATGTATATAAAGGATTACACATTTTCTAGAACAAAGTACATATCCAGAAGATTGGAAAACTATTTTGTATGAACAATGCTCCATACAATAGGAGCAAATAGGTCGAGACATATGATGATTGTTGGGTAGAACACTTACCTCTTTACCTTTGCAGAACCATGATGAACCAGGCTTCATGTACAAGTCCTTTCCAATCAGACATCTAATATGTAGAGTGACACAACAATACTCATCACACGTATAAAACCTTTCTTTCGGATTTATTTGTCCTTCGCAAGCTTCACACCAATTTATCATGGTACTTGTCTCCTGATCCCCATAAGAAAGAGTGAGCATATGCTTATCATGTTTATACCTCACCTTTTGAGGTATAGTAGCACATCCAAAACACAAAGTAAAGTCACAATCACAATCAATGCAATTGAATGTTTCATTTGTAAAGTAATATGGTGACCGTTTGCAAACCGAACATTCTCTTTCCTCTTCTGGTTTCGATGTTAGGAATAAAGGATGCATATGACTTCCATGAAATAATGGCTCAGATATTGTGGCACACTGCACGTGTAGCTTAAAACGACATCCTTCTTTACCGCATTCATAGAAGAAACCAGTTGTGCCAAACTTAGGACAAGCTGCACATCCATTATCATCCTCCAAAGACTTGACATTTTCTCCCACCAAAGCTAGAGTGAGCATGTGTGGATGTATCGGATGATGTATTTTGCGAGAAAGATTCGCACACGTCTCGTGTAGAATAAACTTACATTGCATACAAGAGTAGAAGTTACCAAAATAGATTGGAGTGAAGCATGCTTGACACTGCTCATTCTCGTCATAATCTTCGCTCTTGTTCTCATCAAGTCTCAAATGATGATTTTTATGACTGAAATGCTCTATGATTCCATCGCTTATCCTCACAAACGACTCAACTTCTTCAATTTCCTCTTCTGACACCCCCTCAAGTTCTATGCCATCCCAAACATTGCTTTGCGTGGCACATCTTGAATGAGCCACATAAGAACAATCATTCTTGATGCAAGAATAGCTCCCGTAATCATTGTCTATCTTTGCCCGGCAAATACCGCAGACCCAGTCTCCTTGATCAAAAGAAGGGGTAAAAGAGATTCGGTGTAGATGTCGAGATATCCTTATGACACGTGGCAAGATGATACAACTTTTATGGGCCACAAAGTCACAAGGTGAACATATATAAAAAGGACAACTTGAATCAGCCAAGGAACAGAGGTCACAAGTTAAAGAAGCCTTTCTTGGAAACAATGTAAGCGTATGCTCATGCCACTTAGGACGGTCGATAGATAAAAGTGGTGGTTTCTTCTCCACACAAGCAAAATTCATAGCAAAATCGCAAGTCGAGCAATAATAAAATACCTTTATGAGATCTTCATCACAGCAATAGCAAACCCTGCTTCTTCTAACCCCATCAAACAATACAAGCTGAAGAGAATGTTTTGGATGAAGAGGGTGTTTGATCTCAATTGGAGTCTTTTCATATTCTTCATGGTTATTTCCCTTACAACTTCCGCAGAGAAAATGGGTAGGGTCTTCCCCTTTTCTTAACCTGAATTTCTCCCAGTAAAAAGGGAGACACTCCCACTTGTTACTCCTCACCGGACTTCTTCCCCCACATGAAATTTTCCTTTTTCGAAACTTACTTGTACTTGAGGGGTTAAGGAAATAAGCTCCACCCACTTTGAATTCATAGAGATGACGAGACACAAGATTTGATGGACGAGTGACATGAGTTTCGGCTCCTGCTGGAGTTTAATTGTTTCCTCCAACGCGACTCTGAACTTGCTTGACCTGAGCGCCAAATACCAACCCGAATTCAAATATTTACGGGGGACGAGTTGATTGAGTTGATTCGAATATTTACGGGGGACGAGATTAGAAACGGCTGTTATGAGCTCCGAGAAAGGCTCTGGCAAGGAATCGAAATCCATAGAGTTGAAGAAAGAGATTGATTGAGTAATGAGTGACATGAACTCTGACTCGGGCTTCAACTGCGAATCCAAATCCATTGAGCTGACTAGAGGTATTATTTCAATAATGTGTGGTATTAGGTGAGTAACAAGTGAAAGGAGCTTCGACTTCGACTTCGGCTTTGGCTTTGAATCAAAACTCGCTTCTACAGACATTAGCTGAGTAATGAGTGAAATAAGCTTCGACTCCGGCTCCGAATCCGAATCCATAGAGAGTTTTCAATGAGAGTAACCAGATGATATTAGAGATTTGAGTGTTCTCTCTGTATCGGTTTTTGTTTCCAAATGGTAAATTGTGTAATACATACACATTTATAGATATAAGTTTCCGTAGATTGTGAATCTTATCTTGGTAAATACGCATATTATAAAGATAATAAATAGCATTTAAAGTTTACAGGTTGTCGTAGCGGAAAAGTCAACCAAGGGCTTCGAGATTAGAGTTTTGAACATTTCAATATCACATTTTGTACTCGAGTTTTGAAACTAATAAATTTACCTCAGATTTATTAATGAGGACTAGGTAACTAAGAATTACTATTCTATATCCTTTACATAATATAATCTACATCCCCTTCAAGATGGAGGCACACGTGAGTGACTCCAATCTTGCGAAATAGCTCAATGAAACAGAGATTTTAGTCCTACAATATAAAAACAGAGACTTGCTTTTTTTCTGATAAGCAAAACAGAGATTTTAGTCGTACAATATAAAATACAGCGTTTATTTTATGCTTCTTTAAGCAAAACACAGATTTTAGTCCTACAAAATAATAAAGACAGAGTTTGTTGCAAAATAATTGTGTCAAACTTTATGAGTTTGTCCTAGTAGATGAAAAACAGTATTAAGTTTTACTTAATCACCCTCTCAATTGGCATAACAATATTATTTTGAACAAATCAACAAGAAAAAAAAAAAGCTCTTTTCTTTCTACTATAAATTCTGTATCTCCTCTGTTTTTTGTTAAAGAACAAAGAACAAAAATGGCAACAAGAATCATGGTTACGTTCTCTCCTCCTCTGTTTTACTTTTTCTTCTTCTCTCTGTTTTCTCACCAAATCAAATAACTTGCTCAAACTGCATTCAAACCGCAACAACCAAGATCGCTAAAAACTGTACTCTTAACAAAGAAGCGTTCATATACTACCAAGAATGTATGGTTCGATACTCTGATTTTTTCTTCTTCTCTAAATTGGAAGAAAGAACACGTGTTGTTTGTTGAGAAGCTGAGAGGATGGGTAATTGACTCGCTTTAGTGTTTGAGACTATCACGGGACAAAGGAGGTGAGAATCTAAGTAGCTCAACAAAGTGTGTTTTACTTTTTGTTTAAATATGTTTTCAGGACTTGAGATCATCATAAGTTTTTTACACACGCAAATAAAAAAAAAAAGGAGATTACAACTTTTAATAATATCACTTACAACAAGAGAGATGATCATCAAGCTACATGTTATTTTATCTAACGGAAATAAAAAAACATATTAGGGAACAAAATACTGATCCAGAAGCCTGGAGAAGTATTTTGTATGGACAATGCTTTTTACAGTTGGAGCAAAAAGGTCGAGACATGTGCTGATTGTTGGGCAAAACATCTACATTTCTTTCTTTTTCCTTTTGTTGTATTTTTTGAGATGCAAAAACATACTTTTTACCTTTGTAGAACCACGATGAACCAGGCTTCATGTACAATTCCTCTCCAATCAAACATTTAATGTGTAGGGTGACACAACATTTCTTATCACACATATAAAATCGCGTCTCTGAGTTTATTTTCCCCTCGCAAATTTCACACCAATATGTCTTTTGACTTGTCTTCTCTCCATAAGAAAGAGTGAGGATATGCTTATCATGCTTATACCTCACCTTTTCAGGTATAGTAGCACAATCGAAACACAATGAAAACTCACACTCAATGCAATTGAATGTTTCTGTGAAATCACGATTAAGATAATAGCAAACACTACATGTTCTCAGCTCTTCTGGCTTGGAAGTTAGGAATAAAGGATGGATATGACTTCCATGGACTAATGGCTCAGATATTGAGGCACACTGCACATGTAGCTGGAAATCACATCCTTTTCCAATGCACTCATAGAAGAAACCAGCTGTGCAGCACCAATGACATGCTTCACATCCATTCTCATCCTTGTAAATATTGACATTTGCTCCCACTAGAGAGAGAGTGAGCATATGTGGATGTACTGGATGTTGTATTTTGCGAGAGAGATTCGCACATGCTTCGTGTAGAATGAAATCACATTGCATACAAGAGTAGAAATTACCGAAATAGATTGGCGTGATGCATGCTTGACACAGCTTATCCTCGTCGTAATCTCTGCATGTGTTCTCATCAAGTCTCAAGCGATGTTCTTCATGACTGAAATGTTGTATGATTCCATCGCTTATCCTCACAAATGGCTCAAGTTCTTCTTCGATTTCTTCTGGCACTCCCTCAAGATCTATGCCATCCCACACGTTACTCTGTGTGGCACATTTTGAGTGAGCAGCATATAAACAACCATCCTTGATGCAAGAATAGCCCCCGTAATCATTGTCGATCTTTTTGCGACAAACACCACAAGACCAATCTCCTTTGTCAAAAGAAGAGGCGAAAGAAATACGATGGAAATGACGAGATATTCCTATGACACGTGGTAACTTGAGACAACTTTGATGGACCACAAAGTCACAAGGGGGACACACATAGATAGGAGAGCTTTTAAAATCAGGCAAGGCACAAAGGTCGCAAGTTATGGGAGCATGTCTTGGAAAGTGAGCAAGTGTGTGTTCATGCCACTTTGGTTGGTATATAGATAAGGCTGGTGGTTTCTCGGCACAAGCTATATTCAAAGCAAAATCGCAAGCCAAGCAATAATAAAATACCTCTATGAGATCTTTAACACAACAATAACATTCTCTGGTGCTCCAATCGTTCTTCAACAAGACAAGCTGAAGAGAATGCTTTGGATGAAGAGGGTGTTTGATCTCAACCGGAGCCTTTTCATATTCTTCATGATTCTTGCCGTTGCAACTTTCGCAGCGGAAATGGATAGCGTTTCCCCCTCCTCGTCTCCCGAATTTCTTCCAGTTAAAAGGGAGACACTCCCACTTGTTACTGCTCCTCCATATGACTTCATCGACCACATGAAACTTTCCTTCTTCCAACACTACACATACTTGAGGGGATACGGAAATAAGCTTCTCCCACTCTGAATTCATAGAGATGACGAGGGTCAATATTTGATAGATGAGTGACATGAGTTCCGGTTCTTGTTCGAGCTCAGATGTTTGAACCAATATGAACTGCTGCTCCCACGTCAAAACCGAATCCAAATCTTTATATTTGACGAGGTGAGTAATGACTGATACGGCCTCCAACAACGGCTTCGGCTGGGAATCCAAATCCATAGAGTAGAAGAAATTGATTGTTTGAGTAACGAGCGACATGAGCTTTGACTCCGGCCTCGGCTGCGAATCCAAATCCATAGATCCGACGAGAGATATTATTTGACAAACGAGTGGTATGCTTTCCCAATCCAATGTCAAACTCCTAGGACCTTCTAAAGACATCAGCTGAGTAATGAGTGAAATGAGCTTCGGCTCATAATATGAATCCATTGAGTTTCTATGAGAGGGTAAAGAAGTGTGATATTAGATATTGTGTGCTCTCTCTCTATCGCTATGTTTTCCAATGCTAATATGTGTAGTACATATATACATTTATAGCTAACAGCTAATTGAAAACAGAAATCACGACATCATGAGAAGTTTACAGGTTCTCCTAGCTAGCGCAAAGTCAACTAAGGATTTCGAGATTAGAGATCTGAACAAATCAATAAATAGATGATTATCTAGACTAATATATTTAGCTCAGATCTTTTTTTATTATGAGAGCTAGGTCGGTTGACGCGAATTCATATTTTCTTCATAAACAAAACGATCTCTTTGAATGATTATTACCATTATCGACTTTTCGTGGTATCGACTTCGTTTTTCTTTTTTTCCTGAACAACCAAAAACATATTCTATCTTGATCAGTTTGTAATAAAACCTGTCGTTCATTTTTCTCTCCTAAGTAACCAAAAATATATTTTATTATTTTAAAACTAGGTATCACTAGTATTATCTGTAGATTTTAATACTATATATATAAACTTATAATTGGAAAAATAAACATATCACAATGTCTTGGAATGCTTATCTGGCAAATCAACCTTTCATCATCAACACTAACCAGAAATGTCTTAAGTTTCTGGTCGATGAGAAGATTACCACACCTTTCCATCACACGTGGCTTTCCAAGTTACGAAAACAAGACAAGAGTGTCTTTGTCCTTAACATTCTGAACAGGATGAGAGATTCTTTCATCAAACGAGCCACAAGAAACTGTACAAGATAAAGTGGATACATATCTTTATCAATAAACTGGATTTTTCGCCATTGCTCTGTATCAAGAAACTAGACAAGAATTATAAAAAACTGTCTCTATCTTCACTCCTCAGCCACCAAATCACAAAATCTTTGTTCCAATTTCATGAGAGATTCCTAAGAGTCTAATTTTCGATTAAAATTTAACAGAAGATTCAGTTATATAGAATATTGATCAGATATTTAACTTGTTCATAATATATGAACCTCGAATTAACAAGAACCCAAGAATAAACAACCCATCAGATCGATTCCTAATGTCAGATTACTAAGGTCAGAATTGGATACCATTTTCTTGTCTCTCAAGGGTAAAAGTTAAACGGAGCTGAGGAATTAAGAAATACAACAAAACATAGTCTGAGTTCTTCGAATAGATGGTGGGAATTTTCAAAAAGCTGTATCCATTTCTAGTTTAGAGTGACATTTGTACCAAAGTTATGCAGCTCTGATAGCTAAACACCTACATTGACTAATTAAGCTTATTATAGAACATGTTTTACGTTGATCCTAAACTTGCAGTTGCAGATTTTTTTCTTTAAATGAAACCGGATTCTCGAGGTGACAGTCCTCTGCACATGATGAACAAAAACTGATGGGGACTTGAAAGAAATCCGGAGGAGTTTGAAAGAAGAAATATTAGAAGAGAAAACTGTAACTTCCGGCATCATCATTTTTTATTATCACTGCATGAAGCATGAAGGAGGTGAGGATTTAAGTGCAGATTGATATGATGGGTTTTAGCTCAACCATGTGCTGTATTTTCTCTTTAAATGTTCTTCAGATTTAAGACCATCCAAGGTTTTCTTACAACCAAAAAAAGGAACAGAATTAGAGTACAATTTTCTAATAATATCTCTTACAACAAGGGCAATGACCATCAAGCCATAGCATTGGCCACTCTCTACTCAAAAGTATGTACGAAAGCACAATGAGGAACAGAATACTGATCCAGTTTCATTAAAAACTATCTTGTATGGGCAACGTTTCTTACAATTAATGCAAATAGGTCGAGACATATGGTGATTGTTGGGCATAACATTTACCTTTCGATCACGGTCTTTCCACGATGAACCAGACTTCATGTATAAGTTCCTCCCAATCAAACATTCAATGTGTAGGGTGACACAACAATACTCATCACACGTATAAAAGCGTTCTCTCATATCTATTTCCTCCTCGCAAGCTTCACACCAATTCATCACTGTACTTGTGTCCTCCCCATAAGAAAGAGTGAGGATATGCTTATCATGCTTATACCTCACCATTTGAGGTATAGTAGCACATCCAAAGCACAAAGAAAATTCACACTCACTCTCAATGCAATTGAATGTCTCTGTGTAGACATGATGTTGGCAAACAGAACACTTTCTTGGCTCCTCTTCTGGTTTGTTTGTTAGGAATAAAGGATGCATATGACTTCCATGGACTAATGGCTCAGATATTGTGGCACACTGCACGTGTAGATTGAAACGGCATCTTTCTTCACCGCAGTTATAGAAGAAACCAGTTGTGCAAAACTAATTAGAACAAGCTGAACATCTATCTGAAAACTGAAAAACATTGCAATTTCCTTTGACTAGAGTGAGCAAATGTGGATGTATTGGATGATATATTTTGCGAGAAAGATTTGCGCATGTTTCATGTAGAATGTACTCGCATTCCACACAAGAGTAAAAATTACCAAAATAGATTGGTGTGATGCATGCTTGACACTCCTTTTTTTCGTCATAGTCTCTGCCGGTGTTGACAAGTCTCAAATGATGATGTTGATGACTGAAATGATGTATGATTCCATCACTTATCCTCACAAACGGCTTAAGTTCTTCTTCAATTTCTTCCGGCTCTCCCTCGAGTTCTACGCCATCCCACACATTCCTTTGTGTGGCACATTTTGAATGAGCAGCATACAAACAACCTTCCTTGGTGCAAGAATATCCCCCGTACTCATTGTCGATCTTTTTGCGACAAACACCACAAGACCAATCTCCATGTTTGTAAAAAGGGGTAAAAGATATACGATGGGGATGACGAGATATCCGTATGACACGTGGTAAGCTGAGACAACTTTGATGGACCACAAAGTCACAAGGGGGACATATATAGAAAGGACAACTTGTTGAATTTGCCAAGGCACAGAGGTTGCACGGGAAAGAAGCCAGACTCGGGAACAGAGCAAGTGTATGCTCATGCCACTTTGGTTGGTCTATAGATAAGACTCGTGGTTTCTCAACACAAGCTACGTTGATAGCAAAATCGCATGCCAAGCAACAATAAAATACATGTATGAGATTTTCATCACAACAATAGCATTTCCTGGTATTCCTCACTGTGAACACAAGCTGAAGAGGATGCTTTGACTGAAGAGGATGTGTGATCTCAACTGGAGCCTTTTCATATTCTTCATGGTTCTTTCCATAGCAACCTCCGCAGAGAAAATGGGTAGCTTCTTCCCCTTTTCTTAACCTGAATTTCTCCCAGTTAAATGGGAGACACTTCCACTTGTTACAGCTCCACCACTGGACTTCTTTGAGCACATCAAGTTTTCCCTTTTCAAAATCTACTTGAACTTGAGGGCATAAGGAAATAAGCTTCCCCCACTTTGAATTATCCATAGAGATGACGAGGCTGAATATCTTATGGATGAGTGACATGAACTCTGGATCCCGCTCGAGTTTAAATGTTTTATCCAACACGTATGCCAACATAAACTTATTACAATACCCCGAATCTTTAGTGTTGTCGAGCTGAGTAATAAACTTATGAGCTCTGACAGTAGCTTCGGCTCGGAATCCAAATCCAAAGATTGGAAGAGAGAGATTGTTTGCTTAACGAGTGACATGAGCTCCGACTCCGGCTTCGGCTGCGAATCTAAATCCATTGAGCTGACCAAAGAGATTATTTGACTAATCAGTGGTGAGAACTTCGAATCCAATACAAAACTATTATTCACTGAGCCTTCTATAGACATTAGCTGAGTAATGAGTGAAATGAGCTTAGACTCGGACTCTGAATCCATAGAGAAGTTTTCTATGAGAGAGTAACCAAGTAATTGATATAAGGGTTTATGAGTGTTCTCTCTTCATCGGTATGTTTTCGAATGCTAATTGTGTATATTATGTAATGTATTGAAAAGGATGATTATTATTGATGATTGTAATTACATTATATAGTTATAAGAGAGAGTAGGAGACAGTAGGTTTACACTAATTACTAACCTAACCTTTACATAATTATATACATCTCTATACGCCCCCTCAAGATGGAGGAACTCGTGTTACACCAATCTTGCCATTCATTTCTAGATATCGCGGTCTTGGTAGTGGCTTTGTTAAGGAGTCAGCTAGCTGATCTTTCGAAGAAACATGAACCACTCGGAGTAAGCCGGCTTGTATTAGTTCACGAATGAAGTGATAATCAAGGGCAAGATGTTTCATCCTCGAGTGAAAAACCGGGTTTGCACACAAGTATGTGGCACCAACATTGTCGCAATATATAACCGGTGGTGATGAAAAAGAAAATTGACGGCTAGGTCTTTTTAGGTTTAGGGATCAGTGCTTTAATACCATGTAATGTATTAAAAAGGATGATTATTATTGATGATTGTAATTACATTATATAGTTACAAGAGATAGTAGGAGACAGTAGGTTTACACTAATTACTAACCTAACCTTTACATAATTATATACATCTCTATATATTACATATACATATATAGATATATGTTTCACCGTGATTTGTGGATGTTGTCTTGGTGAGCGCAAAGTTCAACGAAGGATTACAATTTTATATTCGAGTTTCCACACTAATAAATTTAGCTCAATTGTTTTCTCACAAACAAAACAATGCATGTACCCATGATTAATTACCTCGACTTTCGATGTTTTTTCTTTCGTTTTTCTTTTTCCTAAACAACCAACAACCAAAAACACATATTCTATTTATTCTGATGAGTTTGTGATAAAATCTGTCGTTCATTTATCTTATAAACAAAATAATTAGTAGTCTTCCAAAACTTTTGATTAGATGACAATGTGAAGAGATATCAATAAAGGTCCCAAACGGTTCATAAGTTATCATCGATGATGGCGATGTTGGGACGACGATGGAGAAGAAGAAGCTGAGTAGAGGTGTACGCCTGAGATGCTTCTTCTAATTCGCGCCATCTCTAACTCCTTTTCTCCCTAAAGTTTACGAACATTCTATTTAAAATGGTACGAATTCATTTCAACTATATATTATGTATGAAATGAAAGAAAACAACAAGCGGGGATAGCTCAGTTGGGAGAGCGTCAGACTGAAGATCTGAAGGTCGCGTGTTCGATCCACGCTCACCGCATTAACGTTTTTTAATTTTATGATTTGAAGCGAAAACTCTCTAACTTATTCAGCGGGTTTGATCGAGTTGTATGGTTTTAACTAGTAGTTTAATGTTTTTGAATTCGAGATTCACTAACATTAGTCAGCGAATTTTATTTCGATCTATGGTACTACTCAGCGATAACTTTTGGTCTTTCTGGTGTAGAAAATAGAACGGAGCCATTCGATTGGCGCTCAATTTTGGGTATCGCCCTAATGCCTCGCCACCGGCGTTTCTCCTTTTCTGACGGCGGAATGACAATCGGAGAAATCGAGGTTCCTGTTGATGAAGAAGAAGATGAAGAGGAAACCGAGGAAGAGGAGACCGATGAAGAGGAAGACGAAGACGAAGAAGAGGAAGAAGGAGAAGACGAAGGTCAAACCGGGGAACTCATCGTTGTCGCAGATTCACCTAGGGTTTCACAGACTGAGATTATAGAAGAGAAAGAGAATCTGAAAAGGTCACAAGGAGGAGAAGGAGTTTGCTCGACTTCGGGATCGCAAGAGGATGGAGAATGGAAACGCGGCGAGACCACCGAGGGATTATCCTGTCTGATTTGTATGGAAGCTTGGACGAACGGTGGCGAACACCAAATCTGGTATTCTTTTCGAATTCACTGATTGTGTGAACTAATTTTAGGTTTTCTTTAATCAAATTGTTCGTTGGCTCTTTAGAGGTTATAGGCTTATGATAAATTCATCATCGATTTCAGCAATTTGATGAAATTTCTATCAATTTGATGATTTCATTATCTCTTTATTATTGAGTGTAACTTATGCTGTTCTCTTTTTTTTGGTGATTGAAGTTGTCTTCCTTGTGGACACTTGTATGGATATTCCTGCATCAGGAAGTGGTTACAGCAAGGGCGAAGTTCAGGAAAGGTGTGTGTGTGTGGCTGTGTATCTATAGTTTCTTCAGATCCCTTTGCTCTTATTGATGATTGTCTTGCTCATAGAGTTTTACATTGTCTTCCTTGTTTTTAGTGTCCCCAATGCAATAGAACATGTAGTCTGAGAGATGTACGGAAGATTTTTGCATCAAGGATTGCTGCAGTAGATGATGAAGCACAAAAGGTTATATCACATATAGACTGTTGTTTTGAAATGTATACATGAAAAGCACCACAGTATCAAAATCTGATGATTTTTCTTTGAAATATTCGCAGAGAATCTTATACCTCGAGGCTAAATTAAGTTCACTTGAACAAAAGGTAAGAGTCGCATTACTACTGACGTAGTTCATAACTCAATTTACACTATTATAAGCTTAGAATTTTAATGATATATTCTTACATGTCACGCAGACTACAAGCTGGAGTAACAAAGAAGCTCAATGGAGGAAAACAGAAGCAGAGCTACGATCAGAAGTTAGTAAGCTGAACAAGGTACAAGTCTAATAGTCTGTTGTAACCTGGTCGATCTTGGCACACTGATATGTGTTTTGGACAGAGTACGATAGTTTATGTAAACTGTTATAGTATTTGAGTCTGATGGAATATATACCTGGTAATTACAGATGATAGCTCCTAATATGAGAAATTTTTGTTTTCTTGCAGAAGATAGCTAATATGGAAAATACGATAAAAGGTGCACAGAGAAATTATAACGTGGCTTTTCAAGAGCAATATATACCTGGTAACTATACAAGAACATGCTTCATGGTTTGCAACATTAGTCCTTATTTGATCATACATTACTATATGGTTTCTTTATTTCGTTTTTTATGCTTAGGTCAGAAGGTCTACCAAGAACACCATAGACAGGCATCTTCTTGCAACTTCAAGCATCAGGTATGGCATAGTGTTTCTATCTCAGACACATTTTTGGCGGAGGTATTCTTTGTATTGCAATTATGTTTATATGTCTAATGTAAATAACTAAGTTCCTTTTCATCCAATTTTTGTTTTGGTAGGGAGAACTGCAAATAAATGGTGGCCGTATATTTGACATAGATGGTAGTAGACAAATCTTATTATTAGCTCGTAGGCTCTCAGGTGCTGGTGGAACATTTGTGCTTTCTCAAGTAAGTTTTGTTATTCCCATCCTCTTAAAATTTCGATCTTACATCAGTCTAAAACAATCCAACTAATACGTTTTTTCTATAATTATAACCGCAGATGAGTCTACATACGGGTGAGGTTGACGATATTCTCTTGCCTCCAACCACTAAAGCAATCAAAGATCTTCACCTTTCCCCTCACAATAACGGGCTCGCAGTCTTCGGTTCTCTCGGGAAAAAACTATCCATTATAAGGTTTAAACATTGCTTACTTTCTTAACGTTACTTTACACTCCCTTGATGATTTCACTGTTGTACTAATTACATAATCTGTTTCATTTGTTCAGCTTGGAGAGCCACAACACTGTCTTATCTTATGATCTACCGGTAAAACTACAGTCTTTTTGACATCGATTACGAAAATTTTCCTTTGAATTTGATTTTATGGCCTTTTGATCACTTACATTTGTTTTAAAAGGATTTTATTAACCTGAGATACAATTCTCTTGCAGGCTGCACCATGGTCTTGTTCATGGGATCTAAACAGTTTTCACCATATTTATGCTGGACTTCAGGTTCTTAAATCATTTTCTTCTATTTTCTGCTCAATTCCTTACTTGAATCTCGCTTATCGTCTTCTCCTATTTGCAGAACGGAATGGTTTTAGTATTCGACATGCGTCAAACCACAGAACCATTAGCGTCACTGACCGGCTTATCAAACAATCCAGTTCATACAATCCATCATCTCTCTGCTAACTCCACTCCAACTTCCGATATCCATTCTCTCTTATCCGCTTCTTCTATCGGACTCTCTCAATGGCACATTAGTAGCAACAATGGAACACCAATATTGGTTACTGAAACAGGAAACCCAGGAGTTTGTATTTCCTCCTCGTACTGTCCTCGTAGCGAACACGTGGTTGCTTCTTTTCGTCCGAGAGTCGGATCTTCTTCGGACGAAATAAACCCGTCTCAGTCTTCGTTAACTCAAACCGGGTTTAACAGTATCTGTGTTGATGGATTTCATGTCAGTCTCAAGAGAAGAAGAAGTCCTGGTTCAGATTCTTCTTCTCATTATTATCAGAAACTATCATTCACACATGGTTCTGTACATACAATCCGTTTGCCAAGAACCGCGATTATCGATTTTGGTTGTGATCAACAAAGTTTCGCGTCTTGTGACGAATTGACTCACGAGCTCGTTTTACAAGATCCTTCGTCTTTCGTTGTCTCTCAACAGTTTCCGTTGTTGAGTCGTCATCCGCTTCAGGATGTGAAATATTCTCAAGTGAATGGTTTGCTCTGTCTTTTAACTGATGATGGATTACAACTTCTAAGGAATGAATCTTCATGAAAAAGGTAAAAAAAAAATTTACTGATGTGAAATTTTGCTTTGAAAGATTTTAAACTTGTTTTAGCTTTGATTATCTTTGCAGGAATCAGAAAATGGTGTTTTTGTTGAAGTGGAAACATAAAGAGGCTAACTTCTCTTTTAGCTTATGCTAACTAGTTTTTATTTATGGCTAAGATTAGTTCATTACTTTAATATGTATGGATAAATCGCTGAAACGAATTTGTTTAATTTAGTTGTGTTCCTTTTTTGTATATAAGAATTGTTTCATATAGGCCTTGTATGTTTTTCGTGAGCATGTTTCAGATTTTTTTTTCTCTCTATTTTCCAATCCAGATAGAATTAAATTGTATTTTACACAGCTAAGTAAAAGATTAAGTTTAAATAAACTTTTGGTTGCACAAAATTTTATAATCAGAGCGGATATGATTTGATACAGTACTGTCTTAGATTATAATATATATTTGGATTGATAAATTTTGTATTGTGGATTTGAGAAAATTATGGAAAAAATAGATGGAAAAAAGTCCGACCTGCCGGAATCGAACCAGCGACCTAGAGATAACAGCTACAACTACAGTCTCCCGCTCTACCAACTGAGCTAAGGTCGGTTTTGCTAATTAAACGAGACTAAACTTAATTAAATAGTAATGTTTTGTTAGAGAATCTAATAAATTCATAATTAAACAAAAAATCCGACCTGCCGGATTCGAATCAGCGACCTAAAGATTACAGCAACTATTACAGTCTTCCGCTCTACCAACTGACCTAAGGTCAGTTTTGCTAATCATTAGACTAAAGTTAATTAAATATCAATATTTATTTAGAGAATCTAATATATTAACTAAAAGAAAACTAAAAACTCCGACCTGCCGGATTCGAACCAGCAACCTAAAGATCACAGCAACTATTACAGTTTACCGCCCTACCAACTGAGCTAAGGTAGGTATTGCTAACGTCTTGATTAAAGCTAATTAAATCGTTACTAACATCCCTTTAGAGAATCTAATAAAGTCCGAATTAATTAAAAAAGAATAAAAATCATTATAACACATTCTATTGGATTCTGCTTTTCACTTTCTCGAAACTTTTCTCTGCAGAGGTGTTTCTCTTTCAGTCCCCACCTTCCTCCTCGATCCTTCTGCTCATCAAAGGTTACAAGCTCTCTCTTTCTATTTGATTTCTTTCTTGTTGTCCTGGTTTTTGATCTAGCGAGCTATGAAACGACGCTTCTCTATTGGCGAAACCCTTGAACAATTTTGTTTAATTTGATTAAGTCCCAATCAACGATTTCGGTTTATTAAGATGTATGTAGAACCAATTTCTAGGGTTTCAATCGCTTTATTTCTTCTGAATCTCTGGGATTTGATTGTGTTGTGATTACAAATTGTACTTTATTCCACATGAGCTTCTCTGAATTACAATTTCTGCCGATTATTGGTACAATAGAATTTTTAGGGTTCTTATGCATTGACTCTGATTGTGAGAAATCCTACTGTCTTCTAATCTTACTCTTTAAGAGGATGAGAAGAAAGTTTAGTTGAATAATGAATTTGGTTACTGGTTACAGAGAATCTTGAGTTTAACAATGTATTATGTTTTTTTCCAGAGTCTTCAAGATTCAGGACGTCTTGATCTGTTCTTGATTCTAAAAAGCGTGTGTGTGATTGATTGTGTGCATTCAAGTTTGACAATGGAAGCTAATAATGATTCTGCTAATTCTTCAAGCAATGATAATGAGAAATCGACTGAGAATGCCTTTGTGAACCATGGTAAAGCTTTAACCTATCACCATTCACACAAATTTATGCTCTTAACTTTTTAAGATTTCGATTCGAACAAGGTTTAGTATCCTACGGTTTAGCTGAAAATTGTATTTGAAAACTAAGGGAAAATGATTTGTCTCAACAAAGATTAATTAGTGTCAGATTAAGGCTAAGTTCTTATGATTAGCATCTATCTCTCTTGCCTCAGTTTCTTTAGAAGAATGTGAAATGTTTCAACACCTTTTGCAATTTATTGTTTAGGGTTCTTACATTTTGATTAGTCGTACGGTTTAGCAGAAAATCTTTGAACAGTTGTCTTATTGCAGGTTGATTAGTGTTAGATTAAGGCTAAGTTATTATGATCAGCTCCTCTCTTAGCTCAGTTTTCTTTAGAAGATTGCGAAATGTAAACATACGGATCTTTAAATTGCGTGTGATTTGGTCTATTCGATTGTGCAGCGGAGATTGCATGGCAAGAGTTGAGAAATAAATGGATTGGAGATCCATCTAAACGAACTTCACAGATGCCTCTTGAACCTGTAATTAGGTAATAAAGAAACACTTTGAAATCTTCTTCAAGTTTTACATATGATGAATTCTTAAAAAATATCTTTTTGTTATAGCTTTAACGCGACTTACGAGGATTTGCTTGTAGTCAACACACCATTTCACAAACCTATACCTTTAGCTGTAAGTGTTCTCTACAATATTCTTTAAGTTTGGTTTTATTATAGTCAAGAACAACGATTTATTAGTTACATATGGAACAAAATTTGCAGGAAATGGTGGATTTTCTGGTGGATTATTGGCATGGGGATGGTCTTTTCGAGTAGGTTGTTCTCGTCGTCGTCTTCGTCTTCTTCTCCGGTTTGGTATTCTTGGTACAGAATCATATAGTTTCAGGCTCTGAATTTATTTTAGGTTTAACGGAAAATCTCTGGTTTAAGAAGTCATTAGGATGATTGAAGCAAGAAACTGTTGTTTTTTTTCATTGATATGTACAATGAACATATGTTATATGATTAATTAGATGTTTTGACATTATGCTTCTGTTTAATTGTTCTACAGTAGTTGATTTAATCATGTTTAATTTTAAAATAATCCAAACGGTACAAAAAAAAAATGATATACCGAATGCAAATTTATGCGCTTGAATTTTCTTAAAATTATAAAGTCTGAACCGGACCTAATCGGAAAATTAAATGTCAAAGCGTAATAATTACCATATAATATAACAGATAATAATTCTGATTTAAAAAGTTGTAATAATTGTGTTATACTCTTTTGGTTAATGATTGAGCGTTGAAAAGTAAAAGAAACGGCAGAGATAGAACGTGGGATATGGGTTAACAAAACGTGTACGATATTGATAGGAGCGACTGCGTTTGCGTGATTGCGATTGCGATTGCGATTGCGATAATGTGCTTAGTTAGGTGTCGAAACGCACTAACGAGTGGCCGCAAAGAAAAGTCAATAAAAGAAAATTCGTTGACCCTGACTTTTCGTCTTAGTCTTTATACTATTACTATGAAAACGAAGCTTCTAATAATAAATATAATTAATTTTTTATAGTTTAATAATAAGTAACACGTAAAGAAATTTATAACTATTTTTTGTAATTCTGTTATCAAATAATTATTCAATCTTATATGGATTAATTTGTTGTCTAATAGTTCTATTTTTTGAATGACGTATGGTATTACGATTTTGTGTTATATAAGTAAGATTTAATTATATTGTCTGACAAAAGACCTGCAATTTTTTTTTTTTTTTTGATAAACAAAAGACCTGCAATTTAATTTTTCTTTCTTTAACAAAAACAAAAAGACCTTCATAACTTAGTCAATTTAAGTATTGTACTTGATCTAAGCTAATAATAAAACAGGTTGGTTTATTTAGATTCAATGTATATGAATAAATTTGGTCAAATTGTTTGTTTCATAGTATAATCCATAAGTTTAAATTTTATATCATGAGGAATATTCCATCTCTTGTCCTAGTAAAATGACACTTCTCCAAAAAAAATATAATAATAATTATTATTATTTAAATTTTAGTCAATGGCTCAATGCAGTACTTATTTAAAATTTGTCATAAAAATACTATTTCCACATAAGAAAATATTTTAGATAAAGCTTGAAATTTTTAGAATTACAGGAATTGATTTTTTTTGTTTATTATCTACATGAAAAACACAATTAAATATACCTATAAATTTTAAAAATAATAAAAGATGGTAAAATATAAATGGTCCCAAAAAATTTCACAAAAAAGTGAGAAATCAATAAATTTAAATGTAAGAAATTCAAAAGAATTTATACATTGAATGATTGAAATGAGGAAGTAAATGTTTTTTATGGTCTCTGCATTTACTGAATTACTGTAAATGTCTGTTCTCAGCTCGGTAAATATATCTTCTGCAAGGAAAAAAAAGTTGCAGAGAAATCTATTGGCTTCTTTTTCCCAATTTCTGCAAAGACGAAAATCTTGAACCAACTTGTTTTTGTCTTTCTCTATTATTTATTCATTCATTTTTTATTTCTTTTGTCAAGATTCATTTTTTATTTCTCAAATTTTCAGTTTTTTTGGTGGGTTTTAGATAAATTGGTTGTGGCAATAAAAAATTGAAAAAAACATACATAAAAATTCCATTTATATTCGCAAAGAATCATCTCTTTGTCCAAATCGAAAAATCTCCTTTCTGTTTGTTCTCTCTTCATATCTCCGAGCAAATCGATAACTTTCCGACGCGTTTCTCGAGTCGTCGGAATAAGGTAATAGAAAACTTTCAGTTTATCGAAAAATTCCTAAATCTCTGGATACTCTCAATCTGTGTAATATTTGAATTTTCAATAACATTTGCGTATTTGTTTTGGGTTTCGTAGATTTTGATACTTGCGCATTTTGGGTTTTTTTTTGGTATAGGAGATGGAGATCGACAAAGCGATCGGTGAAAGTGATGATAAGAGGTTGAAGACGAAGTACAATAACGCCATCTTCACCATTAAGAGAGCTTTTGCTCTTTACTCGTGAGTTCTCTCTTCTCTTATTGTTTTTGCTTTTAACTTAAATAAAAGTCTTCGATCTTCAGATTCATTTTTTTTCTTTAGATTTGACTAAATAAAACTTAGCAGTTAGATTATAGATAGATGAAGCAAAATTCTCTTCTTTGGATTTGAATCATCTTTGAGAATCTGAAAATGAATATCATTGATGGTGATGATTGTTTGCTGGATTTAGTATATTGCAAAAGAATTTTGAAGATCATTGATCTTACTAGTAGTTAATATCATGGTATGGTTTGAGAGAAGTTCTTCCTAAGATGGACTTTTTAGTATATGATTCTTTGTAATGATTTTGCTTTTATGTAAATTCTTGTTAAACTGTTTAGATTCTAGCATTTTTGGCCATGTCCATAGCTTAATCAAAACTTTCACTGTGAAGGATCATTTCTTGAAAAGATTGATCAAGATTCATAGACTTTTTTGAGTTGAATCACATTTGTTTGAGGATCAATTACAATTCTACCATTTTTTGGCCATGTCCATAGCATATTCAAAAATTTCACTGGGAAGGATCTTTTCATGAAAAGACTGATTAAGGATTCATGGATTTGTCAAGTTGAATCAGATTTTGTTAGAGAATCTGTTACAATTATCGAAAAATTTACACCTCAATTCTTTTTATGATCTCTTTGATGGTTTACTTTTTACATGCAAGATTTTGTATGCTAGTAAAATCCGTTGACATTGTAGTCAATATCAATCCAATAACGTGTACTGTAGGAAAATTAAAGATGGTTTATGTTCATTTCTTATTTGCCATGTGCTTGTCATGTTAGTTGTCTCTGTATGCTCTACAAAACATTACATTACAGTTCCTAATTGTCAAAGGATACATTAAATGCAACATTTACTTTACTGATTCTTGAAAGTATTGAAAACTTGTCGATTTCTGCAGTATCGAAGAAGTCGCCTTCAGTTTCAATGGAGGAAAAGACTCAACTGTAAGTTTTAAATCCGTCTCCTTCCATAACAATCCCTTTTTGATCTTTCATGGTTAATAATAATTGAATCTTCATCATGATTATTAGGTGTTGTTTCACCTTCTTAGAGCTGGTTATTATTTGCATAAGAAAGAACAGAGTAGTTCTAATGGAGATGTATCGAATTTTCCAGTCCGGCTTATATATTTCGAGAGCACTTCAGCATTCCCTGAAATCAATGCATTTACATATGATGCAGCTCAAGCGTAAGAAACCATCTTTAACCCAAGATGATAACATTTCGTGTAAAGGTTGTTAAAAATCGTTTTAATCATCTAATTCTATATATATATATTGGACAGTTATAATGTGCAACTCGATATCCTTCGCCAAGATTTCAAATCTGGTTTAGAGGCATTATTAAAAGCTAACCCTATCAAAGCTATTTTTCTTGGTGTCCGTATTGGTGATCCTACTGCGGTTAGCTTCAACTTCAAAATCTTTCAATCTCAAGATTTTCAGATTGCAAATATGAATCACTGTGATTTGATTACAGGTTGGTCAAGAACAATTCTCTCCTAGCTCCCCTGGATGGCCTCCTTTCATGAGAGTGAATCCTATATTGGATTGGTCTTACAGGTATCTATTTTAATCCTTAATCACATCTCTGTATCACTTTATCTATAATGTTTCTTTTTTCTACTAAATCTTCGATGAAACTGGATTGGTGGTTTATTCATACTTATGTATCCGTATATTAGTCTATCAACTTGCTCTTGGTGGTCACTGTAACTGCTATAGCCAAAATATGATAGTCAAACCCAAATAAACGCTTTGGAAAATTGGAATCTAGAGCAATTCTGCATTGCTGTGATCTCTTATTCTCATTTGATGTTTGATTTTGCTTTTATGCAGAGATGTGTGGGCATTTCTTTTAACTTGCAAGGTCAAGTATTGTAGTCTTTATGACCAAGGGTATGTAAACTTCCTCTCTTTGATTTTATAAGAGTTTTTGTCTTTCTTGCTCAATTGGTCTTATTTTGTGTTTTACAGATACACATCAATTGGGAGTATTCATGATACAGTTCCAAACGCGTTACTCGCTGTTAACGACAGTAGTAGTAAAGAGAAATTCAAACCTGCTTATATGCTTTCTGATGGAAGATTAGAGAGAGCAGGAAGAGTCAAGAAAAACGCTAAAACCAAAAAGGAAGTAGATAGTGATGGTTCACAAAAACACGAGGTGCTTTTGGCTTCGGTTATTGCTGTTGGTGATGAGATTCTGTAAGTCATTTCATTCTTATTATAATAACTCTTCTTTATAAAGACGATGGTATAGATGCAAAATGAAGTTCTTCAGACCCATTTATCTGTGTTTCCATAGCTCAGGTCTGGCACTGTTGAAGATCACTTAGGATTAGCTCTGTGTAAAAAATTGACTTCTATTGGTTGGTCTGTGCAACAAACCTCTGTTCTTCGTAATGATGTGAGTGAGATAAAGATTTGTACTCATTCTTAATCAGAGATTATAAGTTTCTTCAATCGTTTGTGTTTCTTTAAATCAGATAGATTCTGTATCCGAGGAAGTTGATCGCCAAAGATCTACAAGTGATATGGTAAAGTCCTTTAAAAACAGATTTGAGCTTAAAAATCAAAGAGACGTTTTGTCTTTGTGACTGATCTTGATTGGTTTTTTTCTGGAAGGTATTCATTTATGGAGGAGTTGGTCCATTGCATACAGATGTTACTTTGGCTGGTGTTGCTAAAGCTTTTGGTGTTCGCTTGGTACGTATCTCTTTTTCGTATCAACTCAAACTCATGATTAAGAATGTCGATATTAGTGTAATCGTGAGAGGTTAATAATGTGGATTTTGTTTAGGCACCTGATGAAGAATTTGAGGAATATCTTAGACATCTTGTCAGCGAGCAATGCGCAGGTGACAGAAACGAGGTTAGTTTGATCTTGACAACAATATTAATCGCGTTTTTCTTTGCGTTGCGTTTACGGTTTCTGCTTTTATCAGATGGCTCAATTACCAGAAGGAATTACTGAATTACTTCATCATGAAAAGCTTTCAGTGCCATTAGTATGTTTCTTTTCTCATTTCAAAGTTTATAATAACTCAATATCATCAATATTGGTAAATAATTTGTGTGTTATAATTAGATAAAGTGTCGCAATGTGATTGTTCTTGCTGCTACAAACACTGAAGAGCTAGAGAAAGAATGGGAATGTCTAACAGAATTAACTAAATTGGGTTCTTCACTCGTGGAGCTTTACGCGTCAAGACGCTTCATGACTTTTTTAACAGATGTATGTTGTCATTACTATCATTAATAGTTTCATTGAGCTGGGTTTTAAACATGTTTTCACTAATATTAAAATATTACAGGTTGAAGTTGCAGAGCCTTTGTCAAAACTTGGTCTTGAGTTCCCAGATATATATATTGGTAAATATTACTTGACTTTGAGTCTCAAGCCATTTCTAAAGTCTTTTGTTTTTTAACTTCTTGTTCGTCGTCTTCAGGATGTTACCGAGAATCTAGACAAGGTCCTATAAACATCTGTTTGAAGGGAAAGGTATAAAACAAACAAACACACAAAGATCTCTCTCTGGTTTCATCTTTTTTTTTAAGATTGTTTCTGTTTTTTTTATTTTTACAGGAAAATGCGAGGATTGACGTAGCTGTGAAGGCACTACGCAAGAAATCGAAAGAGAATGCGTTCGTAGAGATCAAATAAACACACAAGAAAAGAATTTAAGTAACCGGTTCGGTTCGGTTCGACGAGTATGAGAAGGCAAAAGCTTCAATGGAATGAATTAAACCGGAGAAAATAGGATCAGCATTTGACTGACACTGTTATTGTTGCATTATTTAAACTTCGAAAAAAACCTTTAAAATTGAATAATTGTCTTTTATCAACTTTTTTTAATTATGGAATTTGTAGGAAATTGTTATGTTTCCATTCATTTAAGATGCTTTGATAATAATAAAGATTTCTGATTTCTTTTGGTATATGTTTATGACTAAAATTGATAAAGAAAAATTCTTAAAATTTACAAATATTACATAAAAGTTTTAAGTTTGTACACATTGACCCAAACTAATTATGTTGTCTCTTTCGCTGCCAAGAAAGAACATTTTGATCTTAACCAGAAAAAGCCTTACGAGTTTTCTTCTTCACTCCCGAAATATCTCCTCCGTATGTGTCAGTTATGAGCAGGAGGAAGAATTATCACCGAAACGATACAGCAATGAGTTTTCGAATCATCATCATCAAGCTTCAGACTTCATCGAAATCTTGCAGCTTTGTGCTAGAGATAGAGCTATCATGGAAACGAAAGCTTGCCACGGGAAGATTATCCGTTTGGAGTTACAAGAAGACGTCACTCTATCAAACGTTCTTATCAATTCTTATTCAAAATGTGGTTTTGTGAAACTCGCTCGCCAAGTGTTCGTTAAAATGCCTGAGAGAAGCTTGGTTTCTTGGAACACCATGATTGGTTTATATACACGAAACAGAATGGAACGCGAAGCATTAGATACGTTCTTGGAGATGCGAAACGATGGATTTAAGTTCAACGAATTCACAATCTCGTCTGTTCTCTCTGCTTGTGATATCTTGGAATGCAAAAAACTGCATTCTTTATCAATCAAGATTTGTCTTGATTCAAATGTGTATGTTGGTACAGCTTTACTCGATCTCTACGCGAAATGCAGAGAAATCAAAGACGCTGTGAAAGTTTTCGAGTCGATGGAGGAGAAGAGTTCAGTTACATGGAGTTCAATGGTATCTGGTTATGTTCAAAACAAGAATTACGAAGAGACGCTTCTTCTTTACCGTCAAAGTCAAAGACTAAGCTTAGAGCAGAATCAGTTCACGTTATCTTCAGTAATCTGCGCGTGTTCGAATCTAGCAGCTTTAATAGAAGGTAAACAAATGCACTCCGTTATCTACAAATCCGGTTTCGGTAATAACGTCTTCGTTGCATCTTCCGTTATCGATATGTATGCTAAATGCGGAAACTTGAGAGAGTCTTACGTTATCTTCACGGAAGTGAATGGAAAGAAGAAGAGTATCGAGCTTTGGAACACGATTATTTCAGGTTTTGCTAAACACGGTTTTGTTAAAGAAGTAATGATTCTGTTTATGAAAATGCAGCAAGATGGGATGAATCCGAATGAGTTTACGTTTAGTTCTTTGTTATCGGTTTGTGGTCATACCGGTTTAGTTGAAGAAGGAAGGAGATTTTTTGATTTGATGGGAAGTGAATTCGGTTTAAAGAAGAATGTGGTTCATTATTCTTGTATGGTTGATGTGTTGTGTCGTGCAGGGTTGTTGAATGAAGCTTATGAGTTGATAAAGTCGATTCCTTTCGATCCGATCGCTTCGATTTGGGGTTCGCTTTTGGGTTCTTGTCGAGTTTATAAGAATCTTGAGCTTGCGGAAGTTGCAGCGAAGAAACTGTTTGAGTTAGAACCGGAAAACGCGGGAAATCATGTTCTGTTATCGAATATTTACGCGGCGAATCGAAAATGGGAAGAGATTACGAAATCGAGGATGGTTTTGAGAGATAGTGAAGTAGTGAAGAAAGTAAGAGGAAGAAGTTGGATTGAGATTAAGGATAAAGTTCATGTTTTTAGCGTTGGAGAGAGTTCTCATTCGAGAATCCGCGAGATTTATTCGAAATTAGATGATTTAGTGATGGAATTGAGAAAGAGTTATGGTTATAAACCGAGATTAGAACATGAGTTACATGATGTGGAGGAAAGTAAGAAAGAGGAGCTTTTGATGCAACATAGTGAGAAGCTTGCTTTGGTTTTTGGTTTAATGTGTTTGAGTAATGGTTTGAATGTTAGAATTATGAAGAATTTGAGGATTTGTGTTGATTGTCATGAGTTTATGAAAGCTGCGTCAATGGCTACTAAAAGATTTATTATTGTTAGAGATGTTAATAGGTTTCATCATTTTAGTCATGGTCATTGTTCTTGTGGGGATTTTTGGTGACTTGACAACTTTTACACGTGTATATAATTATAAAGATTTATTTTTTTGTGAGGGAAAAATTTAAATTTCATTTCAACCAAAATAAAGTATTTTAAAAAATTATATTATCTATATTCTCTTAATATTGAAATTTTATAACCCAACAACGCCTAAAATTGTAAGAGTTTAACAAAAATTAACGTTTTATTTTAATTCTAAAAAGTCAAAACATAATTAAATTTTTTTAAAAAAAATTGAGAATTCACACCAGTTAAATAATGTATTTAAAAACGATCTAATTAACTAAATAGATGTATCATTTCTAAAAATGTAAATATAACCAACATTATGAAAAAATGTTTTAAGATTTAGCCAATTTTTTCTAAATCAAAATCCACAACTATGGGCATAACTCCACTAGTTATGGAGGCTTCTCCTGCAAACACACTTTTGTCTTGTATCTTTGTTTTTTTTTCCTACAACATACAATTATATATATAAAACATAACAAAGTCTCCAAGCAACTACGAAAACAACTAAAGACCACGTTTTAATACCAAAGTAGTCATTATTGAAGGAATTTCTCGTTTCCTTATTCAAATAGTGAAAGCAACGAGATCTTTTTGAGAAAACGACTATATATAAATATCAGTTATTGATGTAGTATCATAAATTTATGTGTGCCACTAGTACAAACACAACATAAATGATCTTGATGCTCAAAATTCAACGAAAACAAACACAAAGAATATTGTACAACAATTTATTATCACATCAATTATATTTGTTTATGAAATGTTGTTCATTAATGATCATGACAAAGTAAAATCATTTGACGATTTTGGTATAAATGTTTTTTGCATTAGTTTGAAATGTTATTCATTAATGATTATGACAAAGTAAAATCATTTTACAATTCCGGTATGAATGTTTTTTGCATTAGCTAGAAATGTTGTTCATAATTGATCATGACAAAGTAAAATCATTTGACCATTTCGGTATGAATGTTTTTTGCATTAGCTTGAAATGTTATTCACTAATGATCATGACAAAGTAAAATCATTTTACAATTTCGGTATGAATGTTTTTTGAATTAGCTAGAAATGTTGTTCTTTAATGATCATGACAAAGTAAAATCATTTTACAATTTCGGTATGAATGTTTTTTGCATTAGTTTGAAATGTTGTTCATTAATCCTTGATACGAGTAGGAGAGAGTGAAAAGTAGTGTGTTTGAGAAAATAAACCTCTAGATAATACATTGGAAGGAAAAAATTCTCTATTTATTTTATTTTATACAATTAAAAAAGATATAAATTCTAATTTTAAGGAAACTTCTTAATATTATCATAATTAATAACATCAAAAATACAAAGACAGACTTTTAGAAGACAAATATATCTTACTAATTAATAATTTTGTATAGAGAATACACCTCTAATAAGAGACCAACCCTAAGAACAGAGTAAAACAGAGAAATTCATTTGATCATAATCTTATCTATTTACTTTGAGAATGTTGTTTGTAATATGTTCTCTTGTAACAGAATCTAATTGAGGATTCGTTGTCCATGAATCATCCACAACGAATTTAATCTCGTAAACACCAGGATATACCCATAACATTGTCGACCAACATTTCTGTTTCTTGAAAAAAAAAAAAAAAACATAAATTTTATATATATAATTAAAAAAATTTATAAGAAAATGATACTAACCCGATAGATTTAGATGCTTGAAGCTCCATTTCTATTCGGTGTTGCCATCCATTAAAACTACCAGTAACTTCTACAACATTACTGGTAGAAGATTAAAGAACATAAACACGAATAAGAGACAACTGAAAAAACACACAGTTCAAATTTGGAAAGATTAAAGAACATAGACACGAATAAGAGACTTTGAGAGCGTAGTAACCTCATCATCATGTAGTTCCTTGTCCACGTCAGCATTCCCATCTCTCTGATCACTATTCCTGAGAGAAACATCGAATGTTTTACACTTTGATTCACTTATTATACAATGATCAAGAGCATCAGAATAGAGAGATTCATGTTTATCGAATAGACTCACCTTCTAAGTTCTGTAGCATAGGTAACATCTTCCAATGCTAATGCACTTCCATTTAATGGCGTACTTCTTTGGCCACCATAACTGTCTTCTAATATATATGGTGGTTGGAGAGCCATTTGTTCAGACTCGATGTCAAGAAAATACTCATCACTAACCACAAAATCACGCCTATCAGTCGCAACCTTCCCAACTACCTCCTCCTCCTCCTCTTGCTTTTTCTTGAAAGCATCAAAAGCAGTGAAAAAACCTTTAAGAAAAACTTCCATACTCACCGCTGATTTCCCCAAGGCTTTAATACAAGGTCATATCCAGTAAGAAGCTCACAGAAAAGCGTACATCTTCCTCTATCCCCTCCTTCAGGATTCCAATCAAGAAACTGCATATTTCCATTACTACGCACTCTATCCCACAAAACCATCCAAAAATCACATCCTTAACGCGCCACAAACTGAGCTGTGAACTTTATAATACCAAACTCCTTCCGCATCATCCCCTCAGGGATTCTAGCTTTAAACATCCTAGGGTCTACACCACGACCAGATAGCCCCTTGAATCGACCGGGTACATCAACAAGTTGGTTCTTCTCATGAGTAGGAGTAGGAGGAGACTTGATGTATTCATCAAATTTCTTCTTGTAAAGTTCGTGATCAGGATCTCCCTCCCACAAAAAGGTGCATGTTGTTTCACGCCCACCATAATACCTCTCCAGGTTCTTCTGCGCATCCGACCCGCCTTTGGATACAACAAGTGCAAGTTTATCCAGCATTTCACTTTTTATTTTATCATCTCCAGGTAAAGCTCGATTCGATTGTTTTCTTGGCCTCGTAAGAACAAACTTCATTCAGATTGAAAGGTGTATATACAAAGAAAGTTGTTCGATCGAGATAGATTTTAGTTTGGCATTTATAAACGAAACTCGCTTTATTTTACAATGAGACTTTCTTTTTTCTTTTGCGAAAATGATTAAATAGTTGACAAAATTTATATGTTTCGATTTAATAAACTACGATAAGTGCAATTAACATATTAACTAAATCTGAATAATATTTTTTTTACAGAACAGAGCAAAAACAGAACTGAATTAAAATGAACATCATCTATCTATCTATCTACTTTGAGAATGTTGTTTGTAATGTGTCCTCTTGTAACAGAATCTAATTGAGGATTCGTCGTCCATGAATCGTCCACGACGAACTTAATCTCGTACGTACCGGGATATAACCATAGCATTGTCGACCAACATTTTTGTTTTCTGCAAAATCATAAATTTAATTTATATATCTATATATATATACAAAAAATCTTAAGAAAATGATACTAACCCGGCCGGTTTAGAAAGCTCCATTTCTATTCGGTGTTGCCATCCATTAAAGCTACCAGTGACTTCTACAACATTACCGTCTCCGCAATATTCAATCTCAACTTCTTGTAATCCTGAGAGACTTTCTTCAGCTTCTTGTAATTCAGCTTCTTTTTCTGAGATAAGCATTTGAGCTTTGTTGATTTCTGTTTCAGCTTCTCTTTGAAGAACCGAAAGAGACAACTGAAAAAACACACAGTTCAAATAAGGAAGAGATTTAACAACACAAACACGAATAAGAGACTTTTTTTTACCTTTTCCTTTTCGATTTGTTCCTTTAACTTTGACAGCTCCATCTCTTTTTGACGCTGTAATAATAACCAAAAAAAGTTCAGTAAGCAAAAGTCAACTTTATTTAGTCATACGTATTAAGAGAAAGTAATCAATGTTACCAGCATGAATCTCAGACGAGTAATCTCAACCTGATTTTCCCGTTTCATAGTCTGTTTATTATTTTCAAGAACAAGGTTTCTATATGAGCATGGATGCAAAAAAAAGACATAGTTTAAGAAACTTGAATGACTTAAAATCATAATTTGAGAGACCTCATCATGTAGTTCGTTGTCCACGTCACTATTCTCATCTCTCTGATCACTATTCCTGAGAGAAACATCGAATGTTTTACACTTTGATGTTACTATCCGGAGCATCAGAGAACAGAGATTCATGTTTATCGAATTGACTCACCTGTTAAAGCTATTAGTCTCTGTAGCATATGTAACCTCTTCCAATGCTAATGCACTTCCATTCAATGGCGTACTCACACTTCTTTGGCCACTATAACTGTCTTCTATGTAATCACCACCTTTGGTTGTTTCTTCAGAGCTGCTTTCATTAGGTATAGCATGTTCATCATCTGAAACAGATTCTAACTATCAATTAACTTTTTTCACCACGAGGCAAAGATTTCAATCCAGAAACATACACATATCAATACGACATGCTATCATATCTATATAAATGCAATTAAAGTAGGCTTCAGGAGATAGAACATACCATCAACTGTATCCAAGTAGCCATTCTGAATAAATCTGGCTGTCTTTTCTTCTAAGCTTAAAGTGGAATAAGGATTCTCCGAGTTTAAAGCAGACAAGGGTTCAGAAGCAATGTAAACATGGTTTGTGTAGTTGAAATCTGGACTGGTGTAATGATCAGAGTTATCAGAGAAATCTTCGTCCACAAAACTGGTCTCTTCATCCTCTGTCATCGAAACAGTTTCAACTTGTGTGTCTAGAGAATGATTTGCAGATATTGAAGCTTCCTCTACATCGTTGGTCTCCTCATCCTCTGTCATCAAAACAGTTTCAGCTTCTGTGTCTAGAGAATGATTTGCAGATATTGAAGCTTCGTCTACATCGTTGACCTCCTCATCTTCTTCCACCAAAACATTTTCAGCTTCTGTGTCTGAACAACTTGAAGTATCATCTAAGACTAGAGAATTGTTTGCAGATATTGAAGCTTCCTCCACATCATTAACGTCCTCATGTTCTTTCACCAAAACATTTTCAGCTTCTCTGTCTGAACAGCTTGAAGAATCATCTAAAGTTAGAGAATGGTTTGCTGAAGCTTCCTCCACATCATTAACCTCTGCATCATCTATCAACAAAACACTGGCATCTAAACAGCTTGTAGTATCATCTAAAGCTAGAGAATCTTTTGCCAATATTGAAGCTTCGTCCACATCATTAATCTCCTCATCCTCTGTCACCAAAACATTTTCAGCTTCTCTGTCTGAACAGCTTGAAGGATCATCTAAAGTCAGAGAATCGTTTGCAGATATTGAAGCTTCCTCTATCACCAGATCATTGGCATCTTCTCTGCCTGAATATACTGAAGTATCATCTAAAGTTAGAGAACCGTTTGCCGATATTGAAGCTTCGTCTATATCATTAACCTTCTCATCCTCTGTCTCCAAAACATTGTCAGCTTCTCTGTCTGAATAGCTTGAAGTATCATCTAAAACAAGAGAATGGTTTACAGAAACTGAAGCTTCGGGAGATGAGTTTTCAATGTCAGCTCTATAATTAAGCTCCACGCTCTCAATCTTCAAATCTTTTTCTGTGATTTCTCCTGAATGGTTATAAAGAGAGTTTTCAATGCTCGAAACTCCATATAATGAAGATTCATCATCGTCACTCACACTTCCATGTTCAACAACCTCTGAACTTGAATAATCCATAATCTGATCAAGAGGCAAACTACCATTTGTGGCATTGGAGTATATATCACTGCTTGAAAGTTGTTCGGTAGACAAATTTCCGTCAACCACATCGAGTGATTCTTTGCCCTGACCTTCTAACACCAAGATAAAATATATCAGAAGAACTGATAATAGACAATCAAACAATAACATCAATTTTTCGTTCTCTGAATTGAATTCTTTGTTTGACCTGTTAACGAATCTTCTAAAAAAATGCCACTTGCACTTGCTTCCATGTTTGTGTCTTTCTCAAAAGCTCTCTCGTTACAGTTTTCCACATCAGAGTTTTCAAGAAGTTCCTTAATGAACTTGTATCCTCTTCTTCGAACAATGTTAGCAAGATCAGCTCTACAAAAAATGTTCCCACACAACCAAAAACAAAATTGAGTCAAGAGGTTGATAGGAAATTCCTAAATCAACAAGCCGAGTAACTATTCAATATTACCAAATTGCTGGAAATTAACAAAATCAACAAAACTGGGAATTTGGGATTTCGAACCTTCCATTTGCCGAGAGTTCTTTCATGGACGGCACGTGACCTTCTGGAAGCCCAGTCAAAGCAACGAACTCCATAATCTCATTCCGAAGCTCCTCGTTGCTCTTCACTCTCTTACGAACTCTGCAACAATCAAGTAAACACACTCAATCGAATTCAATAAACGAAACCAGCCCAGAATAGTAATTGAAATTGAAGCCGAAACCACGAGTACTATCTCAAATTCTATCTCTAGATCGAATCAAACACTTAAAAAACTGCGAGAAATTGCGAACCTGGTTTGTTTGATGGAACAAGCGAAACAAACGAAACCATTCTTCTTCGTCGAATTCAAGTACGAAACAAAAAGCTCCGGTTGTTGATGATGACGATAGTAGAACAACGGCTTCCGATGGTCAAAAGACGGGAAGGAGAGACAGATAGGTAAATGAGAAATCATCGCCATGGCCGGACTTCCTCAACTTCCGAAGTTCCCAGCATTTAAGATTACGACTGAGATTCAAAAAATCTCATTGAAAACATGACAACAGAAAAACATTTCTCTTAATCATATGATTGGGATGAGCCGTATTATAACCAGGTTTCGGTTAAACAAAACCAAACATCGATTAAATCAATTTAGCAATTCCCTAACCGGGTCGTAGCTCAACAAAACCGGACATTTATTAATCCAATTTAACTCGACGTCAAAAAGAAATGATTATTTGTTGCAATTCCCAACGTCGATTAATCCAATTTCACAT
Organism: Euclidium syriacum; assembly: GCA_900116095.1. Lineage (NCBI taxonomy): Eukaryota > Viridiplantae > Streptophyta > Magnoliopsida > Brassicales > Brassicaceae > Euclidium > Euclidium syriacum. The sequence continues at coordinate 13,170,554 of FPAK01000007.1, forward strand.
CAAACGATTAACAATCTTCAAATTTCTCTAAAATTTTGGTATTACCAAAAACCATTAAACCATTGTTTCACAATTTTACTCCTAAACCGCCTCATCTTCCAAGAAAAAAAACAGGTAGTAGTTTTTTTTAGACTACTCTAACAGTTTTACAGCAATTGTACAATATTGAGCTTCGTACTTTCAGCTCTCCGCCGTGTTTTCAATTCTCCGACTTTACACAAGCCGCCGCCGGCTTCACTGATGTCACCGGATCAGCAGTGTTATCAACGACGGTGGAAGCAACATCGTTAGTCTCCATAGGAACGATTTGTGACTCTGGCTGAGACTGTTGTGATGGTTGCGAATGAGACCGAGACTGATACATATCCGACGATACCGGAGGTGCCGGTTGCGGTTGCTCTGTACCGGAACTAGGTCCTTCGTTATTGTTTCCCGGCGTGAATTTCTGAGAAGGAATCTGACCGTTACCATTAAATGGTGGCTGATCGCTAAACTTCATCGTCTTGAGGACAAAATTATCGTCATGGAGTTCAAACGGAGTACTGCGAAATAAGAATCGTAATCGGTAAATAAATTTTTACTGAGATCAGATTTACTGTTTTAGAGTTTTTTACTTTACCTGTTGAAATCGAAATGCACGAGTTGCATATCTTCAGATATTTCAACTTCTACTGTTGCGTGAGGACGAGTCTGGAAGCAAAGAAGCAACGAGAAACATAAGAGACGATTAAGTGGAACAAAGAAGAATCTTTCATTGAATCTATAGTGAAGTTTTTTTTACCTGAACGAGGATAAACGGAAGAGCAACACCGCCACTAGGAGCATTTCCGGAGCTATACAAATGCTCGTTCCTCTGTATCAGATTCTGAAGGCCTATGTACTAAAGAAAACAGAACCATGTAAGAATCTAATGATAAAAGCAACCAAAAATCGATGATGTGTCTCTTACTTGTTCTTCGAGTTCTTGGAAATACGCAGTTTTCTTATCAATCCTGTTCCTAATTGCGATACGTTCAGCCTGCAAAAAGAAGTTAAACTCGAATTTCAAGAACAATTCTATAAACAGAGAATCAGAAGAGAGATGGTTGAGAAAAGAAACCTTTAATTCTTCAATGTCGCTTAAGCTTGTACGAGGAAGACCTCTCCATTGAATCTCTTTTTTATCTTTGGAGATTATATCCATAGCCATAAGAACGTTTAAAGCATCATATACTCTTCTTCTTATGTTTTTCTCATCATACTGTTGCTGTTTCAAACGTTTTCTCACATGATTATAATTATCAAACATGTTATTAGAAACTTATCGAAAGAATTTCGCGCACCTGATCTGGTGATGTTCCATCGTTATTTGGTACTGCAAATTCAGCAACAAGCTCGTCCGCAACCTGAAATGTAACTTTCACCTATCAGATAACGCATTACAGAGCTATACGTTTGCAACACTACACGTTACAACAATATCGCTAGCTCTGTGACTAAATTTCTTGTTTTTCATCGACAAGAACACAGTTCCAAGAGAAAATCGATTAAACCTAGCATAAAACAGAAGTGAAAGGATTTTGTAAATGCAGATATACTCTGAAGCTAAGCGTACCTCGTTGTAAGTTGTCCTTCCTTTGCTTTCCACCTTCTCGCAAACTGAGAGGAAGTCAGAAAAACGCGGAATCAGTTAAAATGAAGAACCGAAATTAGGATGCATTATCCACAATTCATAGCTAGAAACTTTCAAAATCTTTAGATTGGAAGCAGAAGAAGTAAAAGAGAGAGAGAGAGAGAGAGACCTTTCATGCTAAATTGACGTAGCCCTCTTCCGCTTTTATCTGGACCAACCGCACGTTGTCCTCTCTTCTTCTTCTTACCACTGTCATTAGATCAATCAATGATATCAAATCCCACTGAAAATTAAAGCCTAAACGGTATTTTTGTCCTAACAAGGATTAGGATTCAAAGAAGCAGGAAAAACTTCAAGCTATACAATGTATAGAAAGAATTACATATCAAGAACCAGAATCGAGCTTACAAAAATATGATCCACACACCATTATTACATTCTATTGCTTAAGTTCTATATACATTCATTATGCAAAGCCTATGCCAAACAAACATTTCCACATTGATATAATACCGAAACCCTAATTCCTAAATCACTAAACACATCAAAACCTTGTAAACTTCAAGCAATATAAAGCATCAAAACGATTACATATCAAGCGAACCAAATTCAACGTTGAAAGAAGTAATGATCCATACAACATATATTCATTATACACAAAGCCTAACATTCACAAGGTTAAGCGATAACATAAAACCCTAAATCGCTACAACACGTCAAGACCTTAACGAAATCACAGAATTGAGGTGAGAATCAGAAGAGCTTTTTAACATACCCAGAAGCAGCTTGAGAACCAGCATCATCACCTTGAATATCCAAATTATTCAGACGGAGAAACGTACTGTCGCTAGCAGATGTAGCCACGGTGATTGTCTGTTCACTCCGGCTAGACGGCGAGCCCATACTTCCACTAGTCGACACCGATTGACCGGAAATCGCCGTACCCCAAGACCTATTACTAGGGTTATTATTATTGTGGCTATTGTTGTTCTTACCAACTCCATCTTCATAGTGATTGTGATTCGAATTAGACCCAGTCGTTGTCATTCTTCAAACCTAACCAATTCCCCCCGAAGAAACCGCTACTGGAAAGAAACGAAAATTTGTTAAAAATTTCGCCGGAAATTTCTGATTTCAAGGAAAATCCAGATGAGTACGGACCTTAAATCGAGTTGGGTTTTGGAGACATTGACCGAGAATAAGAGGTTTCAGTAATGGCGGATCACAATTAGATTGAAACGGTAATCTTTCGCGGCGGGAAGTTTTTACCGGAGGAGGAGGAGAAGAAGGATAAGTCGATCTGAGTGGAGATTATAGTCGGTTTTTCGGATTCGGAAGTTTTTGAGAGGTTTCTTGTTTGTGCGATGAATTGAGAAAGGAAAGGAAGAGATATGCTCACAAAGAGGTACCAAAAACTGACTCATAGGTAAAAAGCAGTAAAGAGAATTTATCTTTTTCTTTTTACTTTTTTGTTTACCAAAAGATTAATTATTATATTTTTAAAAAAAAATTAGGTCTTTTGATAATACTAAAGAATATACTGAAATTATCTATCTACCAAAAAATGAAAATTCTAGCCTTTAATAAGCATGAAATAAATATTTTTTTCGTCAAAATATATATACAAAAACTAAAATTCACAAACCTAGAAAATCTAGAATGATATAATACTCAAATATAAAAAAACAAGTTACTTGAAAGATATTAACCGTCTTAGATTTTTGACCAAATAAAAACCGTCTTAAACTGAATCGAAATCCAATTTTAAAAACTTAACAAAACAATATGAACATAAATAACAATTTCATATGCAAACACAATCACAGGGTGTACTCAACATATGAATCAATCATAAACCAGCCAAGTATATTATACCGCCAAACTAAATCCAATAGAAGCAGAAATTTTGAAATCATTTAGAGAAACTTTAAAAGATCTGATCATGCAACTAAATACCACATAACTCAAAAAAAACTAGCTAGATTGATTTTCAGTTTCAAGTCCGTATAAAGAAGTCGAAGATAAGTCCATAATCGTTGAAGAGTAACCACATACAAAAGAAAAACATAGAACCAAGTCGTTTTGAACAGAACCAAACTTCCAAATCTTTTTTTTAATCCCAACAATTCAAATTCCGAACCGAACCAAACCGAAATTACTCTAACTAAATTAAAATCAAGATTCTCAAACAGGAGAAAAAAAAGGTTACAAGCTCTCTTCACTGGAGAGGGGCAAGCCACAGGTAGGAACTGGAGGAAGGGACCGGATCGCCGAGGTCGTGGAGAGTACCGGAGGAGAGGTCGTAGTAACCAAACCCCATGCCAACACTTGTAAAGTAGACGGAATTAGGTTTAAGTCCCGGGTACTTGGTCGCAGAGACACAAAAGGCCTCGTTTTGGCCTATGAAAATGCAGAGATCGCCAATGTCTTGAGTGTAATAACCAATCTTTTGCTCAGGGTCTTCCCTAAACACCATAAAGTCCCTTGTTTCCATCCTCTCGGTCTGTTCCAACAACTCCATACACCTTTTAAGCAAAAAAAATACACATGAGGATAAAAACTATACACGTTAACAAGGAAAAGCAAAGCAAACAAGAGGAACGATGATGAATGGTTACCAATAAACGATCAAGGAGTCGCCAGAAGGTGACTCGACCATGTAACTATCCGTGCTAAATGAGATAAGCTGGTCTTGTGAACACTCACCTGAGGGAAGTTACAGCAACTAGTGTCTATGAGATCAACTGGACCATCATACTCGTCCTGTCTCAACCTGTGGAGATAGAATCTCTCGTCTCTCACGGAATACATCAAATCTGAGGCATAGAACGGGACTTCAACGCGTGTCCACTCCGAGTCACCAGGCCGACAGAGACTGACAGATGAGTTGACTGACTTGACGGCCACTACACAGTCTTCTTGCTCGTTTGGGGAAGCCGAGAGAGAGATTTTGGTAATTTCACCTCTGTACCCATCCAATGGAGGCAAAGAGATAACTTGATGTGACGAGGCACTAGGGTTGAAGATATTCGTGAGACGTATAATGGAGTCGTCCATATTCTTCATGCCCACCCATCCCCTTGACGATCCTATCCTCATCGAATAGAAGAGCTTAAATATTGCTTGTCCATTTTTTGTTTTTTAATTTTTTTTGGTGCTGACGATTTACCAACTCATAATTATCCATTAGGCCAAGATTTTAAAAGTTTGAGTAATAATTATCTACACAGAAAAAGAAAAAAAAAACATTTTCTAAGCTTTTATCTAGTTTGGGATTCGAATTTGAACTTTTTATTTTAAACCAAAACAATATCATAACAATAACATTAAACCCAACCGAAATGCAAAAAATTAATCCCAACAAATCAAATTCCGAAGTTGCAAACCGAACCAAACCGGAAATTACTCTAAGTCTTCGAGCTTGACTTGGTACTGCTCACCAGAAGACAAATCTTTGACACTCACTGAACCATCTTCCCATTCACTCTTCCCAACCAAAACCAACCTCTTCGCGTTGACTCGATCGGCTCTCTTGAACACCCATTTCAACGGTTTACTCTCTAAAACCAAATCAACGGTTTGTCCTTTCTCTCTTAAAACCGTCGCAACACTCGACGCAGCTCCTTGTAGATCTTTATCCAAAGCACAAACAATATTCTCCACTTCTTGTTTCAATTCAGGTAACAAATTCTTCTCCTTAAGCAACTACATAGAACATGAAAACACAATTCAAACGACTCAAATCGAATCACCGAAGCTTAAAGAGAGATTTTTGAACTTACTTCAACGATTACAGCATCACCGAAACCAAAACCACAAGCAGGAACATCATCACCACCATAAGTCGAAAGCAATCTATCGTATCTTCCACCGCCACATATAGCTCGTAACTTCCCTTTACGATCAAATCCTTCGAAAACGATTCCAGTGTAATAAGCTAAACCACGAACAACAGATGCATCAAACTGTATCCAATCAGAATAACCAAAATTTTCAGCTAACGAAAAGAGTTGTCTCAAATCCGCAATAGCTTCTCCTTCTTCACCGAGTATATCTTCTAACTTATCCAATGACTTCATTGAAAGCACTTGTAGTAACTGTTCAATCGCATCTTCTGAGATTCCATTGAGCGCAAGTTCCTTCTTCATCTCATCCATTGGGATCTTATCTATCTATTCACCACAAATGTAACTAATCAGAAAACATACACATAAAGCATTTTGTTAATGAAGTTGCAAATACAAATCTAACCTTGTCTATAATGATACAAACTTTTCCAAACAAGTTTTCCGGTACACCGTACTTTGGTAGCAATTCTTGTAAAACCTGTAACAAAGGAAAGACGTTGTGGCATATGCAAGATTCCAAGATCAAAATTCCTCGATTATCAAAGAATTAAACCAAGAAAAAAGTTTTTACCTTGCGGCTTGAAACCTTGAAACCAACATCTGATGAAGTAATACCGATTCGTTTGAAGAAGGTGACTATAGATGAAATCAGCTCTGCTTCAGCCTATATAGAGACTTAAAACACATTAAGAGGTTTATACAACAGAAAGGGTTTAAGAGAGATAGATACATACGGTTACTTCAGGGACACCGATAATATCCATATTCCATTGATAATGCTCACGTCGTCTTCCTCTTGTCATTCTCTCGTAACGCCAACACTGTCCAACAGCGAACCACTTCAATGGAAGAGAAACAGATTTTCTGGACCAAAAAGAATATCGGAATCAACATTATCCATTCATTACCTGAATACACAAATTTTATCAAAACCAAAGTATAAGCTTAGGCCAATTCTAAAGACTTGAGGCTTCTTGTGTTTATTATTACCCTTTCTGTATCACAAGCCTTGCTAAAGAAGGTGTAAGCTCTGGCCTCAATGCTACACGCCGATTACCTCTATCTTCAAAGCAATACAACTACACAACAAGAGATTTAAACTAAGAATCTAAATTCTTCTACTTAAACTGCAATATTCATGTTATTGAACCTAAGAATGAAGCAAATGAGATTGAATGAATAGAGTAATTGTAGAAAATACGAACTTGGTCTCTAATCTCTTCTCCAGCTTTTCTGATGAACAATGCTTCAGTCTCTAATATTGGAAAATCCACTTCCTCATACCCAAACAATCGTGAGACCTTCCAAAGCAGAAGTGTACACAGGAATCAAAATTTCATCGAACCAAACGAAAGCATTGCATAAATTCCATAGAGTTAAACTTCAATTTGAATTTGAATTTTATTCTGACCTCTTTGAAATGGTTGAAGAGCCAATTACGGAGTCGCATATCCTCAGGAGGGAAATCACGAGTTCCTTTAGGAGGATTCACATCGATTTTCTGAATATCTTCTTTAATCACCAATGGAGCTACAATCGAACCAGACCTTCCTTCTCCTTCTGCTCCATTAACCTTCGTCGCGGCACAGATAAGGCGTCTAGGGTTATTAGGGAATTGGCGAGGCGAATAAGAAACGAAGTCGAGTAGAATAGGCCTCAAGCACGAGCTTAATCGCGTCGTTACAATGTGAATTGCTCGCATAGCTTTTTGTATTGTTTTTGCTTCAGAGCTGAAAACCAAGTAAATGGAGGATTTGGTAAACGAAGAAGAAAGAGATAGATAATAACAAAAGGGCAACTTTTTATGAGTTCGATATGGTTTAGGATAGATAACCGACACAAATTCAAATTGGACCAGATTACAAACCGGTTTATACAAAATTTGATTTATTCGGTTTATGATTTTGTTTTCCCATTAATTAATCGAAGAAACAGAGGAACCGTTTTTGGGCCATTAATAAAGAGAGAAGCAGAAATGGAAAATGAGAATTCTGAGAAAGTGGAAAATGGGAAACAAAGGAGGATCTTAGGGTTCTTCAATTTGCAAAAATGTCTCAGCTTTTGGGCCGAATCGCTAAGCTCTCGTCATCGTCATCAACTGTGAAGCATCGACTCTGTTTCAGCAAATCCGGTTCTTTTCGACAACGGCGGAGACGACGACGCCGTATTTACAACGACGATTCCACTATACGTATCACCAATGTATACAACCCTAGTGCCTCTGTTTCGTCACACAAAGCTATCTCTTTGCCTCCATTAAAAGATGTTCGAAGTATCTCTCTCTCAGCCTCCCCAAAGCAACAAGACTGTGTAGACGCTGCCATGTCCGGTTATTCATCTCTCAGTCTGTTTCGTCTTGGTGACTCGGATTGGACACGGATTGGAGAAGTTTCTTGTTTTGCCTCAAAAGTTACGTATTCCGTGAGAGACAAGAAATTATATCTCTTCATTAAGAAAGGGCAAGAATATAATGGTCCTCTTGATCTAATCAAGTCTAGTAGTAGTTTCTCCGGTTTCCCTCAGATGAGTCTGTACAAGAGATTCCCTTTATCCGAGATCCCGACGTATAGAGGGGTGAACACAAGTGAAACGACTCAAAACCTAGTCGAGTCACCTTCGGGCGACTCCTTCATCGTTTACTGGTAATAACTCAAACATGGACATGAACATCTTTCTTTGGTTTGGCTTAGTTTAGTTTAGGTTACAACATCTTTCTTGAGAAATAATCATAAATAAGATAAGTCTGAAAACAATAAGGTTACAAGCAGTTTTGAAAAGCTGGTCTCATCACTGGAGAGGTGCAAGCCAGAGGCAGGGGGTGGGGGAAGTGGGGGGATTAAGCTCCCCATGGAAAGTACCGGAGGAGAGGTCATAAAAACGGAACCCCATGTCGGCACTTGCAAAGTAGATGGAATTAGGTTTAATTCCAGGGTATTCAGTTGAAGAGACGCAAAAGGCCTCGTTTTGTTGGCCAAGGAAAATGCAGAGATCGCCAATTTCTTGAGTGTAACAAGACATCCTTTGCTCAGGGTCTTGCCTAGAGACCACAAAGCCCCTGGTTACCATCCTGGAGTTCTTATAAGGAGATCCATCACCGCGCGACAAGTCCTCATACCTTTTAAGTAATGTAACTTGATTAACAAGGCATATCAACAAGGCAAGGCAAGAAAAAGCAAAAGGCATGAATGGTTACCAGTGAACGATGAAGGAGTCACCAGACGGTGACTTGACCAAGTGTTTAGTCGTGAAACTTGATTTAACTCGTCTACTCTCTGGGATCTCCGATGAAGGGAAACTCTGGTGAAGACTCACCTGAGGAAAGTTGGAGCAACTAGTGTCCATGAGATCAATTTGACCATCATACTCGTCGTCCCTGTAGAGATAGAATCTCCGGTCTCTCTCAGAATACATCAAATCCGAGGCAAGGAACGGGACTTTGACGCGTGTCCATTCCGAGTCACCGGGCCTACATAGACTGACAGATGAGCCACTCGATGTGACGGCCACTACACAGTCTTCTTTCTCGTTTGGAGAAGCCGAGAGACAGAATCTTGAAGGACAGAATCTGGTGCTATCCAATGGAGGCAGAGAGATAACTTTATGTGACGAAACAGAGGCACTAGGGTTAAACACATTGGTGACACACATTGGTGACACACATTGTTGACTCGTCCATATTCTTCATAGCCACCCATCCCTTTGACGATCCTATCCTCGTCGAATGGAAGAGCTGGTTTGACCTAGTTTGGTCCGGGATTTTCACCCTTTCTTCCTTCCTCGGATCGTACAAGTTCATGTCCACCATTACTGTTTCGTCACTCGCTCCTCCTCTGCGATTCGAATCCATGAAAAGCAGATATGGCCTTGTCGAAAAGAACCGCGATTCACTGAAACAGAGCCCCTGCTTCCCAATTGAAGACGATGAGAGCTTTGCGATTCGGCTCAAAAGCTGAGACATTTTCGCTATTGCAAAAACCCTAATCAAACGACGGCTAAACCCTAATACCCAAACCTTGCTTCATTTACCCCCCTCGACATTGAGCTTGCTTCCCAAATTCCCGTTTTCCTCTTTTCCCATATTCCTATAAATGGAAAGTTTCTTCAATCAAAGTTTCCTCTCATACCGGAACCCAAAACGGAGCAAACCGGTTTACAGAATAAATTGAACGGAAACCAAAAAATTAAATCGGTTTTGAATATGAAGAAAGAGACATATCAATAGTACATTATCTTCAACATATTTAGTATTAGTTTTGTAATTTTTCTTAATATGTTTACATCACTCTTTATTTGAAAAAACACAGCCTATAACAAACTTATAAGATTCCGCCCAAACGAAAATATTATTTCAAAGATAATGGTACTTTTGAATAATGGTTAAACCAAATTTAGTCACACTACTACTTCAATACTTCTATTCGATTTTATTTAAAATAATAATTACATAATTTGACCATCATAAGTTTCATAACCTACAAAGTATAAACTATACTTTAAACTATCAAATACACTATTCGTTTGTCAAATTATATACAATTATTACTAGAATAATATATGTAAATTCTATAAATGTAAAAGAATACTCAAATATTTCTCTCAACCTATTTTATACTCTTTATAAGATACAAAAGAAAAGGAAATCTTGATTAAAAAAAAGAGCTTATATTTACGAATAGGAAATAATCCACATTTCCAAAATAACTAAATTATAACACAATCAAACAAAAACTTTATAAAATCATTTATTTGTATTAATTCAAAATACTCATGAACAATTGAACACACACATACATCTCCTCTCCCGCTCAACAATAGCTTTTTTTTTTTTTTACCGTTGTGTATTTGGTTCATTGGTAACCACGGTGATATAAGATGGACACACACACACACTGTAATATGTACCTCATGTCTCAGCTATACTAACAGTCCTTGGTTAATAAACGAATCAATTTGGAAACAATAACCAACCAACCGAATAATCGTAACCGTAAAAACATCACAAGGAGAAAAGGCGACGCAAAAATCATCAAGAACTTGAAGGAAAAGGAGGAATGAGCAACAAAGAAAAAAGATAGGACATAAGTTGAACATAAGAAAATACACTGATAAACTCCGAAACAATGATAAAAATAATAAGATAGTGTAACATATGCATATTACAACAACAATAAGGTGACCAACTAGTTTTTAAAAGCTGCCCAATAAGCTAAGCTCTCTTCACTGGAGAGGGGCAAGCCACATGCCGCAACTGGAGAAAGGAACCTGATCAGTGAGGTCGTGGAGAGTGTTGGAGGAGAGGTCGTAGAAACCGAAACCTGTGTTACAGCTTGAAAAGTAGACAGAATTAGGGTTAAGTCCGGGATATTCAGTTGCGGAGACGCAAAAGGCTTCTTTGCGGCCTAGGAAAATGCAGAGATCGCCAATGTCTTGAGTGTAAGAAGCGATCTTTCGCTCAGGGTCTTGCTTAAACACCACGAAACCCCTCGGCGGCTTTCTATAATAAATATCGTCAATGTCTTCTTCTCTCAAGCGTTCGTTGTACCTTTTAAGTCAAGAGGCAAATGATACACATAATTATATTTGAATCTTTTGGTTTTGGTTAGAATGTAAATTGAAACTAGGAAAGTGTACACATAAAAGTGACACAAGCACAATACTTGTCCTTAAGGTATCTATAAACCCTAAACATTATCGTCATGGCAAGACAAAGCAAAGGTATGATATGAGATTACCAGTAAACGATGAAGGAGTCGCCAGAAGGTGACTGGACAAAGTAACTACTCTCTCGACTTGAGATAAGCTGGTCTTGTCTACTCTTGGGGATCTCAGAAAAAGGGTATCTTTGGTGGAAACTCACCGGAGGGAAGTCGGAGCAACCAGTGTCGATGAGATCAATTGGACCATCATACTCGGACGTTTCTAACCAGTGAAAAAAGAATCTGTAGAGATAGAATCTCCGGTCTCTCACGGAATACATCACCTCGGAGAGAAACGGGACTTTGACGTGTGTCCACTCCGAGTCACCAAGCCGACACAGACTGAGAAATGAATTAGAGCACCTGGCCGCCACTACACAGTCTTCTTGCTGATTTGGAGAAGCCGAGAGAGAGATAGAGAAAACTCGACCTCTTGAATTATCCCATGGAGGCAAAGAGATAATTTTATGTGACGAAAGAGAGGCACTAGGGTTGTAGATATTGGTTAGTCGCATAGTGGAGTCCTTGGTGGATTCGAATAAGCTCTTCGTAACCACCCATCCCCTCGACGATCCTATCTGCGACATAACGCGTGGCTCCTTTGGCCTAGTTTGGTCGGGGATTTTCAGTCTTTCTTGCTTCCTCGGATCGTACAGATTCATGTCCACAACTATTGCTTCATCACTCGCTCCTCTCCTCCTGTTGGAATCCCTGAAAAGCAGATACGGCGTCGCCGCCGCCGTGGAAAAGAACCGCGATTCACTGGAACAGTGTCCATGCTTCCCAATTGATGACGTGACGAGAGCTTTGCGATTCGGCTCAAAAGCTGAGACATTTTCGCAAATGCAAATTAAAAAACCCTAATAAAACGACTGCTAAACCCTAATACCTAAACCTTGCTTCACTTCGACATTGATCTGTTTCCCATTTTCCCATAAATTTTAATTAACGGTTCCTCTGTTCCTTCAATTAAGTAAATAAAAATTACTCTCATACCGGAACCAAACAGCTGAGTGGGGATCTAAATCGAATGAAACCGGTTGACAAAATCAATTGAATGTAAACTAAATACATTTCGGTTCAGGACTATAACAGCAGGTACAATGGTGGAACTGGACACATGTTCTAAGGCGAAAAATTAATTTAATATGACATGAGATCCACAAAATAGTAAAGATGCGGTTCCAAAAACTCTCTATTAAGAACCGGTTATTAACTGTACACGTACACGTGCAGACGTATTAGTTCGCAAGTTTTTTTTTTTTTAAAAAAAAGAAAAAACATGAATCCCACAAAAAAAAGTGTTAAAAAATTGGTAAAAACTTTTTTGGTAAGAGATTACCGATATTTATACTCTAAATTCTTGTTTGTTTTTTTTTTCAACAAATTCTTTATTTAATTATTCGTTTACTAACATCTAGTTAACAAGTAACAACCGCTTTTGGAATCCAATGCACCATAAAATTTTCTAACAAACTTGGAAGCATCAAGCATCAATACGCGATTTCATCGGTTCATGCATGCAAAGGAGTAGAGTCATCAAAAATCAGCTGGTGTTTATGAGCGAGGTGACACTAGATCGATGTTGTTTCGAGAGTCTCATAGCTCATTATAAACGTGGTATGAGCAAGTGTTAAGATTTTATTGTAATTTTTTGTTTTAAAATTTAAATAATTTTGAAATATATTTTTGTTAAGATTTTATTGCTGAGACATTTTCGCAATTGCAATTTGAAAAACCCTAATTAAACGACTGCTAAACCCTAATACCTAAAACCTTGCTTCACTTCAACATTGATCTGTTTCCAATTTTACACTTTCCCCAAATTCCCCATTTTCCTTTTTCCCATTCCATTTTTGCTTCTCCCATTAATTAATGGCACCAAACGCTCTATTTCTTCCGTTCATTAAATTTCTTTCATACCGGAACCGAACAGCCGAGTGGAGATCGAAATCAACACCTAGTTTGCTAGTTTTCTTTTTTATTGAGCAATTAAAAAATATAGCCTCCTCTTTGATGTAACCCAGTTATAAATACTACTATACACAGAAGACATAACGTTTACTTTTACATGCATATTTTATCATTAAATACAGAAACCCATTAATAAAACGTACTTTAATTTTCTAAATTAGTGAATTACAAAAGATAATAAAAAATAGCACCAAACATTAATGTTCTACTTAGACTATTGTTTTTAGAGTTTTCATTAGGTTAAGAGAATACTTTCACATATCTTTCCCTACTTGTATTGATTTTGTTTTTCTATTAATCATATGTATGGATGGAATATATAATAATGTGTAAAAGGTGATCTTACCCTAGACATTAATTTTAAATTACCAAAAAAGTCACTATTTTATACTACTAGATATGAACAACTAAATTATGACATAACCAAACAAAAAATTGCGAATTTTAATTAATTTTCTCAGAAGTTGGAAATTTTATCGAATATACGAAAATTGAAAAGGTAAATTTATCATGTATTAGATGCAATTTCAGATTTTATATTAAAAAGAATTACATTTTACCTTTTAGTTTTGGATTCTCTTCCAGTTACAACTCTAATATCCCAAAAGTTTTGACAATTTAGTGAAAATATCTAATTTACAGAGTTGAGTAAAATACTTTAATTGAGAAAAAAAAAAATTCTCTTTGTTTTTGAATAAGTATCATTCTATAATTTTTCACACAAATTAAGAAAAGTATTAAAAATTATATTTTATCCCTTATTAATACACTAAATAGTTTTCTCTTTCTAATTAATACATTAAAAAAACAAGATTAAAATTAGATTTTTTATATAAAATTTTGCATTGAAATCCTAGAATAACACTCTTTCAAAAACAAAAAAAAAATACACTAGAATGACACTTATTCAAAAACGGAAGGAATAAAGATTAAATATTTCCACAAGTCTCACGATACAATTCGATTACAATAATTATAATATGTAAATGGAAAAGGTGTGAAATTTAATGTTTTTGTTATTAAATGGAGACCTAGAAATGATAAGCAAATAAATAAGTAAATAAAAAAGCTTATGAGATAGCAATGAGTACCACACAAATTCTTGATCACTCTTCCATCGAACGGCGTCCATCTTACATCACCGTAGTTACCAATGAACCAAATACACAACGGTAAAAAAAATCGAATATAAGTATTGAAGTAGTAGTGTGACTAAATTTGGACCATATCATGTAAAATAATTTTTAATTTGCTACATCCATTTTATCACTCATCCACTAACCCATTTACGGTCTAATATAATTCATTTTACAAATTAAAACGCTGGTTTTTTTTTTTTGCAAATAAGTGAATCATTTAAAATTTAAAAGACATATATAATCTTCTTTATATTTTAAATTAACTATGAATTTTCATGTTTTAGTTAGGATTTATTGTATATGGTTTAGTTTGTGTTCTTTACGATATAATAGTCTTTTAGAGTTTATAGTTATAAAATCCAAAAGTTGAACTAAGCTCATTGCTATTCTGGTTACCGACTACAGCTTTACTTGGCTTACTGTCATTTCTCTTCGACTAGGCTTCACTAGTAAAGGACTGTTAATTTAGTATAATCCGGTTGGCTGGAGAATTATCAATTATATATATTCGGTAAAAGATGAATCCCAAAACCTTACTAGTTTTGAATAGTTTAGAGTTAGCTATTTAAATTTGGAGCTTAGTTTTGAATAAGCACGCGCATGTTTGGTCTTTTCAAAGCTGTTGTTAGCGGATCCAACTTGACCCAACTAAGACCACATATTTGGTTTAATTGATTTTCTAATTCAGGTTAAGATTTGATATGTATCTTGAACCAAAATGTATTTGGTTTTCAATCAATTGATTTTGGAGGATCTATTCTAATTATTTTAATTAACTGTGGGTATGTTCATGAAGGTAAATGTATTTGGTTTTCAATCAATTGAATTTGTAAATTGCTTTCATGTTTATACTTGCTTTGTTTAAGCTCTAGGTTCTTGAGATTTATTTACCGATTTGCATAATCTTATTGATAATATGGTCCAATTTATTTCGATTATTAGGGATCCGACTAGGCCCAATTAGAAAAAAATTCGCCCTTGTGTATATATCTCTTTCTTTATCGTCTATAAATCAAGGAAAACAATGGAATATAAATGTTAAGGAGGGATCACTTTCTCTTGATAGTATGAGGAAGTAAAATAAGGCATATAATAGTATGATTTTTTTTAAGTGTTCGTTACTACATTTTTTCTATTTGCATTACAAAATTCAATAGTTGTGTTGTCATTTTTAAAACCTACATGAATTAAGATTTCTAAGATTTTTACAAGTGTTTTAAACCCAATTTAAATTTATTTTACCAAAAATAAATATTAATATTTACGAACCTCAATTGATGGTAATATGTAAAATCCCTTTAAAATCTATGCGATTAGGATTTCTCAAAATTAATTTCAAATTCGATAGGATTTAATTTCTTTTTCTCTTTTGTTTTATCTTCATCGAATGTTTTTCTCTTATATTTACATTCAAACATAAGTTATTCAGTGGTAATTTATGTTTATCTCAAATTACTTACGATTGACATAAAAAAATAAATTAAATGGTATAATAAAATGATCATCAATTGAAAGGAATATGGTGAATGATTTTGTACGAAAAATGCATTAATTGATAGTTTAACTATCAATTTCATATTCTTTTTGGATTTTGATTTAGAGAAGTAATTTTTTAGGTTATGTTTGGATATACAAAATTATAATTTGCTAAGAAAAAGAAAGATGAAGCTATGGAGAGAGAGAGGGAGCTACGAATTGGATGACCACTTGTATTGGGATCAAGAGTTGATTTGGACGAAGCAAATGTACGGTTTCTCTGTTTCTTTACTTAATTAAGTTTGTGTCTAATCTAGAGTCGTCTTTGAATAAGTTAGCTGTGTGTTTCTCTGTTTCATCGACTCTGTATTTGTCTCTTCTTTAGTTAAACTAAATCTGATTTAAAATATCAAACTATTAAAATCAATCTAACAAAAATTTGTATCCGTTTTGAGTAGTTCAACACTATACCAAAGTTCATTTGATCTGCAGATTACCTGCCGCATAAAATATTTTAAGGAAGAACTAAATTAATAATATCAAACAACCAATTATCAATATTAAATCATCAAAAGTTCTTAATCTGAAATTTAATAATCATCAAAAATTGCAGACACATATATCTATGTCCATCTTTTTTTGATTGGTTATTTCTACTCTTGCTTGAGCTAACTAAAATTAAGATTGTCATAAGTTGAATACAATAAAAATACACAGACAAACTCATCAAGAACTTAAGGTAAAGGAGGAATGAGCAGTAAAGAAAAGGATGGACATAAGTTGAATTAACTAAAATTAAGATAATCATAAGCTGAGCATACATTGATAAACTCCGAAATAATAATAAGATAGTACGTAGTCTGTAAACAACATATGCATATTATAACAACAATAAGGTTACAATAAGGTCTCTTCACTGGAGAGGGGCAAGCCACATGAAGGAAGTGGAGAAAGGAACCGAATCAGTGAGGTCGTGGAGAGTGTTGGAGGAGAGGTCGTAGAAACCGAAACCTAAGTCAAAGCTAGCAAAGTAGACTGAATTAGGGTTAAGTCCAGGATATTGGGTTGCGGAGACGCAAAAGGCTTCGTTTTGGCCTAAGAAAATGTAGAGATTACCAATGTCTTGAGTGTAAGAAGCGATCCTTTGCTCAGGGTCTTGCCTAAACACCACAAAAGCCCTCGGCGGCTTTCTAATTGACTCTATTTCTTCTTTGTTCAAGAACTCGTTGTACCTTTAAGGCAAGAGTCAAAATGATACACATGAATCTTTGGTTAGGTCAAAATGTAAACTAAACCAGGAAACAAGCACAAATATTTCTTTCAATGTCTTACATTCTTTGCCTAGTATCTATAAACCCTAAAGATTATCGTCACGGCAAGGCAAAGCAAAGGAGATCAAGAATGAATGGTTACCAGTAAATGATGAAGGAGTCGCCAGAAGGTGACTCGACCAAGTAACTGTCCTTGAGAGTTGAGAGAAGCTGATCTTGTCTAGTCTTGGGGATCTCAGACAAAGGGAATCTCTGGTGGAGACTCACCTGAGGGAAGTCAAAACAATTTAGGTCAACTGGACCTTCATACTCGTCCTCTCTCAATATGTGGAGATAGAATCTCCGGTCTTTTCCGGAATACATCACCCCTGAGGCGAAGAACGGGACTTTGACGTGTGTCCACTCCGAGTCACCAAGCCGACACAGACTCAGAGCTGATCTAGTGGACCTGGCCGCCACTACACAGCCTTCTTGATGGTTCGGGGTGTTGGAACTTAATTTTGTAATAAAGCAATTTGGCTTTATAAAATCAAGTAAATGTGAATGAGAAATACAATGGGCTATGGTCTCATTGAAGTCATTTATGATGACATATTATAAGCTTGAACTTTATAGCTTTTGAATATGGTGTTGATTTAGTCAACAAATATTCTCCTTTTCATTAAAACTTGTAACGTTAAAAATCATTAATTGTGAGAGTCAATTCTCATAATTTTTGTCATTAAGTTAATTCTCTAATGTTACAAGTTTTGGCTATATAAGAAAGTCATGTCTCCTTATTCTGATGGAGGTTGAAGGAGATATTCAATTAAAACACACAAAAGTTCCAGCAAGTCTCTTTCATGAGATTAAGTTTTTGAGAGTATCGTAGAATCTTTCGTTCGTTGGTATTGTTTTTCGAGTGATAGCGAAACCAATACGTTGTCGGTTTTATCTTGGGATTCGAGTATCACACAGTCCGTCTCACTGCGGGTGATATTTCGGGTTAAGGATAGAGATCATATTTCGACTCCGACTTGCATCCTTAACGATCTTGTTTTTATTTGTAATTCATTCGCTGTTTTCGCTGTTCCCGTTTTTAGGGTCCTACACGGGGAAGCCGAGAGAGAGATATTGGAAACATGACCTCTATAGCCATCCAATGGAGGCAAAGAGATAACTTTATGCGATGAAACAGAGGCACTTGGGTTGAAAACATTGGTGAGACGTATAGTCGAATCGTGTACGTTCCTCATACCTACCCATCCCCTCGACCATCCTATCTTCATCGAACCCTCGAGCTCTTTCCCTAGACTCTGCTCCGGGATTTTTACTCTTTCTTGCTTCCTCGGATCGTACAGGTTTATATCAAATACCGTTGCTTCACCATTCGCTCCTCCTCTCTTGTGATTGCTATCCCTAAAAAGCAGATACGGCGTCGCCGTGGAACAGAACCTGAAACAGAGTCCATGCTTCATAATTGATGACGATGACGACGAAAGCTTTGTGATTCTGCCCAAAAGCTGACACATTTTCCCAGTTGCAAACTGAAAAAACCCTAATGAAACGACGGCTAAAACCCTAATACCCAAACCTTGCTTCAAATACCTCTGTCGACATTGAGCTTCTTTCCCTTTCCCATTTTCCTCTTTTCCCATATTCCCATAAATTTTCCATTTCTGTTTCTTCAATTAAACTTTCCTCTCATACCGGAACCCAGAACGGATCAAACCGGTTTACAATATGATGACGTAATTTATTTGATGTGTTTATGGTAAATATATAGCGGTAAAAGTTAATATATATCTCATTATCTCTAAAATAACTCGATTGACTTTTCTCTTAATTTTTGATTTCGTACGTTACCTCATTATAATCTTTTCTCACAAGAAAGTCCAATCGGTGCAATTTAGTGGGCTTTCTTGATATTTTTGCCCTTTTGTTTGAGTTGAGTCGCACCTTAAAACCCTAACAAAAACCCTTGTTTTTTTTGGTTAAAGGCCAAACAAAAACCCTTGTTTCAAATACCTCTCCTTCGAAGCAATGAATCTGCCGAAGGGAAAAGCCAGCCGGTGTATGGCAAAAGCCAACCCTTGTTTCAGATACCGCTCCTTCGAAGCAATGAATGTGCGGAAGGCAAAAGCCAGCCCGGTTAATGAAAAAGTGTTTGAAAGGTTTACTGAAAAAGCTAAGAAAGTTATTGTGCTTGCTGAGGAAGAAGCCAGAAGACTAGGTCACGATTTTGTGGGAACCGAAAAAATCCTTCTAGGTCTTATTGGTGAGGGTACTGGAATTGCTGCTAAAGTTTTGAAATCTTCCTTTGGGATTAACCTAAGAGATGCACGGGTGGAGGTAGAGAGGATTGTTGGAAGAGGCAGTGGATTTGTACCTGTTTCGATCCCATTCACTCCTCGCTCGAAGCGTGTTCTTGAATTATCACTAGAAGAAGCTAGCCAACTCGGTCATGACTATATTGGTCCCGAGCACCTTCTTCTTGGATTGCTACGTGAAGGTGAAAGTGTTGCAGCTCGAGTCCTTGAGAATTTAGGTGCGGATCTTAGTAATGTTCCCACTCAGGTGATGATAGGCATGGTGGGTGATAACAATGAGGGGAATAATAAGGTCATCACTGCTAAGATGCCAACATTTGAAGAGTATGGAACAAACTTGACGAAACTGGCTAAGGAAGGGAAACTGGAACTAGTTGTCGTTGGAAGGCAGCCACAAATAGAAGAAAGTTTAGTGCAAATTCTTGGCAATGGAATCAAGAACAACGCTTGTCTTATTAGTCATGTTGGTAATAAGACGGCTATTATTGTTGAAGGACTTACGCAGCGTATTGCTAATGGAGATGTTCCTGAAACTATTGAAAGGAAGAAGCTCATAACTTTTGACATGGGTCTTCTTGTTGCTTGTGGAGAGTTTGAAGAAAGATTGAAAAAGCTTATGGAGGAAATAAAAGAGTGTGGTGATGAGATTATCTTATTTATTGATCATGTGGAAACTCAATTTGATGCAATTAACATTTTAAAGCCAGCTCTTGCTAGAGGTGAATTGCAGTGCATTACGGTGACAACATTAGACGAATACAAAAAGCATATTGAGAAAGATCTTGCATTGGAAAGAAGTTTCCAGCCAGTGAAGCTACCGTCGTAGATGAAACTTCTCCTTTTATTAATATCACGAAACGGTTTCTCTTGTTTCTTTCAATTATTTAAAGTTTCCTCTCATACGCAAGCATTTGTATTTTTTCTTCTTAGTTTACGATCATTTGTGGAAGTAAAACTAAAGATCAAACCTAAAAGAAAGACATAATAATTATAAAAAGGGCCACTATTTTATCAGTTGGATCCACTAATAACAGTTATAAACAGGGCCGTATTTGAGGGGAGTCAAATAAAACATTTGTTACGGCCCAAAAAATTTTACATACTAATTTATATAGATAAATGATCCTAAATTTATATAAAAAATTATATATGATTTAATTAATTCCGAAATTCAAAAAATTTTCGAAATTATTTACAACCCCATAAATCTCACCATAAATTTCATATACGATCCTGGTTATAAACATAACTAAGTTTAATCCATGAAAATATGACTATATATTTTAAATATTTAAAAATTCTGAAGTTTTTCATTTTCTCTTGTTGATCGAATAAATTTTCTAGTTGTTGATTAATTTGAATTATTTTCTTGAATATTACTAGAAATTATCATAAATATTTGATATAATTTTGCTATATGAATACTTAAGTCAAATACCGAATTAAAGCTACGTTTCAATCTTAAACACTTAATCACACAACATTTAACCTGAATCATATACTCGTTCTTCGCTAAGAACACATTAAGCAATAATCAAGAAATCGGTCTATAAACACCCTAACTCAATCACGTTCGATCTTTGACTCAAGAATTTATTTGCATAAATGGCTTAACATAATCAAAACACTCTTTATTCAAGAATGCGAAGAATGTTTAGATATTGATCCTCATATAAAATTAATTCAAAGTTAATCGTAATTGCTCAAAAAGAACATACATGTATTTAATTTGGTTACGGAATCTAAATTGCTTAGGTTTTCTTGTTCATTTAGAAATTATAACAACTAAAAAAGTAAACAAATTGAAAACTTTATAAAGAAAAATGCTTAGAAGTCGGAACTACTAGTCAAGTACAAAGAACTTCAACAAAACCTGTACAAGTCAAGGCAAAAATTAAGTTTGACTCTAAACCCGCTTTAGTCAAACACAATGGGCCGGGGATAATTTCGTCAATTCCACAAAATTTTAAACGCCGTTATTACTTGAACAACATGAAACGCCGTCGTTTATCCTCGTCGAAAAGGCCCATTTAATGATGAGAGTCCATTTAGACGGCGTGAAAAAACAACTACACGCCTTCTATTTCTGACCTCTCGTGTTAAATATGTGATGATACATGCCATATTATATTTTTCACCATCATCGACATTAACACATCATCATGACTCAAGCGCACATAACATAAGTCGGGTCTATATATTCCTTCTCTTCCCCTTTTTCCTCATCTTCAAAACAATATTCGTTTTTCAGAATATTCAAAGACAATTCAAAGATAAAATCGAATTCTCTGATTCTATCTCAAACTTCGATGGGTGAGGTCAGTTACTTCTTCTTCTTCTTCTTCTTCGTCATCCTCTCTCTGTATCTTCGATCTCTGTTGTTTAGATTTTGAATTTCTCTTTGATTTTGTAGAAAAAGGAAGAAACGGCGACGAAACCGGTCGAAGTCACGGCGGCGAAAAAGGGAGACGGTGGAGTTACCGTCGTGTTGAAGCTTGATATGCATTGTGAAGGTTGCGGGAAGAAAATTAAACGAGTTCTCAAACATTACAAAGGTAATTTTCCCGATCCGATAAATTAATTTCGGTTCCAATTCGTTTGGGGGATTTTGAATTCGCGAAACCCTAAATTGAAATCTGATTTTCAGGAGTGGAAGATGTGAAAATTGATTACGCGGGGAATAAATTGACGGTGATCGGAAACGTAGATCCAACGGCGGTTAGGGATAAAGTAGCGGAGAGGATTAAGAGAAAAGTTGAACTTGTTTCTACTGTTGCGCCGAAGAAAGAGACTCCTCCTCCTCCTCCTTCAGGCGGTGGTGAGAAAAAGTCGGCTGATGAGAAACCGGCTGAGAAGAAGCCTGCCGTCGCCGACGAGAAATCCGGTGAGAAAAAGGAAGAGAAGAAGAAAGACGACGGAGAGAAGAAAGCTTCTCCTTCTCCACCACCACCACCAAAAGAGGTAATTAATTGTCACTATCTTATGCTTATCTCTTCTAATTAAAAACAACAACAAAAAAAACAAATTTAAAAAGAGAAAACTTCATTTTCACATATAAAACAAATTCTAAAAAGTCAGATAGTGAAATTATAAATTCGTTTTAAAGTTTCTTACGTCACTGTCCTTTGCGGTATTTACACTCTTTCAAATCCAAATTCATTGGAAATTTCTATTTTTAAAACTATTATTCCTATAATTATATTTGATTCTGATTTTAATTTTCT
Organism: Euclidium syriacum; assembly: GCA_900116095.1. Taxonomy (NCBI): domain Eukaryota; kingdom Viridiplantae; phylum Streptophyta; class Magnoliopsida; order Brassicales; family Brassicaceae; genus Euclidium; species Euclidium syriacum. The sequence goes on from FPAK01000007.1 coordinate 13,193,103, forward strand.
CTGATGTGAAACAGAGTACTGTTGTTTTAAAGACGAAGTTACATTGCGAAGGATGCGAACACAAAATCAAGAGAATAGTCAACAAAATTAAGGGTAAGTTTTATAATCCTTAATCGAAATTTTGAAACTTTCTTAGTAGTAATTAAATAATTAGTGGTTTTAAAAAAATAAATTGATACGGTTGGTGATTGGAAATAACGGAAGCAAACAATATATTCTTTAAATTAAGTTGAACTAACTATTGGTAGCTTCGTTATTATTCTAGTGAAAAAAAAATCAAATGGTTAGCTAAGAAGTGGTTAGCCAAATCTACAAGCTTAATTATTCTATTAATTAACAATTAACTAATGGTTAAATTTTATTTTTTTACAGGAGTTAATTCTGTTGCAATTGATAGCGCCAAGGATTTGGTTATAGTGAAAGGAATAATCGACGTGAAACAAATCACTCCTTATCTTAACGAGAAGCTTAAACGCACGGTTGAAGTTGTTCCGGTTAAAAAAGACGACGGAGCTCCGGCGACAGCTCCAGCCGGCGGTGAGAAGAAGGAAAAAGCTCCTGAAACGAAAGAGAATAAAGATGTCGGCGAGAAGAAAAATGACGGCGGCGAAAAGAAGAAAGATGACGCCGGAAAGAAGGAAGGTGGCGGCGGAGGAGACGGTGGAGCGACGGTGGAAGTGAAGAAATCTGAATATAACGGTTACGGTTATCCACCACAGCCGATGTATTATTATCCTCCGGGACAAGTGTACGGTCAACAGTATATGATGCAACAAGGACAAAGTTCATCTCAATCGTATGTACAACAAGAACCAACACCGTATACGAATCAAGGATACGTACAAGAATCGTATGGATACGGTCAAGGATACGGTCAAGAACCACCGTATATGATGAACCAACAGCCGCAGCAAGGTTATGGTTATGGAGATCCTTATGCTCATATGCGTGCTCCTGAGATGTTTAGTGATGAGAATCCAAATGGGTGTTCTGTTATGTAAGTGAAAATGTGAGGGGAGGGAAATGTAAATAACTAAGAAATATAGGGAGCGGAAATGTTAAATATGACAAAATTTGTAATATCTTCCGAGTCCGGTAATCTTAACCGGCTAGATTGGCCGGTTTTAGAACCGGTTTTTGAGAGGCGTGTGGGATGTTTGTTTTGTTCGTTTACTTTTGATATATATAGATAAAATAGTTTTGTTTCATTAGACTTGATCGTCCTTTTGTTTTTTTTGCTGTGTAATATTGAAGTGACTATAATGGAAAGAATTATATATTCTAGTTGTACTATTCTTTTTTCAAGAGATATTGTATTGGCGGTATATTGGAATTGAACGGTCCACTACATAAGATAAAGAGAAAATGAAGATCATGATAACAACTTCAAACCTTTAAGACTATTCGAATTGTTATTACATATAATATATATTGATTTTTTAAATTTGATCTACTCCATGATTCAGAAGATATGTTGAATTTTATAATATGATCGGGTTCTAAAACTGTGATTGTTAAATTCATGATGGTTACTGATAAACCGAATTAGATTTTTTTGAAAGTCACAAAAATAGTTTCGAAAAATTAATCATTCAGCCACATTAGTTGATTAGAAGCTAGTTAGCGCGGATAAATCTAACGAGATTAGATCTGGATTTTGTTATGGTCTAGATTGTAATACTCTAATATTGCTCTTTACATTTTGCTTAAATAGTGTTCTAGGGCTTAAAATAATGCCTCATCAAGGAAGGATTAATAAAGTGGTAAATAAAAAAAATTGGTTACTCTTTATTTTGTTATAAGATTTGTAATTAAGTATAGATGTCACATATATGATGTCCATTATTAGTAACAAAATTGACAGAGAAATCTTATAGGAAATTTCAAAGCAAATTTCAAAATGGATTTTTCTTAGGGATATACATATGAACAAATGGAACGATACAAAGAACATTAGTCTAGTTTTTACGCATATATGGACACGTATAAATTAAGAAATGGTCCCAAAAAATACCATAATTGAAAAGGAACAATTCATATCATATTGGTATTTGCTACGAGTAGGTGTGTTTCCAACGCAACGTTTACTATAGTTTACTAATCGAAGGTAATTGTCAGGGGACATTATAAATTTACATATTCTCTCTAATTCAAGCCGTTGAAAATTTTCGGAACTAAAAGCGGTCAAATATTCTGAAAATGTAACGATCTGATTAGTAAATATAGAACGATAAAGATTTTTAGCAGTAAATAATCGCAAAACAGTTAAAAGTAACTATAACCTTTTTATGTGTTTGGTCTTACCGTCTTACCGACTGATAACAATAAAGTCGTATACCATGGGCGACACACAGCCATATTTATTTATGCAGCTAAAAGTTATCATTACTCATTAGGAACCGAAGGAATGTTTTGGTTAATCTTCCATATTTAAAAATTTATTTAAGAAAAAGCTGAACATTTTGAATTCCAACTTCAATTATTTTTGTATGTAAAATCATCTTTACTATTTCTAGAATTTTCTATTTTTGAGGGTCATATATATAATAGCGTTTCGTTTACCATAAAGGGTAACAATACAATGGTTAACAAATAATAAAACACAAACAACTTGCATAAAAATTTATATAAGAAAGAAAAATGTATGTATTTAAAAATATATGAGTGTATATATGTATATAATTAGGAACCAACATTTGACTCATTGGTTTAATAAGTCGATGGTGACGTTTATTTATGGATGTTAGGTATGAAAGAAGTTATGATGTTGAATTTAGTTAATTAGCATTAAGCATAATATATCAGAAAAATTGAGGTAAAGTTAAAACTGTCTTCATCGGATATGATCATCAAAACTTGTGAGTGGTCCGAATTTGCCAAGGGACAAAATAACTATTAGCATTCTCCAATAGATACATTTATATACGAGAAGGGTTATATTAGTAACTAATAATTATACATGTCTCAATCGAGTCTTTTAAAAATAAAATTTTGTTTTAAACTTTTAACTGGTGTTGTGTGTATATTCACTGAAATGCAAATCTATACGTGTTCGTAGGTAGGTGTGACTTATAATTATGAGTGGTGAAAGGTGATGATGATAAATTGTTAATAATATAACACAAAGTTTATAATATATACAATACTTATTGTAAAATTACCATTGATTGATAAAGACGTTAGTGTTTTTAAACCGAATTTTAAATTTGATGTTTGTAGATTGTATTAAGGATACTTTAATCTATTGGTTGAAGCAAATCGACATTGTAATGTATTAGAATCTCTAATGAATATGATGATGAATGATCGTCCGGACGAAGTAGTACAGATGGAAGGACGGGTCTCTGGTAGCAATCACCATCTTCCTTCAATTTTTCTATGCGGAAACTACCCTGTCTCTTTTGGACACCTAACGCGGACACATAGCTAAAGGCCAAAAAAAAATCTTCTCAGGTGAAATTGGCATACGGTCTGACTGAACCCAAGAGATTAGTCTGGACTGTGGTGGTGTGAGATTTACCCTTGGATTAAAAAAAAAAAATGATGAATGATGGTATAACAAAAATAAAACAAACAAAACGATTTACCCAATGTCATGATGTATTCCAAATAGTAAAATCTTGTAATTTTAAGAGATTAAGATAAAAGAATTTTAATATCATTTTATAGATATGAGAAAAAATCGATAAATTTACTCTTAAATCTCTAAAACAATATGTTCTGTAAAAAGTTCTTTTTTAAAAAAAATATTTTTGCATATAAATTTATTAAAATAAAAGAATTCAATAAAAATAGTTATATTTCTTTTGCAATGATATATTTAGCCGTTCTTAACCCTTTATTAAAGATTTCTATGTAGCACAAATAGTTATATTTCTTTTGCAATTTGTTTTTGGTCTATTGACATAATCAGAATAGATTAAAAACCCTGCTTGGAAAAATATAAACTCCTTTTTTATTTTTTGATAAAAAAATAAAAACTCATTTTGCCAACCAACCCTGGATCGAGAATAGTCTTGAATCTTCTTCCAGCTTTGCATGACCACAAAATGATAAAAGAACTTTTCATGATTATAATTAAGAGTATAACTAATGAAGTTTAAACCAGTGAAATGTTATTTGTTCCCATCTTAAAGAAAATTGTTGGTTCCTTTCACACTCATCCAAAGTTAGTGGGGGCAGATTAAGCTAATCTTAACCCTTTCTTCTAGTAATTAATTCCATAAATCTTTAATATTAGATTTAAAATCGCAAACACAAAATCTGAATTAATAATTCAAACTATCAAGTGAATTCGACAATATTTAATTTTGTAACGGTAAATTTGAAGCTTAATTAAACTAATGTACGTGATAAAAAAAAGTTAAATTAAAGGACAAAACAATTTAGTTTATGATTTTCAATCAACTAGATTTATTATGAATAGATATATATATACACCTTAATTAACCATGCAATAAAAAACATACGTTTGATAAATAGCAACATTATTAAATTCCGCTTTAAGAAAAACATAATTAAATTAAACTTATTTTTTTATTATGTGAGTAGTTTGGACGGACCGACGTATGATCACGTTTACGTGTGTATTTCTGATATACTTTTTTATATTATTATTTAATACTAGTAAAAGGCTAAAAGCCAAAAATGCTTTTAAGATAAGAAGGTTCATGCTGTTTCATACATCAGCAGACATTTTGTATTTTTGTCTCCTTTCTATTACTATATTCTTATAACTTTTTTAAAAGATTAACACTATTCTATAGACTTAAATTTTGTTCATATATTTCTTACATCTTTAACATTTAAGAAATGTTGTTCCCTTGTCGATGTCATACGCAACAAAATCGCAAAAAGACAGTTTGATTTAAAGGAAAATGAATAAAAGCGTAAGCTATGCATATATCAGCATATAGGAATATTCGACTATATTATATTTTTAGTACTTGTCTGATAATTAAAAAGAAAAAAAAACGAAATCACAAAAATCTACAGTTAGCTGCGTAATCTCTGATTTGTTTTAACTAACAAACAAATTTGATAGAATTATGATATAATACATTGACGCACCATCTAATGCTCTTATATTCTATGATACCTAAAATTGATTATGTATTAATTAATTACATATGCTTCGAATTTTTAATTGTACAGAATAAAAAATTCAGAACTCGAATATTTCTATCCATAAGGTTAATTATAATATACAATAATTTTATGTGAGCTCCACCGAAAAGATAACATATGAACATAAAATGGTATATTAAATTTCATCCAAATCATTTGCTGATGGGAAAAACCTAATCCAGCACTAGAATTATATAATAATCGAATATAAAATTATTATTATGCGTTGTATAAAGAAAATTCGTCAGCGACATTATAAAAAAGTAGAGTATAGTGGCATCATGTCGAAGAGAGTAAGGTGAGACCATGAACCTAAAATGCCACGTATTTCTGAGTCACCTTTGAATGTGACATTGAATATCACTTTTCTTAACTTGCAATTACCATTTTGTTCATACTATTTGTTTAACAATTATAGATTATGGGTAGAAGATTTGTCATGCAGATCAAAAGTATATAGTTCAGTGATTTGTTCGAGGGGATAAAGTCGTGGTGGACGTCAGTATCCACTTTGTCTATCTCGGATGTTAAAAGAAAGAATCGAAGTTTTCGTTGTGACGAACAACAGATCCGATCAAGAATGGAAATGAAACAATGTAACATTTTTTTATTTATTAAAATTTGAATTAAAACCGAGTATGAATATCAAGATCAAGTGAGAATGAGGATGCGGATTTATTCAATATAACAATATATATTTACTAAAAAATCCTACTTCATTTTTTTGAATATATGACTTCGTAATTTTATAGAAAAGTTCGTTAAACACATCGTGAAAGATTTTTTCATGCATGTGCAATTTACTTACTATTATTTAGGTAAATTAACCTTTCGTTTTGAGATATTTGGCTTCATTCTTTTATCTCCAAGGCGAGTTATGATAAGTTTCATTGCGAGTTTTAGTTTCATGCTCGTCTTCTAATGGTGTTAATCCGATTTTTTTTTCATTCTTTTGATTGAAGTGATAGATGGAATGAAAAAATGATTTTTAGACCATAACATAATAATGTATGAAGTCGAACACCAACACTTGTATACTCGTATTGAAGATCAAATTCTGCCATCTCTAGAAAATATAATAATTTATTTTTGACCATCATTAAAAATATTCTACATTTTTGAAGATTAGTTTAGGTTTTTATCTTCAAATCTACAAGGATTAAGGTTTATTTTTGTTACATACTTCATGATTAATTTGAGTTTTGGACTAATCTCTATCATGTAATGATGTAATTAACCCAAACATACATATTTAGACAACCTAGTATGAATATAGTAAACCTAGTAGATGCCTTTCAAAAACTTCAACAATGATAAGATACATGTGGTAATGACTTATGAGCTTATTATGATGAATGATGACCATGTTGTATGGTAAAAGCATGAATCATGGCGATTATTAATGTTGTGGGGTTTAATGTTGACATGTTATAATTAGTGGGACCAGTCCACGTCAGGCCCACATGGCGATTTTCTTTTGTCTCGGTTTAGATTGTACGCCACGAATTTCTCCCACCGATGAGGTGGGGTCCACTTTGTACAGCTGGAATATTTTAACTACGAAAATAGAAAGGTCGTATTGTGTATAGTTGTGTTGAGACTGTATATGTTGGTCCATGAAAAATAATACTGAAGAGAACTCGTTTACATGTGATGTGAGGTGGAGACTGTAGACAAATGTATATATTCCTTTCCTTTACTATATTTGCTTTGATTTGTTTTGCATTCCTCTATTATTTGGGAGTTTTAAATTTGAATTTAGATATTATATAACCAATGAAGATCTTTTTTGTTTTGTGTGGATATCTTATTTCATGTTTTGAATTTCTTTATTATCTATGTATATTTCAATGTTTTTAGTACGTACAAATCGTTTAAATATTTCTTTTATTATATATAAAAAAATAATATAGTACCTAGAGCCAACTTGTTTTGTAATAGTATAATTCAATTAGGCCGATCTTTAAAATACCACGAATAATGGTTTTGGTTAAAAATGGCACAACACATATTAGATAAAAGATGACTTAATGAAACTTACATATAATGCTTTAATTTTTATTTATAGAATATTTATCCAAAACAATTATTTTCACATATTTTTTGCTATTTTAATTTAGGCATTCTAAAACTGTTATGCTAGTATCAAAACAATACAGGAGAAATAATATGCTATATTTTATTTGATTTTTTAAAAATCTATTCATGAATATAATGTTTCTTTTAACTAAAAGGTTGGTCTTTTTATATTTCTTAAATTTAGAAATTATCATGTTTTGTTATGTTAACTTATTTTACATATACTCACAAATTAAATGTCTACTTTTTTTTATGAATATCCAAAATCATCAAATCCAAATAGTCGTACTTACAATATATTGATATGTAAATATTATAGTGGCTCTTTAACAAAAAAAAAAAATTATAGGGAACGTGGTATGATAACATGCTATTTTTGCTCGAATTAATATCAATATACGTAAACATAATGTAATATGTCTCAGCAATATATCTAATTGGGATGTTAGAAATAAGAAGAATTTGGTCTTTTATTTTTCTTATAATGAGGAAAATTATAGACTGATACCCAAATTAGTCTTTATAATATGTAGAAAGTCAGGTTCAATCGCTTTTTTCAAACCATTCTGATAATAACATGTCAAACTATTGAAAAAAAAATTATATAACAACTTGTATTAAAGATATTAATATAAGTAGATTGTTATGACTATTTCAAATTTTACTTGGTCGCGCAGCCACACGTGCAACCATGTTTCCACCTTATTTCAAAACTAACCAGTTTATTTATTTTGATTAAATGGTAATAATTTAAGATTGGTTCAGCTATATACATCTTATCCATTTATAATTGACACTTGACAACAATTTTTTTTTTTTGTTTTTGCTGAAAAAGTGGAGTCCTCTTTGTACACAAGGAATCCACTATCTTATATAATAGTCCAAGAAACGTTTATTTGGATTCTGACTACTTCTCAAAACTTTGAAATTGATATGACCAGTCCATTTTTTTTGTAAATTGTTCTAATACTTTGAACTTAACTTATTAAATGTTAGGCTGACTTAATATTTTAGATGACCAACAAGAAGTTATATGGATCTCGGTAACCTCTTTCCCTTACGATAGGGAGTATATCGTTTTAATAGATTTTAATCACAAAAATATATCATAAATGGTATTTTTTAGCTTTTTTATATAGTTATCTCTCATTGCTTTTTCATACATATCTTCTGTAAAGTTTGAGAATAACCCCTCAAGTTATCTTCTTGAACCTTCTCGACCCATACACTATAATTCCATACAATAAAAAGTTATATAATAGCTCTGTTCGTTTGGTTGACACAGGATCAATGGCAACGACATCAGGTACCGCATAAAATTATCGTTGACACCATTTAAAATCAAAATATTAAATTTTTTTAATTTCAGAATTGGCGGCGACAACAACAACAATAATTGTTGTTTGTTTGGTTGACGCTGCAGCCCGCAGCTATCGCCTGCGTCAACCAAACGAACATGGTGTTGATTTAATATTCTCACCTATATACTCTTTTCATTTCATACATTATTAGTTTTTCTTTTATTTGTCGTGTTAATTCGTACTATCATCATTATATTGCATTTTTATTATCACATTTGCACTTTGTTTAGATCTATTTTAAATTTTACTCGACATTCTCACATTTTCCATAAGCTATAATGATTCATTGATTCAACACACGAATCATTGCAACTTAAAGCAATAAAGTACTGAAAAAAAATTAGTGCTTGTACTATATGATATGATCATCGCAATTACGACATGATTACAATTCTAAAGAAACAAAAAAACTATATTTCATGTGATGTCATGTAATCGTAAATATGATAATAAATTTGATTCCGAGTCTTTACTGTAATGAAAAAATGATATAATGTAGAAATGAATACAAATAAACTGAAAATTCAAAAACTATAGAATCAAGTCAGGTTCCAATAGAGTTTGGGCCAAACTCACCTCCTATTGGGCTTCTAAGCGAAACCAACTAGATTTAATCGAACCGGATAATTAGATATAAACCGGAATCGTTATTTAGACACTAACCCAAAAACAGAACTGAAACAATCGGAAAATTTCGAGCTCCAATTGCTCAAATGGCCTCAATAGTCGGAATCAGATTCCGATTCCTGAGTTTCGGGAAGCTTCCACAAATCTCTACTTCACTATTGAGAACCCATAATCCTCGTAGCCTCTCCGTTCTGATTCGTCATCGGAATCCAACATTTCTTCATCCTCCTTCGTTCTCCGTCGTTCATCCTCCTTCTCTGCTTTGGCTTCGCTCATCTCTTCCTGTCTCCTCCATGTCCACTCAGGCTGAATCTGGATCTCCCCAACAATCCGATTCTTCTAAAACGGTGATTTCTCTTCTTTGGAAAATGAAATTGTGCCTAAAGTTGAGATTTTTCCTTAGTTTTTGGGGTTATCGAGTCATTCTGATTCTGGTTGAAATGAAATTAGGGTTTTCCTCTTAATGAGCTTCGTATCAATGAAATTAGGGTTTTCCTCTTTGTTTGATTACTGGACTTACACATTAATCATCAGAATATGAAATTGAGCTTTTACGCTGGAAAATGAAATTATGATGCTGGTTCAGATTTTATGATAATATAGACTTAAAGATGTTTGAATGTTGTTGTTGCAGGTGAGGATGGTGATAAAAGGAAGAGTACAAGGAGTGTGTTACAGAAACTGGACTGTTGAGAACGCAGAGCAGCTCGGGATTAAGGGATGGGTTAGGAACCGTAGAGACGGTTCAGTGGAAGCGCTTTTCTCTGGACCATTAGAAGCTGTTGATGAAATGCAGCAGAGGTGTCGACGTGGCCCTCCTGCAGCTATGGTAACCGGATTGGAAGCTTTTCCTTCTACTGAAGAACCGGGAACAAGTTTTGAATACAGATCTACTGTCTAATTGATTCTCTCTTTTGAATGTTGCTTTGATTATGTATCGTCTAAGTAAGCTGTAACAAATGCTTAGTTTAAGCAAATATGCCACGTGTATAAACATAATCAAGCTTCTTGGATCATTTCCAAACGTTTGTAGAAGTTGTATTAGTGATTTTGTGAAACCAATCGAAGTGGAAATAGTGTTTTGTTTGACTAATCAATAACACAAAATACATTATTCGATAATATTTCTTACAACAAGAGCAATATCAATTAAACTAACGATCACTCTTTAAACCATCACATAAACATTTCCAACAACAAAATATTAGTCCAGAATGTCCGAAAACTATTCTCTGGGTACAACGCTTTGCACAATACTTGCAAAGAGGTCGAGTCATATGATGATTGTTGGGCATAACATCTACCTTTTTACGATCGAATCTGATCCACGATGAACCAGGCATTCTGTATAAGGTCTCCCCAAGCAAACATTTGATGTGTAGGGTAACACAACAATACTCATCACACTTATAAATCCATTCTTTCGGCTTTATCTTTCCCTCGCAAGCTTCACACCAATATGTCTCTTGACCTTTCTCGTTTCCACAAGAAAGAGTGAGCATATGCTTATCATGCTTATACATCACCTTTTCAGGTGTAGCAGTACATCCAAAACACAAAGAAAACTCACACTCACTATCAATGCAGTTGAATGTTTCCCTGCCAGAATCAAAATGGCAAACAGAACATTTTCTCCACTCTCCTGGTTTGGTTGTTAGGAATAAAGGATGGATATGACTTCCATGGACTAATGGCTCAGATATTGTGGCAATGGCACACTGCACATGGAGCTTGAAACGCATGTAAGGATGACATCCTTTTCCTTTACTGCACTCATAGAAGAAACCAGTTGTGCCCGCCCTACCACAAGCATTGCAAGTGTACGCATCCTTCACAACACTGTTATTTCCTCCCGCTAGAGCTAGAGTGAGCATATGTCGATGTATCGGATGATATAGTTTGCGATAAAGATTCGCACATTTCTCGTGTAGAATGAACTTACATTGCATACAAGAGTAGAAGTTACCGAAATAGATTGGTGTGACGCATGCATGGCACATCTTATCCTCGTCGTAATCTCTAGTTGTGTTTTCATCAAGTTTCAAACAACGATGTTGGTGACTGAAATGTCGTATGATTCCATCTCCTATCCTCACAAACGGGGGCGCAAATTTTTCTTCGATTTCTTCTGGCACTCCCTCAAGATCGTTGCCATCCCACACATTGCTTTGCGTTGCACATCTTGAATGAGCAGCATATGGACAGCCGTTCTTGACGCAAGAAAAACTCCCGTAATCATTGTCGATTTTTTTGCGACAAACACTACAAACCCATTTTCCTTGATCGAAAGAATGTGTAAAAGATAGACGATGGGGATGGCGAGATATCCTTATGACATGTGGTAAGTTTAGACAACCTCGATGGACCACAAAACCACAAGGGAGACATATATAGAAAGCATAGCTTGAATCAGCCAAGGCACATAGATCGCAAGTTAAGGAAGTGGTTCTTGAAAACAAAGCAATTGGATGCTTATGCCACTTCGAATGATCTATAGATAAGAGTGGTGGTTTCTCTGCACAAGCAAAATTCACAGAAAAATCGCAAGCTGAGCAATAATAAAACACCGCTTCGAGATCTTCATCACAACAGTAGCATTTCCTAGGTCTCCAAGTCGTAGTCAACACAAGTTGAAGAGAATGTTTTGGATGAAGAGCGTGTTTGATCTCAACTGGAGCCTTTTCGTATTCTTCATGGTGCTTCCCATGGCAACTTTTGCAATGGAAATGGGTAGCGCCTTCCCCTTTTCTTGACGTGTAAAATTCCCAGTTGCCGGAGCGAAGACATGTCCACTTGCTATCGCTTATCCATGGCATTTTTTCCACACGAAATTTTCCTTCATTAAACGTTACGTGAACTTGAGGGTTTAATGAAATAAGCTTCTCCCACTTGTTATGCATAGAGATGGCGAGGGATATTATTAGACGGATGCGTGACATGATCTCCGGCTCCGGCTGAAGATAGAACATTCGATCCATGGGTGACTCGAAGTTCGAAACCGATGTTGAGTTGACGAGCGGAGTAATAATGACTGATAGGAACTTCGATAGCGGCTTCGGTTGGGAATCCAAATCTATAGAGTTAAAGAAAGAGATTGTTTGAGTAACAAGCGACATGAGCTTCGACTCTGGCTTCAAATCCAAATCCATAGAGCCCACCAGAGTTACGATTTGAGTAATGATACTCAGCACCTTCGGCCACTGTTGACTCCATGGCACACCGGGTAGTTGACAAATGAGTGATATGAGCTTCGACTCCAAATCTGAATCCATCGAGTGGTTGAAAGAGATAATTTTAGTAATGAGAGATTCTGAGAGATTTTGAATATCGGTATGATTCCAAATGCTAATGTACTAATACATAAAGGATATATATAACAATAAGGATAGTAATTACAACAGAAAATCACAAGTCACAGTCTGTCCGAAAATAAAGTCAACGATCAATTTAGAGATTCGATATATCTGAATTACTACTATACAATTAGTTTCTTAACTTAAAAAAAAAAAATTAGCCCCATTTTATAAAAAAAAATCATCAAAAAATCAACTTCGGAGATTTGATGCTGTTATGAAAAGATTAAACTTAGTGCTCTTCCTTGATTACCCACCGTGGCTAACGGATCTTGCTTTATTATAATGTTATAGTACATGAAAATAATTAAAACAATACAATATTACAATTTATAGGTCGTTCCGACGCAAAGCCAGTTATCGTGTTAGAGATGATCTGAAAGTACAATATATTCGAGTTTGTAGGTTGGCCTATGTAACTTTCACATTTTATTCAAAAACAAAAACAAGCCCATTGAATGTTCAAACTCTTTTTACATGTCAGCTTTGTTAACTCTCAGCTTGAAAATCACTAACAAAATTTTGGCTTTTAATGAGAAATTTCGAAAGAATGAATTTGGTTGGAGAAGAAATTAGGAAAATGACTCATTATGGATGTTTAAATAAGTTGTAACAAGGCTAAGATTAAGCACACACATGTAATGTATATACCTAATCATCTAGCTTTGATCATTTCCATATACATATATAGCAGTTGATATTAGTGATTTCGAGGTCATAATACTTCACTTAATCTCTGCACAGTTATTTGCACCAACAGGTTCTCGTAAGCAACTTTATATCGCCATCACTGCAGCTTCAATGGATGCATCTTCTCCCTGCTTTCAACAACACATTTCATTAATAAAGCCAAAAAAATCCATACTTTACTGTTGAGAACGCATAAAAAAGGGACTGAGAAAGGATGGCAAGGGTTTGGCTCAACCAAGTATCTTGCTTTGTAAACGTGCTTGAGACTTGAGATAAAATAAAATACATCTTTGAGTAAATTGTTTTCGTGGAAACATCTCATAATATTATCGGACATATTAGTGTTTCACTAATAAATACAACATAATAAAATTTCAATAATGTTTGTTACAACAAGAGCAATCACCATCAAGCTATTTGAGAAAACCTAACAGATTAGAAAACATGCAGAATGTGGAACAAAGTATTGAACCAGAACACTTAAAAACTATTTTTTGTGGGCACCTCTTCTTACAATTAGAGCAAATAGGTCGAGACATGTGATGATTGTTGGGCATAACACATACTTTTCTACCAAAATAGATCCACGATGAACCGGGTTCCATGTATAAGTCCTCTCCAATCAAACAGTGAACATGTAGGGTGACACAACAGTTTTCACCACACATATAAAACCGCCCCTCCGGATCTATTTTTCTCTCGCAAGCTTCACACCAGTACGTCATGGAATTTTTCCCTTCCCCATAAGAAAGAGTTAGCGTATGCTTATCATGCTTATACCTCACCTTTTGAGGTATAGTAGCACATTCAAAACACAAAGAAAAGTCACACTCAATGCAATTGAATGCTTCCTTGAAACCTTCCCTTGAAGCTTTGCAAAAGGCTGTGCAAACACCACATTCTCTTTGCTCTCCTGGTTTGGATGTTAGGAACAAGGGATGTATATGACTTTCATGGACTAATGGCTCAGAAACTGTGGCACAATTCACATGTAGTCTAAAACAACATCTCTCTTCACCACACTCATAGAAGAAACCAGCTGTGAGCAGCCTATAACAAGCTGAACATTTATTCTTATCCTCATTAGCATCGCAATTTCCTCCCACTAAAGCTAGAGTGAGCATATGTGGATGTATCGAGTGATATATTTTGCGAGAAAGATTTGCACATTTCTCGTGAAGAATGAAGCTACATTGCATACAAGAGTAGAAGTTACCGAAATAGACTGGCGTGATGCATGCGTGACATTGCTTATTCGCGTCGTAAACTCTGCATTTGTTCTCATCAAGTCTTAGATGATGATGTTGATGACTAAAATGTTGTATTATTCCATCGCTTATCTTCACGAATGGCTCAACTTCTTCTTCAATTTCTTCTGGCTTCCCCTCAAGTTCTTTACCATCCCACACATTTCTCTGTGTGGCACATTTTGAATGAGCTGCATACGAACAACCATCCTTAATGCAAGAATAGCCCCCATAATCATTATCGATCTTTGTGCGACAAACACCACAAGACCAATCTCCTTGGCGAAAACAAAGGGTGAAAGAGATACTATGGAGATGTCGAGATATCCTTATGACACGTGGTAAGTTAATACATCTTAGATGCACCACAAAGTCACAAGGGGGACACATATAGATAGCGGAGCTTTTTGAATTAGGTAAGGCACATAGGCTGCAAGTTATGGGAGCATGTCTTGGAAAGTGAGCAAGAATATGTTCATGCCACTTGGGATGGTCGATGGATAAAATTGGTGGTTTCTCCACACAAGCTATATTCATAGCAAAATTGCAAGCCGAACAATAGTAGAATATCTCTTGGAGAAATTTATGACAGCAATAACATCCCCCCCATCATTGTCTCTCTGTCAAATAAGACAAGCTGAAGAGAATGTTTTGGATGAAGAGGGTGTATGATCTCAACTGGAGCCTTCTCATATTCTTCATGGTTTTTTCCATTGCAACTTGGGCAGTGAAAATGAGTATCGTTTTCTCCTGTAAAGCTGTGTTTTTTCCAGCTTCCAAGGAGACATTCCCACTTGTTTATGATCCCTTGCTGTAATTCTTCAACCACATAAAATTTTCCATCATTCAGCCTTACTTGCACTTGAGGGGATAAGGAAATAAGCTTCTTCCACTCTGAGTTCATAGAGATGACAAGGGAGATTATTTGATGGATGAGTAATATGAACTCCGGCTCCGGCTCGAGACTTAATGTTTGACAGATGAGTGACACGAACTCCAAATTCGACGACTCCGACTGTGAACTCTCTTCAGAGCTCGTGAGCGAGAGCTTTTGAGTAATGTGTGATGTGAGCTCCAAAAGTGGCTTCGGTTGGAAATCCAAATCCAAGGAGTAGAAGATGGAGATTGCTTGAGTAACAAGTGACATGAGCTTCGTCTCCGGCTTGGGCCGCGAATCCAAATCTATTGAACTGACCAAAGAGATGATTTGAATAATGAGTGATATAAACCCTGGATACAAATCCAAATCCAAATCCTTTGGACACATATTGTCGTCCAAAGACATTAAATTTGTAATGAGCATTATAAGCTTCAACTCCGAGTTGAAATCCATATCAAGGACGAGAGAGTACATTTTCTTAAAGAGTGATATAAGCTCCGGCTCCGGCTCCAGAAAGTATAGTTGATCAATGAGTGTTCGTAGCTCCAACTCCGGCTTCAACTCCGAACTCGAATCTATAGAGTTGAGGAGGGAAATATTTTGATTAATAAGTGATATGAGCTCCATCTCCGGCACTGAGTCCGACATAGACCTAAAGAGAGAGATCATCCGAGCAATGAGTGATATGAACTTTGATTGCGGTTTCGGCATCGAATCGAAATCAATAGAGTTGACGTGAGAGATTGTTTTAGTAAGGACTGTTGCAAGCTCGAAATCCAAATCCGAATCTGATTCCCAAGACATTGTAAGAGAGATTATTTGACTCATGAATGATATTAGCTCCGACTCTGAATCGAAATCCATTGATTTAACAAGAGAGATTATTTGAGGAAATGAGTCGTTATGAATATAATCATCTTAGTGCTCTCTATATATATCTGTTATTACGCGTTTTCTTTGTTTACCCGTAGCTTGCGGATCTTGCCTTAACATATAAAAAAAATAAAATACATGTAAAAATAAATTAAACACACAAAATCATGAAATTATCTCAAGCTTTTTTTTATTTTTTTATTTTTTAAAATTTTTTTAAAGTTATCTCAAGCTTACAGACTGTCTGAATACAAAGTCAACGATCAATTTTAGATATTAGAACCAAAGTAACTTTTAAAACCAAAGAAACTTTTAAAATCTATACATTGTTTATAAAAAATACATTTTATGGTTCATAATACTTTCACTTAATCTCTGCACAGTTATTTGCACTAACAGGTTCTCGTAAACAACTCGAAATCGCCATCACTGCAGCTTCAATGGATGCATCTTCTCCCTGGATTCAACACACACATTTCATTAATAAAAACATAATAAAAATCTGTTTAAATCGAGATAAAAACAAAAAAAAAGAGTGTTCTTCGTCATTCTCACCTTCTCTTTCCAGTAAAACATGTTACCATATTTCCCAGCTAATCGATTCCAGAAACTACGAGGAACATCTAAATCAACCGTAGCTCCAACATTGAAATTCAATATATTCCCTGTTTCATCAACATCAAATTTCCCATTAGATTATATAATACTTAAACAAGAAATCAACAATGATGTTACATACCAAAAGTCGGATCAGCAACAAAGACAATCGTGTTATCATCAACTTGCCAGTAATCTTTAACTGCTAATCCTGTTTTTCAAGAACACAGAAAAAATCTTCATCAAGTAATAAAAACCTATAGAGATCATCAAAGCATATATATATATATATATATATATTGTATATACCAGGTGTAACGGGATAGTTTTGAGCTAAAACTCTTAACTTAAATCCTGTATCTTTCTCAAGTTCTTCAATTTCTTTAGCAATTCTTTTCTCCTGTAATTACACAAAGACCAAAACATCATTAAGAAACATCAAAATGGTGAAAAAAACTAAAAATTGTAAAATCCATAACCTGGCCATTAGAGAGGAATCCAGCAACGTCAATAACAGAAGTGAACTCTTTAGGAAGTAATTCTGGTTTGTTAACTCCAACTTTTGCTTCTGCAAATCCAACGCCTGTGCAAAACAGAGATTCGATTGAAAATTCGAAATTGGGAAATTTTGAATGTGAGATTATTAGGTCGAATTTGGAAATTGAATTCAAAATCAAAGAACAGTGTGTCGAATTTTGTGTTGAAAGCAATGATTTGTGTTGAGAATAGGAAAAAGAAATACTTGAGAGTGATAAACCGAGAGCGAGAGCTCCGGAGAAGACAAAATTGAGAGATTTCGATCGGAAATTAGAAACCCAGTTATCGACGCCGGTGGTTTTGAGGGAGAGACGAGAAGGTGAAATTTCGCCGGAGTTTTGGTTGAATACAGAAGAAGAGAAGCTTCTACATTGTGAAGGAGGAGTAGATAGATAGAGCATCGCCATTTACCCTTAAAGCTCTCTTCTTCGCCTGCTTCTTGTGCTCTGTTTTGGATAACGTTAAAAACCGATAGCTTCTTTAATGTCTATTGTCGAGTCAACATTTCGGTATAGAACTGAACCGATTAAAACCGGACTCGATTCATTTGTACAGAATGGACTGGTGAATATTTAATGCAATTTTTTAAAATTCACTATTTGTCTGCTTAAAGAAGTACACAGCACAATACAAATTTCAAATTATATTTCTTACAGCAACAATAATGGCATTGACCACTAACCAAAATGATTTCGTCTACTAAATTTCACACCCATAAGGGAAAGAAGAGTAAGGGATATGCTTATCGTGCTTGTACCTCACCTTTTAAGGTAAAGTAGCACATTTGAAACTCAAAGAAAAGTCGCAATCAGTCTCAATGCAATTGAATGATTCATTCGTGGAAGAAAATCTCATCTCTATGAAAACCAACCCAAGCTCTTTGCAAACCGAACTTTTTCCTTCCTCACATGGTTTGGATGTTAGGAATAAAGGATGTATATGACCTGGTTTGAAACTGTGATCACATTCTTCTTTACCACACTCATAGAATAAACCAAGGACAAATTGAGAGCATCTTTATTAGGGTTTTTAGCGGATTCTTAGTGCGGAAACCAAAATAAAAAATTATTACGAAAATCGTGGGTCCCACCAAAAACTAAGAACCGATCTTTAAAATCCTTATATAAAGATCGATTTTTAACACGTGATACGTCACGATTGGTTTGTTTGGTTTTTGTTTTCTCATCTTTTTAAAAAAAATAATAATAAAAAATTATTAAAAATATTTTAATGATTCCCACGAAAAAATCCGCGGATATGAATTTCAAATGTCCATAATACTGTTATTTCCTCCCACTAGAGTGAGCAGATATGGATGTATCGGGTGATGCATTTTGTAAGAAAGATTTGCAAAGGTTTTGTGTAGAATGAAATCGCATTGCATACATGAATAGATTGGTGTGAGGCTTGGCACAACTTATCTTCGTCCTAATCCTTGGTCCTGTTAATTTTCATCAAGTCTTCAATTTCTTCTTGGGCACGCTTTCAAGTTCGACGCCATCCGACACATTGCTCTGTGTGGCAATGACACATCTTGAGTGAGCCACATAAGAACCATTGATCTAAATTTTTTATAATCTAAATTCTCTTGTAATTTAGTAAAGGCATTTCATGTGCTAGTTAATAAATTAATAGTTAATTGGAAGCGTTTCCTTCCACTGAAGAACCAGGAACAAGTGTTTTGAATACCGATCAACTGTCTAATTGATTCTCTCTATTGAATGTTGCAATGATTGTGTATTGTTTAAATAAGCTGTAACAAATGCTTAAAATTAAGGAAACATAATCAAGTTTCTTGGATCATTTCCATACATTTGTAGCGGTTGGTATTAGTGATTTTGTGAAACCGATCGAAGAGGAAATAGTGTTTCGTTTCAAAACAATACCGAACACATATATCAGTGTTTGACTAATCACTAATCAATACCACAGAATTTATAATTCGATCATATTTCTTACAACAAGAGCAATCTCCATAGAGCTACCGGGATCTTCAAAAAACTACTTAACAAACATTTCTTACAACAAAATATTAGTCCAGAATGTTCGAAAACTATTTTATGGGCACAACGCTTTTCACAGATCTTGCAAATAGGTCGAGACATATAATGATTGTTGGGCATAACATTTACCTTTGTACCATTCTGTACGATCCAGGATGAACCGGGTTTCATGTATAAATCCTTCCCAATCAAACATTCAATGTGTAGGGTGACACAACAGTACTCATTACACATATAATAACGTTCTTTCGGATCTATTTTTCCCTCACAAGCTTCACACCAATTCATCATGGTACTTATCTCCTCCCCATAAGAAAGAGTGAGGGTATGCTTATCATGCTTATACCTCACCTCTTCAGGTATAGTAGCACATCCATAGCACAAAGAAAACTCACAATCACACTTGATGCAATTAAATGTTTCCCTGCCATAATTAGTATGGCAAAAAGAACAATCTCTATACTCTCCTGGTTTGGTTGTTAGAAATAAAGGATGGATATGACTTCCATGAACTAATGGCTCAGATATTGTGGCACACTGCACGTGTAGCTTGAACTCACATGTGAGACCATCTCCAAAATCTTTATTGCACTCATAGATGAAACCAGCTGTGCCCGCCCTACCACAAGCCGTACATGTGTACTCGCCCTGCATAGCACTATTATTTTCTCTCGCTAGAGCTAGAGTGAGCCTATGTCGATGTATCGGATGATATAGTTTGCGAGAAGAGTTCGCGCATGTCTCGTGTAGAATGAATTCGCATTTCATACAAGAGTAGAAATTACCGAAATAGATTGGCGTGATGCATATTTGGCACAGTTTATTCTCGTTGAAAACTCTCCCCATGTCCTCATCAAGTCTCAGATGATGATGTTGATGACTGAAATGTTGTATGATTCTATCGCTTATCCTCACAAACGGCGGCTCTGCTTCTTCTTCAATTTCTTCTGGCACTCCATCAAGATCTATGCCATCCCACACATTGATCTGCGTGGCACACCTCGAATGAGCAGCATACAAACAACAGTCCCTGATGCAAGAATAACCCCCGTAATCATTGTCGACTTTTTGGCGACAAACACCACAAGACCAATTTCCTTGATCAAAAGAATGTGTAAACGATATACGATGGGGATGGCGAGATATCCTTATGACATGTGGTAACTTGAGACATCTTCGATGGACCACAAAGCCACAAGGGGGACATATATAGAAACCACATGCTGAATAAGCCAAGGCACAAATATTACAAGTCAAAGAAGTGGTTCTTGCAAACAGAGAAAGTGTATGCTTATGCCACTTGGAATGGTCTATAGATAAGACTGGTGGTTCCTCCACACAAGCAATATTCAAAGCAAAATCGCAAGCTGAGCAATAATAAAATACCACTTCGAGATATTTATCACAGCAATAGCATTCCATGGTATCACTATCCTCATTGAACGAAACAAGCTGAAGAGAATCTTTCGGATGAAGAGGGTGTTTGACCTCAAGTGGAGCCTTTTCAAATTCTTTATGGTTAGCCCCGTTGCAACCTTCGCACATAAAATGAGTAGCATCTTCTCCTGTTATGCTGATTTTCCTCCAGTTGATTGGGAGACACTTCCACTTGTTGCTGCGCCTCAACGGGATTTTTTTAATGACATGTTTTTCTCTTTCAAATACTACTTCTACTTGAGGGCATAGGGAAATAAGCTTCTTCCACTTTGAACTTATAGAGGTGGCGAGGAAGACTATTTGACGGATGAATACCATAAGCTCCGGCTCCGGCTCGAGGCTCAATGTTTGATGACTGAGAGATACCAACTCCATCTCACGTTTCGCTTCCAAATCCGAATCTCTACCGTTGATGAGTTGAGAAATGAGTGATATGAGGTTCGACAGAGGCTTTGGCTGGGAATCCAAATCCATAGAGTTTAAGAGAGAGATAGTTTGCTCAATGAGTGACATGAGCTTTGACTGCGGCTTCGGCTGCGAATCCAAATCCATAGATCTGACGAGATAAATTGTTTGAATAATGAGTGATGGCAGCTTCGACTCCCAATAATGAGTGATTACTTGAGAAATGAGTGATATGAGCTTCGATTCTGAATCTGAATCCATAGAGTTGTGGAGAGAAATTATTGAGTTAATATAAGAAATTTTGAGTATAAATGTAACCGAGTGCTCTCCTCCTCTATGTTGATATGTTTCTGAATGCTAATTGTAATACATATATATATAAACGTAATACATATCAGCCTCATATTTTTTATTGATGGGGGCAAGGTTGGCCTATGCAAACGTTCACATTTTCTTCGACACCAAAATCATTATATGATATTTTTTATGGCGTCATGAACATTAGACTTACTAGTGCTTCCCACATGGCTGTGTTTTTACGTTGCCACGCATATTTCTACTTTTGTTTTCTATATTACACCCCCGTAACTTGAGGAAACTTCATTGATTTTTATAATTTTTTGATATTGTTAATTCAAATATCCCTTGTTCGCGAATAGTCTTGAAACATTGAAATGATAATAACATTTAATGACTATAATGAACTGCAAACCAATTAAATGTTAATCGTTCTCTTCGTCAACAAAACTGTTGGTTCCGTTCACACTCATGACTCATCTAAAGTTAGTGGAGGCAGGTTAAGATAATCTTTAACCCTTTTTACCTAATGATTATTGAAAATTGTGGGGTAACTGATTAAATACCAATTATCGAATATGAAATGTCCAGCTGTCATTTGATTCTACAAATAGTGAAATATTTGAAGTTTGAACCAACGACCTAAACGATTTGGTTTTATGCTCTTAAGCTTGCTTCCTTCTTCGTCAGTCCTCTATGCTCTGTTCTGGATAACGTTAAACCACTAGCTCCTATAGTCTATTCGAGTCAACATTTCGGTATAGAACTAAACCGATTAAAACCGGACTTGAGTCATCTGTACAGAATGGTCAAAATTTGATGAGATCCTCTGGTTTATAAAATTCACTATTTGATGCTTAACGAAGTAGAAACAAAATACAAATCTTCCATCAAATTTCTTACAGAAACAAAACAACAACAATGGCAACTTAACACAACCTAGAGAGCAAGCTATGATGGATTCCCAATATTTGAAAACACTCTGTGTTTACAACGCTTGTTACAACGGTTGCAAATTGGTCTAGACATATGATTGTTCCGCATAACATGTACCTTTGTATCACAGTAGCTAAACGATGAGCCAGGCTTCATGTAGTACTCATTCCCAATCAAACATCTAATGTGTAAAGTGACACAACAATACTCATCACACATATAAAACCGTTCTTTTCGATTTATTTTCCCTTCGCAAATTTCACACCAATACGTCATTGTACTTTTTTCCTGATGATCCCCATAAGAAAGTGTGAGGATATGTTTATCATGCTTATACTTAACCTTTTGAGGTATAGTAGCACATCCAAAACACATAGCAAACTCACACTCACTCTCAACGCAATTGAATGTTTCATTTGTGTAAGAATATCCAGTCTCCATGCAAACTAATCCAGGGTCTTTGCAAACCGAACATCTTCTTCGCTTCTCTCCTGGTTTGGATGTTAGGAATAAAGGATGTATATGACTTGGATGGATTAATGGTTCGAATATTGTGGCGCACTGCACGTGTAGCTTGAAACGACAACGTCCTTCTTTACTACACTCATAGAATAAACCAGATGTGCACCAATAAGGACAAGCTGAATATGTTTTTTTTATATGTTTACTCAAATAACAATGAATAATAAACCTATTGCATGCATATTATATATAAGATCAATTATTGGTTTTGTAGTCTTTAAATATTACTTGTTTCTAATCAATATCGAGACAAAACCACTAAACACTTAAACTTAAAAGATATAGATCGAAAAGAAAGATGGGGAAACAATCAGAAGCAGAGATCATCTTCGTGCCATCTTCAGGCACTGGTCATCTTCTTGTCGCCATTGAATTCGCTAAATCTCTAATAAAACGTGATCATCGTATTCATATCGTCACCATCCTCTATTGGACATTACCTCTCGCTCGTGGAGCCCACCTCTTCGCTAAATCTCTCGTCGGTTCAGAGCCTAGAATCCGACTCATCTCTTTGCCTGAGATTCAAAACCCTCCGCCATTAGAGCTTTTCTTTAAAGCACCTGAAGCTTACGTTCTGGAGTTCACCAAGAAATCAGTTCCACTTGCCAGAGACGCTATCTCCACTATAATTTCTTCTCGTGATGGACCCGGTTCGGTTAGAGTCGTCGGTTTAGTTCTCGATTTATTCTGTGTCCCTTTGATCCAAGTCGGAAACGAGTTTAATCTTCCTTCTTACGTTTTATTAACGTCTAACGCTGGTTTTTTGGGTATGATGAAGTATTTTCTTGAGAGACATCGAAGTATCGATCTCAGATCGGAACATTCAATCCCCGGTTATGTCTACTCTGTACCAACGAAGGTTTTGCCTCCGGGTCTCTTCGTGGGAGAGTCTTACGAGGCTTGGGTTGAGATTACTGATGCGTTACCTGGAGCCAAGGGTATTTTGGTAAATTCATTCTCATGTCTCGAGAAGAACGTCTTTGATTACTTCGCTCGTGGTTCGGAGGATTTTCCTCCGGTTTACCCGATTGGACCGGTTCTCAGTTTGGAGGATCGTCCCACTCCAGATCTTGACTCATCTGATCGAGACAAGATCATGAGATGGCTCGAGGACCAACCGGAGTCGTCAGTTGTGTTCCTCTGCTTCGGGAGTATGGGACTTGTCGAAGAAGAGCAGATTAAGGAGATAGCTCGAGCACTAGAACTCTCCGGCCATAAGTTTCTTTGGTCACTCCGGAAAAATCCGACGGAGAAAGAGATCACCAGCACGTACGATATCTTGCCGGAGGGGTTTATGGATCGGACGATGAGTAAGGGAATGGTTTGTGGGTGGGCTCCACAAGTGGAAGTGCTGTCTCACAAAGCGATCGGAGGGTTTGTGTCTCATTGCGGTTGGAACTCTCTGCTTGAGAGTTTGTGGTTTGGTGTTCCGGTCGTCACGTGGCCAATGCAAGCGGAGCAACAGCTAAATGCTTTCACGATGGTGAAGGAGTTGGGATTAGCCGTGGAGCTGCGTCTAGATTACGTCTCCGGTAACGGAGAGATATTGAAAGCTGAAGAGATCGCGAGAGCCATACGATCTCTGATGAACGGTGAGGATACGCCGAGGAAAAAAGTGAAAGAGATGGCGGTGGCGGCGAGGAATGCTTTGATGGATGGAGGATCTTCGTTTGTTGCAGTTAAACGATTTCTCGACGAGTTGAACGGTGAAGATTTTTAGTTCTATTGTAAACGTCGTTGTTGTGAACATGGATTGATCATTGTGACCTTTTAATAAATTCTGTTCACGTGGCGATGTTAAGGTTTTAGGTCAGGTTCAACTTGTTTTTAGGTTTGCTTAAGATCCAAGTTACTCTAAAACCAATTCTGATTCTAACCCTAAGAATCAAACCAATTCTAGAAATCTTATCCCAAGAATGTGTGTGTGCATGTATTTATAATGCTCTGCTTCTTCTCTTCGATAACTTAATCTCGCTCACTCTGTAACAGAAGACCTTCTTATAAAGTCTTCTTTTCAAAATATATCTACCTGACTAAAAACTTAGATAATATAAGTTATTTATTTTGAAATTCGGTCATGTATAATGCATACAAATTGCTATAAGCTATAATAACACATTCAGATTTATAAAATTACGGATATCATTATTATTACTTATGCCTCCGCGGGAAATCACCTAATATTACGAAACATACAATTTATGGAACAAAATATTAATCCAAAGCGATGGAAAATTATTTTGTGTACACAACGCTTCTCGCAATAGAAGCATAAGGGTCGAGTCATATGCTGATTGTTGGGCAGAACACCTGTCTTTTCATCAAAGTAGATCCACGATGAATCGGGCATCATGTACAAGTCCCCCCCAATCAAACATTCGATGTGTATAGTGATGCAACAATACTCATCACACATATAAAACCGCTCATTTGGGTTTAGCTTTTTCTCGCAAACTTCGCACCAATACGTCATGGT
This sequence comes from Euclidium syriacum, assembly GCA_900116095.1. Classification (NCBI taxonomy): domain Eukaryota; kingdom Viridiplantae; phylum Streptophyta; class Magnoliopsida; order Brassicales; family Brassicaceae; genus Euclidium; species Euclidium syriacum. Next base: position 13,218,550 of record FPAK01000007.1, read on the forward strand.
ACTTGTCTCATTTCCATAAAAAAGAGTTAGGATATGCTTATCATGTTTATACCTCACCTTTTCAGGTATAGTAGCACATTCGAAGCACAAAGTAAAGTCACACTCAATGCAATTGAATGTTTCCTTGTGATAATGATCTATAAACTTGCAAACCGAACATCTTCTTTGCTCCTCTTCTGGTTTGGATGTTAGAAATAAAGGATCTATATGACTTCCATGGACTAATGGCTCTGAAATTGTGGCACACTGCACTTGTACCATAAAATGACATCCTTTTTCAAAGCACTTATAGAAGAAACCAGCTGTGTACAACTGAGGACAAGCTGAACATAAATTCTTAAAACCATCATTTCCTCCCACTAGAGTGAGCAGATGTGGATGTATGGGGTGATGTATTTTTCGAGAAAGACCCGCACATGTTTCGTGTAAAATGAACTCACATTGCATACAAGAGTAGAAGTTACCGAAATAGATTGGTGTGATGCATGCGTGACACTGCTTATTCTCATCATAATCTCTGTCTTTGTCCTCGTCAAGTCTCAAATGATGATGATCATGACTGAAGTGTTGTATGATTCCTTTGCTAATCGTAATAAATGGCTCAACGTGTTCTTCTTCAATTTCTTCTGGCTCTCCCTCAAGTTCTTTACCATCCCACACATTGCTCTGTGTGGCACATTTTGAATGAGCCGCATACGAACAGCCTTCCTTGATGCAAGAATATCCCCCGTAATCATTGTTGATTTTTCTGCGACAAACACCACAAGACCAGTCTCCTTGGTCAAAAGAAGGCGTGAAAGAGATACGGTGGAGATGACGAGATATCCTTATGATATGTGGTAAGCTTAAACAACTTTGATGGGACACAAAGTCACAAGGGGGACATATATAGAAAGGACAACTTGAATGTGTCAACGCGCAGAGGTTGCAAGTTAAGGAAGCTTGGCTTGGAAACAGAGCAAGTGTATGCTCATGCCACTTTGGTTGGTCAATAGCTAAGTGTGGCTGTTTCTTACCCACACAAGCCATATTCAATTGCGTAATCGCAAGACGTACAATAATAAAACACTTCTTTGAGATCTTCATCACAACAATAGCAATCTCTTGTTCTTGTTGACACTTTCAACATGACAAGCTGAAGAGAATGTCTTGGATGAAGAGGGTGTTTGATCTCAATTGGAAGCTTTTCTACTTCTTCATGGTTCTCGCCATTGCAAGATGTGCAGAAAAAATGGGTAACGTCTTCTCTTGTAAGACTGAATTTTTCCCAGCTTATAAGGCGACACCCCTCGTCATTGCTGCTCCACGGAAATCCTTCAATCACATGAAACTTTCCATTTTCCAATTTTACTTTTAATCGAGGGCATAACAAAATAATCATCTCCGGCTTTAAATCCATAGAAATGATGAGCAAGAGTATTTGATGGATGAGTGATATGAGCTCCGGCTGTGGCACCATATTAAATGTTTTATCAACGAGTGACACGATCTTCGAATCTGAATCCGAATCTATAGAGTTGTCGTGAGAGAATCTTTGAGTAATGAGTGATACAAGCCTCGACAATGGTTTCGGCTGAGAATCTAAATCTATCAAGTTGAAGACAGAGATTGCCTGAGCAATGAGTGACATGAGCTTTGACTCCGGCTTGGGCTGTGATTCCAGATCGATTAAGCTGACCAAAGAGATTATTTGAATAATGAGTGATATGAACTTTGAGTCCCGATCCGATTCTGAATCAAAGTAGGTAGAGTCGTCGAGAGATACTAGTTGAGAAATGAGTGACATGAGCTTCAACTCCGGCTGCAAATCCGAATCCATAGACTCGTCGCTGAGAGAGATTATTTTGAGTAAGAAGAGGGAAATGATGGATTTTGACTATGAATGTAATTAACTTAGTGGTCTCTATATCCAATATCGGTATGTTTTCTAATAATAATAATTATTATGATGACGCAAGCTTACAGGGCGAATAATTATCATTTGAGTCTCTATATAAATTCTGAGTTTCTAGACTAATTAATAAGTTTAGCTCAAATTTTTGTTAGGTCAGCCTTATTTACAACTTGCACATGCATTTTTGTCTCTTTCAAAATAGTGGTCTTATTTAAATGAGGCTAAAGAGTTTGGTACAATACAGACAAGAAAGATTACATGTAAAGAGAGATAATCCCATTTTGTTACAACTTGCACATTTTCTTCAGAAACAAAAAAAATTTATATATGAATGATATATTAGCTATGAGTTATTGGATGTCGTCGTGTTTGTACAATAAAATTTAGAAGTATATGCAGCAGATAACATAAAATAATATATAAACTGGAAAACAAATATTGTGACAGATCCATTATCCTTTTGGCATGAATACCTTTTCCTTTGCAAATTTATTTTACATCTCCTCTTTTCCATCACTATCTGTCACGCCGAAAGTTTTTGGTCACATGTTTTTTTCCTTCTTCTAAGTCCTACATCCACTTGAGGGAGTAAGATAATAGGCTGCTTGGACTCACATTCAAGCTTCTCCTCTAACTCATTAGAGTTTCCGAGAGAGGTTATCTGATCGATGATTGATATGAGCTTCGATGCCTTCTCTGAATCCATAGAGTTACGGAGAGAGATTGTTTGAGTAGTAAGTGATGCGAACTCCGGCTCCGAGTCACTCGAGCTTCCGAGGGATGTTATTTGAGTAATGAGTGATATGAACTTATGTGCCTGCTCTGAATCCATAGAGCTGCGGAGAGAGATTATTTGAGGAATGAGTGATGTAAATTCGGACTCCGGCTCCAAATCCATTGACCTTTCAAGAGATTATTTGAGAAACGAGTGGTATGAGAGATTTTCAGTACAAGGTTTATATATATATATATTCAGTACGAAGATATTGCCTTGGAATAGAAGTAAAACAAAAAAAAAATATCATGAGACAATTTCAAACTTAATGCCGTCTGAATACAAAGTCAATGGTCAGTTTAGAGATTAGATATATCTGAACAATGCTAAGACCACAATATATTACAGTTAATATCCAAATTTTCACACTAGTAGAAGAAAATCATGCATATAATACTAATTTTTCAACCTTTTCTCTGTTAAACGTCATACTTATCTTCCAGATTATTTGCTATAGACTGTTTCCACATGAAGAGCGGTTCAAAGGTGTGTATTTCAAGATACTTTTCTTGTATGTAAAGCTACTAGAAAGAAGCAGGAACGTTTCTATTGAATATCCGACGGAAATATAATATCTCTTGGAAGGCCGATCTCCATTTTATTTCCGAAGAAGTGATACTTACGTAAAAAATGAGTGGCAAAAATTTGGTTGGTTACACTGTTAGATATCCAATCAAATACGCACTAGGCGATACTCAAGGTGGTCGGGATGGATCTAACGCATAACAAGAAAATGGGAGACTACGTGGAATTACTCGAGACCTAATGACTATTTAATGTTTTAAGAACATGCTAATCCATAATTAACAATATTGGATATGCTATTTTTATTTTAAATTCTACTAAACACATGGAAACAAATTTTTAAGCCCCAATACCTTATGACTTTGATAAAATTATGCTTATATTTATATTGGATTTTTCAAATTATGGATGAAAGAAATTTAAAAAATGGCGTTAGATGGCTGTTTGCGGTCGTAAAATTGGTCCACCGTCTTGTACAATCGAATTGGACAAAATCACCGCAGCCACCTACCGAGTATCGCCGCATAGCCGGCCACGATTTAGAATATTAAAGAAGGTAAATTGGCCAAATATTAAAAAGAAACACCAATGATGCAAAGAAAAATACTTTTTTGGGTGCAAGTTCCGTGGAATATCTCATAACAATCAGATTTAACAGACTAAAGTTCCATTAATATTTCGATAACAATGACCATCAAGCTATTTGGTGACCTCTCTAATATAGAAAACATGACGCATACAAGATGTGGAACAAAATATGGATCCTGAAATTTGAAAAACTGTTTTGTATGGACAACGATCCTCACAGTAGGAGCATATAGGTCGAGACATAAGCTGATTGTTGGCCAAAACTTCCACTTTTTCACCATCTAGGAACCACGAAGAACCAGGCTTCATGTATAAGTCGTCTCCAATAACACATTCAATGTGAAGGGTGACACAATTGTACTCATCACATAGATAAAACCGTCCGTTTGGCTTTATTTTTCTCTCGCAAGCTTCACACCAGAACGTCATGGTACTTGTCTCTTTCCCATAAGAAAGAGTGAGCATATGCTTATCATGCTTATACATCACCTTTTGGGGTTTAGTAGCACATTTGAAACACAAAGCAAACTCACACTCAATGCAGTTGAATGTTTCTTTGTAATAAGAGCATAAATATTTGCAAACCATACACCTTCTTTGCTCTCCTGGTTTGCATGTTAGAAATAAAGGGTGCATATGACTTCCGTGGATTAACGGCTCAGATATTGTGGCGCACTGCACGTGTAGCTTAAAGCGACACCCTTCTTTACCGCACTCATATATTAATATACCAGCTGTGCAGAACCAAGGACAAGCTGAACATCTACTCTCATCGTTCATAACATGGTTATTTCCTTTGACTAGAGTGAGCTCATGTGGGTGTATGGGGTGATGTATATTGCGAGAAAGATTCGCGCATGTTTCGTGTAGAACAAAATCACATTGCATACAATAATAGAAGTTACCAAAATAGACTGGTGTCACGCATGCTTGACATTGCTTATTCTCGTCGTAATCTCTGTCCGTGTTCTCATCAAGTTTCAAATGATGATGTGGATGACTGAAATGTTGTATGACTCCATCACCAATCGTCACAAATGGCTCAACCTCTTCTTCAAATACTTCTGGAACTTCCTCAAGTTCTTCACCATCCCAAATATTGCTCTGTAAGGCACATTTCGAATGAGCCGCGAACGAACAGCCATTCTTCTTGCAAGAATAACCCCCATAATCATCGTCTACCTTTCTACGACAAACACCACAAGACCGATCTCCTTGGCCAAAAGAAAGGGTAAAATAGACGCGGTGGAGATGGCGGGATATCCTTATGACACGTGGTAAATCAATACATCTTCGATGGACCACAAAGCCACAAGGGGGACATATATAGAAAGCACAGCTTGAATCTTCCAAGGCGCAAACATCACAAGTTAAGGAAGTGGTTCTTGAAAACAAAGCAAGCGTATGCTCATGCCACTTTGGATGATCTATGGATAAGAGTGGTGGTTTCTCCGCACAAGAAAAATTGATAGCAAAATCGCAAGCAGAGCAATAATAAAGTATCTCTTTGAGATCTTCATCACAACAATAGCATTTTCTTGTTTCTTCTCCGTCGCACAACAAGACAAGCTGAAGAGGATGTTTTGGATGAAGAGGATGTTTGATCTCAACCGGAGCCTTTTCATATTCTTCATGGTTCTCTCCATTACACTCTAGGCATAGAAAATGTGTAACTCCTTCTTCCGTAAACTTGAATTTTTCCCAGTTTACAGGAAGACACAACCACTTGTCATTGCTCCTCCACCGGGCGTCTCTCGTACGTATTTTTCCTTCTAGTAATTCCACTTCCACCTGAGGACGTAAAGAAATAAGCTTCCCTGACTTTGAATGCATAGAAATGACTATGGAGAATATTTGATGGATGAGTGATATGAGCTTTGGCTCCGGCTTGAGACGCAATGCTTGATGGACAAGTAACATGAAGTCTGAATCTGAATATGCGGAGTCTACGCGAGAGTATTCTTGACTAATGAACGATATGAGCTGAAACATCGGTTTCGGCTGGGAATCCAAATCCATAGATTTGAAGAGAAAGATCGTTTGAGTAATGAGTGACATGAGCTCCGACTCTGGATCTGGCTTTGGCTGCGAATCCCAATCCGTTGAGCTGACCAGAGAGATCATCTGTATAATGAGTGACATGGCCTTTGAATCCCATTCTGAATCCGAATACGAATCCGCAGTGACATTAACCTCGAGAGACATAAATTCAGAGATGAGTGATACGAGCTTCGACTCCGGCTTGAGATGACACGTTTCAGCAACGGGTGACATGAACTCCGAATCCGTAGGCCTGACGAGGTAACATATTTGTTGGATATGTGACATGAGTTTCGGCATAGGCTTGAGATTCAATGTTTGACTAATAAGTGATATGAGATCGAACTCTGTCTCCGAGACTTTTTGAGAGATGAGTGATATGAGCTCCGATAGGGGCTCCGGATGAGAATCCAAGTCCATTGAGTTGAAGACAAAGATTGTTTGCGTAACAAGTGACATGAGCTCGGACTCTGGCTTCGGCTGCAAATCCAAATCCACAGAGTTGAGTAAAGAGATTATTTGAACAATGAGCTTCAAATTCGCATACGCAGAATCTTCGAGAGAGATTAGTTGAGAAATTAGTGAAATGAGCTTCGGCTCTAGCTCCCAATCTAAATCCATAGGGTTACCGAGAGAAATTATGTGATAGAGAGACTTTTAGTATGAATGTATTTTAGCTTTGTGGTATGTTTGTGAATGCTAATTGAAAGGCATATATATAACAACAACAATATTATTAAAAAATATGATAATGATTAAGACAGAACATCAAGAGACAATCTAAAGCTTTCAGGCTGTCCACCCACATTCAAAGTCAACGACCAAATTTAGACATTTCTCACATTTTTCTACTTGTGTTTTTTGTTTCTTCTATATCATTCCTCCCTAACTCGTGGATCTTGTCTTAATATATGCATTTCTTAAGATGACTAATATAAAAATCACAGTTCACGAGATCATCTCAAGTTTAAAGGTTGTCGGAGCGCAAAGTCAACGATGGCTTTCTAAAGAATACGAAAGACGCGATTGGTTTAAGTAAAAAATTAAAACTGATGCAAAAGGAAAGTACTCTTGAGCGTACCGCTTTTTTAGAAACCATTAACTCTATTCATGAATGTTGGAGTTCCTCATGAATCAACGAAGATGAATCTATGAACATTCTCAATCAATGGCAAAAGGTGACCATAAATCCAATGGTGCACAACAAAAAGCTCAAGAGACATCAATGATATATTCTTACAACATCTCTAGGACACAAGTACCTTATATGAATCCAATGAACATTATTGGAAAGCAAATATATCATTCACTAGAAATTGCATGTTTAGAGCAAAAACCAGTGTAGAAATAGAAGAAACCTGTGTAGAGCGAAAGACAAAACAAACTTGGATTTTTTGGACATGCTTAGCCACTAGAGTGAGAAGATGTGGATGTAGCGGGTGATGTATATAGCGAGGAAAATTTGCGCATGTTTTTTGGAGAATAAAATGAATAAAAGTTACTATAATAGAATGACATGATGCATACTTAACACTGCTTTATTCTTGTCGTAATCTCAACTTGATAGGTATTTATAAAACAAAGTCGCACGAGGACACATATAGAAAGAGGAGCCTGAAAAGGCCAAGGCACAAGTGCTGCAAAATTAAGAAAGCTTGTCATGTAAACAGAGGTAGGTGGATTTGCGGATTTCTCTTGTAGAATGAATCACATTGCGGTAATTAAACCGGATTAACTGAGAAGTATCTTGCTTTCGGTTTAAATGTGGTTAAGACTTGAGGTCCTTTCTGTGTTTGTGGTTTCTAGAATTCACTTATTTTAAGTGAAATTTCCCCATGGAAATATCTCATAATAGTATTGGATAAGTCAAAATACAACACAATAAAAAATTACAATCATATTTCTTACAACAACAACAATGGCATTGACCACTAAGCAATTGATTGAATTACCAAGTACAACCTAGGGAACAAGCTATTGATCCCGAAATTATGAAAAATACTTTGTGTTTACAACGCTGGTGACAACGGTAGCAAATGGGCCTAGACATATGATTGTTGCGCATAACATCTAACTTTCTATCGATGCGGATGCACGAAGAACCTGGTTTCATGTAGAAGTCCACCCCAAACAAACATTTAATGTGTATTGTGACACAACAATACTCATTACACCTATAAAACCGTCCTTTTGGATTTATTTTTCTCTCGCAAACTTCACACCAATAAGTCATGGTACTTGTCTCCTCCCCATAAGAAAGAGTAAGCATATGCTTATCATGCTTATACCTCACCTTTTCAGGTGTAGTAGCACATGCAAAACACAAAGAAAAGTCACATTCAATGCAATTGAATGTATCATTTCTGGGGAAAACCCCTACCTCAATGGAAGATAATCCTTGCCCTCCACAAACCGAACATATTCTTTCCTCTCCGGGTTTGGATGTTAGGAATAACGGATGGATATGACTTCCATGGACTAATGGTTCAGAAATTGTGGCACACTGCAAGTGTATCTTAAAAAAACATCCTTCTTTACCACAATTATAAGAAAAACCAGCTGTGCAGAACCAATCACAAGCTGAACATAGACCCCACATGTCTATAACACTGTCATTTCCTCCCACTAGAGTGAGTAGATGTGGATGTATCGGGTGATGCATTTTGCGAGAAAGATTCGCACATGTTTCATGTAGAATGAAATCACATTGCAAACAAGAATAGAAGTTACCGAAATAGATTGGCATGATGCATGCTTGACACTGCTTATTCTCATCAAAGTCTCTACACGTGTTCTCATCAAGTCTCAAATGATGATGTTGATGACTGAAATGTTGTATGATTCCATTGCTTATCCTCACAAATGGCTCAATTCCTTCTTCTTCAATGTCCTCAGGCTGTCCCTCAAGTTCTACGCCATCCCACACATTACTCTGCGTGGCACATTTTGAATGGGCTGCATACGAACACCCCTCCTTGATGCAAGAATATCCCCCATAATCATTTTCGATCTTTCTGCGACAAACACCACAAAACAAATCTCCTTGGTCGAACGAAGGGGTAAAAGAAATACGATGTGGATGGCGAGATATCCTTATGACATGTGGCAAGCTGATACAACTTTGATGGACCACAAAGTCACAAGGGGGACATATATAGAAAGGACAGCTTGTTGAATCTGCCAAGGCACAGAGGTTGCAAGGGAAGGAGGCTTGACTTGGAAAGAGAGCAAGTGAATGCTCATGCCACTTGGGATGGTCAATAGACAAAAGTGGTGCTTTCTCGACACAAGCTACATTCATAGCATAGTCGCAAGCCAAGCAATAATAACATATCGATTTGAGACTCTCATCACAACAATAGCATTCCCTAGTTATTTCCTTATTTCTCAAAATAACAAGCTGAAGATAATGTTTTGGATGAAGAGGGTGTTTGACCTTAATTGGAGCCTTGTCAAATTCGTTATGGTCCTCACCATTGCAACCTAGGCAGTGAAAATGGCTAGCTTCTTCTCCTCTAAACTTGAATTTCGTCCAGTATAAAGGAAGACAATGCCATTTGTTGTTATTGCTGCTGCTCCACGCGATTTCTGCTTTTAAATGAAGTTTTCCTTTTTCCAATCTCACTTCAACTTGAGGGGACAGCTTCTTCCACTTTGAATTCCTAGAGATTATGAGGGACAATATTTGATAGCTGAGTGATATAAGCTCCGGCTCCGGCTCAAGAATCCATGTATTAGAAACGAGTGACATGAACTCATACTCCGGCACATAGTCCAACTGTGACTCCAAAGCTTCAGAGTTGAGAAGAGAGATTTTTTGAGTAATAAGTGATATGAGCTTCGACAACGGCCTTGGCTGGCAATCCAAATCCATAGAGTTGAAAACATAGATTGTTTGAGTAACGAGTGACATTAACTTTGACTCCGGCTTTGGCACCGAATCCAAATCCATAGATCTGACGAGATGGATTATTTGAATAACGAGTGATAAGAGCTTCGACTGCTGCTCCGGATCCAATAACGTAGTGCCGTTGAGAGACAATATTTGAGAAATGAGTGATATGAGCTTCAACTCTGGCTCCGAATTTGAATCCATAGCGTTTGTTGCGAGAGAATATTTGAGTAGCGAGTGATATGAGAGTTTTTGAGTATCGATATGTTTAACTAATATAGTCCTCTCCATGCCGGTATGTTTCCCAATGCTAATGAATTATTATATTCCTACATTTCTCAATGCTACTGTATTATTTATTTCGTTAAAAGTACTCGTAAAATAATTATATCTTTCTGATACAAGCTTACAGATTGTTTTTTCCAAGAATGACACAACCTGCTGTTTTTAATTTATACGTTGGTTTCCGCAAGGTTACGCAATTAATATCCAAGTTTCCACACTAATATAAGAGAATTATGCATATATAATGATAAATTTTCAAAACTTTTATCTGTCGAAAGTCGCAATTCATGAATAGATTGACATGGTAGATAAGTTGTACGAGGACCCATATATAGAAAGAGGAGCGTGTTAGGCCAAGGCACAAATGCTGCATAATTAAGAAAGCTTGTCATGGAAGTCAGAACAAGTGTATGCACATACCATTTCAGATGGGTCTATTCACGCAAGCTATATTCATCGAAAAATCACAAACCGGGCAATAATAGAATATCTCTATGAGATCTTCATTACAACAATAACATTCCCTGGTTTCACTATTCTTTCTCAACAAAACAAGGTGGAGAGAATGTTTTGGATGAAGAGGATGTTTGACCTCAGTTACAGCTTTCTCATATTCTTCATGGTCCTCCTCACCATTGCAATCTCCGCAGCGAAGATGAGCTGTATAATCTCCTGTTGTTATCCTATAGAATGTTATGTTCTCAAGATCACATTCCTTCTCTCTATCACTTTTCTGTTGGACTTTTGCCGTCACACGAAATTATATAGCGGAGAAGAGAGCCTAGTCGAGTAATGAGTGAAATGAGTTTCCATTCCGGATACATAGATATGACGAGAAGCCCTACTTGATCAACGAGTGACATGATCTCTGGCTTTGGCTGGAGAGAGCATATTGCACTAAGCAAAAATTTCAGCTCCGACTCTCGGCTTAGAGCCAAACTAGAATCTTTAGAATTAGCGAGATTGGTTAATTGAGTAATGAGTGATACGACCTTAGACTCCGGTTCCAAATCCGACATAGCGTGGAAAAGAGAGATTATTTGCTTAATGAGTGATATGAGCTCTGACTCTGGCTTCGGCAGTGAATCCAAATCCATAGAGCTGACATGAGAGATTGTTTGACTAATAAGTAATGCGAACTCTGACTCATCTGAATCCAAAGACCAGCTAGGACATGTTATTTGAGAAAGCAGTGTTAAGAGGTCCGACTCCGATTCCATAATAGAGTTGTCTCGAGAGATTTTGAGTAACTTTTTTATCTCTATATTTGTATGTTCTCTCAAGGGTTTTCTATAGCTTGTCGTTGTTGACGATCTTGGCCCTATATACAACGGAAATTTTATAAGAACAGAAAATAACGAGACAGTGTCAAAGTTTATACAAGCCTGTCCGAATACAAAGTCAACGATCAATTTAAAGCTGGCGAGAGACGTGTTTTTCATTAAGTATGATGAGTATGATTATAATGAACGTCGTGCTCTCAAGTATTTTGTTCTCATGCATTTTTTCTACTTTTGTTTTCTATATTACACGGTCCCTAGCTTGTGAATTTCCTGTTAATATAAGCATATTTGAAGAAAAATAAAGTTCATCTCAAGTTTACAGATTGTCCAAACGCAAGGTCAATGATTACAGAAAATCTACAATGATATTCGAGTTTCTAAACTAATAAATTTAGCTCATCTACTTTTGTTAACAAGGGCTTGGTCAGCCTATGCTACTTTCACATTTTTAAAATAACAAAAACATAGCAAATAAAATATAAAACACAAAACATATTTGTTGTAAGGGTTTTTTTAGGTGACGTGAGAGTAACGTTATTATTAAAAAAACTAAAGTTAAAGAAAAGAAAGCACAGTACACCTTTCTTTGCTGCATTCATAGAAGAAACCAATGCACAACCAAGGACAAGCTGAACATGATACATGAATAATTAAACTCGGTTCTACGGCCATGTTCTGTCACTAATGTGAGCAAATGTGGATGTAACGGGATATTTTTTTTTTTTGCGAGAAAGATTTGCGGATTTCTCTTGTAGAATGAATCACATTGCATACATGAGTAACTATTTCTGTAACAAATTGGAACGATACATGCTTGACACTGCATATTCTCGTTGTAATCTCTACTCATGTCTCAAATAATTATGTTGATGACTGAAATGTTGTATGATTCCATACCAATCATCACAAACGACTCAACCTATTCTTCAACTTCTTTTGGAGCTTCCTCAAGTTCTTCATCATCCTACACATTGCTCTGAGTGTGGCACAGCCGCAAATGAACAACTTTTGTTCTCGCAAGAATAACCTCCGAAATCATTGTCGACCTTTCTACGACAAACACCACAAGACCAGTCTCCTTGGCCAAAAGAAGGGGTAAAATAGATGCAATGGAGATGGCGAGATATCCTTTTGACACGTGTCAAATCGATACATCTATGATGGACGCACAACTTGAATTGGCCAAGGCACAGTCGTCACAAGTTAAGCAAGCCTATGCTCATACCACTTTGGATGGTCTTCAGTCAAGAGTAGTGATTTCGACGCACAAGCAAAATTGATAGCAAAACCATAAACCGAGGAATAATAAATTCTCTCTTTGAGACTGAGAGCCTGTGTTGGTTTCTTAAACACGCAGAAACTATGTGAAATTACAGAACTTATGCAAAAGGAAAATACTTTGAGTAAAATTTGCATGGAAGTATCACGTAACAGTGAACAAATATCTGTTTGTTTGACTAAGTTGTAGATAGAATACAGTAACGGCAAAACAGAAGCACTAAAAATCATCAAAATGAAAAATACATCATGATCAAAAGTTCAACTTCATGTCGATCTCTGGTGGGAAAAGTCGGCCACGATGATTGAAGATCATGAAATCCGAGTTATCCGGTAGCGAAACCGCCCTGCAAAAAAAGGTTTTCGAAAGAAAGATAATCACTTTACCAAATGCTACTAAAAACAAAACCACTTCAAGAGCCACTCATTCATCTAATAAGATTCTACTTTCTTCTAAACCAGACCCCAACATCTCTAGTGTACATGAAACCATGGACATTCTCAGTCAATGGGGAAAAAGCCACTAAATCCAATGATTAAGATTGATAAACAATGATGCACAAAAGAAAGCTCAAGAGACATCAAAGCAAGACTCTTATAACATCTCTAGAACAACAAGTTCCTTACATAAATCCAATGAACATTCACTAGAAATTGCAAGTGCTCATGAATAAGCAGAAAAAACAGAGTAATTGAACCAAATCTAAACTAGAACATATCTCTTTAAGATCCGTAGCTCTATTTTCAAGGTAATACAGAGTACCATCCTTTAATTGAGAGCATCAATGGCGATTACATGAATCTAACATGATTCAGATTGATTGAAACAGTTTCAGAACAGAGATTTCAAGAGGATCATGATTACAAACCTGTTTTCATCAGAATCTGGATGAATCGAGAGAAATTTCCCAGGGAAAGTCAAAGCCGCCCACATACACAAAGCTAATCCAATGATCAATTCCAGAACAACCTTTAAGAATTACAACACATAAGACATATCAAATCTCAATCCTTCTGATCAAATTCCAAATCAATTGAATAAAAGAGATATATTTATTCGATACGCACATTCATCGGCGGTCCGGAAAACTCTTCCTCTGTGATCTTCAACAGTCCTCTATCTGAATCAAAGAAGGAAAATCCAATTCAAGAGACTATAACTATCCCCAAAACCACAGAAAGAAAAAAACAAAGCAGATCTGAAAAATATATTGGAATTGGAATTGGATTCGGACGAAGGGGAGATACATTGGATAGTTGAATAAGCGGCATGGGAAAGAATCAGAACTCCGAAAACTCCAATCACGAACCCTAAATTCATGATTTTTCGTTCTGTAATTTTCTATTTTCCTTTCTCTTTAGATAGTTCCTGATCTGGTTTTTGCTCGTCGAGTAATCTCCGCCGTGAGTATCAAAGTAGAAAAGAAGACGATCACTAGAGTTAAAAACGGTACGTAGTTAAAATAAAAAGGTGCTCGAAAATGATAAACGGGATAACGTCTAATATCGATAAACGGCACGTAGTTTGTGGATTTAGGTAACAGAATTGAGAATATCCGAAAGGTCGTCACAGATATTTCCTGAGCTCACGGTCGAAATAATGAATAACAAAAAACAATTTTCTATGAAATTAAAAAATTAAATTAATTTAAATGAAAAATTAATTTTGCAAATTCAATTCTCTATGAAATTAAAAATTTAAATTAATTGAAATTGAAGTATTAATTTTTCCAAATTCAAATGACTTAGATATTTATATGAAAAATAACAATTTATAAAAAAATTAAAATTTATTGCAAAATAAATAAAAAACATGTTGCTTGCTTTGAGACCTCTACCTAGACATCTATAATTCTATTCCTTTCTTCAGTTGGTTATCATCAAAACCAAAAAGGGAATTTCTTAGGTCCACCTCTATACTTTTTATTTCCAATTTTCCCCTTTACTTTTACAAAATCAAATTTAGATACCTACACCACGAAATTACTCGTGCTAAAAATTAATCATATAAGAAATCGAAAACGGTAATTATATATAGTGTTTCCTATTGAGTGGATTGCTTAACTGGGGGTTATTTACTCACTTAAATGGAAATTGGGGTGTAATTAAGAAAAAAAATGTAAGTGTTCTAGAACCTTGCAGAGAAATCTAAAGTATTGGGGGTTATTTCCTAATTAGTAAAAGAATAAGAAAAAGGAAGTAAATTCCGCAACTTTTCCAACAAGAAACACTGATATAAATCCCGTAATCTGCTCTCATAATCGCTTAACAATCGATCTCTCTTGAAACAAACTTTCGCTACTCTTTTGATTTCTTCAGAGAACTCTCTTCTTTGTCAATCAAATTTCTGCAAATCACACCATGTCAAACCAACCTGAATCTTCCGACTCGTAAGTAGTTACAACCTAGATCTCTCCGATTATCTTTTTCCCGATCAATAACCGTTTCGATTCTTTGTCTATGGGTTTTTCCGATATTGGGAATTAGGGTTTTGAGTTGATCTCTTCCTTACCTGGGTTTTTCTTTGTTACAGGAAATCGAAGAAGGATTTTAGTACTGCTATACTTGAGAGGAAGAAATCTCCGAATCGACTCGTTGTCGATGAAGCCATTAACGATGATAACTCTGTCGTCTCTATGCATTCTGCAACCATGGACAAGCTTCATCTTTTCCGTGGCGATACAATTCTCATCAAGGTTTGGTTTATGTTTCTTGTGTTACAATTTCTGTATTGCTTTAAATTTGGGAATCTTTTGTGTTTATGGATTGAATGTTGGTTTGATTGTTACCAAAATTAGGTTTTTTTTCTTGTTTGGTTATTTGATTCTTATGAGTTGAGTTTTTTATAATCCGATTTCTAAATCGATTTGGGTTTTGGCATTGTAGGGTAAGAAAAGGAAAGACACTGTATGCATCGCCCTTGTTGATGATTCATGTGAAGAACCCAAAATCAGAATGAACAAAGTCGTAAGGTCTAACTTAAGGGTTAGACTAGGAGATGTTGTATCTGTTCATCAATGTCCAGATGTCAAATACGGAAAGCGTGTACACATCTTACCAATGGATGATACCATCGAAGGTGTTACTGGAAACCTCTTTGATGCCTTCGTCAAACGTAAGTTGCTTTAAATCTTCCATTCTTTCAATAAGTTTGACTTTTTTAAAGATCTTGTCAATAAGTTTGGATTTGACATTGTGTTATTTTCAACAGCTTACTTCCTGGATACGTATCGTCCATTGAGGAAGGGTGATCTGTTTCTAGTGAGAGGAGGAATGAGAAGTGTGGAGTTCAAAGTTATTGAAACCGATCCTGCTGAGTACTGTGTTGTAGCTCCAGATACAGAGATTTTCTGTGAAGGTGAACCAATTAAGAGGGAAGATGAAGAAAGACTTGATGAAGTTGGTTACGATGATGTTGGTGGAGTCAGGAAACAAATGGCTCAGATTAGAGAACTCGTTGAGCTTCCATTGAGACATCCACAGCTCTTTAAGTCTATTGGTGTCAAGCCACCGAAGGGAATTCTTCTTTACGGTCCACCTGGATCTGGAAAGACTCTTATTGCTCGTGCTGTGGCTAATGAAACCGGAGCGTTTTTCTTCTGTATCAACGGACCTGAGATCATGTCGAAGTTAGCTGGTGAGAGTGAGAGCAATCTTAGAAAAGCGTTTGAGGAAGCTGAGAAGAATGCTCCTTCGATTATCTTTATTGACGAGATTGATTCTATTGCACCGAAAAGAGAGAAGACGAATGGTGAAGTCGAGAGGAGGATTGTCTCACAGCTTCTTACGCTTATGGATGGACTTAAATCACGTGCTCATGTTATCGTCATGGGAGCAACGAATCGCCCCAACAGTATTGACCCAGCTTTGAGAAGGTTTGGAAGATTCGATAGAGAAATCGATATCGGTGTTCCTGATGAGATTGGTCGTCTTGAAGTACTTAGAATCCACACCAAGAACATGAAGCTATCTGAAGATGTGGATCTCGAAAGAATCTCAAAAGACACACATGGATACGTTGGTGCTGATCTCGCAGCTCTATGCACTGAAGCTGCTCTTCAATGTATCAGAGAAAAAATGGATATGATCGACTTAGAAGACGACACTATCGACGCAGAGATTCTCAATTCCATGGCTGTTTCAAACGAACACTTCGGACATGCTCTCGGATCCAGCAACCCATCTGCTCTACGTGAAACCGTTGTCGAAGTTCCAAACGTCTCATGGGAAGACATCGGAGGTCTCGAGAATGTTAAAAGAGAGCTTCAAGAAACTGTTCAATACCCAGTCGAACATCCAGAGAAGTTCGAGAAGTTTGGTATGTCTCCATCAAAAGGAGTTTTGTTTTACGGTCCTCCTGGTTGTGGTAAAACTCTATTAGCTAAAGCTATAGCAAACGAGTGTCAAGCGAATTTCATTAGCGTTAAAGGACCAGAGCTTCTCACAATGTGGTTTGGTGAAAGTGAAGCTAACGTCCGTGAGATTTTCGATAAAGCTCGTCAATCTGCTCCTTGTGTTCTCTTCTTCGATGAGCTTGACTCCATTGCTACACAGAGAGGAAGTAGTGTTGGTGATGCAGGTGGTGCTGCTGATAGAGTTTTGAATCAGCTTTTAACTGAAATGGATGGAATGAACGCAAAGAAGACTGTTTTCATTATCGGAGCTACGAACAGACCTGATATTATTGATCCTGCTCTTCTTCGACCTGGAAGATTAGATCAGCTTATCTATATTCCTTTACCGGATCAAGATTCTCGTTTAAACATCTTCAAAGCTGCATTGAGGAAATCTCCAGTTGCTAAAGACGTTGATGTCACTGCACTTGCGAAATACACTCAAGGATTCAGTGGTGCTGATATTACAGAGATTTGTCAACGAGCTTGCAAGTACGCCATTAGAGAAAACATCGAAAAGGTAATTCCGGTTTAATTGAAAACCGAGAAAAATTGTGGATTTTGGTTTTGAATTTTTGTTTTTTTTCAGGATATTGAGAGAGAGCGAAGGAAGGCTGCGAATCCAGAAGCAATGGAGGAAGATCTTGTGGAAGATGAAGTTGCAGAGATTAGAGCTGCACATTTTGAAGAATCGATGAAGTATGCAAGGAGGAGTGTGAGTGATGCGGATATTCGTAAGTATCAAGCTTTTGCGCAGACGTTACAACAGTCGAGAGGGATTGGAACTGAGTTTAGGTTTGATCCGACTGCGACGGGACAGACTGTTGGTGGTGGTGGTGGTGGCGGTGTAGCTGGAGTTGCTGATCCGTTTGCTACTTCTGGTGGTGTAGCTGATGACGACGATCTCTATAATTAGATTATTTTTTCCCGACAAGATAAAATTGTTTTTTCTTTCCTTAGGTTTTTTTTTTTTGTTTTTCTTAACTTTTGAATGATGTCGAAGAAACTCGTTTGGGTTTGTTATGTTTATCATCATCACTCATAACATGACGTCGGTGTTTAAAGAATTTAAACCGGATTGAAATGTGAGATGAATGAAACCAAAGTTACCATAAAAAGCGAAACCGGTTTATATATTGATTCCATAAAGTTGCCAGAATATACCCCTTCGGGCTTGTTATGTTATCATCACTAAGATAGACTCTATTTGAGCAGCTGATTTCGAAGTTATAATTTCATTTACAATACTTTTGATCAGTTTTTTATTTTTATTTTAAAGTATAACTGAATTTTCCAACAACTCTATAACCTAAACTTTATAGAGATTATATGATCTTGAACCGAGTTTAAATTTTATTTATGAATAATTAAAAATGTATTTCCTTATACTTTTGTTTATTCATAAAAAACTTAAAGACTTTGTTTTCTTTAGTACTTTTTGTCTACTTATATAACTAAAATTATTTGTTGAATTGTAAAAGAGGTATTCTTGATATTGATCAAACATGCATACAATACAAGGGGTTTATATTTATATACACACACATAAGAGTAACTACACTCAACCGTCATAAACATGACCCCAATAGCTTTGATATAGCCCTATCTCTTTTACTAATTTTTACATTATTCTCCATATTATTGAGTAATATAAATAGTTTTAACTTTGAAACCCTGGGCCATAGAGCTTATACCTAGAGCGTTTATCCAAGTCGATCTACAACCAAAAACACACACCATCTTCAAAGTTTCGAGCAACTCAATAAGTTTAAAAGAGAAAACTCAGACTCCATCCCTAATGATCTCATAATCGAGATACTCTCGAGATTACCGGCAAAGTCAATCCTGAGGTTTCGTTGTTTATCCAAGCGATGGGGATACATGCTTCGCAGTGCATATTTCACCGAGTTGTTCCGGACCAGGTCCTCGGCTCGTCCCCCGCGTCTCTATTTCGCCGTCGGAGAAAAAGGCACTGAGTGGTGTTTCTTCTCGTCCCCTCAGCCTCAGAATCTATATGTTGAGAAGTCTTGTCTTGTAGTAACCGCAGATTTTCACACGAAGTTACGTGGAGAATACAGCACGTGGCTGGAAATTTGTGGCCCTTCCTATGGTTTGATCTATTTCAATCCACGTGGAAAGGATCATGATGATACAATGATATGTAACTCTACCACTGGACAGTACGTGGTTTTACCTTTACCTAAAGGGAGAAGTGATAAGAGAATGGGTTGGGGAAACATTTTAGTGTTTGATCCGATTGGCAAACAATAAAAGGTATTGTCTATTAGCTTTTATCCTTATGATCGAAAGAAAGCGCCGTTTCAGATATTGACCCTAGGATCTAGAAAGCATTCGTGGATGAATGGGACCAGGTTTTGAACCAGTTGGGTCAACGGAATTCTGTTGATCGGTTTCTTCTAAGGTATGCTTGAAACTCTATACTCAATATGGAGGGAAAGGAATTGCAGGAAACATGGTGAGCAACCTATTGTGGTTTTGTGCTTGGCAAAATTGGTGGAGAAAGGTGTCAGAAACAAAATCTCAGTGTTTAAAGAGGAGAATGAGGAGAAATACTCAAAATACATGATAAGATGGTTTGACACAAGATAAAGTTATTGTGTATAGAATAGGAGTAGGAAAGTGCAGGCTATAACAAAACTAAAGAAAAATTACAAAATTTTGTAAACAAAAAGTTTTTTTAATAAATTTTACATATTTCTTCAAAAAAAAAAAAAATATAGCTTCAGAACATTACCCTGAAGGGATATGCATCAATGGGGTTTTGTATTACATAGCTGCAGATATGTATGATTCACCTTACATGATAGTTTGCTTTGATGTTAGGTTTGAGGAATTCAAGTTTATATACAGAAATTTCCTTATGTATACGCTCACTAAACTGGTCAACTACAAGGGTAAACTAGGTGTGATTACTCTGACGCGTGGTGGTTCTCCAAGAAACCGTTCCATGAAGTTGTGTATGTGGGTTATAAAGGTTGTCGAGAAACCAGAATCATCAGAATGGTCGAAATTTTTATCTTACAATTGGGAAAACGCTCCAGAATGCTATATGTCCATTGTTGGAGGGACATCTACTGGTGAAATTGTTTTGTCGGAGAAGTATTCAAGTAATAAGCCGTTTTATGTTTTCTACTGGAATCCCGAAAGGAAGACTTTCCAAAGTGTTGAAATCCGAGGTTTCGAAACTAGTCACGGCCTTAGAACAGTTCAAGTCTTTCTAGACCATGTAGAGGATCTTGAGTTTATTCCAATGGAGAAAACATATGTTGCAAACACTAACAACAACAGCAACATTGTCTGAAGCTCACTTGCAACAAGATCGTCGTATGTTTGACAGCAACACCTAATTTTATTCTGTGCATCTTTTAGATGATTGATGGATTCAAAAGCTCTATTTACATTCAATTGACATTAACGTAGGTATTTAAGAAATTAAGTTTTTACTCAAGAGTGTGCGTGGTACTGATATTACGAATGCTTAGACTTATTTATTCCTTCTTAAATAATTACGAAAAAGCAAATTTTTTTTTTTTTTTTTTCACGTAAAAGCAAAATGTTCTGTATGTCTTATTTAATTAAATTGATTCTATTTTTTTTCTGCAGAAAGTTTTTCTTTTCTTTTTTTTTTTGTTAAAGAAGAAAACAATATTATTGTAAGACTTAACTAGAGGCTCGTGAGCTTTGTTCTTCCTCTCTTAATTTCTCTCTTAAAGTAAAAAGAATATTATTATTATAACCCCAAGTTGACGATATAATGATCCATGGTCAAGTCTTAGAGCAGGTTTATTGAAGAACCCCTCTTAGGGTTCTAAAAAAAGGAGTTATATAATTTTTTTTTTTAAATCGAATAAAAAAAAAATTAAATCGGTCAAAATCCCGTATCTCCACATGACGAATTCGAAGAGAAAGGAATTCTTAAAAAAAACTGCAGAGATACGATTTTCTATTTTTCAGTAGATCCTATTAATATAATAATATTTTTTTTAACAATCTCTACCCTAAAATCTTTCAATGAATCTACTCTAATATAATAATAGTTTCCAAAAACGCCATTATTTTTACTTCTGATGTAACTCTTATCAAAAAAGATATATCTAAACAAACAAAAATAATGAGTAGTATTTATTCAAGTTCCTTATCGCGTATGGTGTGACTTCAATGTAGAGATTGGAGAATGAGGTCACTATATCTTGAATAAATGCCGTAGTATCTCTAATCTTGTATATTTTAAACAAGATGAAGTCTTAAGGGATTCGGTGACATATAAGGTAACTGCAAAGGTAAATTTTTCATTAAATCACATTTAATTATTTATCAAATTAATCTTTCCATTAAATCAATGAAAACGAAAGGAAAAATAAAATAAACAAAATTATCTAATTGCGAATAAAATATAATTAATATTGTTTTAAAACCATTTGCTTTATTTTTCCCCGAATGAAATATATAGTTAAAATTTGAAACCCTAGATAGATTTCCTTTAGAAACCCTAGACTAAAACGCCTGTACGTACTGTTTATCATCCAACTCGATCTAGAACCAAACACACACCATTTTTAGATATGTTTTTTTCAGATTCCATCCCGATTGATCTTGTTATCGAGATATTCTTGAGATTGCCCGTGAAATCAATAGGAAGGTGTCGTTGCGTGTCCAAGCAATGGGAGTCCATGCTTAGCAGCCAATGTTTCACCGAGTTGTTCCTGACCAGGTCCTCGGCTCAGCCCCAACGTCTCTTATTTGCCGTCCAACAAGACAACAGCCGTGAGTGGAGTTTCTTCTCTTCGCCTCAGCCTCTGAATCTATATGAAGAGAAGTCGTTATCTCTTGCCGTAGACGCCGATTTTCACAGTAAGTTCCTTAGAGACTCTTGGGAAAGTTTGAAATTTTGTGGTCCTACCTCTGGTTTGATCTGTTATCGGCAAAATTATCGTATAGTGATATGTAACCCTAGCACAGGACAGTGCACGAGCTTACCTACACCTAAAGAGAGAGAGGATCATAGTAGCTTTTTAGGGTTTGATCCAATTGACAATACATTCAAAGTATTGTCCATTAGCTATCATGGGTATGATAAAAATATAGAACGGTTTCAAATCTTGACACTAGAAGAAAAAGGGAATTTGTGGTGGAGGAAGATCTTTTGTCCCTTAGACCATTCTCCAATGGAAGGGATATGCATCAATGGGGTTTTGTATTACTTAGCTACACAAACTGATAACGTATCTTCTCTGATAGTTTGCTTTGATGTTAGGTCTGAGAAATTCAAGTTTATTCACATAGATTTCATTGGGGATTGTATTATAGAACTGATCAACTACAAGGGTAAATTAGGTGTGATTACTCAAAAGTATGATGCATATTATAATGATGATGATGATGATGATGATGATGATTATAATTATCCAAGAAGGTTTTCCCTTAAGTTGTGTATGTGGGTTGTAAACAAGAAACCAGAATCCTCGGAATGGTCGGAATATTTCACCACTAATTGGGACGTTGATGATCGCACAACTACTTCCGTCCTTGGAGTGACTGCTACAGGTGAAATTGTTTTGTCGATGAACAAAGTTTCTAATCCTTTTTATCTTACCTACTTGAATCCCGAAAGGAACACTTGGCAAAATGTTGAAATCCGAGGTTTTGGAGCTTACTATAAAGACATTAGAAGAGTTAAAGTCTTTGTAGACTATGTAGAGGATATTAAGTTTATTAAGTTGAAGAAGAGACTTCTAAGCCCACCAGAAGATAAGCCATCAGATGAAGCTAGTAGATTTGGGAGCATCAACAAATTTGATTCTCTTCATATTTTAGATGAAGATGATGACGATGAATTTACCTAATTGTACTTCCCTTGCGACTGGTGCTGATATTACAAATGCTCAGACTTCTTTATTTTTCTTAAAATCATTACGAATGATCAAAACGTTGTGTCTATTTTATTCTGTTCTTTTGGCAGAAAATTATTGAAGAAACTAAATGTATTATTGTAAAACTTAGAAGCTTTTGGGAGCTTTGTTTTTTCTCTTAAACTTTGAGATAGTTTCTTAATTAATTTAGTTACTTCTATTATTTTTTGCAGAAAATTATTATTTTTATTTTCAAAGAAGAAAATAAATATTATTGTAAAATTTAGAAGCTTTTGTGAGCTTTGTTTTTTTTCATCTCCTCTCTTTCTCTACGAAAAGACAATCTCAAAAGAACATCTCTTTCTCTCAAGTCAATAAATATATATTAATATTAATATAACCCCAAGTCGATGATATAATGATTCCATGGTCATGTTTAGTTCCCAAAACGCCACCATTTCTTCTTCCTCTGTAACTCTGTTACAGATGTATCTGAAAAAAAAAAAAAAAAAAAACAATAATGAGTATGTAAAAAACAGAGTCTTTCAAATGAGTTTGTAAAACAGAGACTGTAAAAAATAAGTTTCTTGGATTTTTACCTCTGTTTAAGTAGATTGAATTGTAATGAACTTCTGCCCAAAAACTCAAGAAAATTACTGCAGACAATAAACAGAGCACTGTAAATAAACAACCATGATGAATTCGAAGAAAAACAGAACAATGCAAGTCTGCAACCGAACAAAATCTAAACCGAAATAAACCAGAACTTGTCTATATACTGCACCAATGTATAATCAAAACCAAACCAAACAAGAATTGCCTCAAACCGAATCGAAATCATACCAAATTAAAAATGGTTTTATACGGTTACCATAAACCGGACCATCAAAACAGAGATTTAAGACTAAGCAAAAACAGAGCAGTTTGAAGAAAACTCATTACCTCCTTTAGATTCTTGAGAAGTAGGAAGAATTTCAATATAACAAGTATCCTTGAATGATGTTAACACTACTATTTTCACCCGATACTGCAAAAATTAAACAAGTTTTTCACTAAACCAATAAAAAGTATATAAAAAGATCAGTTCAAGAAATCTATACCGCATCTGAAGCAGCTTGTAATGTCACATGATCACCCCATTCACCACTCCTGTTATCAAATTTTCAACACTTAACAAAAAAAAAAACAGAGGTCTCAAGAAACATGGCTATGGAGTAAAATGAGATTCTTTTTACCGAGACATTTTCTTTAGATACTCAGAGAAATCCATTGGAACATATCCTTCATATGAATCCGGTCGTGACTTAAGCTAAAACACACAAGAATTGAAAAATGAGTTCATGTCAAAAAGATTCTCAAGAACCAAAAACAAGAAAAAGAAAGATTCATCAAACCTGTTTTACTATTTGTCGTCTAACGTGTTTATGACGATCCGCGGTTTTATATAATTGATCCGCTAAAGCACGAAACTGAAAACAACCAAGAACACAATCAGCTTAATGAAGAACAATGAAACAAGATTCAAGAAGATGAAGAAATTTACCTGACAATTACCATCTCCAGGAACTTTAACCTCAGCAAAATCAAACATCTCTAATCTAAAACCATTAACACAAAAAACGAAATCAAGAATGGTTTATATACAATACAAAAACAAAGAATGGAACATAATAACACAATACCTATTACGAAGTCTTTCATGATCTGAAACAGCTTCTTCTTCCGGAGGTATCTCACCGTTAATTTTCGGTACATACTAACAATAAACATGAATCAATTCATCAAACTTGAAAAAGAAACGTAAATAAAAACAATTTGTTGTTATGTTTCTGAATAATTTACCGGAATAGGAACCATTTGATTCAATCTTCTACCAAATTCACCATCAGCATCACACTGATCAGATTCCCAAGAATAAACATATTCATCTGTATCACTTGGACTAGAACAAGAAAACACATCGCTTCTTCCATCTTGATCATGATCATTCCCAATCCAATCTACAAAACACAAACATCTCTATAACCTAAAATCCATAAAACACATAAACACACACATAATAATCAAAAACTCACCTGAAGAAGAGTAATCAATAGAAGATTGATGATTATTCCAACAATATTCGTTATTGTTGTTACTATAAACTCCTTCTTCTACTTGTTGTTGATGATGATTATTAGAATAATCATTATTATTACTTTCTGCGATTTGAAGCTGTAAAAAATCGTCTTGTAGTGTTCTTGCGATAATCTCATCGTTATCTACATCACTGTTACTTCGATGATCCTCTTCTTCTTCTTCATCTTCATATCGATAATACTCACCACTTTGATGATGATGATGATGAATAACTTCATCTTCATGAATCATTTCAATTCCATAAGGAGGATATACATATGGATGTGGACCAAGAAACCATTCTACAATACTTGTGTTCTCTTCATGTGACACCATCTGCATCAAAAAAAGAAAATTGAAACTTTATTTATCAAATCTTATCCATAAAACAAAATTCGAAATTTTGACTAGTTTTAGTTGCGTAAATCTTGGGTTTTTTTCAATAACAGAGACTTTTCAACAAATGTTGGAATTTTCAAATTCATTAAATTAGAAGTTAATTATTCACCATGAAAACCTAAATTAGAAACTAAAAGCTTATGAAATCGAGGAACACAGATTTGGATATGAATCAGGAATTAACGAAAATAAAATTCGACCTAGATCTGAGAGAAGGAATGGTATTTTAGTATGGGGGAAGAAGAAGGAGATTTAGATCAGAGAATCTACCTTTTCGTTTACACTTACTCAAAATCTTCTGCAACTTCTTCGAACACGGAATTATTTTTTACTAAAAATAGAATTTCGCGAAGAAAAATTGAGAATTTTAGTTTTTCAAATTGGGTTATTTTTTATTTTTGTTTTGCTTTGCACTTTTCTTCATCTAAAAAGACTGAATTTTTTGGGGGCAGATGATGAAGAAAGGGAAAAAAGGATCGAGAATGATTCGAATAAAAACTTTAGTTCTTCGCTTTTTCGATTCGAAGAGAGAAAAGAAAAAAAAAAAAAAAACCCCAGAAAATAAAAAGGAAAATGAAAATGAGAAAACGCGCAAAATGACATACAATTATTTATATGAATTTCTCGGCATTAGTTATTTTGTCATGAGAAGTTTTAGCCGTTGGATCATTAAATATGAAAGGTCACGAGTTTTTCATTAATATTTTAATTCTTTTTTGGTTCATTCTTTAAGATTCTTCTTTTCTTTATTAGTTTGGGTTTTTGTTTTCTAGTGAATTGTAAGAACATTTTCCAAGGAGGTGGACTATAGAAAAATAATCAACTTGATAATAAATAACTTGACTATAAATAACTTGAAATGTAAAATCAAACAAAACAAAAATGTGCATTGGCTAGGTTTTTTTTTTCTTACGTCTAAACTAAATATATATTTTTGAAATTTTCTTTCTAAATTTTATATATTAAACTATTTCATGTATTTTAAGATTGCCAAAATTGTGCTTAGTTAACACTTTCACAATAAAACTACAAATTACATGTCGCATAAGCCCTACAAACCAATGTGCATTTGACAAGATTAATTTGAAACTTATTTGTAAAAAAACTATACAACTATAAAATCATAAATAAATTGAATTTTTTATGCATATTTTCTTTTATAAATTTCATGTTTTATGTATATATAGCACGTTCAACAACACACTATATTAAATCGTTCAATTAAAAATATATAAATATATCACAATCTTGTTTTCATATCATTTTTAAAATAACTATATAATCGTACTCAAAAATATTTAAAACATAAATCATTCAATTAAAAATATATAATATATTACAATCTTATTGTCATGTTATTTTTATAATAACTATATATATATGTATTCAAAAACATTTAAAATCAATGTATAAGATTAATAATCAAATTTTTCTTCTTTTTTTTTTCTTTTTTTTATCAACTTGAAGAGAAATCTATATAGATCAGAGTTTATTGTGTTTTTGATTATATATTTATTTTTAGTTAATGAAACATATAAATCAAATTGAAAATGAAATCTATGTAGATCGATTTATTGCGCTTTTGGTTACACTTTATCAAATTCAAATTCGATTTCCAAAAAAATGTATTTAATTTCTTAAATTTCTTAGTGTTGATACTACTCTTGTATTTGCTTGTGTTAGAATGAAAAAAAATCAAGGACGAAAATAGCTTCATCATTATTTTCATAGATTTAAAGTTTGGTTTTGTTTGTGTGATTAGATTGAAACCTAGTTGAATACATTGAGTTTTCTAGTTTATTGAGCTGAGACATCCTTATAAAGAATCTAAATATGTGAAATAATTTTTAATGTAAAATTGCTTCTTTCTTTGCTATATATTCCTAGATACAATCATAAATGGTTCATCGTTTCATTTAATTGTTAACATTTTTGACTCTTTACCAAATCCCAAGAAATTTAAATTATAAGTTAAGAGCATTGAAGGAAGGGTCAACATGCAAATACAATACTTCAATTTTAGATATATTCAGTGTAAGGCTTAAATGTTGAAAAATTCTTAAAGAAGCAAATGGGTCCAATAACACATGGCTGAATAGTTTTAAGTTTCTCCCCAATCATATCCGGCGCGAATAATTATATTTTATATGGTTAATGTAATTTTTTTAATGAAGGTAAGAATTCCACGTGGCGAGCACTCATTTATTTAAATTCCAAAACCATTAAATTCAATCTTTTCAGGCAGCCCCCCTTATTTGATTAATTAAAATTCACGCAATACTCATCGACCAAATTGTAATTTAATATCCTTGGGAACATATAAAACAAATAAAAATATTCATTTATTTGTTGTTAAAGTTTTCTTAGGTTTTAATAAATGAACTAGGTTCTATGTTCTGGCGGTGAATCATATGGGGATGCTTTTACGATTTCTTCAAATTTACTTAGAAGAATGAATTGAAAATTATTAAAGTATAATTAGCTTAATTTCATGAAACCTAGATTGACAAATTCATGCAGCATGAGATCTAATGAGTTAAGAAAAGTAACACTCTTTCAAAAACAGATGGATTTTCAAAAACAGATGAAGTAATATACATGAAATAGTCCACTATAAAATAAAGTCAAATTGTTTGCATATAAACAAAGACATGATTAGTCAATTTTATTTTGAATCAGCCTAATAACAAATACTGCATTTAAAAAAATTTATGGCATGGGTCATGATTGATTAGAGAAAGCCAAAAGCCAGTTTTTAGGGGGTAATTTATATAGAAATAATTATATTTTGTTAGGTAAGCAACGTTTTAATCAAACGCATACGTAATTATGATTTGTTTTTATTAACGTTGGTTTTGAAGATTATGCTGATGTTAGTCATTAACTAGTAATTAGTAACACTTTTTTCCAGTGATCATATGGGTCTCTATATATATATATATTATATGGACATGTCAATTTCTCGAATGGTATAACTAAAGTAGTCCATTTCAAAAGGGTCAATGCATTGTTTTATGAGTTAAAATATGAATAAATGTTACAATTGTGGTAGTTCATTGATCAAAATCTATCAAACAATATGCATTGTTTTAACAATCATAATTGAGAACCAAATCTATTAGCGCATGGTTTCTTATAAACTATACATCTTCAAACTTCAAACCAATCATACCATATAAAGAGATAAAATAATATCAATAAATAAATTAGTTATGGAAAAAAACAACAAATTAACCCACTTTTTATATTGTGCATTTACTATATTTTCTTTTTACAATTGCTTCTACTATATTTTAACATTGAAACAATTGAAATCCTTCAGAGCTATTATTAAATTTAAATTGATTTAAATTTATATTTGAATTATATGTATGTAGTATATATATATATATATGGTATATGTATAATCATTTCTAATATCAAATAGATTACTATTTGTTTCTATTTTAAGTTTTCTTTTCAACAAAAACCAAAACTAAACCAAATTTTAAATAGTGTTATATGGTTTTCTTTTTAAAAAACCGATAATCAAATCCGAACCAAACCAGAATCTGGATTGCATGTCCACTCCTCCAAAATTAAAGCTATTTACTGTGTTTTTTTTTTAACTCTAATTACTATATAATAATCAAGCGTTGATTTGATTAATACTCTACTAAACAAAGTAATTCGTGATTAACGTGTTTCTATAAGAGCACTAGTAGATGTAGAAAAAATAACACAAGCTTGCAAATGCATCAAGGGTTTTTTTGGCAGAGTCAAAATTATGTATACAACTAAGAGTGAGTTTTTGCATTAAATGCCTAAAATATATTATGTTTGATATTCCATAACATGATTTAGTATCAAAATTTTCTTAACTTATATCATTAGTTCCAAGTGAGTTAGTTTCCTCTGTTCTTTTACACCAAAGCAAGCAATTAAGCTATTTATAATTTCATGTACCTACTTTTAGCTTTCATGTTACCTTTTTTTGAATTTCTTCTTTTTTTCTAGAGAAGCTATGATAATTTTACTTAAAAGCTCTAAATTTAATGGCTTCCCCTGTTTTCAGCCAAAACCAATGCATTAAAAAGTCAAATTGTTTGCCATTGTTAGTACACATGAGTTGAATGCAATCTTATCAAAATTTCTTTCACTTTCTGGTAAAACAAAAAGTAATTGATAACTTTTTATAGAATTGGGTTGCATTTAAATATATATATATATATATATATATATATATATATATATATATATATAAAGGGTGGCAAGTTCGGCCCAATATTACAAAAGCTCAATTTAGTTCATATAGAGAAACAAGTCGGGGTCTGCCTCACATTTACACGAGACCAATGGAGTGGAAACATGAGTTGATCGCGCAAAGAACCAGAGACGGATTTGGTGTTTTCTATTTCGTATAAATAAATACGTTCGACTAAGAGAACAATTTTTATCTTTTGTTGAGAATACTTAAGAGGAGGAAATGGCGTGAGCCTCATGTTAGTTGGAAATTCGTTGGAAATTTTCAACGGATCAAATTCGTTGAAAATTTTCAACGGATCAGATTTCCAACATCCAAATTCCACGGTTAACTTTCCAACAGATTTCTGTTGAAAATACCCTTTTTCCAACGATTTTTCAACTAAAATAGTCATTGGTATTCCATGACTTTTCTAGTAGTGTCGATAAACAGTTACAAAGATCCTATTAAATCTGAAGTTGAGGACCGAGTATTAGAATGAGAGTGGACTGAGTCTTAAGAGGAAGAAGTATATTCATTTAATATTATTCAAAGTTTGGTTGGTACACATTCCTCTGAATAAGGCCGTTATGGATTTTTTCGCGGTTATGGAAGAAGTGGTTAACGAGAAGGTGGTTAGAGATAGCAGAAAAGAGAAGGAGATTGAGTCCAAAGTAAACGTGTGAATTATACATTAGTTTTCTTATTAACAAAATACATAACAATTGTTAAGAACAAGAATTAAAAAAAATTACAGAGTTTATCATCCAGAACTACCTAGTGTTTAAAGTGATCTCCGTCAGTGAACAAATGATATTTCCGGCCGGTGTCTTGTATGCTACTTTGTATTGACATCGTTTATGGCATTTAGTGCAGATGAGTCGACTGTGGTGATTGTTCGGAATGATCTCAATCTTCATTAACATGGCTTCGATTGTTAGTCCTGCCTTCACATAGGGGTTATCGATTCGGAGTGTGCATTCAATATGGAATGTAACTCCACACTCATTGCATGCAAAGTATCCTTTTTTCGGTTCTAATGTTTCCTCACAGACTTGGCACCAATAAGTACTACTTGAACTTTTCTCATAAGAAAGGGTTAGCATATGATCATCATCCTCATGCTTAACCGTGCCAGGAAGAGTGGCACAACGAAAGCACAAAGAAAAGTCACATTCAACACAATTTAAACTTTTGGTTGAACTACCTCCAGTACAAGTGGAACATGTTTGATGAGTTCCTCGTTCATGGATGAAGAACAAGGGATGTGGGTGGGATTGATGATCGACCAGTTCGGATAAAGAAGCACACTTTACGTCCAAATCACAAAATTCACACCCTTCGCAACACGTGTATTTGAAACCACACGACGCGCGGTTGCAAGAGAAACAACGGAAATAACTTTTGGTATCATCACTCGGTTTTAGAATATACCAGTGGGGATGCATCAAATTTTGTTTTAAGCAAGGAAGATTTGCACATGCTTCGTGTAAAGTGAAATCACATTCCATACATCTATAAACATTACCATCATAAAGAGGAACCATGCACGCTTGACAATGTTGTTTTTCATCATAAACTCCTCTTTCGATATCTTCAAAAAGTATCATGGAATGATGCGCGTGGCTAAAATGTCGTATAGTCCCATCACCTATCTCCTCAAACGACTTAATATTGTCATACACCATCTCTGGATGGTCCTCAAGTTCTTTCCCATCCCAAACATCTTGACGAGTAGCACATTTAGAGTGCACTGCATAAGCGCAACCCTTTGTGCAAGAATATTCTCCATAGTTTTTATCAATCTTCCGACGACAAATTTCGCAAATCCAATTACCGGAAGGAAGAGAAGAAGTAAATGAAAGACGATGGTTGTGATAAGGTATTAGTATGATACGTGGTAAGTTGATACACGTTCCATGGACAACAAAATCGCATTGAAGACAAACGTAGAAGCAATATTTGTTATCATCCAATCCACAAACATCGCAAGTTAGCGACGCTTTTCTAGGAAGGAAGTGGAGCATATGTTCATGCCTTTTTGGGTTGTTTATAGCAGGAAACTCTCGTTTTCTTGCACAAACAGGATCCAAAATAAGATCACAAATAGAAGAATAATAGAATAAACTTCCAACTGTTTCTAGTCCACAAGAATGGCACGTGACTCTGTCTACCCAATCAATTAAGAATCTTACAAGTTGAAGAGGATATTTTGGGTGATAAGGGGAAATTAATGAAGGGGGAGACTCGACACATTCTTTATGGTAACTTAAGTTACATTTGTTGCAAAAATAATAGGTCGTACCCGTTTTATAACTTGAACAAGCGTTGCACAATAACTCGTTTTCGAATTCTTTATTGTTGCACCCATAAAGCAAGCGAAGTTGGTGATCTTGAGAAAACTGAGAAAACTGGTCGTACTGAGTATTTGAGATATGATAAGAATTGTCGATTATGAAATAAGTTGCTTCACCAATTTTTTCGCATTGCATTTGGCTACCTCTTAATATTATCCATTTCATGCGGACATTAGGGCATTTGAAAGGAGAAGGAGGAGGATAGTCAATGAAATCCATGGATGTCATTAAAAAAAGGGCTATGATGGTTAGAGATTTTGAAAGTTGTTTATGAATGAATGATTTGTTGTGACTAGGCTGACTAACCCTTTAATGAGTTTATATAGACGACTAACATTAGAGCTCATTCTCAAATCTTTTTCCTATACCTTTATTTTATTTTAATCGTAAATCAAACCCCTTACTCAAAGTACTAATACCATTCTTACGTTCAATATTCACACAAAGTATGGGGAAGTGTTGTTTAGGAAACATAAAATTCTATATTCTTTTCTTTCACCCTTTCTTTAATGAGTTATGTTTATTTCTTTTGTCTTTTTTCAACAACGTGCAATTGTTGGATCAAAATATAACACAAAAACCACATTAGCATCATCTCTAGTTAGTTATACCTGTCAAAGGATGAAGAACAAGAAACAACAGACATTTCTTGATCAAACATCCTTGGCCAAACCCGAGAGATCAATCTCACCAGAAGAGTATGGCGGTCTAGGGGCATTTCCGTCATTTCCTATCTTTGGAGTGTCTTCTTCAATTGGTATCCCTCTCCTAACACTTCCCTGATGATGATGATGATGGTCTCCGAAAACATCAAACAAACTGCTTCTCATATCTTCCGCTGCTTCAAAGAAACTCTTCATTCCAGTCAAGAACTGTCGTTCAATGGCGTCTACATCACCACGAAGCCCCGGGAATTTAAACGGATCATCGTCTTCCTCCGAAAACAGATTCGGGAGATTGGATCTCCTCGTCACCACCATTTGCTCTGTTATATCTTCCTCTGTATGCTCTGTAGTTGAATGAACAACTTGCGATGGCCTGAAAAAACCCATACACACAAGAACATAATTTCACAATCCCAATCTCTTCAAATTACACCTAAATTGGATCTTTAGATTCTGGATCCACATCGAAATTGAGACTTTAAACCCTAAAAAAATTTCAAATTTACAGGTATTGATCCAAAATCGATTGCTTTTGTTTCGATTCGATCTTCAAATCCTACAAACGGATAATTACTTTGATCCAGATCCAAAATGACGACTATAAACCCTAGAAATTTTCAATTCCCCCCCAAAATCGAGTTGCTTTCGTTTACGATTAAATTATTAAGGAAGAATCAGAGAAAGAAGACTCACTTTCCAACACAGTGACGAAGAATCTCCTCTGTCTTGTCGCACTTCTTAACGAATTTTCCAGGCTCGACCTCTTCCGTCTTGCACTGCGATCTTACAACCTTCGATGTGGAGCAATTACCATCGTCGGCGGCGGCGGAATCGAAATCATTACCGGCGGCGGCGGAATCGAAATCATTACCGGCGGCTACGGAATCAGATGAATCGTCTCTCCAAACCCAACCCATTGCGTAAAATTGTTCGATGAAATTTTCTTCCTCAAAGAAAAATCTCGCAGCTTCCGATGTATTTTTATACGCACGCCTTTTCTTCTTGGAACCGACATACGTAAATATTTCTCATTAATCAGCCACATTTAATTTAACCAATTATTATTACTTTTTTACTTTCTGATACCAATTTAACACTGTAGAGAATATTTTCCGAGGACTTTCTTGATATTGAATCAGTAAAGAGAAATCGAAACTAGAAAGAATTGGAAAAACGGGCTTAACTGGTATATCAAATGAATAACGGAATAATGGAATAACTGGAAAATTATTAGCAAAACGAATTGAACTGAATAAAATTTCGGTTCTTTATAGTTATATTTTTAACAAGCTAGTTGTGTATAGCGGAATCACGTTTCAAAAGCATGAAAAAATGATGAATATTATAAATAGTAAAAAATAGCGGAATCACGTTTTCACAAAAGGTGAAAACGAGAAAAAGTGATGTACCATTCATCCCCTAAATAAAGTAACAAATATTTAAAAAATAGTAAGTGATCTACGATATTTTTCGTTATTTAAAAGGCATTTTAGTGGAAAGATAGCGAAATTTGAAAGTCATTTTAGTGGAACCGTCTTGTACTCTTAACCATAAACGGTATTGATCGCAGTTAGGTCTGAGTCCAGGAGATGAGCTCGCAGGGAAACATAAAGATTCACCATGTCCAATAAATATACAAAAATCTCCAATATCTTCTGTGTAGGACATTATTTTGCAACTTTCTTCCTTTTCAACATCAGTTTTAAACACCATGAACCGTTTCGTTACGTGCACAACTCTAGACACCCCGTTCAAACTTCCATACGAGTCCCCACTGTACCTGCAATCACATAAGATACCACTTTGAGAATTGTAGAATAAATGAATCATGAAACAAATGAATGAATAGAACGAAAAAAAGAATTAAACCTCTTCCCCCGAGATGCGGATCAGTTGGGCCTAGGCTTCGGTTCAGAAGTTTAACTGATGGGTAGCCGTCCAACCAGCTATTCCATCCCCCGGGCAGGCAGTTTGTGAAAAAATCACTCTGAACACGCTACGGGACTGACCGGATAATCGATAGGATACATAAAAAAAAAGTTTGTATATGAATAAAGTTTTGACTAATCATTTATAACTTAAAAAGTGGGGGATGAATTTGAATTTAAAAATCAGTAATTAGTTTTCACATTTTATCATTATGTGCGTTTTACAATTAATGGTATAAATTTGACAGAATCATATGAAAACATAAGAAAGTTGCATACCGTTCATATATACTCATTTTCTTTTGTGACAAGTAGTTTCAGCAAGCTAGGAGAAAGATGAAGAGTTCTCTTACAGTGGTCGGACTTGATCACAAATAAACTTTAGAAGAAACTGGTTGCTCAAGCACTTGTGTATTTTATCTGGAAGGAGAGGAACTCAAGGACTCATGCTGGACTTACAACTCCGTACTAGACCATTTTCAAGCAAACCGACTGGTACATAAGAGACAAAATCTAGGTGAGACATTTGGTGATGGTCTTTGTGTGTGTGTCTTCCTTCTTCTTTGATCTACTTTCAGAGTTATTAACTTGTTACACAAAAAGATACGACTTAGAGACCAAGCTCATATTATGGATTAGTAATATTTAAGAAGGAAAAAACATAACACGTTTGGAAAGTAATATATTTAGGGTACACATATAAAAGGGAAATTTGAGACAGCAAATCACAAACAAGGGAAATTTTTAAATTTGAAAGTTATAATTTTTAACTAAATCCAAAGATATTTTTTTGGGGACTAGCATTTTGTCGATATTTTTGACACCAGAATTTGGAAATTGAGATATGACACCAGAAACATAATATTAAATCCTACTAGAATTAAAAAAGAAAAAACAAACTCACTTTTCAAATTGAAATTAAAAATATATATTTGGATAATCTAGCTCTGATTTTGTTTCATCTATATCTCGGCAATTCAGTTAGGAACAAACTAATATAATCTAACTCAAATCAACTACTCCAAAACCCAAAATATTTTCATCGATCTTAGATCAACATGAGAGGCGGCGCTACCGATGAACAGCCGTCACCGATGTACCCCACCGGTGGAAACAAAGGAGGCAAGAAAGGCAGCGTGGGATTGAGGCCGTGGCTGGTGGTTGATTCAACAGGTCAAGCGGAGCCGATAGATACCGAGAAACACATGATCATGCAACGAACGGGGT
The DNA here is from genome assembly GCA_900116095.1 of Euclidium syriacum. Lineage (NCBI taxonomy): Eukaryota > Viridiplantae > Streptophyta > Magnoliopsida > Brassicales > Brassicaceae > Euclidium > Euclidium syriacum. The sequence goes on from FPAK01000007.1 coordinate 13,254,290, forward strand.
TATCGGCACGAGATCTTCGAATTCTTGATCCATTATTATCCTATCCATCAACTATTCTTGGTCGAGAAAAAGTTATTGTAATCAATCTTGAGCATATTAAGGCAATCATCGCCGCGCAAGAGGTTTTGTTGCTTAATTCAAAGGATCCTTCGGTTTCACCTTTTGTCGACGAGTTAAAAAGGCGGATCATAAAGAAAGATGTGAAGCAAAGTGTTGAGAGTCAAGATGGTTCATCGAAGAAAGTTTTTCCGTTTGAGTTTGTTGCTTTAGAAGCTTTTCTAGAGTTTGCATCAATCAGTCTTGAACATGAGGTGTTAAGATTGGAGTTAGAGACTTATTCAGCTTTGGATAAGCTTACTTCCAAGATCAGTAACCTAAATTTGGAACAGGTTCGACATATTAAAACCAGGCTGGTTGCATTAACTGGACGTGTTCAAAAAGTTCGAGACGAACTAGAACATCTTCTAGACGATGACCAAGACCTGGCTGAGATGTATCTTACACATAAACTTGAGAATCCTTCAACTTGCTCTATTAATAATGAGAGTGATGATACCGTTCTTGAAGGAGACGAGGATGACAAGCTTCCTCCCGAAATTGAATGCGAGGTATTAGGCTATATATATATATATATATATATATTGGGATTATGTATAATTTATGTTGTGTGTATATACATGTGTTGTGGAAATAGGCTATGACCCTAGTTTAAGTTTTCTATATATGTGTTGTGTGTATATATTGAAATTAGGTTAACACTAGTTTATGTTGCGTAAATACATTATGAGAATTAGGTTAACCCGAGTTGCATATATATATGGGAACTAGGTTAACCCTAGTTTATGTTGTGTATATTTATGTGTGTGTCAATACAACGTTTACATATTCTCTTATTTCTACAGGAGGCTAACATAGATAGCCGTGGGACTCAAGCAAGTTCAACGTCGAGTGCCACGAGCCACGATGTCAAAGAGCTTGAAATGCTTTTGGAAGTATATTTTGTGCAGATGGATGGTGCATTGAACAAACTAACAACACTAAGGGAAGATGTGGATGACACAGAGGACTACATCAAGATAAAGCAAGATGTCACACAGAATCGTGTTTTGCAAATGGGTCTGATGCTAACAGCCGCTGCTCTAGTGATGAATGCTTTTATAGTCGTCGCCGGAATATTCGGTATGAATATTGAGATAGAGTTGTTTACTGATGATAAAGCTGGTTCAGGGAGATTCCTTTGGACTGTGATTGGAGGTTCTTTGGCATGTTTGTTTCTCTATTTTAGTTTCATCGGTTGGTGTAAGTACAAGCGCTTGCTTCAATAACTCAAAAAAATAATTACATTGGTTTAAGAATGTTTTGTCTCTTACCCAAAACAATTACATTTCGTTTATAAATATCTCATTGGTCAAATCTTGATATACTCTTTCATACATTGTTATATTTTCACACAGAAAAATAAATGACATAATTATTATACATTGTTTACATTTTCACCAATAACAATCATTACATTACATATGTAACGCCACACAAATTTAACAAAAAAAAGAATTGAATTTTAAGAAAACTCACAAGTTTATTGAATTACATTTTTTAAAAAAGTTATTATTTAATTCACTAATTTTTATTTTCAAAATCAACAAGCTCTCACATTCTTTGGATTCCACAACTTCTCTAACCAACCTCCATCACCACCATCAAGAACCTTCTTATTCTTCCCTTCTTCATCTCTCGAAGCTTCTAAACTCCTCAACGGAACAAGCTCAAGCTGTTGCTTCTTCCCTTGTGGTGAAGAAGCTTCCACAATCTTCGTCACCATCTCTAAAACCTCACTCATCTTCGGACGTGCTTTTGGGTTCCTCGCAAGACAAAGATTCGCTACAACCGCTAGTTTCTGAACCGGTTTGATCAAATACTTCCCTTCAAGCCTCGGGTCTACTATAAGCCGAAACCTCCTCGTATCGGTTAAGTAAGGTCTCACCCATTCCAACATCTTTTGCTCTCCTTTCGGTTTATTCCGGTCTAACGGTCTCCTCCCTGTAATCAGCTCGTAGATGAAAACTCCGTAACCCCATACATCGCTTTTCGACGTAAGACGACCGGTTTGGATATATTCCGGCGCCGCGTAACCCATTGTTCCTACTACCTGTTAAATAAAAACCCAAACTTTAACGATCTTAACTCAATCTTGAGATGATTTTTGATAAAAATGTACAAAACTTACATCAGTAGAAACATGAGTTAGTCCTTGTGAAGGACCTAACCGAGCTAAACCGAAATCCGAAAGCTTTGCTTTCCAATCTTCGTCTAATAGAATGTTCGACGATTTGAAATCACGGAATATAATCTACGAAAAAACAGAGGATTTTTAGTTAACTGATAAAAAAAACAGAGGATGTTGTGTTTTGCTTACTTGGAAGTCCATTTCTTCATGGAGATAAGTTAAACCACGAGCTGCGTCTTGTGCTATTCTCAATCTAAGATCCCAAGTAAGAACAGTCGGTGATCGAGGAGATAAATGAAACTCGACGCTTTGATTCGGCATATATTCATAAACAAGAAGTCTTTGAATCCCACGTTCATCGTCTTCTGCACAATGACCAACCAGTTTCACTAGATTCGGATGTTCAACTACACCGAGAAAGTTTACTTCAGTGACCCATTCTTTATGACCTTGTAAACCTCTTTTACCGAGTTGTTTAACGGCGACTTCGGTTTTCTTCGACGGATCTTCAAGGTTCTTGATTGTTCCCCAATAGACACAACCGAAACCTCCTTCTCCGATCATAACAGAGCGACTAAAGTTTCTTGTAGCGGATTTGAGATCGGCGATTGTGAATTCTCTGAGATTGTTTTCTCTTGTGGAAATGCTTGGATTTGAGTTGGATGATACTGTGCTTGTTCCGGAGACGTCACGAGGACTGAGCTCTGAACCGTTTTTGTTAAATCCACGGTCGGAGAAGATTGACGTTGGTGAAACCGGTTTAGGACTTCTCTGTTCGTCTTTCTTGTCACCACTATGAGGGAATAAGAAACACTTCATCTTCACAAAGACACTAAAACAACCAGGCTTCTCCACTGAAACACACACAAAGATGCATAAACTAATTAGTAAAGTTTCATTGACGCATTTCATCGAACAACTATCCTACAAAGTTAAGAACAGAGTAAAATCTACTTCGATTCAATCTAAATTTGATCCAACAGATCCAAAAACACAATTCGAAATTGGCGAGACCTGTTAATACTAAGGAACACGATGAATTGTTAATTCGATTGAATACAAATCAGAGATTCAAAAAATCCCCAAATTTTACCGAGATCCCTAAATTTTCGAGGTGAAAGTTAGGCAAATCGCAAGTTGATCTTTCTTTTTTAACAACAGTTTGAAAAAAATATGGATTTACTGAAGAAGGGTAAAGAAACTCTGAGAAAATTACGAACTCACCTTTTGAGATCTTTGTGTTACAGAAAAGTTGAACAAATTGAATCGCCAAGCGAAGGAGTTTTAGTAACAAAAACTGGATTTGTCGAATTGGAAAAGAATATTCGAAGGAGTTATTAGGGTCTGATGAAATGAATTCAGAACTAGAAGATGAAGATGAAGACTAAGAGAAGGAGGAAGAAAGGCAGTCAAAGAAGTTGAGTTTTCATAAGGCCAAAAGCAAACAAAAGAGAAACAGAGAGACGACTTCATTTATTATTCGGGAAATGTATATTGCTGCAAAAAAGAAAAGACAATTTGGTATGTTGACCATTGACCACATATTTTGATAAATAGAGGCAAATGATTAAATCAATAATCATTTAATTTATATAGTTGTAAATATTAAATACATATAATTTTCCTAATTAAGACAGTAATATTCCTTTATGACATATCCTTTTATTTTTATTTTTCTATATGTTATGTGTGTCCCATCTCATTCTATATGATTACGTATGTGGTTTGAGAAATTTATATATTTTTATACCATACTATATAGTATATACTATACTATATTTCTTCCAAAATATATACTATACTATATTTCTTCCAAAATAAATTACAAACAGAAAATCAAACTTCCAAACAGAAAAAGAATAACTCATGTTCATGAGTTTAAACATTTGATAGAACAATATACATTGTTTCTCCCAAAGAAAACTATTTTGTAGGGACAAAGACGTTGACAATTCTTGCAAATTGGTCGATCATCATGAGTCTTAATGCCACAAATATAAGTTCGTGTATACTGATTTTGGTAGAGAACACGACCATACTTCATATATGGGTCACTTCCGAGGATGCAATTGATATGAAGAGTTTTAGAGCAATCAGTACATTTATAGAACCCTTGATTTCCTTCGATTGCTAATTTGTTTTCGCATGACTCACACCAATCTGATTCTCTTGCTTCATCTCCATGCAAAATGTGAGATAATGTTCGTCATGATTACACCTTGCCTTGTATGGTAAGGTAGCACATTTAAAACGCAAGAAAAACTTGTGATGGTGCATTTGAACAAAATTTGAAAGTGTGATATTTTAGGGTATTAATCTAAAATTAATTTAGGAAATTGGTTGCTCTTTAATTAATGGTAAAAGAGTTAACGTGATTAAAAGAAAAGAATTTTTTGAACTAAAATACGTGAAAAGAGGGATTATGTAATTTTAAAACGAGTTCAGAATTAAAAAATATGAAAATGAACTCTTGTTTGAAAATGAACATTCTGAATAATGTTGTCCTTTTTGGGATTTAACGTTTCGTTTGATTTCAAAAATTAGAATCTTGTTTTAAATAAAACAGTTGTTCACTAATTAAACATCAAAATTCATTTAAATCCATTTTAATTGGTAAAAGATTGTAAGAAGTTTAGAACAATTAACTTTCAACAAAAGAGTCTCTATAACAACAACTCAAGACATGTGTTTCTTACATTAAAGAGAGAGGAGAATAATTATAAATTAGCATTAAAGAGGCGACACATGAAAAAACATACAAAATAATTATACTAAAAACACACAATACTAGAAATGAGAGTGAAAGTGTAAGTCAATTACCTTACTTAACGTCTATCAACATTGTAGCGCTAAATCAAAGACTCAGCACGTAGACAGTAGGCGTAGACGTCTTGAATGTTCCCTGTCAAGATGTAGTCAGATTCCATTTCCACCATGGGAATGGGACCTTTGTAGGGAACCACAACAGGGAAGAGGTCAGGGAGAAAGTCTTTCTCTAAGCCTCTCCCTTTTAACACTGCTGCCAATAGAACTTGAGCAAGAAAACTATGTTTTTCATCAAGGCCATGATGATAAGTTGGATCAGCAGATAGAGTATCAGATTCGCATTCCAAAGCAAGATCTATTAGGGCCGAAGCTATATCATCAAAAGGTTTAGTATTTTCGAATTTAACTGAATGATCATAGACACTTGAAACTGCTACCCATTTAAGGATTTTAAATAGCGTTATTCCCTACAATAAATTCAACACGCAGAAAAAATAATTCAAGAAAACCATAAAAAGCAAGAGGCAGAAATGACATCGAGTTGCATTGTTCATTAGCCTTAGTCTTTGCAAATTCCTTGATTAGCCTTAGTTGCATCGTTCATTAGCATTACATTTAGCTTCTACATTAGCCCTAATCAAATGACAGTGAGATAAATTGTTCAATAGACGTCTACATTAGACTAAGACTAAAATAACGGTGAGTTGCATTGTTCATTAGCCTTAGTCTTTGCCCTACTTGATTAGCCTTAGTCAGTCTTTGCCCTACTTGATTAGCCTTAGTCGCATCGTTCATTAGCATTACATTTTACTTTACATTTTACCCTCTACATTAGCCCTAATCAAATGACAGTGAGATGCATTGTTCAATAGACGTCTACATTACACGTTGAGTTGCATTTAAGAATAAAAAAAGGTTCAAGAGAATCAAATGATGAATAGTAAAAAAAAAAAAAATACCTTATTTACAGTTTCTTGAATGCGTTTATCATTTTGCAAAATCAATTAGTGTCACTGTAAATTCATCTATAGAGCCTATAGTATCATAGGCATTGTTATAAGCAGAATGCCTCCATTCAAGCCTACAATTTCCGGAATGCGTTCAAAAATTGAACTCTTGTTTTAAATAAAATAGTTGTTCACTAATTAAACATCAAATTAACAAAATTCATTTAAATGACTAATATCATTAATCCATTTCAATTAGTAAGATTGTAAGAACTTTAAAACCTTTGATTTCAAATTAACTTTCTTGAGATTCTCCTGATTGGATCCTCTTATATAGTCCCAAGCTCACCACTATCTCTCGTAACAACATAGTCATGTGTTAAAATGCTGGCTAATCTGAGACAATTTGGTCGAAAAGGATAGAAATGCTTTTGTGGTGACATATTTGTAATATGTATAGTGAAATCTTTGACTATTAGCAAATAAATGCATTTGACATATTTGCTATTTCAAGATTATTATACTCATTTTCTACATTTGTTCAAATGGTATAAACAGCTCACGATTTGTCTTTTTATTATCTATTAGCTAACTTTGCATTCTCCGTTTATATCTTTTCATTATTTTATAGTTCAAAGAGACTACAAATCAATAGACCTATTACATTTTTTATTATTAATATTTCTATGATTTAAAGAGACTTCAAATCATACATCAATTTGTGTTGTTATTGATTTTTAGATTTAAAATAATGTATGTGTAAAAATGTTTTCACCATCGTTAGTAAGTAGATCATCTGAAGTACCAATAAATAAAAATTGTTGTTTTTTGCTAAAACAATGACAAATAAAAATAGTTGAAATGGTTTGAGTAATAACAAGATGCAAATGGAAAGATGTGAAAGGTTATGACTCAAAAGATATATCATAATTAAAGAGTTGTACATGAAACAATACAAACAAAAGAGTAAAGATAAAGAGACACAACTCTTCGAAACATTTTTTAGATTTGTTATTACATATATGATTGAATTGCATGTGAAAAAGCAGGAATGAATCTTATTCGTAATTCCTAATTGAAATGATAATAGTATCTCGTTCTTTCTTTACTATAGGCCACCAATCCCTTCGAGATGATTGTGCGTCTCGAAAAGATCTTGACAAAAAAACGCATACAGAAGATATATTCGGACTCCCAAACTTGCAAACAATCATTTGTGGAAAGGCGATTATGCATAATAACACAAGCAAGGAAATTATATTTGGGAGAAATATGAAAGAACTAAATCCCCCCTATATGTTGATCATCATAAAATGACAAATCAGTTCTGATTACTTAATTTAGTCAGCCAAATTAATAATTGATTAGTTATGAGTACTATTGTCAAATATTGATAGGCCAATACCTCTAAGAAAGGAGAAACAGAGAACTAGAAGTGGCACATGTGAAGTAAACAGCTCAAACGGCTCAAGCGTGAGAAGACTAGAGTTGTTATTATTTGTTTTGTGTGTATAAATTACAAACTCACCTTTGAGATCTTTGTGTACAGAATAATCGAAACTTTTTTTCAGAAGTTAAACAAATTGAATCGCCAAGCGGAGGAGTTTTAGTAAAAAAAAAAAAGGGATGTTGGAATTGAAAAACAATATATGAAGAAGTTATTTGGGTGTTATGAAATGAATCCAGAAATAAATGAAGATGAATACGAAGACTAAGAGAAAGAGGAGGAAAGGAAGTCAAAGTAGTTTAGTCTTCACAAGGCCAAAAGCAAACAAAATAACAGAGAGACGACTGAATTTAATATGGGTTTAATATTCTCTGAAAAATATATATTGCCACAAAAAGAAAAAGAAAAGACAATTAGTGTTAAAAAAGAAGAAGACAATTTGGTAGCCGTTGCAGCCATGACCATTGACCGTTGACTATGAGAAGAAGTAACTATGAGAAGAGGCCAATTTAAAAATTTATTGTAGTAGAGAAATGGTAATAGGCTAATAGCATTAGATACTTGTTGATACTTGTTTATGTTAACTTATAATAGGTCATGCATGCTCTTTTTTACACTTATATAGAATTGCTAACTTTTATATCACCCAAAAGATATTATACGACTGAAAAAGTATCCTGGAGTAATCCAAAAGATCTACGAGCCTTGGTTTAGAACTTCTAAGTTGTCCAAGAAATAAAAAAACAATAGTGTATGACTGTTTTACTCTTTTAATGGGAGTTTGTACAACTTGATTCTCTCGTAGAAATATCTACTAGCTATACAATTTGTTTTTTAAACCTTTGCATCTTTTATTGTTGTTGATTAACTATAAGTATGATATAACATTCAAACAAGAAAGTGAAATTAAGGATACAACATCACGAAACCATAAAAGATATACAAAGGAAATAAAATAAGAAAGGCGGTAACTCAATGGGCGACCATAGGACCATGCATGTACATAGAGTCATCTAAACATTTATAAGAACAAAATCCACCAGTATCACATGAAAAAAATATCGGATATTGACAACGGTGATGGCATACAATGCAACTCGGCCGCGAAAGAGAACTGTTGTGAAGAATATGGATCTCACCATATTTTTGTCCAGATAAAGGTTGACCAGGCTTCAGATATGGGTCAATCCCAAGTAAGCAATTAATATGAAGCGTAGTGCAACAATCGTCACACTTATAGAACCCTTTTTCTCCTCCAATTGCTAATCTTCCCTCACATAACTCACACCAATATGTATCATGTGCGTCATCTCCATGACAAAAGGTGAGGTAATGTTCATCATGCTTATACCTCACCATGTATGGTAAGGTAGCGCATTCAAAACATATAACAAAGTCACATGCAATGCAGTTTAATACCTTCTGGTAATCCCATGACTTGCAAACGTGGCATCTTGGCTTTTCTCCAGGCTCTAAAGATAGGAATAAAGGGTGTTTATGACCTTGATATTCAAACGGCTCAGAAACTGAAGCGCACCGCATGTCTAAAGGGAAATAGAACTGTCCTTCAAAATAAACGTAGATAAAACCATTAGTCTTGCGAGTGCAAGCACGACACCATGTAGTCTCATGATCAGGTTTAAGAGCTAACTGAAGTGGTTCGGGGTATAACGCATGTTGTTTCTTTCGTGGAGCATTGGCACATGTTTCATGTAAGATGAAGTCACATTGATCCACACATGCATAGAAACCACCCCCGTAGATAGGCAGGACACACGCTTGACAAAACTTTTTTTCGTCAAAAATTCTACTGATCTTAAAACCCAGATGATGTCGATGAGAAAAATGGTGTATTACTCCTTCAGCTATCCTCTCAAACGGGTCAACGTCTTCTTCTTCGTCTTCTGGTACTCCCTCAAGGTCTTTTCCATCCCACACATCTTTTCGCAAGGCACATCTTATATGAACAACATAGCCGCTACACTTATTACAAATGTATGCACCATACTCACTATCAACCTCCCGGCGACAAACTCCACAAGACCATTTTCCAGGTTGGCGAGAATAAGTAAAAGATATACGGTGGTGGTGACGAGATATTCTTATGATGTTTGGGATGTTGAGACAATCACTATGGGACACAAAATCGCACCGAGTACATACGAAGGTGAGATGAAGTTTATTTATCAAACCGCAAACATTGCAGGTTAAGGAAGCTTGTCTAGGAAAAAGGGAGAGGGTATGGCTATGTCTCTTTGGTAGGTCTAAAAAAAAAGGTATTGTGGCCTGAGCACAAAGCACATGCATAGAAATGTCAAAGACATCACTATAATAAACCAGACCAGAGGCAAGCTTTCTACATGTGATGCAATGGACTGGTCTAGTCTCTGAACAAAAGTATAGATGGAAAGGGTGTTTGAGGTGAGAAGGATATTTCATTTGGAGTGGGGACTCAACACACTCTTTGTGATACCTATTATTACACGTGACACAGTAATAATGGTCTTTGCCAACACTTGGGCCATCGCAAACGGAGCAGTGGCTATTGTTGTTGTACACAGAAGACGGGAGTACATGATGATTGTACGTGACGTCATGATCAAGTGAAGACTCGCTTGATTGAGTGGAACAGAAATGAGGGGAAGCATTGATCTTGGAAAACCATCCACCTCTGCTCGGTTTCACATGATCGGTTAGTGAACTGATTCGCGCATTAGGGCATACGAAAAGAGGTTGAAGGTGGTCACCGTCACCACCGGAAGTACATTTTTGGTTGTATTTCGGAATAAACACACCATACGGTCCAGGAACAGCTTCACCGGAGGAGCGGGTGGTGGCAGTGTCGATTTGCGGTAGTTCTTCGCCATCGGAAGTATACCTTTGGTTGTAATTCTCTAAAAACGCATCACCAGAGAAAGAGGAGGTGTGTGAGTCTATTCCTGATATTTGGTACACTGTTTGGTCGTCGGAATCCGTGGCAGCTTCACTGGAGGAGTTGGAGGAGGAGGAGGAAGTGTCTATTTGTGATAAATGGTCCTCTGTTTGATCGTCGTCGCCACCGGAATCCACGGTAGCTTCACCAAAGGGAGATGAGGTGAGACTGTCTATCTGTGTTAATAGGTACTCTGTTTGGTCGTCGTCACCACCACCAGAATCCATGGCACCTTCACTGGAGAAGGAGAATGCGGGAGTGACTATTTGTGGTAATTGGTACTCTGTTTTTGTGTTGTCGCCACCGGAATCCATGGCAACTTCGCCGGAGGGGGACATGGGAGTTTCTAAGTGGTAGTCTTTTTGGTCCTCGTCGCCACCGGAATCCATGGCAGCTTCACCGGAAGGAGACTTGGGAGTGTCTACTTGTGGTAGTAGGTACTCTGTTTGGCCGTCGTGGCCACCGGAATCCATGGCTGGAATTTCTACTTGTTGTGGTTGGTTTAAGTGGAATACGAGATATGGTTTCCCATCGATTTCCACCTCATGAAATCCACCGATGGAATCCATGGCTCTGTGATTAATACTGAGAGTTGTGTTTAATGTTCTATATACACATACACATTTGTCTTTTGGTGTCTAGCATTCAAGGGTTTAGTAAACAACTCCCATTTGCAAATTTCTGAAAAAAATATATTCAATGATTAAAACCAAATAGAATCATTGGAATTCAGTCCTTTAAACAAGAATGAATTGTTTTTTTTTTTGTTTTTTTTATTTTTTACAAAGTCATATAATTAATCCAAGTCGCAAATATAAAACAGGCGGTCATTATATTAACTTTAAATACAGTTAAGTTAGCTTACTTACAAATACAGCTAAAGCTTACGTAAGAAGATTATAGTAATGATATACAGCTAAGATGGCTTGACATATTTAAATGTGTAATTAACTGGAAATGACAAAATTTAGAAAGCAAATTAAGTAAAATGATTTAAATATTTTGTCATATGATTTTATTTTTCATTTAACTGTTATTAAAAAAAGCTTATTCTAAATTGCCCCCTCAATATCTTAGGACAATAATTACGTGTCGACAGATCTATAAATATATTTAATTCTATATAGTTATTAGAAACCTTGTACTATTTTATTTCGTTTTGCCAGAAATTTCATTTTAAACTAAAGAAAAAGACATAATTTAGTAATTCGAAGACATCAAAGATCATGTGCTCTACGATCTACTTACATAGTTTAGTAATTTGTACATATATCGTTTTTCTATTACCATTTTGAAATTATGTAAAGTACATTTTTTTTTTGGGGGTTAAAATGTAAAGTTAATGTTAAAAAATAAAATTCATGTTCTGTGCATTAAGACAGGCTCTTCAATAATTAATTAGTTCAAAATATTGATTTTAAAAGTTTAAAAAGAATTACATGTGGACTCTTTTCGTTTTCATTTTCTTTAAGGCGTCTCCGGATTTATAAACTTATCGAATTATACCGAACTGATTAAGTTCTGAAATCAGAAATAATTGAAATGTATCGAATCCTACCAACATGTACTAAGTTCATTTAAAGTTGAAATTTTGATTAAAAACCGAACCCAAACTGAATGTGGTATTCATTTGGTGGTTGATTTAATGACATGAATTACAAAAGAAAAATATACACAGAAACGTCTTGAAAGGAAAAACAAACAGTTACATCATAAAAATTCAAACAGCAGAGTTTAAACTTAAAAGGAATTACAAATAGCCACGAAATTAAAAGATACCACTCAAGATGAAAACTAAAATAAATTACAAACAGAAAATCAAACTTCAAAACAGAAAAAGGATAACTCATATTCATGATTTATTGCTTTGCTTTAGTGATTTGGTAAAGTTGGGAAACAAAATAATCATATAAACAACAAATCTATGGTACCGTTATATATATAAGTCGTGGTCCTCGAAGGTAAACGCTAGGCTATGTATGAGATTTGATTTTTTCAGTAAAATATTATTCCTCCGAGTTCTTCTTCTTGGGTTTTTGTGGGATCTAAAATAAAGAATAATGATTCGGTTCAACATAAAATATTCAGTTTGGATTCGAAGGTAGAATTCGTTTTTACACTTAACAAAAGGCATCAAAAAATCTGAATAAGGTTTAACAATCTCCTAATGAGCTACACCATCATAAAGAAATGAGATTGTTAACCATCTAAGCATTCCATAAAACCTTATTCCCTACAAGAAATGCTGGCTAATCGAGACAATTTGGTCGAAAAAGATAGAAATGCATGTGTTTGACATATTTGTAATATGTATAGTGAAATCTTTGACTATTAGCAAATAAATGCATTTGACACATTTGCTATTTCAAGATTATTGTACTCATTTTCTACATTGGTTCAAATGGTATAAACAACTCATGATTTATCTTTTTATTATCTATTAGCAAACTTTGCATTCTCCCTTTACATTGTTTCATTCATTTTATAGTTCAAAGAGACTACAAATCAATAGAGCTATTAAATTTTGTATTGTTAATATTTCTATGATTAAAAGAGACTTTAAATCATACATCAATTTGTGCTGTTATTAATTTTTAGATTTAAAATAATGTATATGTAAAAGTATTTTCATTTCCATCGTTAGTAATTAGATCATCTAAAATACCAATAAATAAAAATTGATTTTTGCTAAAACAATGACAAATAAAAATAGTTAAAATGGCTTGAATAATAATAAGATGCAAATGGAAAGATACAATTCTTTAATATGAAAGGTTATGACTCAAAAGATATATCAAAATTAACAGTCTCCAAATGAATTACACCATTGGAGACGTTTGTTCATAATATGAAAGGTCTGTTTTTAGTTTTACATGGCTAAAGCGTGTCATTAGATTGTAATCAGGAGACGTTTGTTCATAACAAATTGGTGGCGGTGGTTACGACGAGCTTCATAACATGACGATTACAAACACAGACGGAGATGGGAATCTTGATCTGGATCGGGTCCAATGACTCTCTCGCAGAGTTGATCCGGTCAACGATTCCAAAATGTAAAGAATTGAATGGATTCGATGGACTCAACCCTAAAATTCATTGCATGGAGAAGCGACCGATGGATGAAGAACAAGTAAATTTCCGGCCGCGATCACCGGGTCTGGTATGTTATTCAAACCTACCAAATTCAATGGGTCCTTTTTTTATAAGTCCGATTAGAAAAAGGACTATTGGGAAACCTAGAACGCAAGTTTCGTTTATAAATATGTCAGTTTAGGGATAGGTTTTTCTTTTGTGCACCAGGATAGGTTTATTTCTTCTCAAAAATATCTTTTTCATTATTTGCCAGATTTCTCAAGGTTTAGAAGTCGACGCGGTACGTACGGTGTTTCTTATAATGTAGAATTGCGGTAAACATAACATGTCCTTATTCTCAATGCTATCATCATCAAGAGCTTTCTCCATCAAATGCTTATCTTTGAAGATGGTCATGAGTTTAATGCAATCTGTCTTGGGTTTAAATACTCCAACAACCACTAAACTCAGAGGATTACTTGGTGAGACACCATTTATTCTCTTACTTGACCAATGGTGCATCGCACAACTTTATATTATCAGTCCATCAATATTGAAGAGAGCTCATTTACGTCCTCAAAAGAAGATATATTGATGATCCAACCAGAGGCCATTTTTTTATACACGTTATGACGCAAGAGAGCACTTGGAAGGAATGGTTCATTGGGTTGGCTTGAGGATTCATGGGTCTTGATCAGAGATATGCTTTAACATGGGTATATAAAGAGTGTCATTAGAAAGAGAAAGAGAAAGAGAGTTTTACAAGAGGTAAAAGAGATTTTCTTTGTAAATACTCTGATTTATCAATAAAGGAGATGTTGTATGTTGATAACAAACGTGTACATTTATTCACGAATACATCTTACATTTTTTTTAATAAACGGGGAAATCTCAACCTAACCTCTTTGAACCAGAAAGCTTTGTAAGCTCTCTCGTAATATGTATGTGTGTCACGTATTGAACAATATATATATCCAGTAGGTGCTTTGAACATCACTCTATATTGGCAACGTCTTCCGCATTCATTGCATATGGGTCGAGTGAGAGCACTGTTCTGAACAATATCAATCTCTTCTCCGCTTACCGTGATTTTTGAACCAGGATTCATATGTAAATCCACACCAAGTATACATTCCCGATGGAGTGTGACCTCACATTCACTACAGCTATAGAATACTCTCCTTGGATCTATTGTTTCCTCACAGAGATCGCACCAGTAGTAGATTCCATTTGCGTCTTTTTCATTTGAAAATGTGAGTAAATGTTCATCATTCTTGTATCTCACCTTATATGGAAGAGTGGCGCAAGAAAAGCACAAGATAAAACCGCATTCATCACAGTTTAATGACATTATCCAATTTCTTGCACCACAAATTGAACATTCATCATATGTTCTTGAATAGGTTATGAACAAAGGATGCCTATGAGTATGATGAACGTGCGGCTCGGATATAGACGCACATTTTGCGTCTATATAATACATATTTATACAACTCTCAAAGCACACATACTTGAAACCCAAGATAAAATGGGAACAGAGTAAACAAGTTGAAATCCATTGGGTAAATGATGGTACTAGAGTAAGTGAATGGGGATGTATCGCGTGTTGGATCACACGGGGAAGATATGCACATGACTCATGGAGCACATAATCACATTCCATGTGCATGCATGTATAAGCATTACCATCACATAGAGGAAATAAGCATGCGTGGCAATACTTTTTTTCATCATACCAAATTTTGACATCTTGGTCAAGTCGCATGGGATGTTTTAAATGACTAAAATGTCGTATAATCCCATTGCTTATCTCCTCGAATGACGGTAAAATACTTTCTTCCACTTCTGATTCTCCTTCAAGTTCTTTTCCGTTCCATACGAGATCACGTATCGTCGCACATTGAGAATGCACTACATAACTGCACTCCTTTGTCATGCAAGAATATGCCCCAAAAATTTTGTCAATCTTTTGGCGACAAACTCCGCAAGACCATTGTTGTGATGGGAGTGAATAAACAAAAGAAATGCGGTGTTTGTGACGAGATATTCTTATGACGTAAGGTAAATAGATGCACCATTTATGAACAACGAAATCACACTGAAGACAAACGAAGCTGAAATACTTGCTATCACCTTCACCACAAACATCACATATCAAAACGGATTTTCTAGGAAAGAAGTATAGAGTATGCTCGTGCCTTTTTTTATGGTATATGAATGGTGGTTTCGCCGCACAAACCGGATCCAAATTAAAATCACATAGAGAACAATTGTAAACCAAACCTGTAAAGATTGTTTTACAAGAATGGCAATCCAACTTTGGAGGACCATTGAACTCGTACTTGTCCGATTTGTAAAGTTGAAGCGAATGTTTAGGATGGTAAGCAGATTTGAACAAAGGAGGAGACTCCACACATTCTTTGTGGTACCATTTGTCACATTCGTTACAAAAATAATAGGTTGTACCGATTGTAGCATGTAAACAAGCCCCACAAGCCGCCTTTGTTAGGACTTCCAAATTTTCTACCATGGCTTCTTTATTGTTGCAACCAATAAGAGGGAGAAGATGGTGAGAGCGTAAAGACTTGTCATCTTCGGTATTAGATATGTAATAGGAATTATCGACTAGGATAAGACTTGCACCAAAATCACCAAATTTTTTGTAAACCCGGTTTTTATGTTTTTAGTTCGTATGGTAGGACATAGAAGACGAGAAGAAAGGTGATCGATGGAATCCATGGAAGCTATATGTGGTCGAAATTGGTTTAAAATGGTTAATGATTTTGAGAGACTGATTTAGATGTTATGGTTGCAGATAAGTACGTAAATTATTAGGCTAATTAAGCTAGGCATATATAGACAGTTAACCATTAGATGCAAGTTTTTACAAGAAAACAACACACGCCAAGTATATTGCAACGTATTTGCATTTCATCTAAATCATTCTTCTCATGCAAAGTACTAATACTATGATTTTTCTATGCGTTTCTCACATATTAAGAAACCTTTTTTTAGTACGTATCTTTGAAAAGAAAGTGCTCAGGAAACAAACCAACCTTTATTCTTTTCTTAATTATTGTACCCTCTCTTACGGTTTAATCTTCAAACCTAAGTACACTACAATATATTCTTTTTTCATTGAAATTAATTTTTAAGAAAAATTTAAGATTAAATTGCATGTGAAAATAGCAGGGGGATTGATGGTACATATATCGAATAAATTATTTTTCTGACTAAAACTAATAATCTCTCAGTTTCTTAAAGAAAGACACAGAAGCAATGGGAGTAAGCACTGGCTTGTCCCAATGGGGGAGATGAACCGGTCGTCTCGGATTTCCCGACAAATAAAATAAAAAAAACAAGAAAAATTGAATAAATTTGTATTATCTAAAGCTAGCTAGCATTCATTTGTACTCGAGTCATTTTAAAATGTAAACTATAATTCGATGATATATATATATATATCTTATTCTTCTTACAATTATATCCCATGTTTTGTAACTCGAGTGTCAATCCGATTAGTCGACCGCCTAGTCTCTAGACAAATGCCATTGGCCGTGATTCCGACATAACCGCTTTAAAAATTCGATGGTCGGATTATTTTTCGTCTGGTCTGACTAATCTTCCCATGGCTTGATTAATCTCCTCTTAATCTTGACTCGATTAACATGAAATGTTTTACGGAAAAAGTAATACATTTAAAAAGAAAATTAAATGCGTAGATGTACGGTATCCACCATATTTATTTTTTAATTTCTTAAACATATCGTCAACCACAAGTATATAAAGAAAATTATAATATAAAATAATGTATATAATGCTTGACAGCCTTTTAGCACAAAATAAGCATAGTAACGTATGAATATGATACATGACGAATACAATATACAATATTAGGTGTATATGTTATGATTTTGGTAATCACCAGTGACACATCACAATGGTGAAATCCAGCCATACAAATCGGTTTGGATTAAATAGTTAATGAAGTTTAATTATTTATGTTAGGAATATGTTGATTTTGGTAATCTATAGTGACACATCACAATATAACAATAACAAATCGGTTCGGATTAGATAATTTAGTTAGTTAAATTACTAATGATTATTTACGTATACATCTTATAGATAGAAGTATGTCAACCCTATTCTAATTGTACTTTGCCGAATTTCGTCTATCGGTGATTCATCATGTTGATGCATTTTCCTAACTTCCCTTGGAGTTAATAGCAGTTGTTTGTCTTCAACCACCAATGGCGACATCATTTGTCAGTGATCAAAATCTCTTGTTAGTGTCAAGGCCATAGCATCGATGCCAAAAATCTTTTGTCGATTTCTAATAACAAGAAACTAGCAGTGATTGTTTAAACAAGTCATTAAATCTAACTCTAGTAAAATTAGAGACTGATTTTATTAGTACCTCTAGTACATTTATTTTACCAAATACTTTTCAAATTTTTATCTTTACAATATTAAATTTTGGCTTTTTCATATGAGTACATGGAGAGTTACATATCCATGTATGGAACGTAAGTGGAATTGCACTTTGTCCAAGAATCTTATCCCATTTTCTCATTTAGATCTTATCTTTCTTCTACATTTAATCAAACCGTGGGACCCTCTATTTTCACAACTTGAAAAAATAATAATTTTTCCTCTAAACATTTCCATTTATAATTTCCCCATTTGAATCCTTCGTTACGAAATTTTTTTACTTCATTAAACTTACACAAAATTATATGATATCATTTGATTTTTTTTAAAAAACTTTGGAAGTTTCGGACCTTTGACCCATAATATTTTCCGGTATCTAAAACCCACCGTTAATAATACCACATTTAAAACGTAAATCATTCCTCCCAAATGGATTTGAACTAATGAATTCATTTGTTAATAGAAACCACGAGACCAAAATTATATAATATCACTTGATTTTAACAGTACGTAAATATAGTCCATATCATTTATAGACATCAGATTCTATGATAAGTACAACTTTTAAGGACCAACTGAATATACGTGTATATATATATATGGCTAATACATTATGCGTACATATATATGTGGTATTTTATTCTAGTTTATCAACAATGTATATAATGTAGAATTAAATTCTGGTAATGGTGTTAACACAAACCCAAAAAAAAAGTATCAATCTTAGCAACAGTATACTTTTTTAATTTTAACTAAAATATTGCCGATATATATAAAATATATTGATTTTGTAAACAAAAGTAAAATGAAAACGAACAATAACCTAAAAGTGATTCTACCACTAACCGACCACCGTAAATTATAGTATAATTGTATATATGGAGATACGTGTATAGCATTTACGGTTTGTGTAAATATGGGCACACACGCACATATATCAATTATTTATTATTGTCCCAATAGTGTTGAGTGCCAATGTGCCATGCCATGCCGATAAAGAGAGTTTTTATTATGTTCATGAACATTTAAAGAAACAAAATACTAATAATTAAAATGAAGCAATTATTAAAGCCAACGTCAATTGGGTTAAGAGAAGATGCATTTTCGTACGATTTTGTATGTCAAAGTACAGCATGGCCATATATTATAATACTAGTTGTCAAACAAAAAAAATACATATATATATATATATATATTATTGTTTTCATTTCTAAGTAAATTAATGTCATATGATATAGTTTGATTGGTTGTACTATGATACTACTTAGTGATAGAATGCATGTTGCTGACAAAAATAAGTAGCAATACGTTTTGATATCAAGTTTTAACATACCACATTTGGGTTAAGAAATTATGTGTGATATAGTGTGATTTTTATGGTTTTAGAATCCATGTATCTGTTAGTTTTAGAATTTTTTTTATATCTTTATGTGGTTTTATAGATATTTTGAGTATTTGGAATGATTTGGAATAAATGGAGAAAGTGTTTAGAAGCTCTGAGGATATTGTAGAAGATGTACCGGTTAAGATCGGGAATTGTTGGAAACCTGCGAACTTCATTGTGTTGGATTATAAGACTCATGAGCCAAGAGACTCCATTAATGTGTATACCATATTAACGTTTATGGAATTTCATCCTAAAATTAATTGGAAACGATTGGATTAATCCGTATTTTTTATATATTAGTAGTGTTGGTCCTATGTGGAATATCCTAACAATATTCTAATAAAGAAAATTATAACATTTCCACATATTTATCTAATACATCTTAGTGGTATATTGAATGGAACGTCTACTTTTCATGATATGTAGATCATGCATATTGCAAAAGACGACAAAGTTCCCCAAAAAAAATCATTATTCATCCATATAGACAGTGGACCAATGTTTGTGACTTTGTCTATATATATACAAGTACGAAACTAGTACTTCTCTACAATTCCATCTCAAACTAAACCCTAAAAACGTCTCTCTCTTTTTTCTTTCTTTCATCTCTTTCTCATACTTAACATGATAAAGAAGAAAAGCAAGTTGATCACAAAGGCATTGAAGAAAATGTCAAGCAGAGTCGTTAAACCAAGTGATGATCATCATATACCACATGACGTACCAAAGGGACATTTAGTGGTGTATGTAGGTAAAGAAGAAGAGAGTTACAAGAGGTTTGTGATCAAGATCACTTTACTTCATGATCCAATCATTAGAGCTTTGCTTGATCAATCGAAAGACGAAGCTTACGATGATTTCACTTCTGGAGATTCTAAACTTTGTATTCCTTGTGATGAGACTCTCTTCCTTGAACTTCTTCGTAGCTCGGCTTCTCCTCGTTATTCTTGACTCTTGTTGATGAGTCTATGTTTCGAGAAAGAGTTTTTTTTTTTTTTTTTTGGCTAATTGTGAGGATTAATGTATGTGTATAATTAATGAAGAGTGTTGTGATTTTTAAGCCATTTTTAGTTAGCAAGTGATAGAAGATAATCCCAATCCTAATTGAATTTTGTTAGAGCTAAAACGGTATATAAATTATCAAGCCAAACTTCAATTTTGTGCAACCAAACTAAAATTAAATTAATGGAAAATTATTGAAATTAATGAACTCTATTATTTCATCATTTTTTTACTTGGTAAATCATTTTTTACCCGTGTCTCAACGTAATCTTTTCAATTAAGGAACAAGACATGAATTTATCTCCAACTTATATAATAATAATAATAATAATATCAAATTCTCAATAACTATAACAGTAATAGGAAAAACTCAAAAACTCAAAAACTCAAAAGCCAAAAAAAATAACATTCATCATCAAGCAATAACCGTGGGAAGTTTAAAGCTTGTGTTTTTTTATTTTTGTGAAAAATATCACAAAACTGAAGATATTATTATTATCCTTTTTTTTAGTTGAAGTCTGGCTTCTCTGGGTAAGTGCAACCAGATCTTTGAATCACCACGTTCGATGCATAACAACCTGCTTTAACACAATCTTCAATTGCTTTCCCTTTCACCAATTGTGCCATAAATCCTCCCACAAATGCATCACCTTTAACATAAAAAAAACATCAATAAGTATTCGGTTTTCCGGTTTTTCCGGTTTTTTCGGTTTTTTCAAATGTTAAGTGTGTGTACCTGCGCCATTGGTGTCAACAAGCTTCTCCTTAGGGAGAGGAATAACTGGGAATGTCTTCACTTTGCCATCTTCAGCAACAACAACTGGATCTGCTCCTTGTGTAATCACTGTGATCCTCTTTCCTGTTACCTTAGGCATCTCTGAGATCTTGAGAGCTATTTGCTCTACATCTTCAGTCTATATAAACAAAAGTTTAATTAATTAATTGATTAATTATTATCTCTGTTTATAACTAAAACAGAGAGTTTAATTTAGTTACCTCCCAGCCATGAACTCTGGAGAAGGTTCTTGCTTCAGTTTCATTACCAAAAACGTAATCCATGTATCTGTTTCAAAACAATGCAGAGTGAGTTTTCACGTAATGGAGAAGAAAAAGAGAGTTTAAGGATATGATTTTGTGCTTACGGCAAGAACTTCATTTGCACATCTTTGAAGAATTCACAGATGAATGGAGCAGAAAGGTTCATTGTGAATACCTAAAACGATTAAGTGAACGGTTGATTAATACTAAACTTGAGATTTTTGCTGATTATGTCTTATCTATATATATACCTTGTTGTTTGCAGCGGCGTGTTCAGATACCAACTGAATGGATTCAGGAGATACAGTGAGGAAGAATCCAGCAATGTAGTAGAACTTGGCCTTCTCAACTAAAAAACATATTTGTATTCACAGTTATATATCAGAACCATTATGAAATATATACAGATTTGTGTAAAAGAAGAATGAAGATTTTACCTAGTGCCCAGTTTTCAGGCTTCTTAAGGTGTTCAACCTTGTAACAGTTAGCAGCGGAGAGATTGGCGATAAGCGATCTTTCTCCACCGACAACACAGACACCACAAGTTCCAGTAGGTGCTGATTCATCTTCGTAATAGTGAACCTGATGATTACCAAAAAGCAACATTTTAATCATAACTTCCATAAGACATTGGACTCAAACAAGAGAAGATTCAGGATACACAAAGCTTACATTGACACCAGCTGCTGTAGCGTCTTTCTTCATTGCTTCTCCGTATTTATCCTTTCCAATGGATCCCATGTAACTGGTTGCTCCAGGGATTTGAAGCATCCACTGAGCCACTTTGATTGAGTTCTGAGTAGCACCTGATGAAAGAATTGAATCATGAAAGTGATCAAAATCTTGCTAAAGGCAAAAGACGAGTAAAGAGTTACAGGATCTTAAGTTACCTCCAGCAATG
This sequence comes from Euclidium syriacum, assembly GCA_900116095.1. NCBI lineage: Eukaryota > Viridiplantae > Streptophyta > Magnoliopsida > Brassicales > Brassicaceae > Euclidium > Euclidium syriacum. Next base: position 13,276,443 of record FPAK01000007.1, read on the forward strand.
TACTCAACATTGGACTTGCTGCTCAATTCTTCGTACCTATAACAAAGAACACGAATTTGCAAGTGAATCTCTATTTTATAAGCCAAAGAAATTAGAATCTTTTTACATTTACCTGAAAACTGTGAAACATTCAATCTCTACTAATATTAGCAAGATCCTTAATACGTTTCAGATACCAGAATGTTTCCCTTCTCAATTGATAAAACTTAATCTCACTCACAAAATCAAAGTTCAATACAGGACTCATAGAGATTCCATTTTCAAGAAACAAAAATTAACAATCAATCTCTATTCCAGCATAAGCAACATTCAGATACCATAGATTCCTTTCTCAATCCATAAAAACCAATGATTCAGGACGCGTAGAGATTCAATTTCAGGAAACAAAGCATAGTAAATTCAAATGTCAACAAGATTGAACGCAAATCTAATCAATAACCAAAAAAGCAGAGAAGAAAAAACGTAAATCCTTACATAGGCAAATGCTTCTCCTCGGCGAGAATCGCATTGTTCAACTTGATGTCGTATCTGTTCACGATTACAGAAAACATCAAATCAGAAAACGAAAATCAAAACGAAGCTATTATATCACAGAGATTCAAACAATCAAATCCAGATTCAAATCGAAAAGCCCAGAAAGTACGAATACATTGAAGAACAGAAACATCTGAAAAAGAGGGATCTGAGATTATTCTTACTTGGTGAGAAAATCCTCGTCGACGACGGCAGAGATATCAAGGAGTGGATTACCCATACCGAGAAGGATTCCATCGAAATCAGCAGAAGCAGCCATGATGATGATGAATCTGAGAAAAGAGAGATTGAGAGAAAGGTTTTTTAGATTCAGATCTGGTGGAGGCAAGTTTAGTGGTGAGTGAAGCCTGAGTTTATAATTAGAGCTCGCGGAAGTTGGTACACCAACGACATAATTCTCTTTTTAGGTTTTTTGAATTATTTTTTAACTTTTTTAAAAAAATAATAATTATTTTCCATGTTTATTTTTGTCGGTGGACTCTTGCTTCTTTTTGTGGGCCGAATAATTAGCCAAATTCCATAACTTACGAATCCACAATTATATTTTTATAATCATTTCGTCTTTTTATTTCATTACAACCGTACTTTTCCATAAACATAATCATCCACGGATTTTATAATTAAAGTAAGTTTCTTCATTTGATGGTTGTCGTTTAATTCTACAAATAAAGCAAGAAAACACAAAACTATTCTTATGATTTCAGAAAGAATCCTCTGTTTTTGAGGCATAAACAATAACATCTTTAAAAAAAAAAAGTAATTAAACTTTCATGAAAATCGAAAAAGAAAGCCAATAATGACAGTTTTTTTTTATTATTATTCTAAATTTGTGAAAAAACGTAAGAAACAAAAAACAAGAATTTTCAGAGGCTAAAACGCTCAAAGCCTCCACATGATTTTTGGTAAAAGAATTGAGATTTTACGATGAAGTTTTTTTTTTTTTTTAAATTTCAGAGATGATCACAAATTGCTTTTGTGAATTCAGTAGTAGTCGAAGAACCACCAAGATCCGCAGTTCTGTATTTCCCTTCAGCTATGGTATTGATAATCGCACTGTGAATTTGCTCTGCTTGTTCATTAAACTTCAAATGACGTAACATCATCACTCCACTCAAAAGCAAAGCCGTTGGATTCGCCAAATTCTACAACAAATTCAAATAATCAAATAATAAACCATTTAGATGAACGAAATCCGGTACGGTTCGGTTCAGTTTCGGTTATTAAGAACTCACCTTTCCAGCAATATCAGGAGCAGAACCGTGAACTGCTTCAGCAAGTGCTACACCATCTTCACCGATATTACAACTGCATTTAAAAGATAATTAAGCTCATAATCATACTAAGCAAATGTGATTACACAATACACACCTTGGAGTTAATCCTAATCCTCCAACTAATCCAGCACACAAGTCACTGATAATGTCACCGTAAAGATTCGGCATCACTAATACATCGAAAAGCGCAGGATTCTTCACAAGCTGTAAACATTTTCAAGATTCTCAATCCACATATTCCATAATACAAAAGATACGTAGATTTGGTGTTGTTGTTGTCAAAAAAAAAAAAAAAAAAAAAGATTTGGTGTTGTAAGCTTTACCATCATACAGCAATTGTCGATAACAACTTCCTCGTAAGTGATCTCTGGATACTTCTCAGCAACTTCACGACAACACTGTTAAAACGAAAAAGGAAATGAACATCGAACACAGTAAAGAAAAACCTTATAATCATTCATGGAAATGGAAAATAGAGCAAGAACCTTGAGGAAGAGACCGTCAGTTTTCTGCATAATGTTAGCTTTATGAATAGCAGAAACTCTTTCTCTTCCATGAGTCTTAGCGTAATGAAAAGCATATTCAGCAACTCTTAAACTCGCTTGACGTGTAATGATCTTAAGACTCTCCACTACACCTCTAACAACTTGATGTTCAAGTCCACTGTATTCGCCTTCGGTGTTTTCTCTGATAGTAATGAGATTGACATCATCGTAACGAGTTTTGTAACCAGGAAGACTGTAACAAGGTCTAACATTGGCGTATAGATTCAGTTCTTTCCTAAGTGTTAGGTTTAAAGAACGATGACCTTTTCCAATTGGTGTTGCCATTGGACCTTTTAAACCGACTTTGTTTCTACGAACTGATTCGAGACTTTCCCATGTTAAGAAACTTTGTGTTCTTGGATCGATTTCAGTGCCGACGTAGTGTTCTTCCCATTCTATTGGCACATTAGCTGTTGTAAACACCTGTCATCAACAAAATTGACTATCAAATCAAACAGTTTTCGTGTAACTTTGATTTCAGAGCTCCAATTTTCATACAGAAAATGCAGATTATCAATGAAATTGAGTATCAATACTCTGAATTCCCAGAAATCGCAAATTATGGTAGACAATTCAATATTGAAATCAAACAATTCTCTTGTCTCTAAAATTATCAGCGAAGTTGACTATCAGTACTCTGAATTTCCACGAATCTAGACAATCCAAAATTGAAGCCAAACATTTCTCGCGTAAGTAAAAAGTCTCAGAACTCGAAATTCTAAGCAGAAAACGCAAGGATCAGTAACAGAATACGAAAATTATCGACGAAATTGACTACTAATAATCTGAATTCCCAGAAATCGCGAATTATTGTAGACAATACCAAAATTGAAATCAAAAGAGTGACTCGTAATTAAAGTTCCAGAACTCGAAATTCTACGAAGAAAAGAGACTAGGATTCGGAACCTTTTTAACGGATTCAGCGATCTCGGGACCGATCCCATCGCCAGGGAAGAGGGTTGCGGTGATCGGAGTAGAGGAGGAGGAGCAAAAAGCCCTAGCGGCGGAAGTAGCAGCACCTGAGTTAGAGTTCACGGTTCCAAGGATCTGACTAGATCGGTTTCCGATTAGCCGTCTAGCGAGATTCGCTGCCATGGACATCTCTTCAAACCTCAAAAGGACACAGCGAAAAAGAAATTATTCGAAAGGGAGAGAGAAGAGACTTTTCTGCGTTGGGTTAAAAAGTTGTATGTGTACTTCTTTAGAGCGAATAATCCCATTTCTCCATTAAAAAACGCCGCGTAGTTTCCTTTTGAGGCCAAAACGGCACGAAGTAGTTGCGCCAAAATACCAAACGAAACGTGGTAAGGCCTAAACCAATTTTATTTTGCTACTGGCCCAATAACAAGATATTACAATTTGAACCGAATCGAGATCGAACTGTGCACTTGAAACGTAACTTTATCCCTAACTTTATTCATTGATCCATAACAGTAAGTCCGTAACATACAGTAAAATCACAAAGACAGCTAAACCTCCGGTGACTTCTCCGAAACTTTTGGCGGCGGTGCAGGTACCGGTCCATTAGCAAACGGCGGTCCATAGTGAAAATTCGGTGGAGGTCCAGTAACTTCTCGCCGACCGATTATTTTTCCGATGAGATAAAAAGCGATCGCGACGATCAGGAGGAGAAGAATCACCGGAAACGATATGTAAATCACATAACCCATGGCTTCGCTTAGTTACTCTGCTGGTACGTTTTTTGTTTCACTGAAAGTGAGGGACGATTCGAGAAGAAGCTTGATTATAATTGCATCATAAGGACACGTGTCAGTACTTTAGCATCGTTACGCTTAGATGAATAAGCTTAAATCCGGTTAAGAAGATTTTAACAATTCAAACCGACGAATTTTTTATGATTCCGCATCAAATTACACAAACCGGATTCGGTTTGTAGCTATTGGTCCTATATGATATATGTATAGAAAACATAACATTACAACCAAATTAAGAAACGAAAATTCTGAAACAACAAAAATCCATTTTTTCCTTTTTTTTTCTTAATACACAATTTTAACGGAACCAGAGAGACCAAAATCAAAAGCAAAAAACTTTCGATTTCTTCTTCGTCTTCCTCATCATCAGATTCTTAAATGTCGTTTTCTTCTTCATCTTCAACCCAATGATCCATACCCACCAGACCCAAGTGCATTCAAATTCTTTCTCGAACCAGGTCCATCTTGACTCATACCACCCGGTTTATTCGATAACCGACGTTTATACCGTTTCAAAACCGAAGCTAAATTCTCTTTCCCTTTTGGGAAAGCAACGTCTCCTGCAGCTGTACCGGTTCGTCCTTTCCTACAAGAGATTGCGATTTCAACGTCTTTGATTAGCTCAAGAAGTGTAACTGCGGTTGTGCATTTCCCTTTCGCCGGTTTCGCAGCCGGTGGTAACATTCCGTTAGACGGCGGACTCGCTCGCTGATGACTCGCCGGAATTTGAAGACAAAAGCACGGTGTCATCGGTGTCCTTAGCTTCGAAAACGCCGGATCTATCACTCCCTGTTCAAAATCCATACATAATAAGTCTCGAAAATCGCGGTGAAGAGAAAACGCGATTTTAAATTACCTGAAGGCGGTTAAGAACGTAAGTGTATTTCCCCCAAAGCTCAGGACGACTCTCCATCAACGACAAATCAAGAACACGATGAATACACCAAACACCAAAGCTCACAATCAAATCAGCTCTCCAAACACAACCATCACCACAATTCGGAACCGAAGAAATCAACGGTTCACCCATATGACCAACCTGGTTCATCTCTCTAGCTTCAGCTTCATATATAAACTTCTCTCTCGCAGCTACTTTATCAATTAGCTCTTCATCAACTCCATCGCTTTGTCCAAACAACCATTCAGATCCTTCTAGCTTAATAAGCTTTAATATACAATGCCTAAACGATTGAAGCAGCTTCGCTTCCGCGTCAACAGTAGACGAACTCGAATTATTGTTGTTGTTGTTGTTGTTATTGTCAACGTTTATCGGATTCGATCGGTTATTATTAACAACACCATTCCTCTCCGCTACACCGAATTGCTCAAACGGTTGTCTAGACCAAAGCGAACCGGTTCCGGTTCCAGTCCCTGTTGTTGGACTCTGTGACAAACTATACGCATCTCTATAACCGGAAGATACACCAATCCGTGACGATCCGAGATTCGAATACAACGATGACGGACCATAAGACGACGCCGTATAAGTTCCTCCGACTCCGGTTGATGGATCCCAATAACCGGTTTTGTTGGTATTAGGCAAATGCATATTCCTCGCGGACATAGCTAAACCGGAAATATCCGGCATGCTATTATATTTCTTCTCGTTCGCAACAACGGCGGTGGTTACAGTATCGGAATTCGGAACACCGGCGTAATAAGAAGATCTTTCAGATTGTCTTGACAAGTTTCTCGACCGGTCGAAATTCTCAAAACCAGGAGCCGGTCCAGGAGTTAAACCGTTATGTGACTTCTGTTTCAAAGCTAAAGCCAATTGCTGTGTATAACTTAACGAACCGATCGCCATTGATCTAGTAGTAGTCGCCGGAATCTCTCCACGGGATTGTAAAGCTTCGAGTCTCTCTTTCGCTAAATTGTCGACGTAAGATTTAATCTGGTATCCATGAATCGTAGCAGGTTGTTGATGTTCCCAACCTTCTGAAGAAGACGGAACTCGAAGACTAGAGTATCGTCTCTCACTCAATTCATAAGCATTGTTCGCATTGGTTGTTGCAGTGTTACCATAAGCACTCAACATCTGCATACGATTAACCAAAGGAGACGAAGTCGGCGACGAACCACCTCGTTGTAATCCATACAACGAATCAATACTCCCTCCAGGTGTTGTTCTCTGTTGCTTTAACGAATCATATAAACTCGAATCCAATCCTTTTGCAGTTGGTGACATACAATATCCACTGTTACTCATGTCCTTTACGTAAGAATCTGCTTTCGATGATAACTTTTGATCCGGAACACCGCCGAGTAACTGATCTAGCTTCTTCGCTCTTGCTTCAGCGACTAACTGTCCATGAAAATCGTATAAATGTCCCCAAAACTCATCTAAGATCGCAGATAAGTGTCTCCGAGCAGCACGACCTAATCCTTGTAACCGTGAAAGACTTCCGGTACCACTTCCTGGTCCATCGTCACCTCTTAAGCTACGGAATGATGGTGGACCATCAGGTCCAACGTTATAGCTGTTGCTTACAGGAGCAGGTTTTGTTATAGCTTCGTCTTCCCATGAAACTCCTTCAACATCTTTTTCAATGAACTTGCTGTTGTTGTTGTTGTTGCTGTTGTTAATCTCCATCTCCATACTACTAACAGTCTTCTTCTCCACAGGACTCGTTGGTTCAATCTTCATCTTTGTTTCAACAACCAAATCTTTTTTATCACTAACCTCATTAGCCACCGACAAAAACTGTTCCTTCACTTCAGTCTCTTCCCGGAGAGTACTAACTTGAGGGGAAGAGAATTTCACATCTAAAACACTTTCCTCATGAGGACTCGATCGGATTTCTTGATCCGTCATCAGAATGTTTTCCGGTAAATCATAAACTGAGCTAGTGACAGACATCGTTGTAGTAGTAGTAGTCGTAGTAGTATCCAAATGATGTTCCTTTACTCTGTTTTCTAATCTTGATATCGATTCTTCTTCTTCGTTGCTCCGTCTTGTTTCGATTTCCTCTTCTTGAACAGTAGATGGATAAGATAAACCGTTTTGAACATCCATGTTCCATATCTGAGCTTCTACTCGATGACTCGCGGATTTCAACGGTGTAGCTGCAAGCCAGAGCATCAAACATAAAGAAGCACAAGACGATACAAGCAGAGTCGTGTACTGAAACGAAGTTCCCATAACAGTATTCCATCTCAAACCATTAGCCCATTCACTGCTTCCAAATACCATCTCAACAATGAAAACAACGTTCAAACCGAGAAACCCGAGGAAAGTTGTAAGCGCAAGAAACTCGCCGATCTGAGGGATTTTATGAACACCCATGATTTGTCTTGAAGAGGCGATACGAAACAGAGGGATTACAGAGGAAGGAAGCATCATCGCTACAAGGACTTGAGTGAATATAAGTAACTGATATATCCCATCTGCACCAGCTGTCCATACGCAATACAGAGCCGGAGCAACCGCGAGGATTCGGATCGTAGTGCGATGAAGCCAACCGGGTATTTCTATCTTTAAGAAGTCGTGAAGGACGAGTTCTCCACCGTAAGCCCAAGATAGTGCAGTGATTTGACTAGAGAAGAACAAGAGCATTAAAAACACCAATGGTATAAGTGGACTCCTAAACACCTGCACTCAACAAATCAAGAAACTAAATCAAGAACATTGTCTTAACAACAATGAATTTTTTAGACTAATAGACAAACCTGCTCCACTAGTGACATGGCGTCTTGAAAAGTCAATACCACAAGGCCAGTACTGTAGAACACATTCGCAGCAGCGTTCATTAGTACGTAATTTACAAGTGAAAGTCCACTGAAGACGCAGAAGATGGCGAATAAATGGTCTTGACACGAGTTGCTCTTGTCAACATCTGAAGTAGACGAAGATGTTCTTTCCTGCAATTATGTCCCCATTGTTTAGTCACTTCTCAATGGAGAAAAGAGATAGATTGATAGATTGATAGAAAGAGATAAAGAAGTGTACCCCAGTGAAATAAGAATGGATATAAAAATTGTGAGGGACGATGCTTGCTCCAAGAAGACCCATAAGTGCAAAAGCGCTCTCTCCGTTTAACCGAGTTAAGACTCCGTTCATAGAGTATGGGATCTCAGATTGACTCATCAAGACACCAGATACATAAACAAGTAAAACCAAGCCTGCCGAGCAAATCGATACTGTATTCGCCACACCATTTTCCTGTCAAAAGATTTGTATTTCACATCAAGCAATAGTTTCATTACAAGAAAAGAAAAGATGAGAAGAAGAGTCATCCTCATACAAGGAAAGAGGCGAAAACAGGAAAGAAAAATGCATCCATGGCGGCCAAAAACACTCCAGTTGATAAGTCCACTCCTAAGAGAAGGTTAAGTGCATGTGCAACACCTATAACCTGTTTACATTGAGAAACTCAAATCAGAGGAATCAAAAAACATGATTAAAAACTTCAATAACGAAAGAGAAAGCGAGTTAACTACCATGGTAAGATCAAGTAGAATCGCTGAGAACTCTGCTTGAACTCCCAAGAACATGCAGGTCCATTTATCATACTCTTCATTGCAAATCTGTCTCAGTAAAGAACAACCAAATGTTAACAAGATCAAGAAAGAGATTGATTACTAAAAATTTAAAGGAAACATAAACCATTATATACCTGAGCTAAGTTTCGACCAGTGACAACACTGATACGAGCAGCAACATACTGACACAAGATGGCAGCAAAATTGAAGAGCAGAGTAATAGCAACCAAGTCATAACCAAAACGAGCACCACCTTCAATACTCGCAACCCATTTCCCAGGATCAATATATCCAACAGAAACCACAAGAACTGGAAGTAACGCAGGAACCATACGCTCCATTAAACCTAGCTGAGTTCTTCTCACATTCACAGTTTCAGCTTCCATGATCCTAACTCTAAATTTCAAATTCACAGATACACTTGCCTCATACAACACATAATCACCTTGTTTCTTTACACCTCTGTACAGTCTTTTTTCTTTTTTTTTACTCTTAAGTTAAGCTAGAGACGAGAACTTAATGCTGATTTCAACAAGATTTTAAGTTGGACCAAATGGAGGAAGCCCTAATAGAGCAACGACGAACAAGAGTACATAGACTTCCATAAGCATATAATACAGATAATATCTAAAACCATCCGAATCAGAGCTTTCAAACCTGAAAAATTACAAAAATTAAGGTTAAAAATTAAAATCGATCTTTATTAAGCTCAATTAGCTAATCCCAATACAACTTTACACTTCATCAAAAGCTTTTAGAAAGAATCGTAACGCTAACGAAAAGCTACAAATCAAAAAAGAAAAAAATGTAAAGATCCCGTATGATCTACGCATTCAGATCTTCAAGCAGAATGAAATTTTTAAAAAAAGGTCAACTATGGAAAATTAAGTTACAGTAGAAGAAAGCTATCTTCTTCCCCAAATCCCAGAAACCTAGACTGAGAGGAAAAAACGAAAATCCAGAGATCTGAGCTACGAATTTGAATACGATCCACTTGAAATGAAATTAATAAAAAGCTGAAAACAAGCAAAAACCCACACAGAAACTCTCATTTGCGCACAGAATCCAAGACGGAAACTAGAAAAACCCCTTTTTTAAAAATAAAAAAATTAGGGGTTTTAAGTAGAAGAAGAACGTCATCATCATCATCATCATCAATCTCACCTGTGAAATCGCCATGATCGCAAGTTGACCTAATTTAACCAGTGAGAGAGAAAGAGAAAGACTTAAGAAAAACGGATCTTCAAAGAGAAAAAACTCTTATCAAAGCCACGAGAGAGAGAGAAAGAAAGAGCTCAGTTCCGTCCAAGAAAGAGAGATAAAAAGAGATCCAAAAAAAATCAATTTTTATATTATTATATATATAATTTATATATACATACATAAACAACTGTATCTATAGGTTTTTCTGAAGGTTATGGGTGCTTGTGCCACCTTGAAAGAAAGAGAAACAGATAAATTATTAATATAAAAATAAAGTAATATTCTTTTCTTTTTTTTCTTATCGTTAAAAAAGGGAAAAAAACGTCTTTTTAATTAATTGCAGGTTTATAAATATCTTAACATTTTTTAATTTGGTTTTTGATTCCAAGATAAGTGGACAAGAGAGAAATTATTATTATTTTAAAAAAATCTGGACCCCGTTCTCTGGTAATAATAGGTATCAAAAAATACTAAGGTAAAGTACCTTTTATAATTGCTATATCGAAATTATTTGTACTTTAGACACATCAGAAAATGAGTATAAATGACATCAAAATAATGTTAGTTTTTTTTGGAAATAGGACTAATAATAGATGGATTCTTGATTTACTAACATATAAGCTTATGATGAATGTATCTTTGCTAAATAATATCTATCTAATTCATTAAAGGAAATCTAACACTAAAGTTAGATACAAATGTCAGCTATTTAACATCATATCATGTTCTGATGTTTAATTATAATTTTTCAAATGAGACAAAACGAATTTTTATAGATTTTTCATATCTATGTCAAATTAACTTAAAATATAAAGTTTTGAATTTCTTGATAAAAAAATTTTGTATTCTAACAAAGATATATAGAATAAATTAAGATTGAAAAATGTCAAAATATAAAATCATATATGCAAATAGTATAAAGGAATTTGAGTGATAAAAGCCCTGTTTTAAGTAATTAATTGTTTGGATCAAATTTTGTATTTCTCCGATGGATGAATTTGTTTTCCATTGAGAAAATAGATGTTGCGATTCGTGGTGAGTGTAGAATTAGAGATTCGTCAGCAATCAAATGAACATATGCTTAATTCATGTAAATGCATCTTCGCTTCTAGATGAATTTTTCCGTCACAATAACATGGTCAAGGCAGAGTCTGGAATGACGTAACAGGGGTTGTAGTTCTAAAAGTCTTATTACAGTGAAGTCAGATTTGGGCGACGTAGTTAGATGGAAAGTCAGTTTAACAAGAGAAAAGTGGAGGTCATGGTTATGGACTTTGATTTAGTGATATTTAACCCAATCTCATATTTTGTGAGGATTAGAAAAAACAAATCTCAATTTTTCAGATGGAGGTTGGAACTATTTAAAAGGTTTATGATGATCATAAGGGACCAGATTTGAGGAGAAGGAGAAGCCATTTTAGCTAGTAAAAACAGTATGTCTCGTTTGTATATCATAATGGGAGATTGTTTTAAGACTAATAAGGGGAATGAATAGTTCTTCTAGAAGAGATTGGGCCTCCGCACGAGTGGTATTATCCATAATAGATAATGAAGTTTATAGTCTGATCGAAGAAGTACAAGTGATGTATATGGCCAACAATGTAAACTAGTTGAATCAAATACTCTAACTCCCTCCTTCTCAAAGTAATTTTGGAGGTAGTTATAGTGGAATATACATTGAACAATATAAGCTAGTTGAACCAAATACTTTAACCCCCTCTTTCTCGAAGTGATTTTAGAGGTATCCATTAGTGAAATACACATTTTTATGGGTGGATTGACCCGGTGGATGGCCATTGAAAGGATACTTTGACCGGTAGTCACGTGATTGGATTGCATTTTGAAGTCCATTTGCATGTTGAATTAATGCTTCATTGACTTCATCGTAATGCGTTCTTGGGATACTCATGAAACTTTGTCACTGATGAGTCTCAGCTTTGTAGATTGGATATGGTGCCAAGATCGATATCAAAATTGTGGTTTGTCTCGTGTTCGGATATTGTAACATTTAGTTGGATCAGTCTTGTTAATGTTATATTGAGATTAGTGTGTTTCGTATCATCAATTATTGGCTTTGAATGTGAAATGGTTTTGGTGCGCTTTGCTGTTTCGAAGATGTTCACACCAATGTTGGATTTTTGGTTTACCTATCTTGACAAGACCTAGAAGTGATTCATGATGGGTTATCCAGATAAGAGAAAAGCTTATTATGTACGCTTTCATGTGCTGTTTCACTTGCTTGAAACTTTTCATCGACGATTTTTATATTAATCAACAGATAAACACCAAAGTTGTGAAGCTTACAGCGATATCTCTAGAATTTGTGATTTCATTTTAGTTTATGGATGATAGGATACGTCTAAAGCTTTTGTAATTAAGTGGTTGAAAGTTCGTATTGTAATTCCCGATATTCATATTAATATCACTAGTTGACAAAAGAAAAAAAAAAATTCAAAACTGCCTTTGAAAAATGACGTTACTTGAGAATGTAATTGCCAATACAAAATCACAAATAGACGTTATCAAAAGGTGAAGTTGTTGACTGAGAAAAAGAAATTGGAAAAAAAAAATGAGAGCGTTAATGCCCTCCATATATATATAAAATCAGGAAATAAAACAGGATTGGACATATTATACTCTAGAGTACTAAAAAAAAATAAGACCTTATATGGCAAGTTTCTGTGAATAACTATAAAAAGATTTGTATGCGTGTATATACATATTTATTAACTTTGCTGTCATGTTTCTAAAGATCTATATTAATTATACAGAATACAAATTTGTCCAAAATAAAAACTCAGAGTTTTTTTATTTATTTGCCCTTTTATCTCAAACTATAAGATTTTAATTTTTTAAAATTGGTTTAATTAAACCTTTAACAATAAAAAATGCGATTTCATATATTTTTAAATGTTGGTGTGATTCGTTTATAGTTGAAAAGTTGCTATAATATTTTTTCAGTGTAGATATATTTTTTACAAATGTAAAGTAAAGTTTTTTAAATAATATATATATATATATATAATATGATAAATTGATGATAAAATCTAACATAAGGTTGTTAAAAGGTTATATATTTATGCAATTTTTTATTACTGCTAAAAAATTCATAGCAACATTTTAAAATCATATTTGACCATGTCATTTTTACCATAGATAAAAAACCAAGTACTGTACCATTTTAATATCAAGGTTTAGTTTATAAAAAATATATATATAAAAGTTTAGATTCTACACTAACATTTTTTTATGTTTTAATAAAATGACACGTCTCACATATTTAGATATCTTTTCACAACGAATAGATTGCTGATGATGAATTTAACTCAAAAAAATTTAATTAATGATGATGACAATTTATAATTTCTCGCGTTTAGTTTTCCAAATGAGTTCTCATCTCTCATTATGCATTTTGACTATGTGATGAAGGCATATACATCAGATTTGTTTCGATGTAATATCTAGTTAGTAGTTGACATCAGGTGGATCTCCATGTTCTTCCTTTCTACCTCATTCACTTATGTCCCAAGAAACGAAAATTGTATAGCCGATGAGCTAGCAAAATCGGCTCTAACGTCAATGACCACGAACCTCTTTGTATCCACCTTCACTGGTGTATAGTGTCTATACTCATTTTAATTTCACTGGTGTATAGTGTCTATACTCATTTTAATAAAAGTATCTTTTTCCAGACCAAAAAAAGAAAGGAAAAATAAAACATAAACCATATGTATATGGCAGTGTTTAGTGACGTAAGAAAAGCTGTATATGTTGATGATAATAATGATTATTTAAGACTTTAAGTTTGAAAGAGAAAGTCTACTTTGATTGTAACTTTTTTTTATTGATGTGGTAAAGGATGTATCATATAAATTATAACACCACAATTTTGGAAAAATGGTAATGCATAAGAGAGGATTAAAATAATTGAATTGACTATTTATATCATCAAAATGCATTTATATTTTCTACAATAAATTTTGACAGAACTCCATATTTAAAGGTGTTTGAGTTGGAACAATTTAAAAATGAATGACTTATTAGAAATTAATTTTTAGTATTGTATAAGTGTAGATAAAATACAGAAAAAGTATCTAGTGATGATTTATATGGTCAACTGATAATTCTTCCAAACCTCCTAAAGTAGCACACCAACATTGGATGAAAAGGAGTTCACGGATTAGAAGAGGGGAGAATAGATCACTCATCATTATATTACTCTAATTCAAACAATATGATTAACATTGGGTTTTATCAGTATGTTAAAAAAAAAAAGGTAAGTGTAATGTGATAATATAACATTAACTTTGGGTTGATGAATAGTTAAACCAAATCTACTATCTGAACCAGATTTTAGTATGGTTAATATAATACTCATCAAAAATCAAACCCTCCTATACCGAACAGACCAAATATCAAAAACCCAAAACCAACAAAAAATAAAAGAGAACTAAAAAATTTTAAGTAAAATTTATAATCAAACATAATCCACGTGTTCCTAATCATCTCCTACATAAATGGAAGTACAGCTTGAACTTTCGTTACCCATACATTGTACCTTACTATTTTTCCCAACCCTTTTTCGGATTTTTGTTTAAATTGTCACCATATATTTGATCTATTTATCATTATCCAGTCTCTTGAGCGTTGAGAAACTATATACACACAACCATACATATGCAGATTTATGTTTATTGTATAGGAAGCAAATTAAAACACAAGAAACTATATTTTTTGCATCAATGAAAAGAACATGGGCTCCTCCTAGTCCTATGTTTATGTATATATTCAATGAATCATAACATAGAGACCACACTTGTTTTTTATAATACTATAAATATTATATATATATATATATTGCCTATATTCTTAAAAGAAAAATTCAAGTAATAACAATATAATAACCATGTATAATATATAGTTGTGTAGGTAAAACCGTTCGACATGATTTCGTTTATTAAGATAAAATTATATATCGTAAATGTGGTGCAAATAGAATTGGATCTTTGTAATGTAGATAATCTTTAGACTCGCTTGGGAAATTACTTTTTGTTGTTGCAAATGTTGCATGAAATTAGATTCATATATCATGAATAAACAATAAGATCATTATTTATAATATGATAAAGTAATATATATTTTTCTTGTCACAAAATAATATCTTCTAATAATAGAAAAAATAATGCATCTTTCATTTAGGAAAAAGATAGATTTTTTCATGCATATAATATATATACGTATGTTACTAAGATGACCAAATGTAATAAACTCACTCTCGTTTTTTCTAAACTAATTTGTAGATGTAATATAGTTTCACCTTCTTCTTTTTCTAATTACACTCCATCAACCTATTCTATAATGGCTAATCATTTCACATATTCTAAGACTTCAGAAGTTAACTGTTGTAGATTTTTAGAGAATTTTTTTTAAAAAAAACCACGAAAAGGTCACAATTCTTAAAAGAGTCAGATAGTCAAATCTCACTTACATATGAAATTTTATGAATGTACAGATCAAAAATCTTGATATTTTTTCATAATGAAGTTTTTCAAAAGTCTCGTTGAGTTTATTTGGACAGTTAATTAAGTAAAAGAGTAAACACCAAAAAGGGAACAAAGCTACATGGTACAGATCATTCATCAGCTTAAAGAATCTTTTTTGTCTCTATTTTTTAACTAGATTGTGATCTTTTGGGCTTTGTGTCCAAATATTTATTTATTATTAATTATATATTAGTTAAAGTTGATTTTGTTGAACATAACCTTTCATTAGTGTAAGAGACAAATTAGAATTATTTTTTGCTTTCATGGTTCACTGAATCTTTTCGGGCTTAAAACACATGGTGGGTGGGTTCATAAGAATTAGAGATTTTTCGTTAATTTATTAATTAACCTCGAATTAAGAGGCGTCAGTTACAAAATCAGAACTTGTTTAAATTGTTCAATTAATTGGTTCGTATCAATAAATGTTTTCGGTTAATCAAGTGGGGTATTTTTTATATATTTGTTTGGTTCTAGTTATAAAAAGATATTTTATTAGACTTATTTCGTGGGAGACCATAAGAATAAGATCGAATCGGGATGTCTAAGCAGGAGACATATGTGTATTAATTAAATTAAAAAATCCGAGATTATGTTATGATTTTATTTTCATTAGCCTATTTGTCAATTCCATAATAATTCCCAATTTGTCATCTTATCGAACCTCGTTTGTTCATCCAAGAAAGGTTTATTGTCGATCCTAAAATGGGATTCGATTTGAGATGAGATTAAGACTTATATGGACTTTCAATTTAAAACCAATTGTCTCAAATTAGATTGACCCTTAAACCTATTATATATTAAGTCACAAACTTTTCAACTACTGATATGGGACTTTCATCTCTAATATGACTTCCTCAATGTTAAATTCAACATTTACTCCAACGTTTACAAGATATAAGACTCCTTTACCGATATAAGACTCCTTTACCGCTAGCTCGGCATTGAAGTTTCTAGATGTCCCATAGAAATTTTCTTTCTAAAAAAAAAATAGTATGCTAATGATATCATGTCATATGTTGGTTTTGTTTGATACTAAGCCTTCTCCAACTCTTGTCAAGCATAATCAAAAGCTTCACAAGAAAGATAATCATTTTTTCTAATGCTAAATATTACCATGAGCTAGTGGAACGTCTCAACTATCTAGCAATCACACGTCTGAGCTTAGTTATATGGTTACATCCTTTCTAAATTTATGCATGCACCTTGGCTTGCTAATTAGAAACGATCCTTACGTAGTTCATATCTTTATAGGTATCTAGGTTACTAGATATTTTTTTTGTTTCAAATGCAACATGGACCTCACATCCTTCTATTACTTTAACTGACATCTTTATTCATTTCTCGCTGGTATTTGGTGATATTTATTGTCTTCCTTGACTGTTCACTCATTTCATGGAAAACCAAGAAACAATCTATTGTCTCTTGTTCTTCTGTCGATTTTGACTATCGTACCTTGGCCTACACACTCTGCTAGCTCAAGTAGCTCAACGCTTTTCTATATACATTTGGCATCTCACACTTAGCTACTATGAATCTTATTGTGACAATCAATCAACATTTTTCACGAGCGCACCAAACACATTAAAGTTGATTATCATCAAGTTCAAGATGCCATTACCAAAAAAACTTATTGTCACACGGGATGCCCCTTCTTGTAATCAGTTAGCGACATTCTCACCAAAGCATTGAGTTGACCTTTATTTAAATCTCAATTGTTCCAAGTTGGACATTCAAAATCTTCATGCTCCAACTTAAGGATAAATATTTAGAATATTCCTTTATTTCTTGTTTATATATTTACCCTCTAAACTCTTGTATAAATATTGGATTAACCTTATGAAATAATATAACAATTCTTCTCCAATTATATGTACATGATCTTCCACATAATGCACAAATTGTAAGTGTGTGAAAGTGAAAAACATTTCTCTCTGTTACATGTGTATGTTGCCTAAAATTGATTAGCCTTCTTATGACCTCTTCATCATTAATAACTTGATCTTCTTTTTTGCGTCTTTTAGAGTGAGTCGTGCGTTACATTCAACTTGATCTTTAACGTTTATTTACGCTTTTAGTTCAAGATTCTTTTTTTTTTTTCTCAATTGAAATATTTATGACTCTTTAAATTGATGAGTTTTTGTGCATTGAACTCGATTTTAGATTCCATCGCATATATTAACATTCTCACCAAGACATTGGGCCAACCCACCTTTGAATCTCTATTGTCCAAGTTGGACATTCGACATTCCAACTCGAAGAGAAGTATTTTAGAATGTCACCTTATATTTTGTATGTTATATATGGTATACCATACTATTTACACTATAAAACTTTGTATATATGTATGTGGCAATCTTATGAACTAATAAAACATTTTTTTCTCTTATTCTATTTTTACATTGATTTTCCACAAAATAATAGAATACACAAATTGTAAGTGTGTGAAAATGAATAGTGTATATCTTTGTTATGTGTGTCTGCTACCTAAAACTGATTAGTCATTGACATTGTTATGACCTCTTCATCTTTTCAAGAGTTCGATTTTTATTTTTTTTTGCGTTTTTTTACAGTAAATCGTGTGTTACATTCAACTCGATATTTAACATTTAACTACAATTTTACTTCAAAAATTCTTTCTTTTTCTCAGATAGAATCTCTATGGACTCCTTAAACTGATGGACTTTCGTGCATTGAACTCAATTTTAGGCATCATCTTATATTATCAATCTATTTATGCTTTAAAGTTATCGGTTAGGTCGTTTATAATGATTTTATTTGGATTATATTTATATGTGAGATCTTACACCAATACTCTATACATTCATCAGTTGTTTAATCAAACTAATCAATAAGTAAAAACTCAAACACAAAATAATCTAGTTAAAAATTTAAAACAAGATTTATAGAGCAAAATTGATTACTAAATTGAAGTGACTGAAGTTAATTGTTTTCTTTTGTTGAGAAACTAATGTGATTCGTTTTAATTAGCAACTATACAACTTCAAAAAATTTAAAACAATAAAACCCTAGACTAATATGAGTTACACACTATATAGGCTGTCGATAAAATTGATAGGAATTTTTTTATATATATTCAATAAAAAAAAGTAAAATTAAAAAAAAATATAAATTAAAATATTTGATTTTTTATTCAATTACTATTGGTTGTAAGGTATGGAAAATTATTCTCATTACAGAATTGATACATTTATCATGAAATATTAAAATTTTCTTTAACATGTATAAAAATTATAGAAAATTTATTATCTGGAAACATAGGGAGTATATAATTATATCTTCAGCAACAAGTGTGTCACAATGAATAGAAGTGTTTAAGTAGGGCCAACAACAAATAATAAGTTTTGTATGAGGATATGATACACTAATCTGAAGAAAAAAATCCAGTTGATGGTAATGATTTAGGAAATTTGAAAATATTAATTGCATATATTTGTGCAAAAACCTTGAAATGGAAACAGAAGAAGAAGTATTATATTACAAAAGCAAGAATCGAAATTTCATATAGCATGAGAAAAAATCCAACAACAAATTACAAATTTTATTCCTTAATTTAATTGAATTTTGACTTTATGGATAATCACCTTTAGTCACCAAGATATATCAAATTTTGGAGACTTTTTTGTTATGAATCGTCTCATAATTCAGTTTGATGCATCTTTTATTTATTGTGTAGGGGCACATATTCCTACAACAAAACAATTAAATTGATTAGGACTGTTAAACCAAACTAGGTTTTATTTAAATGGTTTTTAGACTTAGTTTAAAATGATCAATTAACACCTAAGAAGATAATTAAGAAAAACCAATAAAAGAAAAACAAATAAATAGTATGTTTGTGATAAATGGTCTTGTTTAGGGTTCCATCTTCTATATGTTCTTACCTTTAGTTTTGTTTAACCAAGACTTTGATATATAGTCTAATTTAGAATTTTAGAATTAAATTAACAGTTTCTCAATTTTTACCTCCAATTTTTGAACCAGCTCTTTTGCAGTTGACGCAGATACAATAATATCTCGAGCGTTTGGAAGAATAAATCCTTCCTCGACGGCTTTATCAATGAATGATAGTAACGCATTGTAATATCCATCTACATTTAACAAACCAACCTGCAATGAAAACAATCTCACAATTTATCAATTTAATCATCTATTAATATTGGTTTTTGTCTTGTATACATACCAAATTAAAAACCCGTTTACTTACCGGTTTATCATGTATACCAAGCTGTGCCCAAGTTATCACTTCAAGTAGCTCCTCTAGTGTACCATAGCCACCTGATGATTGTGAGTTAACTTGTCAAAGTGGCATAAATAGTAAATATTTTCAGAAGATTTTTTTTAACTTTCATTTTTGACCTATAAAAAAAAGTCAACATTTGAATTATTGATAAGTCCTTCTCTTCTCTTAGGTGTACTTTTTAAGTCAAAGGTCAAATGGTTAGTGCACTTATTATAATGAATCACTACAATAATTTGCTACTAAATTACCGTTTTGCCCCTCCACGAATATTCCCACTCCCCAACTTTTATTATATTACCCGAAAAAGAAGAACAATCTTTTTAATGCCTGTTAAAAAATCTATAAAAATTCAAGACATAAATGAGAACATTAAAATTTCTCAAATTGGATAAGAAGATATATCCTTTGTCGACTTCTAAATTTTAACTGCCTATTGGATGTTGATGTATCAAATAAATTATTTTATTTTTTTCACTTTTATTTTTAAAATGATTTGTCGTGATTCTTTTAATTCTCTTAACTCCTGGGATCTATCTCCCACGTATTAATTATATCAACCTCAACCACATGTTATTAAAACGCACTCCTTAAAGAGAAAGTTTTTTTGAATAATGACAAAATATAAATAAAGCACTATAACACACATCACCACAAATCTAACTACTTAACTTTCAAAGTATAATGTGAACACTAAACATGATCACGTATGTTTTGTTTATTGTTAACCGAAAAAATCTGTACCAAAATTCATACTAATTCTCAAAACATGTAGAACAGTTTATAACTTTTTGATGTTTCGTTACTTTTTTTATAATTGACATTCATTTAACTTTTGCGTATTTGAGAAATGATTTCACTATATACTATACGGAGTACATAACATGTTTAAAAAAACAAAAAAAAAAACAAAACCTTATTAATCTATAAAACTAAAACTAGTTTTTCGTATTTTATGATTATCGTAGAAAAACTCTATTAAATTAACGTTTTCCCACTATTTAAATATTCAGCTATTATGTAATTCTTTTATCTGATTAACATATCAATCAAACTCGTATGTACTATCGTAAATTCATATTCATATCAAGTTTAAATAATATGATACATATTTCGAAATTATCAGAAAAAGTTTTTACAATTGATGAGTTATCAAAATGAGATTAATTATTAGAGATAACTACAAAACGATGCATTTTTCATAAGAGTATTCTAAATATATACACTTTTAAAAAATCACAAAAACAAAAACATTATTTATGATTATACCCTAAAACAACCATATACAAACCCCAACAAATGTTTTTATTAATTCAAAAAGTACTTTCACATTTTCGGATTTAAAAGTACCTATTCTGAAACGTTTTAAGAAAATCATGCATTTTCTATAATTAAGTTTTATTATTATTTCATTCATTTTGTAATAAAAGATAAAACAGAAAAGAGAGATAGAGAAAGAACGTACCAGGCAAAGCAATGAAAGCATCAGAATGCTTAGCCATTTCAGCTTTTCTTTGATGCATGTCTGCAACTTCTCTCACTTCTCCTACTGTTACTCCAGTAATCTTTATGTTTTTAATTTGTAAAAAATTAAAAATTAAAGAGAGACAAAGAGCATTATAATAATTATTATCATTACTACAATTCTATCCATCAATGAACTTTGATTTTTTTTTGTTTCTTACCTCTTGCAATAGAACGGGGATGACTCTGCATAATAAAACATATATATCCGTTTATTTCATAATTCAAAAAATAATAACCAATTATGAGAATTATAATGCATAAATTAATTACCCAATAACATGACGACCGCCATCATGAACAGCTTGAGACACCAAACCCATTAAACCTATGCTTCCTCCACCATAAACAAGATCAATCTTCTTCTTCACCTAATCATTCGAAATCCAATATAATGATTAACTCTCTAGTAAACATTAATATGAACCCTTTTTCATTAAAAAAAACTGGAAGCTCTTAAAACGAAATCTAGAACTCATTATTTATGTATGTGGAAAGATGGATAATTTGAATTATGGTCCCTTGACACCGATATGAATCATTCAACCAGTGGACTACAATGAATCCTAACGATGTTCTCGTAGAACACCATGTCTAAAAAGATAAGGTTTTGACACAAATCCAAATCAACTTCTCTAGTACAAATAAAGAAAATTCAAAACTACCATTTTCTTTAATACAAAAGGGAATCATTTTTTTTCACAAAAAGAGAAAAATGAAGTTTTAAAGAATCTTTAACAAGATTTCATGAATTTTTTTTAAGAAAAAAAACAGTATGAAGAATAAGATTGTAGACAAACCAATTCTTTGCCCAAATCAATGGCTGCATCTTGATAACTAGCTTTCTTGCCATTACTACTTCCACAAAAGACACAAATGCTTTTAAATCTTGAACTCTCTTTCGTCATCATCTCTCTTCCTTCTTCTTCAATATTAGCCTCCATTGTTATAACTTCTCAAACTCTCGAACCCTTTTTTTCTCTATCTTTGTCTTTTGTTTCTTATGAGAAAACAAAGGAATATTTGTTTTTAAGACAAATCTATTATTGGTTACCTCATTTTGTTACATTCTACTTTCTTTTATAGCATGGATTCTCTTTCTAAAAATCTTTTAAAGAGAGACGATAATTAAGCACGTGGGAAATATGGCCACACGCGTGGTCCTAACTCTCTGGGCAAATTGGCTTCTTCTTTCAAACCACAAGTTTCTAACCCATAGTACAAACCCAAGTGGTGCTCACACGAGTGAGTGGAGCTCTAGCTATTCTTTGTTTTTTTTCCTAGATATTTGCAAATTTTTTCTTTACATTTTTGGTAAACTTTTCGCTTCGTTTCAATAATATGTTAGAAGTTTTTTTGTTTTCGTTTTTTTCCTTTCAAATTTCTATATTTGTTTATCAAAATTCCCAAGTTTCTAAATAAATTTATATTTATGTCATATTTTTTACGTGTTATATTTGACAGCATCTTTTTTTATTGGTTGGCTTGTTTTTTGTTTTTTCTTTTGGCCGATAGACTTGTCTTTAGTTATGTTTTTCATAAAAAAAAAAATAATAAAAATATATAATTTTAATTGGGAGAAGATCTAAGTAAAAGAGGATGAGGAATTTGAGGATGATATTGAAGATCATTTATAACCAGTTACGTCGGTTTTAAAATGTCAGACTGAGAGATCATAGAAAAATTATTATCCAACCATAGGTTTATGATGAGTATGCTTTTGGGGAATCGATTAGATAGTGTTATTGCAAGCGAAGTATTAACATAGATCCCCCTCTTCCTTTACTCGGAGATGGAAACATTATTATAAGATATGAAAGATATCATTATAAATAGAATAGATTATTTGATGTTCGAAACATATTATACAGTATCTATCGTATAAATTTCCTAATTTTCCTCTAATCTCGTAATTTGCTTGTAATCATTTGGTCATAAGTATGCTTTGGTGCTCAATTTAATTTGTTGTGCTTTTGTTTTGTTCCACGAAATTTGATTTTTTTGGTTTCAGTGCCTATCAATGATATGATTAAAGAGAAACAGATTAAATATGCAAAAATTTATGCTTTAATTTCATGTTGCGAGGATAAAGACAATATACCGATTATTCTCTAATTTTCTCAAGTCTTTATCGTTAATTTGAGACTCCAAAGCTTTGAAAAAATAATACTTTGATGAAAATATCTAATTAACTACTAATTCAATTGCTTCCAATACGTTTTCTTAACTTAGAAAAAATACAAGCAAAAATTTGTCTATAGCTTTGAAAAGTTCGTGCATATTTATGAGAATTACATAAAAATTGTAAAAATACATCTTTCCATAATATATACTTATATTACGTTTCCAATAATACAACAAAACAAAACAAATTACCTTTTGTTGGATATTAGATTCTGTATACTTTTTGGATAGAGATGATCATATCTTTAATTAATAACTGACGTTAATTATAAGAGCGGACCATAATTTATGTCGTACGTGGATAAATTAGAGCCACTTAGAATTCTAATTTAGTAAAGCAAATTTGTCACTATATAAGCCATTCGTGGGCCTTGATAAAATTACTAAATGTCCGAAGACACGTTAATACGACGGGTTTCGCTTTTGCCAAAGCAATATGTTCTTGTCTCCAATCCAAATCCAAATTAGCTAACAGGGGTCGGAAAAATTCCGAACCGAATTTACAATTTCCAAATTAGCTAATGAGACAAGATGAAACATGGAATAGTACTTCTGAAGATATAGATATATGTATAAATAACAATAACCAGAGATTCCAAAAACTTATGGTAATATTGATTTGAAACTACTCATTCCAAATAAATGTAATGGTTTTGCAATAGATAAAGAGGATGAGATAGCCTAATTTTGTTACTCATTTGTAAATATGATGCGACGTGGAGGAAAAATTGTAAACAAACTGAAATCTAATTGAGTTTGAATGGTAACAGTTGAATATGGTTGAGAAAATGATGTTTACGGAATTTAATGATTATTCATGGTAGAACTTGATGGAATTTCTGATAATTTGATGAGATAATCTAGCAAAATCCAATGGAATATGACAAAATTTGGCATACTTTTCGTTTCTCTCTTTCTTCCACGTCATTTACACAGACTATTTTCTTTAACCTAAAATTTATTTATAAAAACTGTTTTAACAAAGAATGCAATATATTTTGAGAATCATAAGTAAAAAAAAAACAATGAATATTCAATCTATACTTTGGATAGAATGGTCGTCATGTCATATTTGTGATCTTCGAAATGGTTGATGGAGTTTAAATGATCTTGAACCGATTGACTCCCTAATCGAGAAATACACTGATAATAGTTTATTTCTATTCCGACAATGATACATCTTTTTTTGAATCGTGTAGTGAAATAAAAAATAATTTGTTTATTCGTTGATGCTGAAGAAACGATCATTTGAAACTGAAAATTGTGTGTGTGTTTTGTTTGTTTATGTTGCAGTAACTCTTTTGTAAATAGCATATTTTCAGATGTGTATTAAACAAATTGCATGCTAGTTTATGCAGTTGTGTTATATTTTAAATGATATTGCATTATTTGATTAAAAATGCTTGAACAAAAACTTTCGCTTATATTCATAATCACTTTACCCGCATCATTTTACAAATAAGTATCCATAATTAGGTCATCTACCTAATTAACACAAACATAAATCCTTTATATCATATATAAGTTGTTATTCAAATAACAAGAGTTGGCCAGGTGGTTTTCTTTCCTCCTTGTTATTTCTAGCAATGGGATTCGGAGTCATGTTTTAAAAAGTGCCCTAATAACCACTAGACTAAAAGACAAAAATTGTGGCGAATTAGAAAAAGTCATTGGATTATGTAAAGTGACGAGTAAATAAATATTTGAATAATTATGAAGAATTAGAAAGATAAATATAAGATAGTGGAAAGTTCGTGAAAGCTCTGAAGACAAGCTAGAATTTAAATGGGAAGATCCTTATCCTCATCTTTGAGGCCTTTTATATGTATTGTATACTATTACCTCAATTGGTTTATTTGATTAGAAAGATTAGTCCACGAAATACTATACTTTATGATTCATTCTAGAGTGGTGATGATGAATGATGGTCACCAAAAAAGTAAAGAAAAAATTATTCTTTTATTCTTAAGCTACATAACAAAACAAAAATCTTTAATTATATCACTTATTTAAAGCCAATATCTACGTCAACCCTAATAAGAGAATATAAATTATAACATTCTTCCGGTAAAAATAAAATAAAACTAGAACCAATTAGCAACTAGACCTTCAATGTTTTAAGGGTAATAATGGCAGAATTTAAAGATCCGTGTATGTGGGTAAATAAAGATCTTGAATGTGCAACTCCCTCCATTATCGAAAGATTGATTTTATGAGTTTCTTCATTGTTCCGCAGAAATTAATGTTCATAAAAGGTAAATTTCAGCAAATATTAATTGAAAATAGTTAAATATATTAAACTATATAATTGGCTTGTCATGAAATTTTTTCACGCGGGGATATGATGTAATATATAATTTCATTTTTTTATGGAACCGGAGAAAGTAAAAATATAAACCAAAAGTTTCACATATGTTTGGGTGTGAGCACACTTCTAGCCCAAATTACGGAAAGGTATAAAAGGAGATAAAACTAAATACCATCCTCTCAAACTCGCCACCCGAGTGAAGCATCTTGACGTGAAGCTTCACTAAATACGAGGAGTTGACTTCCATAAGACAGAACAAGAAGTGACAGATCGGTCACATCACACTTTTTTGGTAATAGAGCATGCCGAAAGTAGTCTTTGAAGAAAGTGTTACCACGCATATTCGCCTCTGTCAGACCTAGGACGAGATCTATTCTCGGATTAGACCAGACTATAAGTAAATTTCAAGAACCTGTTCTGATTGCTATAAATATCCCCTTCATTAATTGTAAGAATATGGAATCTTAGAGAAAATAGGGGAATAGATAGAACAACTTGATAAACCTTAGATCGAGTCTAATATGCTATTGACTTCGTCGATTGGTGTTAGATTTTCTTTTAACTTTATCATGTAATCGACCTCTCTTTCTTGTGTAGTAGCGAAGCTTGATTGTCCCGGTGAAAAATTATGTTATGCTGAATTTTGTAACTTTATTAGGTGAAAATTTCGGTGATAAAAGAAGAGCATGCCTAAATCCTAATGGCTAATACACTCCCTATGGGCCTGTGATCTTTATAAACTTAGACATATGGGCTTACGGATCCAAAGTGTTTGATCCGATGAGTCAACGATTCCGATTTTGACGGTCAATAGCGTAATTTTCTGATAAAATGACAAATTTCCATACCTGTAAATTAAAATACGTTTGGTTGAGATTTAAAATGTAGAAAATTATCCATGTGGATGTGATTGTGATGTAATCACGTTGGCGAGGAAAAATAAGGAAGAATATGAACTCAAAGACCAGTCATTTTCCCTTACCAAAAAACATCACTAAATAATTGCAAATCAAATATTACCAAAAAGATAAAATAAAATATAAGACAAAACGACTGGTTAAGCAACATGTTACTGCTAAGCAAGTTCTAAGAAATCAAATATCTCTTGATATAGAAATATTACCGGTACGAGCTTCGAAACCCAAAATT
Organism: Euclidium syriacum; assembly: GCA_900116095.1. Lineage (NCBI taxonomy): Eukaryota > Viridiplantae > Streptophyta > Magnoliopsida > Brassicales > Brassicaceae > Euclidium > Euclidium syriacum. The sequence goes on from FPAK01000007.1 coordinate 13,303,162, forward strand.
TAATTTATGTATTTACTCATATGAAGTGATTTCTCAAAATGTATAATTCAGTTATACGATAAATGTTGATGCGGACCGAAAAACGTAAATTAGGTATTAACAATTTCACATTTAATTACAGGTTAAATATGTAACAATGATCAGATCCTAAAATATTTTAATGTGGATGCCTAAATGGAGCCGATTAGTCTGCTTTGACACCTTGCAAAAATTATGGTCTTTTATATAAATATAAATAATACAAAAAGAGCTTTCATCTTGATTTCAAAGGCTTTTGTAAGAATAATACGCATACGTAGGAAGATAGAAACGATCAAAAACTGGAAAGGCTTAAACCGAAATATTGGTATTTTATATATATTTTTGTTCATTGTAAACACAAAAAAAAGTCAAAAAATACTAATTTAAAGCTCAGATATCAACTTCGAAGGTACTCCATATTATTAACAAACGCTACGGTGATTCCTCAACGTCTTTCATAAAGTTGCTTACAAGCCTTCTTAGATTACATATTTTCCAAGTTTCAATTTATTTTTTATGCGTTTATCACATTTATTTTTAATTTCTAAACCTAGGTAATATCATTTTATATTTTTATGAGAGATTTATGTTCACCAACCTTTTGTTTACATTATGACTATATAAAGCATTTGTAACGAGGCATGATATTATCAATACAATCTTGTATAACAAAAAGCAATAGAGAGATATAATACAAAAAAAAATCTCATCATTTCACTAAACCGGTAAGATTAAACCGGAAAAATGAAGATAATCCGAATCCCGGGTTTTCTCTTTCTTTTCTTTTATCTTCTTGGTTTTCTTGGCGATTCTTTGGTCGATGCAGCGGTGAAGAAGTACCATTTCGATGTAGGTTTTCCAGTTTCCCGGCAAATATTAACCGGGAAAACAAACTAAACTGGTTTATTCTGAAGGATTTCTTTTATACTAAAATGTTTGGATTTTGCAACAGGTTCAACTGAAGAATGTTAGCCGGTTATGCAATCCTAAACCGATTGTCACGGTTAATGGAATGTTTCCTGGACCAACGGTTTATGCAAGAGAAGGTGATCGACTCATCATCAACGTAACCAACCATGTACAATACAACATGTCTATCCATTGGTAAAGTCTCTCTTTCTCAAACCGGTTTAATCATTTTTTTATGTGAACAAAATATTAAACGGTTTTGTGTGTTTATAGGCATGGACTTAAACAGTACCGTAACGGTTGGGCGGATGGTCCAGCTTACATAACTCAGTGTCCAATCCAAACCGGAAATAGTTACGTTTATGATTTCAATGTAACCGGACAACGCGGTACACTCTGGTGGCACGCACACATCCTGTGGCTACGTGCTACCGTGTATGGAGCTATCGTCATCTTGCCTCAAAAGGGAACCCCGTTTCCGTTCCCACAACCATACCAAGAAACTAACATAGTCCTCGGTTAGTGAAATATAAAACAAACTGATCCGGTTTTGCATGGTCCAGTCCAATTTTTCGATTATTTTTCTCATTTTTTTTCCGGTTTTTGACTTGAGTTTAGGTGAATGGTGGAATGGAGACATTGAGACGGCGGTTAACCAAGCCAACCAGCAAGGAGCTCCACCTCCGATGTCAGATGCTCATACCATAAACGGAAAACCAGGACCTCTCTTTCCATGTTCGGAAAAACGTAAGATTTCTAAACAATATAAAAGTGTTTCTATAGGATATCGATCTCGGATCTAAAATTATTCTTTTTTCTTTCTAGACACGTTTGTGGTAGAGGTCGAAGCGGGCAAAACCTACCTTCTAAGGGTTATAAACGCAGCGTTAAACGACGAGCTATTCTTCGGTATCGCGGGACACGACATGACCGTGGTGGAAATCGACGCGGTCTACACTAAACCATTCACAACCAAAGCCATATTACTCGGACCAGGACAAACCACAAACGTTCTAGTCAAAACCGACCGTTCTCCAAGCCGTTACTTCATGGCCGCTTCACCGTTCATGGACGCTCCGGTAACCGTAGACAACAAAACCGTAACCGCTATTCTTCAATACAAAGGCGTACCAAACACGGTCTTACCAATATTACCACAACTTCCTTTACCTAACGACACATCATTCGCTTTGGACTATAACAATAAGCTTAGAAGCCTCAACACACCAAATTTTCCGGCTCTTGTTCCTTTAAAAGTTGACCGGAGACTGTTCTACACGATCGGACTAGGCATTAACTCCTGCCCGAGCTGTGTGAATGGAACAAACCTTGCGGCTTCGATAAACAACATCACGTTTATTATGCCGAAAACCGCGCTTTTGAAAGCTCATTACTTCAACATCCCGAACGTTTTCAGGACCGATTTCCCCGATAGACCGCCTAAACCGTTTAACTACACCGGTGTACCGCTTACCGCTAACCTCGGAACATCTACGGGGACTAGACTAAGCCGGGTTAAGTTCAACACTACGATTGAACTTGTCTTGCAAGACACGAATCTCTTAACCGTTGAGTCACATCCTTTCCATCTTCACGGATACAACTTCTTTGTAGTTGGAACCGGAGTCGGAAACTTCGATTCCAAGACGGATCCGGCTAAGTTCAATCTTATTGACCCTCCGGAGAGAAACACCGTTGGAGTACCTACCGGTGGTTGGGCTGCTATTAGATTCAGAGCTGATAATCCAGGTATTTGATCAAATCTGTCAATGCACATATATGATAAGCAGAGTAACTGATCAATATTTTGTTATTTTCAGGTGTTTGGTTTATGCATTGTCATTTGGAAGTTCATACAATGTGGGGTTTGAAGATGGCTTTCGTTGTTGAAAACGGGAATACACCTGAGCTTTCGGTATTACCACCGCCTAAAGACTATCCGTCTTGTTAAAAAGTCTGAAAAATCGGAAACATGTTATTCGCTTATTTGTTTTAAGTCTCTTCGATGAACATTCTTTGTATGATTGTATTTTCTCTTTTATGTTGATTCGTGTCTTTGAGATTTGTTTCCTTTTGGGGTTTGTAACAATAACAAAAACCCCGAAAAATTGTATAAGAAGTGTTAACTAAAGAATGTTTTAAGACGAGATATCGTGTTTATCATTTCTATGAATTATGTAATAAGTCAATGACAGATAAACCTAAAACCATCAAATCTCTAAGCAAGTTACTAAGATAGAAACGTTAATTTTTTTTTGAAAATAGAGTATCACCAAGAACAAAGAAAACAAAATATAGCTCTGTTTTGAATACGAAGAAAATGTGAAAGTTGCGTAGCCCGAGCTAAACCATGTGAGCTAAAGTTCATTAGTTTAGAAACTCGATATTAAAACTGTCCATATTTGTAATCTCGATATACTTTGTAACTTTACATGGTGTCGTGATTTCTTGTTTTTATTAGCTGTTATATCTTATAATATGCATATATAACAAGACAAAAGAAAAATCCATAAATATATATCATTTGAAAAACATAGCATTTGAAACATACCACTCAAAATCCCTAATATCAACTTCGTTACTCTCTCATAGAAAACTCTCTATGGATTCAAACTCGGAGTCAGAGTCGGAGCTCATTGCACTTATTACTCAGCTAGTGTCTCTAAAAGACTTACTGAATACGTGTTTGCTACGTGATTCGAAGGTCATACCACTTATTACTCAAATATTCTCTTTGGTCAGCTCAATGGATTTGGATTTGCAGGCGAGACCAGAGTCGAAATTCATGTCACTTGTTACTCAAACAGTCTCTCTCTTCAACTCTATGGATTTGTATTCACAGCAGAAGCCGCTGTCGGAGCTCATATCACTTATTACTCAACTCATTTCAGATCCGAATCCGAAGCAGACAGTGAAGATGCAGAACATGTTCTCAATTGTGTTGGATAAAACATTTAAACTCGAGCGGGAGCCAGAGCTCATGTCATTCATCCATCAAATATTGTCCCTCCTCATCTCTATGAATCCAAAGTGGGAGAAGCTTATTTCCTTAGCCCCTCAAGCAGAAGTAAGGTTGGAAAAAGGAAATTTTCAAGTGGTCGAAGAAGTCCGGGGGATGAGCAGTAACAAGTGGGAGTGTTTCCCTTTCAACTGGGATAAACTCGGGTCAAGAAAAGGGGAAGACGCTACCCATTTTCTCTGCCGAGGCTGTAAAGGCAAGAACCATGAAGAATATGAAAAGGCTCCAGTTGAGATCAAACATCCTCTTCATCCTAAACATTCTCTTCAGCTTGTCTTGTTTGAAGGGGCAGAAATAACCAAGGAATGCTATTGCTGTGGAGAAGATCTCAACTGTGTGTTTTATTATTGTTCAGTATGCGATTATGCATTGAATATAGCTTGTGTGGAGAAACAACCAATCTTATCTATAGACCATCCTAAGTGGCATGAGCATACACTTGCTTTCTTTCCGAGACAGGCTCCCTTAACTTGTGATATTTGTGCCATAACCCATTCAGTTTGTCCTTTCTACATATGTTCCCATTGTGGCTTTGTGGTCCATCAAAGTTGTATCAGCTTACCACGTGTCATAAGGATATCTCGCCATCCCCATCGTATATCGTTTACACATTCTTTTGACCAAGGAAATTGGTCTTGTGGTGTTTGTCGCCAAAGAATGGACAATGATTATGGGGGCTACTCTTGCACCAAAGATGGTTGTTCGTATGGGGCTCATTCGAAATGCGCCACACAAATCAATGTGTGGGATGGTAAAGAGCTCGAGGGGGAACTAGAAGAAATCGAAGATGAACTTGAGTCGTTTGTGAGGATAAGCGATGGAGTCATACAACATTTCAGTCATGCCCATCATCATTTGAGACTTGATGAGGACACGAGTCGAGACTACGACGAGGATAAGTTGTGTCATGCATGCATCACGCCAATCTATTTTGGTAATTTCTACTCTTGTGTGGAATGCGAGTACATTCTACATGAAACTTGCGCAAATATTTCTCGCAGAATATATCATCCTATACATCCGCATCTACTCACTCTTGTTGAAGGGAAAGACAATGATGTGTGTTGTGCAGCTTGTTCTAGGTGGGGCACAGTTGATTTCTTCTATGAGTGCGGTAAAGAAGGGTGTCGTTTTAAGTTACACTTGCAGTGCGCCACAGTATCTGAGCCATTAGTACATGGAAGTCATATGCATCCTTTATTCTTAACATCCAAATCAGGAGATAGAAGAAGATGTTCAGCTTGCAAACGTGTATCACTTTCTTCCACAAACGAAACATTCAATTGCATTGAGAGTGAGTGTGACTTTGCTATGTGTTTCGGTTGTGCTACTATACCTCAAAAGGTGAGGTATAAGCATGATAAGCATGTGCTCACTCTTTCTTATGGAGAGGAGACAAATTGGTGTGAAGCTTGCGAGGGGAAAATAAATCCGAAAAGGTGGTTTTATATGTGTGGTGAGTACTGTTGTGTCACTCTACACGTTGAATGTATGTTGGGGGAGGACTTATACATGGAGTCCGGTTCATCATTTCTTTACATCGATGTAAAGGCAGATGTTCTACCTAACAATCGGCATATGTCTCGACCTTTTTGCTCCAATTGTAACAAGCGTTGTCCATACAAAATAGTTTTTCAGTTTTCTAGATCACTATTTTGTTCCTTAAATTGTTACCTTATAGATCATTTTTCTGTTGTAAGAAATATTTACTAAAACTCTTCCACCTTTTCTTCGACCTCACAAGGCTCTGCAAATCTTGTTTCATGTTCATACATTCTTTTCCAACTCAGAAACCCGTTCTCTCATGTTTTCGCCTCTCTGTTTCAATTACTCGGCATTGGATCCACCGTGACGTCAATGTTTAGGAAAAAAGAAAAAGAAAGTTTGATGCCATAAAAAGTTGATGGTAATATCATTCAATGAAATTCCCAAAAGCTAAACCATGTGAGGTAAAGTTTATTAATTGTCTAGAAACTCGATATTTAAAACTGTTGTTATTTCTAATCTCGATATCTTTTCACCTTACATAATGTTTAGAAATTCGATATTAAACTGTCAGTATTTCTAATCTCGATATTAAAACAGTCCATATTTCTAATCTCGATATTTTTTTGTAACTTTCGTAATGTGATTTCTTGTTTTTATTAGCTATTATATCTTATCAATATGCGTATATAACAAGACAAAAAAAAAAAAAACCCTAAATATATGTATTTACCGAGACAAGATCCACAAACTATGCATTTGAAAAACATACCAATATAGAGAGCATTCAAAATCTCTAATATCACTTAGTTACTATCTCATAAAAAACTCTATGGATTCAACTTCGGATCTAGAGTCGAAACTCATTTCACTCATTACTCAACTAATGTCTCTAAAAGACATAATGCGTCCGAGTTTGCAATTTAATTCGCAGGTCATACCACTCATTACTCAAATAATCTCTCTGGTTAGCTCAATGGATTTGGATTCGCAACCGAAGCCGGAGTCCAAACTCATGTCGCTCGTTACTGAAACAATCTCTTTCTTCAACTCCCTGGATTTGGATTCCCAGTCGAAACCATTACCGGAGCTCATATCACTTACTACTCAACTCGTTAACTCTGAAGGTTCGGATTCGGTGCTGAGTCAGAAGCTGCCATACGTGTTGTATCTAACCGTTGCACTAGAGCGTGAGCCGGAGCTCATGTCACTCATCCGTCAAATATTGGCCCACGTCATCTCTATGAATTCAAAGTGGGAGAAGCTTATTTCCTTAGCCCCTCAAGTATGTGTAGAATTCAAAGAAGGGAAATTTCATGTCGTGGAAGTCCCATGGAGGAGCAGTAACAAGTGGCACTGTCTATTTTCATACTCGAACAGAATTAGGATACTAAGTGGAGCAAATATTACCCATTTTCTCTGCCGAACATGCAATGGTAAGAACCATGAAGAATATGAAAAGGCTCCACTTGAGATCAAACACCCCCTTCATCCAAAGCATACTCTTTGGCTTGTCTTGTTTTTAGGGGAAGGAAGAACCATGGATTGCTATTGTTGTGATGAAGATCTCAAAGCAGTATTTTATTATTGCTCGGTATGCGATTATGCGTTGAATATAGCTTGTGTGGAGAAGCAACCAGTCTTATCTATCAACCATCCTAAGTGGCATGAGCATACACTTGCTTTCTTTCCAAGAAAGGCTCTTCTAACATGCGATGTTTGTGCCTTAACCCATTCATTTTGTCCTTTCTATATATGTTCCCACTGTGGCTTTGTGGTCCATCAAAGTTGTATAAGCTTACCACGTGTCATAAGGATATCTCGTCATCTCCACCGAATCTCTTTTACCCCTTCTTTTGAACTAGGAGATTGGTCTTGTGGTGTTTGTCGCAAACGACTCGACAATGATTATGGGGGCTATTCTTGCACCAAAGTTGGTTGTTCGTATGGGGCTCATTCGAAATGTGCCACACAAAGCAATGTGTGGGATGGTAAAGAGCTCGAGGGGGAACTAGAAGAAATCGAAGATGAAGTTGAGCCATTTGTCTGGATAAGCGATGGAGTCATACAACATTTCAGCCATGAGCGTCATCATTTGATACTTGATGAGAGCAAGAGCAAAGATTATGACGAGAATAAGTTGTGTCAGTCATGCATCACGCCAATCTATTTCGGTAACTTCTACTCATGTATGCAATGTGACTTCATCCTACATGAAACATGTGCAAACCTTACTCTCAAAATACATCATCCGATACATCCACATATGCTCACTCTTGTTGAAAGGAAAGACAATGCTGTGAATGATGTGTATGATTGTGCAGCTTGCTCTAGGATGGGCACGGTTGGTTTCTTCTATGAGTGCGGTAAAGAAGGATGTTACTTTAAGTTACACGTGCAGTGCGCCACAATATCCGAGCCATTAGTCCATCCAAGTCATATACATCCTTTATTCCTAACATCCAAACCAGGAGAGCGAAGAAAATGTTTCGTTTGCAAATGTTTCGAATTTTTATCCACAAACGAAACATTCAATTGCATTTAGTGTGACTTTGCTTTGGGTTTCAGATGTGCTACTATACCTCAAAAGGTGAGGTATAAGCATGATAACCATATGCTCACTCTTTCTTATGGGAACGAGACGAATTGGTGTGAAGCTTGCGAGATAAGAATAAATCCGGGAGAGTGGTTTTATATGTGTAGTGAGTATTGTTGTGTCACCCTACACATTGGATGTATGCTGGGAGATGACTTATACATGAAACCCGATTCATCATGGCTTTTCAATGGTGCAAAGGTAGATGTTTTACCCAACAATCAACATATGTCTCGACCTATTTGCTGCATATGTAAGAAGCGTTGTCCACACAAAATAGTTTTGCAGTTTTCTAAATCAGTACTTTGTTCCGTATCATGTTTGTTCAATCACTTTTTGAACTGTGGTCTATTGACTATAGAGTGACCAATGTAATAGCTTGATGGTCATTTCTCTTGTTGTAAGTAATATTATTAAAACTTTGTATTCTGTTTTTTTTTGGTGTTTAAAATCAGATGGTCTTAAGTCTCAAGCATAGTTGAAGAATCAAAATCAATTATTATGATGATGCAAAAAATCAAAGTCGTAATCAATTATACACTAAACCGTTTACAATTAAAGCCATTTTACATAAAACCTGTGTGAACGGAACAAATCTCATGGCTTTCGATAAATAACAACCCATTTATTATGCAGAAATCCTCGCTTTTTGAAAGCTCTTCAACTTCCCGGATGTTTTTGAAAATAGAGTATCATCAAGAACAAAGAAAACAGAGCTACTCTGTTTCTAGAGGTTCGGATTCTTTCTAATTTCTACTTAAGTGAACAAAATCAAAAAGAGAAAAAAAAAATACTCATTTTTCAAAAAGATTGTATTGCTATATCATGGCTATACATTTTAAGTGTCAAAACATATTGTGTGATATATACCCTATCGTTAACTTTTTGGGATTCTTTTAGGAAAATTATTTAATTATTATTTAAGTACTAAAGTTTTTTAAATACAAAAGTTAGTAGACGTTAACTCTTCGTTAAGTCAATAGTGTTATATAGGTAGAACTTAAAAATCTGGTGAATTATAACAGAAAGAATAATATAGTTAGTTTATTTGTTTGGAATTTTTCCTTTTGTTTATGAAACAAATGTGAAAGTTGAGTAGCCCTAGGTAAACATGTGAGTTAAAGTTAATTATTCTACAAACTCGATATTAAAACTGTCATTATTTCTAATCTCGATATTAAAACAGTCCATATTTCTAATCTCAATATCCTTTGTAACTTTACATAATGTGATTTCTTGTTTTTATCAGCTGTTATACTTTATAATATGCATATTTAACAATACCAAAACTACAGAAAACGTAGCATTTGATATAGAGAAGACTCACAATCTCTAATATCAGCTTCATTACTCTCTCATACATCTCTATGTATTCTTCATATTCAGTAGAGCTGCGGTCAAAGCTCCTTTCACAGATCTCTATGGATCCATATTCGGAGCTAGAGTCGAAGATCATTTCACTAATTACCCTGCTAATGTCTCTAGGAGGCTCTTTGGAAAGAAATTTGCTTGATCTCAAGGTCTTCCCACTCATTTCTGAAGTACTAGTGCTGTTCAAATTAATAGATTTGGATTCGCAGCCAAAGCCAGAGTCGAAGCTCATGTCACTCGTTGCTCAAACACTATCTCTCCTCAAGTCTATGAATTTCGATTCCCAACCGAAACCGATGGAGCTCCTATCACTTATTGATCAACTCGTAACAGAAGATTTGGATTCAAAGCATAATCAGAAGCAGCCCATGTTGTCAAAGATGTTGGGTCAAACATCTAAACTCAAGTTGGAGACGAAGCCGGAGCCGGAGCCGGAGCTTATGTCATTGATCCATCATATATTATCTCTTGTCATCTCCATGAATTCAAAGTGGGAGAAGCTTATTCTCGTATCCCCTCAAGTACATGTAAGATTGGAAGAAGGAAAGTTTCATGTGGCTGAAGAAGTCCGGTGGAGGAGCAGTAACAAGTGGCAATGCCTCCCTTTAAACTGGAAGAAATTCGGGTTAAGAAATGGGGAAGACGCTACCCATTTTTTCTGCCAAGGTTGCTTTGGAAAGAACCATGAAGAATATGAAAAGGCTCCACTTGAAATCATACATCCTCTTCATCCAAAACATTCTCTTCAGCTTGTCTTGTTGAAAGTGGACTGGATAACGAGGGAATGTTATTGCTGTGATGAAGATCTCAAAGCGGTATTTTATTATTGTTCGGTATGTGATTATGCGTTGAATATAGCTTGTGTGGAGAAACAACGAGTCTTATCAGTAGACCATCCTAAGTGGCATGAGCATACACTTGCTCTCTTTCCATGCCAGGCTTCCTTACCTTGCAACCTATGTGCCTTGACGCATTCTAGTTGTCCTTTTTATATATGTCCCCCTTGTGACTTTGTGGTCCATCAAAGTTGTCTCAGCTTACCACGTGTCATAAGGATATCTCGGCATCCCCATCGTATATCGTTTACCCCTTTTTTCAAACATGGAGATTGGTCTTGTGGTGTTTGTCGCAAAAGAATTGAGAATGATTATGGGGGCTATTCTTGCATCAAGAAGGGTTGTTCGTATGGGGCTCATTCGAAATGTGCCACACAAAAAAATGTGTGGGATGGTAAAGAGCTCGAGGGGGAACCAGAAGAAATCGAAGACGAATTTGAGCCGTTTGTGAAGATAAGTGATGGAGTCATACAACATTTCAGCCATGAACACCATCATTTGAGATATGATGGGAACAAAAGTAGAGATTATGATGAGAATAAGTTGTGCCGGTCATGCATCACGCCAATCTTTTTCGGCAACTTCTATTCATGTATGAAGTGTGACTTCATTCTACACGAAGCATGCGCAAATCATTCTCGCAAAATATATCATCCGATACATCCACATATGCTCACTCTAACTGAAAGGGAAGACAAGATTGCGGACAATAGTTGTTCAGCTTGTTCTACGACGGGTGCGACTGGTTTCTTCTATGTTTGTGGTGAAAGAAGTTGTGGTTTTAAGCTACATGTCCAGTGCGCCACAATATCTGAGCCATTAGTCCATGGAAGTCATATGCATCCTTTATTCTTAACATCCAAACCGGGGGAGCGAAGAACATGTTCGGTTTGCGGAACTTCAAGACTTACTTCCACAAATGAAACATTCAATTGCATTGAGTGTGACTTTGTTTTGTGTTTCAGATGTGCTACTATACCTCAAGAGGTGATGTATAAGCATGATAAACATATGCTCACTCTTTCTTATGGGAGCGAGACAAGTCACGAGACGAATTGGTGTGAAGCTTGCGAGAGAAAAATAAATCCGAAAAAGTGGTTTTATATGTGTGGTGAGTATTGTTGTGTCACCCTACACATACAATGTATATTGGGATTGGACTTATACTTGAAGCCCGATTCATCATGGCTTTACAACGGTGCAAAGGTGGATGTTCTACCCAACAATCAGCATATGTCTCGACCTATTTGCTCCGTTTGTGACAAGCGTTGTCCATACAAAATAGTTTTGCAGTCTTCTGGATCACTATTTTGTTCCTTATCATGTTTGTACTATATCGTTTATAATATATGTAACACTTCCACTAGAGAGTGGCCAATGCAATAGGTGGTCAATTCCTCTGTTTTTTTTTTTTTTTGAAAACAGGGTATTATCAAGAACAAAGGAAAAACAGAGGTACGTACTCTGTTTGTATTGCTCTGTCTCGAGTTTCTGATTCTTTCTACCTAACTGAACAAAAAAAAGAGAAGAAAATACTATTTCAATAGCTATTTTTTTTAACGTTTCCCAGTTTTTGCAAAAGATCTTAGCTAGATACTAAAAGAGAAAGATTCAAACGTTTTGAAAAACAGAGTACCATCAAGAACAAAGAGAGAACAGAGCTACTCTGTTTTCGATTACTCCATACCAGCGAGTTTCTGATATTTCTACCTAAGTGAACAAAAACAAAAAAACTAATAGTTCTGCCTTAAAACAAAAGAAATTTGATCGATAGTTGGAACACGATTTCTTGCTTATATCGCCGAAGTTTGATCTTTCGGCTTGCAACATTCCGATTTCTTCTTGAAATTAAGCTTCCTCGTAAAATTCTTCCAACTTTTCTTCGACCTCACAAGTTTCTGCAAATCTTGTTTCATGTTCATACATTCTTTCTCCAGCTCACAAACCCGTTCTCTCACGTTTTCGCCTCTCGGTTTAAGTAAACCGACGCCGTTTTGGTTCTCAGAGTTGTCTAGATTCTCCGAGACAAAGAACCATCCAGAGATCGAAGTCCTTAGTCTTAACTGTTCGAAGAAGAGAACTTGAACGATCACACGAAGTGGAAGCCTCTCGTTTTGAGCTGCGTGTGTGCTAGCTTCCAATGAGAGCTTTTGACAGTTCATGATTCTGCATATGTGTTCTCTCTCTGAATCCGTAATCCATGGATGCGCCTACAAAATTTTCAATCAAAAACCACACAAAAAATTTATCAAAAAAAAAAAAAAAACCACACAAAAAAAATCTTGAAAATCTTTAATACATGTCTGCATGAGTATTTAGATCCCTAAATTTATTCAAAATTATATTAAAAAATATCTAGAATTTAACAATATTATTCAAGATTACGATTCTATTAATATTTATTTGTTCATATAGTTATTTTAATTATATGTAACTTATCTACTAGTATGAGTGGAAGCAATATGAACTCAAACCAAAAAATAAAAAATAATATAAATTTTTAGCGTAATTTTATCTAAATTTAGTGAACTAGTTGGCCAAAAACTCACTCTTAGACCCAATAAATTGAAAATTTTATGTTATAAAAATTATATTCTTACCCTGACAAAAAAACTATGTTTACTTGCATTACACGTTATGTTTACTTAAATAAAGTTTTAAAACATCACTTTTTACGTACCTTCAAGTAAACGTCGATTGCATGATAAACTCCATCATCTAAGGGTCTTGCATAATCAGGAATCGCAGCAGCAATAGCTTCAAACTTAGCAAGCTTCAAGTTAACATCAGGAGCGACCTCAGCGAGGTAACCATCAACAAGATTACCAACTAAAGTAGTCGGAGTCAACAAATCAGATCCATCTTTCACCAATTGTCCACCTTCTTCAATAATACAAGGCGAAGGAACAATACCACCTTGTTCAGCCGAAGAAACAAACTCTTCAATCATTCTCAAAACGCATTCGACATCGTAAAGCGTTTCGGAATATCCCATGTTAGGTATAAGTAGATCAACTAAAGCAGCTTGATCCAACTGGTTTCCGATACGTTTTTCTAGGTTTTCTCTTGCGGTTTGGCTTGCGTGAAGCACCATCGCGGTTTGAAGTAGTCGTAGAAGAAACTTCGTCGGGTTTACGCCTTTTTTACTCGGTAGTAACTCAATGATTTCTTCAAGACAAGCTTTTTGTTCGGTTTCTGACTGATTCGGCGTCTCGATAACTTGTTGATCATCCATGTTCGCTTGTCTATTCATCAAAGGAACATGTTTTCTTGTGTAGTACATAACCGCTAACGCGATATTCTCGAGTTTCATACCTCGTGTTTCGATCGCGGTTATTAGTCTTTTGAATAAAGGTAACGTGAGAAACGACGCGTCATCGAACCACCAATCTTCACCGAGGATTTTACTAGAAGTCGAGATTCCATTCCATAGATTTGATTCATCTTCCACGTTCTTGACTTCTTTCACCGGCCAGTTAAAGAGACTTGGATCAGCACAAGCTTTGATAGCTAAAGAATCAACACATCGAGAGATTATATGAAGATTCTCTGCGTGTTCGAGCACATCTTCACACGTTTGTAACGCTTTAATCGAATCATTCCAGTTTCCGAAAACTTCGTTTAAGAAAGTTTCCGTCATACCGACTAAATTCCCTTCTCCGTAGTTATCATTCATCTCAAGATACTCAGCCGCACATCTAAGACTAACGACGTTAAACGCCGTTAACTCGATTTTCACGCCGTAACAGAATTTCGTTACTAACTCGAACGTTTTGCCGCCTCCCGGAATCTCATCTAAACTCAAAACGCAGCTTCCTCCGTCGTCACTTGTAGAAGATTCTTCAATTAGCTTCTCAAGAAGTCCACTTCTTGAAAGCAATGGAAACTACACACAAAAACACACAAAATTAACAAATCTTGGTCTCGTTATACGATTATGTAAGAATATAGGGACTAAAAGGAAAAACCTTGTGGAGATGAAACTTCATGTCTCCAACTTCTATTGTGACATCACTCACAAGTCCTGTAGTACAGAGCCTGCGAAAAACAGAGTGACATTGCAAAAGAAGAATCAAGAAGCTTCGATAACAAGAAATCGATAGAAACTAATGATTGATAATTCGATTTCGTTACCAGGTTTGGCCTTCACGATGGAAAGCATCGGATTTGGATCCAAGTCTCATAAACGCCATTTTTTTTTGGGGGAAGAGAACTGTATCGAAACAGAGTCTGATGAGTTTAGTAATGAAACAAGAGAAGTACACAGAGAGTAAGAGAGATATATTATCTATATTTAGCAAATTCTAAAAATAGAGAAGAGGAATAGAGCGAGTCTGAAGCAGAAGAGTGAGGAGAGGAAGAGAAAGTCTTCTTCTTGGACTTTGTGAATTTTTCTCGCTCTCCAAAACTTCCATTTTTTTTCATTTTTATCTGTTTCCAAAACAATGGAAACCTGAAAATAAGCATTTAATTTCGGTGGTTGGTCCGGTTCAATAATATATCGGTTTAACATCACATTGTTTTTTGGATTAATGGAAAACCCAAACGGTTTTTTTCGGTTTTACAGATTTAAAGATAATAATATCTAAATTTAAAAATAAATGATTTTCAAAAACAAATGAGATGAAAAAAATATCCACCAAAACCTACAATCTATTACTAATAAAAATTAAAGGTATAGTATTGTTAAACCGTCTACATAGGATTTAAAACAACCAATAATATTGTTCCACATCAACGTTTTAAAATAAAATGGAAACTAATTAAAAAAAAATTGGAGTTTAGAAAATAAAGAAATTGTATATAGTTTTCACCAGTAATATTGTTCCACATCACCAATTAAAAATAATATAGAAAACTAATTAAAAAAAAAAATCGGAGTTTAAAAAATAAGGAAATTATATCATAGTTTCCTAATTAAAATAGGAAATTAGAGTTTAGGAAATAAAAGAAATTGTATATAGATTGCACCAGTAATATTATTTCACGTCACCGGTTAAAAATAAAATAGAAAAACTAATTAAAAAAAGGAAATTAGAGTTTAAGAAATAAAAAAATTATATCATAGTTTCCTAAAATTTTTTTTATGCTAGTCCACATACGATTTTAAATGATTAAAAATATTATTCCACATCGGCTTTCAAAAATAGAATAGAAAATTAACAAAAACCTATAAAATTTAATGATAGAAAACTAATTAAAAAAAGAAATCGGAGTTTAAAAAATAAAGAAGAAATAAGAAAACTATATCATAGTTCTCTAATTAAAAAAGAAAATTAGAGTTTAGAAAATAATTAAATTGTATATAGTTTCCACCAGTAATATTATTTCACGTTACCAGTTAAAAATAAAATAGAAAATTAATTAAAAAAAGAAAATTAGAATTTAAGAAATAAAGAAATTATATCATAGTTTCCTAAAAAACTTTTTATGGTAGTCCACATATTATTTTAAACGATTAAAAATATTATTCCACATCGGCTTTCAAAAATAGAATAGAAAATTAACAAAAACCTATAAAATTTAATGATAGTGTAGACTAACAAAAAAAACTTTAATATCAAATATCGTCAAAATCAAGCCCCATCATGTTCCATATTAATTTCATATTTTCTTTTTTATTGTTTTAAAATGAATTTAAATCTAAATATTTTTTAAATGTATATCATAATCTAACTTTAATTTTTTTAACTGTTTAAAAACAGATTTTAAATCATTATGAATTTTAAATTATTATGTATATTTAAACATATATATATATATATATATTTAATGAATACCTATTTTGTGTTTAAAAACGAAAATAAATAAGACTAATAGGTGATGATTTCCGACAAATACTACCAGCCGTTCCACATGGTTCCAGAGCAGATATAATTTTACCATTAATAAAAAAATTATACTTGTAGAAATCTTGTAATGTATTCACTTTAAAACATAACATGAAACCCCAAGAATCAAAAAAAGTTTTGCATTTTACCGCATGACTACTAAATATTGGAGATAAAAATGCACCCACAAAAAAAGATAAAAATAATAACGGAGTTGATGGTTCAAAATTCCTAATGCAATCAATTGGAGATCATATGGAGAAAATATTTCAAGCAAAAAATGCAGAGAATAGACTAACAAAAACTATACATGCAAACATTACATATACAACATCCTAATATCCCGAAATATAACAGTTGATGAAATTAAAACATATATGTTATTAAAACTACCAGAAAAATAAGAGGAATATCTCATTTGGAAATGTATAAAAAAATGTGACACAATATGTGGACACATGGCTCCCTCTTTCCTCTCTAAATTTCAATCGACACATAATAAACTTGATGAACAAGTTTATCCACCTCCTGCTTTCTTCATGCAACACTTTTGGTCATGAAGAAGCCACGTCTTTAAATTTTATTTGCTTCCTCTCCCAGCTGAACACGTGATGATATAATCACATACAGCTGAATCATCTTCTTCTCTTTTCTCACCACGTTACCAAAGAAGAAAATTATTCTTTTGGTTCTCCTTGGCCCACGATACACACACACATGGTGGAGGCCATGCAACGTCACACACACATACATGGTAAAGAACCATGCAACTTAATGGAACTTGATGAGCAAGTTTTCCTGCCTCCTTTTCTCCTCATGCCACGACTCCTTTCACACAAAATTTATAATCTCATAATTCTTGGAGAGCAAGTCACCTCTTGCCACGTTTTTCCACTTCATATCTACATAAATTACCATGTATATTTTTCGACCAATCCACGACCACTTGTCCAAACGAAGAAATATCATCAATTCTTTTTGTTGGATAAGATTTCACCATATATACATATAACGAATAAATTGCCGACGGATTCCGCTTTCCATAAACACCGATTCGATCTCCATTTTTAGCTTCGTATTTTGTCTCCGGAAAGAATTAATTTCGAGAAATAAATTACGAACTCGTAATAAATTTCCAAAATTAATTCTAAGAATTATTTACTTAAAAATAATTCTTTTCCATGACTTAAAATATTATTTTTAAAATAATATTTTATTTCATCTGAAAACAGGGTATTACAATTACACTTTCGTTGCTTGCGCAAATCTCATAATCGTTTAGATTTTTTTTTATGAGTTCGCCAGGAAACTTCGATTGGAGACTTCTCTCTGTGACTTCTTTAGAAGTCATCCAGTAAACTTATAAAGAAGTTTGTGCTTGTAGACTTCTATTTATTTTATTTTTTTTTGCAGGTTATAGATAATGCGTAGAAATAATAAATAATCCTCTTCCGATACAGCCAGTGATGCGCTCGTGGATCCACCAACATTCCCAACTCGAATGTTCTATAAGAATGACCATCCCAAACCTAAAAAAAGCATAACTCACAAGCGGTAGGAGAGTACTACTTGATTCATTGCGCAATGCAATGCAGGAGGATGAGTGGGAAGAGTTTAGAAACTCAATTTGGGAGTTTTAGCGAAGTTCCACGAATTGAACTTTGCATGGGCTTCGCGATGTGTGCATTTTATGCTAAGTGCACAGTTGTGGTGCGACAAACCGTACGAGGTATGGACCCTCGTTGGTGACCAACCACTGAGATTTTCACTTAATGAGTTCGACGAAGTCACTGGACTCAACTGCGCTTACCGGGAAAATGTGGGAAAACCTGAGATTGAGATTACAGACGATATTCAAGACTTCTGAGATCTGCTGGGAATTAGTGTCACAGGTGATCCAAGCTACGCTGATTTAATTGAGGCGTGTGAAAGGTGTAGTGAGTGGGAGCGGGAAGATCGGATCAAGTTGGGCTATCTAGCCCTCTACACAACGTTCATAGAGGCTCAGTCAAAGATAAATCCGACCTCAGCTGCTCTCGCTATGACTGTGATCGATCCAGTACAGCCTGCATTATACCCCTAGGGAAGAGTGGCACATAACCTACTGATGAACTCTGTCAAGGAGGCTGAAGTCGCGCAAGGATCGTACACCATTAACGGCTTTATTGAAGTCTTGCATGTTTGGATATTGTGGTCGCTACCGGTGTATGCGAAAGTGTATGGAGGGCCTTTACCTAATAGGCCAACTCCACCGCTGCTGGCTTACCAAGGATCAAGGGGACGCAAGAATGTCAAGGCGAATATGCAAAACCATGTATGTGATAAAACTTAGACTTACGTGGAAGTCATACTTTTAAGTGTACAATCTTATGTTTTCACGAGTGATTGTGTCTTATAAATAATTTTCCGTTTTGTAGACCAATGTGATACACTTCATTAAGAAGGACTACGATGACATGTTTCCACAATGGGACAATGATAAGGCGGATGAGAAGATTGTCAACATTCTGAAAGCGATGTATGGATATTTCGGACCCAAGTGGAGATGGAACGAGTCTCACTGGCCAGATAATGGTGTTATGGTTTCAAAAACTGGGAATGTCAAGGATGAGGATGAAGACGATGTTGAAGATGAAGAGGACTATGGGTTACGTAAAGGTAATAGTAGTAAGAGGAAGGCAAAAGTTGTTCCGTCTCTATCGAGTAAGAGAGCAAAAAACGTTGGAAATGGTGATGGTGACGGTGATGGTGATCTACTCCGGGAGATTAAGAAGGGATTCAATGCTGTGGTGGATGTGGTCAACCAAAGTCTCGGGGTTTTTGGTCGGAAGGTGGATTCTCTCAACGAGAAGGTGGAACTTTTTGCTGCTGATGTGGCGGTAGTGAAGGAGAAAGTCTATGGTGTTTATAGTGGAACAATATTACTCGTAGAAACTTTATACATTTTGGGGATAAGGAAATTGCATAAAGTTTCTACGAGTAATACTGTTCCACATTACCAGTTAAAAATTAAATATTGTTCCACATTACGAGTTAAAAATAAAATAGAAAACTAATTAAAAAAGAAATCAGAGTTTAAGAAATAGCGAAGAAATAAGAAAATTATATCATAGTTTCCTTATTAAAAAGAAAATTAGAGTTGAGGAAATAAGGAAATTGTATATAGTTTCCACCACTAATATTGTTCTATATCACCAATTAAAAATAAAAAAGAAAACTAATTAAAAAGGGAAACTAGAGTTTAAGAAATAAGGAAATTATATCATAGTTTCCTTAAAAAAACTTTTATAGTAGTCCACATATGATTTTAAACGACCAAAAATATTATTTCACATCAGCTTTCAAAAATATTATAGAAAATTAACGAAAACCTATAAAAATGTAATGATATTATAGACTAATAAAAAAAAAATTTAATATCAAATATCTTCAAATCAAGCCCCATTATATTCCATATTAATTTCATATTTTTCTTTTCTATTGTTTTAAAATGAATTTAAATCTAAATAATTTTTTTAATCTATATCAATATCTAAATTTAGATTTTTTTACTGTTTAAAAATGGATTTTAAATCATTATGAATTTTGTATCATTCTCTAAATTTAAACATATATATTTTTTTTTAAATGAATACATTTTTCGTGTTTAAATACAAAAATAAACACGAAAAAACTATGAGATGCTAGGAAAAATTTTCGTGTTTTAAAAATTTTTCGTGTTTAAAACTGCCAGGAAAATAAGAGGAATATATGATATCGGAACATATAGAAAAAATTGACACAATATCAACAAACTATGAGATGCTATATACGGTTGAGTATCTAAACTCTCTAGAGTTCGCATGACTACCAAAACATAAGATATCTTTAAAAGTGGGAGTACCAATAATGATGCCCTGAAACATTAATCAAAAGGAAGGACTATGTAATGGTACACGGTTGATAGTAACACGTTTGAGCGATTGGAGGGTGAGATAATCACGGGAACAAAATCCTGCCAAGTATAATCTTATCCCCAATTGACTCAAAGCATCCTTTCATATTACGAAAATACTATTCCCAACAAAAGTATGTTATGCAATGACGATTAATAAAATCTAGGAACAAAGCTTCAAATCGGTTCTCCTATACTTGCCTCAACCCGTTTTCAGTCATGACCCTGTACATGACACTATCACGTCTAACATATCCTAAAGATCTACCCATTCTAAATTCGATGGTGATGCAGAGAGTACATTCATATATATTGTTTATACATAAATATAGAGAGAATTAGATTCAGAAAAATACCATATTCGAGAAGCAATGTAATAAACATGGGCTAACATGGGCTTAGATCAGTGTCACTTTATAGTTTCTCATTAATCATAATAATTTCTTTACATCATGATCATATAGGACCGGTTTACAACGGTTTATATTTAAGAAATAGCGGTTCTTTTATTTATTTTATTATACCCCTAAAAATGGCATATAAAGAGACTGTAATGACATCTTGCCAATCAATATTGAAATTGACCAAACAATAAAGCTTTTGTAAACACATCTACAATATGAGAATATGTGATGATATGCAATTTTATAATCAAACCACTTTCAACTATATTAGTTACTTTATAACACAAACAATAAAGAGTAATAACAATAATCTCATATCGAATTAAAAGGAAAAAAATAACCCATCGCATCGAAAATTCAGATATCATGATATTAATGACAAAATAAATAAACTTATTATAAAATATTAAACAAAAACACTAAAAATTAAAAAATAATACATTTTCTTTTCTAAATATATTCCAAAAAATCAAAACAAAACAATTTCAAATTGAAAAAAAAATACGATAACAAATAAAATAGTAATAATAAAAAATTGAAAATATTAAATGTCACCATATTGTTCAATAAAATTATATTATTGAATATCAAAATAAACGAAATAAACAATATTAACATACCCGAGCATAGTCCGGATTTAAAACCTAGTTAATATAAATAAAGAAATCAAAAGAGTCGATTATATATTTACACCTGCTAGAATATTTGATTGGAGATTACATTTATCTATGTTACACAAGGACACAATGATATTTCAAAATTACCGCATATATTCTTGTCATGAATATTATGAGTTTTTTTTTTTTTTTTTATCTGCTTTAGATACTTAATTTAAAAATTTAATAAATAAAGACATATCATTGTTGAGAAACCTAAGAAATTCTTTACTATAGTTCATTCTTTAATCATGCATCTCTACTTAGATATATCGTTCGTTGGCAATTATCACATAAATACGTCATCATATTATCAAACGATTTTAATACTAGCTAAGCACACACATAAACGACTGTGTCTATTAAGAATCCGCCTATTACGACTTCACCTTATTCTTAGAGACTGAAAATTGAGTTCAGATAGTTGCAATTGCGTTTCAAATACATCATAATCTTCTTCTACTGGCTTTCTTTTTTCACGTTACCATCTTTCCAAAAAAAAATCCTACAATAAACTAATTTTTAAATTGATTTAACTAAAATTTATTTTTTACAAATTATTTATTTCACAATTTTACAAATTATTTATTTCTCAATTTCGATTGAACCTACTATTTTTTTTTTTTTCTGTGTAAAGAGGTTTTCAAATTGAAATCACAAAACTATGTTTTTGAGAGTATCCTGTTTGTAACATGAATCTAAAAAGATGATTGGTATAATTTATATTAAAGTAGTAGTATAAACCAGCATAAGCATCATCATTAGTTATTTATCAACTACATATAATTTATTAAATTATGTGAATGGTAAAAATATAAGTAATTGGATAAAAAATTACCATAATACATAAGGATAGTAATTTAAAACTTAATTAACTAAGGTTATTATTGTAATTTTTAATTTATATTACTAATGCTAAGACAAAAGTTCTAACCTTGAGGATTAACAAAATGAACATTTAGAACTCCAAATGCTTTATTTAATGTTATAACTGAAAATAGTTGATTGGATATAACAAAGAATTAAACTCACCCAAATGTTTTACCAATCAAAATCTTAGTAAGTAAAGATTAAATTAAAACTAAGAGAAGAAACATATTCCTTAGAAAAATAACAAGTAGGTGAAGAGAGGAGGGATTAGCCATGGCCTTTACAATGACCGTCATTCCATTCCATATCTTGCATCTTTTGTGAAGGATTGACAATTCGACTGCTTAGCGTTTTCATGGTGTAGACATCCAAGAGGACGTCATCATCATGTAAATTCTCCAAAGAATCATCATCTTGAAAAGTCTCCAATGACTCTTCATCATTAGCTTTTGAATAAGCATCATTAATCCCCACTGAAACTTTCATATCTTGAAGAGTGGACATTTCATTAGTGCAAGCTGTAAGGGAGAGATCCCTAAAATTGGTAGTGGTACAGATTCTGGTAACATAATACTAGCCTCAATTGTAGCTTCAGTTGGAGGAGTGATCTCTTTCTTTTCTGGGAGAGAGTTTTCTTGGGGAGATGAGTCATCTAGTGGAATAGCAGAAGCAGATTTGAAGCATGGAACCGCATGAATTGTTTCTTGAATTACGCCAAGATGATCAACTAACATAGAACTTTCACCTTTAGAGGGAAGTGACGAATCTAGAATTTTAGTAGGATAGAGGCGGAAGGTTAAGCAGTTTCTGCAATAGTTTTTTCCATTACAACAGGTTCACCTTTATGTGATCAAACCATGTGAATTCATGTATTTAAAAGGTTTATGGTATTTTTCTGTTAATAGATTATTAGAATTATGTTTATAGTTAAGGTTTTGGAGTTCAAAATATTATGAACCAAACGTACAAAATTATTCTTAATTAAAAATAAAAGTGTTGCCTAGCTAGACAGCCTATTTTCCATAATCCATAGTCGGACTAGTCTCTTCTAGAATCCCTTCTTATCGACCCTTGGAAATATCATCATGGGCTTCAACATATAACAAGAATGAATGTTTTTTTGGGCTGGATGTAAATCAACAGTTAGGCCTTCTAGAATTTCCAGCCTAGGTATTAAGACACAAATCATAAAAAGTAAGAGTTAAGTTCAGTCTAAAATTAGGTTCAAATTTTGAAATTAAGAGTTGTTATACATAAAAAGATTGTTTTGGGAGAACATCAATTTTGGTAGATAAACCATCCTTATTTTTTGGTCAATGGTAGACAAGTTCTTTTTTTTTTCTTAACATTAAACTACATTAGAATATTTTTATACCAAATATTAGGTCTGGACATATTTTCCGGACCCGAAATCCGAATTCGGTCTCGACCCGAACAAACTGGTTAGGTACGAGTATGAGTAATGATGAAGTAACCGAATGATATTTATGTTGAGGATTTAGTGGGTTTCGAGTTAACCCGGACCAAACCAAAAACCAAACGGGTTAAGCGAACTTAAAGAGATAAAGAGGAGGAAGGTACGATACTTATTTACTCTCTGTCTCAAAAATAAAATATCCTAAGAGAGAGATGTTTATGTTTCGCAAGGAATAAATAGATGATTTCAATTTTCATTTTTACTTTGGCTTTGTTTTTAGTATTTTAAATTTGGCTTTTGAATGAGTGTACTTCTTGTTTTGTTTTTTAAGAACTATTGTTTTAGAATTTTGAATAAAACTCATCTATCTTTATTTTTGTCTTTATCTATATTTGATAAATTTGTTGTTAGTAGATTATAAGTTATTATTTTTTTTATGTCAATTTGAATTTGCATTATATTAATGTGAATTGATATGTTTTTGCAGTTATATTAACTTGATTAGAGTATAAATGAATTAGGACACAAAATAAAGCATTTGACAAACTGGTTGAGGATTCTACTTTTAATCCTAGTGAGAGGTGCATTTTAACATAACTTAAGATTCAATGATCACATAAA
Source organism: Euclidium syriacum (assembly GCA_900116095.1). Classification (NCBI taxonomy): domain Eukaryota; kingdom Viridiplantae; phylum Streptophyta; class Magnoliopsida; order Brassicales; family Brassicaceae; genus Euclidium; species Euclidium syriacum. Next base: position 13,327,132 of record FPAK01000007.1, read on the forward strand.
ATGACTTGAAATATTTTGTATCCTGCACAAATCATCCATTTTAACTATGTTAATAGTTTTTATATAGAAAAGACTATTTCAAATTTTAAGCATATTCTTATTATTAATTTCACAATTCGTATCATCGTATTTCTCATATATAATACTTCACAACATATTTTTTTTTCTTAATATCAAACTACATTCGAATATTTTTATACCAAATATTAGGTCTGGACATATTTTCCGAACCAGAAATCCTAATCCGGTATCGATCCGAACAAACCGGTTGGGTACGAGTATGGGTAATGATGAAATAACCGAATGATACTTATATAAGTTGAGGATTCAGTGGGTTTTGAGTTAACCCGGACCTAACCGAAACCCAAACGGGTCAACCAAACTTAAAGAGATAAGAAGGAGGATCGTACGATACTTATTTACTTTATATCTCAAAAAGTATATCCTAAGAGAAAGGTGTTTAAGTTTCGCAAGGAATAAAGAGAGATGATTTCAGTTTTCATTTTTACTTTGGCTTTGTTTTTGGTATTTTAAATTTGCTTTTGAATTAGTTTACTTTTTGTTTTATTTTTTAAAAACTATTGTTTTGAAATTTTGAATCAAAATTCATCTATCTTTATTATTGTATTTATTTATATTTGCTAAATTTGTTGTTAGTAGATTATAAGTTATTTTTTTTCTATATCGATTTGAATTTGCATTATACTACTGTAAATTGATGTATATTTACAATTTATTAACTTAATTAAAACATGAATGAATTAGGACACAAACTAAAGCATTTGACAAACTCACTGACGATTGTACATCTAATCCTAATCTAATTCTAATGAGAAGTGCATTTTAACATAAATTAAGATTCAATGATTACAATCACAGTCAATATATAATTTATAGAAAAACCAATATAGTATATTAGTATCTTTAGTCTCTAATTCTCCGTATATTATGATTGATTAATAGTTAATACTTATCAAGTTGGGTAAACCAAGACATTTTCTTAAGTGCAAGAATATTTCGGTACCTTATTTTGTTATTTTATTATTTTAAAAATAGAAAGATATTATTAGAGGAAAAAGGAAATTTGCAAGTGGAGGCAATAAGTCATCGATGACCTAATCCATCCACCGAAGGATGTTTCTAGTTGAGTCGGTCTTTTCAAAAACGGACGGTGATACCTATTTCCTTTAATTTAATTTCACGAAAATATCCTCAAATTTAGATTTTTAATTTAATTTTCTAATTAAAGTCGGCTTTGAGTTGCTATATAAGCAGACCTTCTTGTTAGCTATCTTTATCATCCCTTCTTTTCTATCTGAATTCGAAAACCCTAAATAGCTTCTGCAAATTTCTCATCCGATTTCCTCTTTCAAGGTTCGATACATGCTTCATCGAGCTTTTTCTTTAGCGTTTGATCTTTATTTGATATCCAATTCTCTGCTTTTTCCGATTAGTTGATTTGTTTCTCGTTTGTTTCTCCGATCTCGATTTCGATAACCGATTGTTCGTCTCGTCTTACCTCTGCTTCAGTTTTTTATAATTCCTGATTCAGTTTTTCTGATACTCGATTCTGTTTTTTTTTTCTTTTTCTCGATGGTTAATTCCTTCATCGTTCGTTTTCCAGATCCGAATTTTGATTAGCGTTGTTCGTTTTGCCGATTGTATTATTATTTTCTATTCGTTGCGTGATTGTGCCAATTGATAGGTTAAATTTCATAGATCTGTTCAATTTTTTGCCTGATTGTGAGATTTTCATTGAAAACTAGGGTTTCAATTTGCTCTGTTTTCTAATTAGGGTTCTTAAGTTGTTCTCTGTTTTCTGATCGATCGTCTCTTCTATTTCCAGATGCAAATCTTCGTGAAAACTCTCACTGGCAAGACCATCACTCTCGAGGTCGAGAGCTCTGACACCATCGACAACGTTAAGGCAAAGATCCAAGACAAGGAAGGAATTCCTCCGGATCAGCAAAGATTGATCTTCGCCGGAAAACAGTTGGAAGATGGCCGTACTTTAGCCGATTACAACATCCAGAAGGAATCTACCCTTCATTTGGTCCTCCGTCTAAGAGGAGGAATGCAAATCTTCGTCAAGACTCTCACCGGAAAGACCATCACTCTTGAAGTTGAAAGCTCTGACACCATTGACAACGTTAAAGCTAAGATTCAAGACAAAGAAGGTATTCCTCCGGATCAGCAAAGACTTATCTTCGCTGGTAAGCAACTTGAAGATGGAAGAACTCTCGCTGACTACAACATCCAAAAGGAGTCCACTCTCCATTTGGTGCTTCGTCTTCGTGGTGGTATGCAAATCTTTGTCAAGACACTCACCGGAAAAACAATAACCTTGGAGGTGGAGAGCTCAGACACCATTGATAATGTGAAGGCGAAGATTCAAGACAAGGAAGGAATCCCTCCGGACCAGCAGAGACTCATATTCGCCGGAAAACAGCTCGAGGATGGTCGGACCTTGGCGGATTACAACATCCAAAAAGAGTCCACACTTCACCTTGTCCTTCGTCTTCGTGGTGGTATGCAGATTTTCGTCAAGACTCTTACCGGAAAGACCATCACTTTGGAGGTTGAGAGCTCAGACACAATAGACAATGTCAAGGCTAAGATTCAGGACAAGGAGGGGATCCCACCGGACCAGCAGAGACTTATCTTCGCCGGAAAACAGCTTGAGGATGGTCGGACTTTGGCGGATTACAATATCCAGAAGGAGTCTACATTGCATCTTGTGTTGCGTCTTCGTGGTGGTATGCAGATCTTTGTGAAGACATTGACAGGTAAGACTATTACCTTGGAGGTTGAGAGCTCAGACACGATTGATAATGTCAAGGCTAAGATTCAGGACAAGGAAGGGATCCCACCGGACCAGCAGAGACTGATATTCGCCGGAAAACAGCTTGAGGATGGTCGGACCTTGGCGGATTACAATATCCAGAAAGAGTCGACTCTTCATTTGGTGTTGCGTCTTCGTGGTGGAGACTTCTGAAGCTTTTCTGGTTTAAAAATGGTGGTGTGTTTCGATGCCTCAGGCACTTGGGAGGCTCTGTTTTCTGTTCGTTTCTAGTCTCTGCAAAAAGACTGTTTTTTTACTAATGATTTCGTGATGTGGTGATGAACCGTTGGTTGGGCTTGTAATGGGCCTCTTGTGTTTTCAAGTTTGAATAATAATCCAAGTGCATGCTTTAAAAAGATTCTGAGTTCTGGCTTTTAGAGATTGTCTGTCGTTACGTCCTATGAGAAACTGTTTTTTTTTTTGCCTCTTCTTTCAGCAACACAAAAGTTGTCTCACCATTATCTACATTTAATTCTTTACCTATGTTAGAGAGCACAATTAAGTTCATATTACAACTATTTTCATCAACATTTAATTCTTTACCTAGGTTACCACTACTTATATTACGACTACTTTCACCAATTTTAATGTTACTTTCTCCGATCGAGAATCAATGGCTTTGCAACTTCAAAATTTGTGGAGAATGGTGACAATAGATGAAGCTTACAAATATTTTGATTCCTTATGTAAATCTATCACTACTCGCTCTAATTTTGTATCTGTCTTTGAATCTATCACTATCCTCTCATTATTTCGTCCTTGTCTTCAAATCTGTCATTGTTCTCTCTGTATTTGACTTTGTATCCACATATATATAATCAAAGAGGATACTAACAAATTTTAAGACATACAAAATGAATTAAAGATTCGAAGACGAAGAAAGAATCAACGAGCACAGTGACAAATTCATATGTGGAATCCAAATATTTTGAATCTTCGCTACCTTCCACGAATCTATCATTGTCCTTTCTGATTTCATCTTTGTCTCCAAATTTGTTACTATCTACTTTGTATCCACATATACATAATAAAATAGGATAGTGACATATTTAGAGACACAGACAGAGACAGAAATTGAGAGGGCAGTGGTGGATCTAGTTGAGACCACCTCTACCATGGAGGAAAACCGGCCAATTATGATGCAAAGCTTTAAGAAGAATACTTAGTTGACATGCAATCCAAGTTTTATAGAATTTTGTTTTCTCTTTAGTTTAGATTTGAAAATCTAGATCTAAAAACCGTTGGAAGAAAGGAAAATACAAAAACTTTGGAACGACAAAAGAGATCAAATGCAAAATAGCCTAAAAGAATAATAAGGAGCTCCAATGCTAAGAAAGTCGTCGGAGACCTTCCTGAAAATTTATCGGAGAAGAAACCGAGGAGAGAAGATGAAGAGAAAGGAGATATATCATATTTTTTCCTTGATAAAACCACCACAACCACACATATATAACTATTTCAGAATGATATATTATATAATGAGACAAGGGGTGGAATTTATCTATATACCCGAATTCTAACGTTATTAACCAAAACACATCCATCATGGTACATCTATTATATTAGAATCCTTATTGATATAAACTTAATTTTTTTTTTCTTGTAACTCAATCTTTAAAATTTAAAATTTAAGTATATAAGTTCTAATCAAGAGATACATAGGCCATGTAAGAAATTTATTTCTACATTATCTAATTAATATTTATGTCGAATTGATGGTCTAATAATTATATTGTGCAATTTTATACCAAATTTATTGTGACTATTAGTAGTCATAATAAACTTAGAATTGGTCGAAGTTGAGAGTGTGCAATTGGAGTCAGGATATGTGTTGGCAACTTGACTAGTTAGGAAGTGATTACAAAGGCTGGATCGCTTGTTTGTTTGAAGAAAGACGTGAAGAGGATAATCATGCTGATAAAAACTATTTTTTTAGTGATATTGTTTATCTATATTAAGATCAAACATCTCTTGAGGTTCAATACATGATTTTGTAAGCTTGTCTTAATAATTAAAAAAAGAAAAAGCTCTGTCATTTGTGAAGGAGGTGAAGCCGATTTACTTTTCTCACTGGTGTGAGTTTGGATCTGGTTTCCTCTGTACAAACTGAGCCAAAAATAGCAGTTATGTCGTTTTTGAAAGAGGTGAAGCCGTTCTGATGTCCTCTACTCTTTGATTCCCTTGGGATTCATGGTGGTGTGGTGGCTCTGCGAAGATGATGCGACTTTTCGTCGACATAGTCTCGGTATAGGCCATGTTGTCATTGATGTTTCTCTCTTTTTTTTCTGTCCTCTGAAGCTTGGATTTTGATGGCAATAAGATGGTGGCGTTGGTAACTGTGTAGCCTTCTGGCTCCCGAGCTAGGCGTCAATGGCTCTTTCGTTCGCCGAATCTGAAAACTAATGAGTCTTGGACAATTGAAGAGTTCTTTAGATTTTAGTCTCTCGATGTTCTCTCTCGGCTACAGCGCTGCAACTCCTTTACCACCCGGAATGGTTAAGGTTCGGTATGACCTATGACCTTCAAAACGGTGAGACTAACTATTTGTGTTGATAAACTCACTCGCGTTTCCAGATTTTTCCGCCGGCATGGATTCTAGGTTTAAACTTTGGTGACGAAATTAAATATTTTGCAGATGGGCATAGTCTTTTGGCTTTGGTTTGTGGTGCTGATGCTCATTCTCGGTCTCCGGTCCGATTACAGTCACGCAGGTCCTTGCTTCTGTGGAATTTCTCTATCGAGATTTTGGTTTGTATTGTAGATGCGTTTGCGTCGGTTGGCATTCACGTGCGCTGGAATCTTAGCCAAATTTGTGGTATGTTCTCGCTCTGGTTTTGCGACGGTTTAGCCGTATTTCCGACCTTATTAAGAGTTTGCTCTTGGGATGCTCTCTGAATATCCAAGAAATGATTGGATCTTCAACCGAGTTGTTTTATATAGTGATCAAAAGGGTTGGAAATGACTGCGGATCGGGCTCTTGAACTTTTGGAGTGGCGTACCTAAGTGTTAGAATAAAATTCATCTATCTTTATTATTGTCTTTATCTATATTTGCTAAATTTGTTGTTAATAGATTATAAGTTATTCTTTTTCTATGTCAATTTGAATTTTCATTATACTATTATGAATTTATGTGTATTTGCAGTTGTATTAACTTGATTAGAGCATGAATTAGTTATGACACAAATTAAAGCATTTGATAATGAGAGGTGCATTTTAACATAAGTTAAGATTCAATAATTATATAAAATGGTTGAAATATTTTGTATCCCGCACAAATCATCTATTTTCTCTATTAATAGTTTTTATATAGACAAGACTATTTCAAATTTTAAACATGTTTTTATTATTAATTTCACAATTCGTATAATCGTACTTCTCATATATAATATTTCACAACATACACATCCTAAGTTACCTAAAATGATTAATATATAATTTTTTTTTGAAACCAACACATATCGTGAGGGTCCATCAATTAGTTCTTAATTATCATCATATTTTATTTTGTTTTATTTTTGGTTCTAAATTATCATCATGTCTATTCATAACAAATACTCTACTTTTATTTTGTTTTATTTTTGGTTCTAAATTATCATCATGTCTATTCATAACAAATACTCTACTATAACTATGTACATATTCAAATACATATTACCGACAAATTATTATTGCTATAACTTTTAAGGTTCATCGGATTTATTCATATTGGTTAATCATATTTTCCGACAAACTATTTTTGATAAGAAGTATTATTGGTTCATATTGATGTTTAAATTTAGCTAAAGTCACAAAAAAATTATTTACTATTTATAAAAGAAAAACATAATTGTAAATATTACACGTTCAAACCAATATTCATACTCCAATAACATTCTTAGATTGAAAAATGAACCATATAGTGATATTTTTTCTGTTAGTTGTTACTACCTCTTTTCAGCCAAATGATGCTTGGAAAAAAAATCATGTGGTGTTTTATAATGAACTTGCTCCAAGAAGAAATCTTAGAATTCATTGTCATGATATTTATAGGGGAGACCTAGGTGTAAAAGTCTTTTGGATCAGGAGTTAAAGAGAAGTATTTTTTTCATAAACTTGAAGCATACTATGAAAAACCGCTTCCTCCACACTTTCGTCATTGTGGTCAGTTACGAGTATGGACTTCTAAAATGGATGGAATTTGGATTAAAAGAAAATATCATGATCCATTATCTTTAGCATTAAGGTGGAATATAACCGGTAAGAATTAGAATACTAGCCAAGTTGTTTTATAATACATAAAAAAGTATTGCAATAAAATCTAAGCTATTTGATATCTATGTATATTTTATCAATATTTTAAATAATACCATAATAATTTTATTTATACAAATGTATTTGTTTTATGTGTAAATAATAGCTAAGATCATTGCTTGGAAAATAAGTAATTAAACTAAGTTAACTAAAGAGATTAATTTTTAGTTTCCATCCTAACTTAGTTTTATATCCTAATTAAAGAATTGAATGTGTAATAAAAATGTAATGTACAAATTTCTTGTAACATAACTGAACCCGTATGGACTATAAATTTTTAGTTTACATCCCTAACTGACCCGAATCTGACATAACTCGAACCGCATCCGATCTAAAATTTTGTAATAACCGAATGGGTACTATAAACATAAACCCGAAAAATAAAAAAGTTACCCGAATATCCACTCCTACCAAATATTTTTGTGTTAGATTCAGAAGAATAAAATACAAAATAAGAAAAACTATCACAATCAATATATATTTAATAGAAAAAAAAATATAGTATATTAGTATCTTTAGTCTCCGACTCCCTGTATATTATGATCAGTGGCGGATCTTGAAATTATTTTTACTGGGGCATAAAATATTTTAACTATTAAATATGTTAATAAAAATGTAATATAATGTTAGAAGTAGTATATAAGCATATAGTTAATTTAAACGTACTTAGAACGTGGTATATATATATTTATATCAAAATAATTAATGTTTTAATTTTTTTAAATATTTCTATAGGGTATTAAGAAAATATTTAAGTGTATATAATAGCATGTAGGATGCTTTTTTATCTAAATTTATTATTTAACATGCCAAAAATATAAACTAATTATTTTAATCTAAATAAACACTTATTTATTTTATTTTATTGTATATTTGATAAAATTATGTCCAAGTTTGTTTAAATTTAAGTGAAAATGCATAACTAAAATTGAAATTCCGAGAACTAGTTAAATAATTAATTATGTAAATAACTGTAAGTACTATTCAAATATAGATTCAAAATTAAAAAATATATATATATATATTAATGACCATAAAGTAAAACATATCACCAAAATCGAGAAGAAAAATGGAGTACGTGGGGGCATAAAGAACTTAAACGTAATACACTAGGGCAAACATGCAATTTATAACCAAAATTTTCAATTGTCACAAAAAATTACATAGAAAATTAAATGTGTTCAAAAATTATATGGGGGCACTTGCACCCACACCACATAACATGCATCCTCCCCTGATTATGATTGCCTAATATAGTTAATACTTATCAAGTTGGGTAAACCAAGACATATTCTCAAGTGCAAGAAGATGCTCATTCTCTATCTCCGGTCCGATTAAAATCTCCTTGGTTGTGTGGAATTTCTCTATCAAGATTTCGGTTTGTACTGTAGATGCGGTTGTGTCGGTTGGTATTCGCGTGCGCTGTAATCTTACCCAAATTTTTGGTTTGTGCCCGTTCTGATTTTGCGATGGTTTAGCCGTGTTTCCAACCTTATTAAGAGTTTGTTCCTGGGATGCTTTCTAAATATCCAAAAAACGATTGAATCTTCATCATAGTTGTTTTACATAGTGATCAAAAGGATTAGAAATGATTGCGGATCAGGCTCTTGAACTTTTGGAGTGACGAATCTAAATGTTTGTTTCGTCTCATGTCATTGGATTCTTGTGGTTGGACCCATCATAGCATTGATATGGCTATCAAAATTCTCCAACCTCCTTAATCTTTGAGTATTTCCCTTTTTTAAGAGTTTTGGTTAAGGTTTGGGGTTTTGTTGTTCTATATTGATTTGCTATTTCCCTATGTAATCCATTGAATATCAATCTACAGCTTTCCTTGTCAGGAAAAAAAGATGAGCTCCTCTCAATCTCATCAAATCCTCTTCCATAATATCGATCGATGTATTAGGGACAGGATTCTCAGTCTTAAGGATAGGAAGAAGTTTCAAAACTTGCTTTCTATTTGGTTTGCTTATTACTAAGTGGTGTTCTTGTTTCAAGTTTCTCTTTTGCTCTTTTTTATCTTTTTTTGGGTGCAATTGAGATGTAAATGACTCTGTATAATTTCTTTTGGACAATCAATTTAACCAATATCAAAAAAAAAAAAAAAACAAAGATGAGCTCCAAGAGAAACAAGATGTACCAACAACAGACGCTCGACAAGACCCATAAACACGCTACATATTTCAAGATACTGTCTAAGATATTTGACGCGAAAGGATTAGTAGACGACGGCACCGTGACACTCCTTGCCCGGCCTACAATCTCAAGAAGCTCCTCGGAAAATATGTGTGCAGTCCACTAACTTTTCTGCATAATATAAGGTGTGATTGACAAATAAAAAATTTTAAAAAATTCAAAAGCTTTCACAGCGATATTACCAATCAACCCCCTAGTTTGCTCTGTCTTTGCTTCAGCTTTGTACATAAAAGGATTTTTTTGAATCTAATTTAACGTAAATACAACAATTTCTTAGTGGATATTATAGTATATTCTCGATGAGATGTAAAGTTCCTCAATGAAAAGATTTGATTAATATGATATGTAACTTTGTAAGGGATTTAAGAGACTCAAAGAGATTTGAAAGAGAAAGACAATCCTTAAACCGAGATTTTATATGACACAAAAAAAAAAATGAATTGAAAGAGACAAACCTTAAACCGAGATATTTTTTTGACATAAAAAAGAAGAAGCCAAAACTAATCTACAAGCCTCCTAAATTTTTTCTAACACATATCCTTAAATTCAGGATTCACTTCCACACATACACATAGGAAGGAATCAACACAAAATCTTCTTCAAGAGTTTCGGAACTCACTTTTTGAATCTTGTTGACCTTAGGCAATTCAATCGTCATCTCGTGTTTTTCCCAAAGTGGAGATACAACAAGAGAACTCACTAACTTCCTTAGCACAAGGAGCAATACAGCTCACAGTTACACAAACACCATATGGCTCGTTGAAACACTGAACAACAAACAATAGATCATATTCCCCAAAAAGAAACTGATAACGATATCTATGTGTTTGCAATTTTGCATTTTGATAAACTATGTGTTTACCCCTAAAGTGATGGTACAAATCCTTATACGAGCCGGTGTAATCGCAGTTCCTCGCAGGGCAAAAGCATGGACAAAAAACACATTCTTTCTCATGATGAACTGATAAGTCATTCCCGTAAGAGAAACTCTTGTTGCAACCTAACTTCGCGTTTGGACATGGAAAAATGACTCCTTCGACAATCCTCTCCAAAGCTCTACAACAGATGTGACCAATGGGAAGAGTGCAAGAAGGACACTTGTTCCTACATTTGTTGCAACATGTAGAGCAAACTATGTGTCCATTTTCACACTGGAAGATTGGAGCTATGAGTGCGTCGGTGCAAACAGGACAATCAAGAACTTCTAAGCCAAGCAAAGATTCAGCCATGATGATCTTGCTGAGAAAAATTTATCAACAATATTGATTTTACTTGATATATATATACTAGGGAATTTGCCCCCATGCGGGTATAAAAAAATATATTAAGATGTTTTGAGATAAATAATTGAATACTATAGTTTTAAAAAACTATATCCACATGGTTGACATTGTATAACCAAAATTCAAACATATTGCTCAATTTTCTATTGTTCGGTTTTACATTTACAAAGAGAAAAAATTTTTAGTTGACGAAAGTTAAAATTAGACTTAATAATACAAAGGAAGTTATTTATGCCTTTTACCTTAAAATTGAAATGTACATTCATATTAGATTAAACAGGATGTCATGTTTCTTCTACGATACAGATCTCTTTCGCTAATTTGTGAACCGAAATGATCTCTTTCGTATGTGTTTAGCCGGTTTTCAAGAGTGAAAGTGTTGCTTGTACCACAAAGCACCTTTCTTTCTATTCGTTTTCAATTTAACAGGGGACATGAATGATGATGTCTTGTGTTGGCTTAAGCTTTTGGTCGGTAATCTCCTCATTTTTTTTCCGAACCTCTTGCCTCGACCCGAAGCCAAGGGAGCCGAGTTAGACCATCTCTCTAACCTCTCAAAACCGGTGAACACTCGTACCAGACTTAGAATAGTTATTCGGTCTAGCAACGTACCGAGCCATCTTCCTCGAGACGCCCCCACAAGAGCTTCCAGCTTGAGTGTCATCCCTCATATCGTGATAATCTAGAGGAATCAAAGTTACATAGTTAAGTTCTGGTGGAGACCAACTTATCACTTGATAAACACCGAATACCCTAACTAAACAACATCATACAGTATGTAAATCTAAGAACAAACTAACGATAAGAAATAATGACGGTTGGAAACATAGTTAGGGAAGACCAGCCGTCGAAGCATACGATAAACCATAATGGTTCGGAAACCTACAAAAATCGTTAAACCAAAAACACATTAAAGGCGAAGACCTTTATTCCATTAATAAGTAGGAAAAAAAAACCTAAAGCAATCCAAATACATGACGAAATTTTTAGAAATATAGAAAAATCACAATATAATTTAGTTATAGTTAAAAGATAAGCATAGATACATGGGTATTCATGGCCGGATAAAATATTCAACTGATCTCTTCAACAACTTCTTTATCAACCAAGAGAAAAAATCTTCTATAGAAACCATAATCACTTTTTCAAATGATGTGTCTTTTATAACATCGATTATAGATTTAAAATGCTTCAACTATGATGGCATATATACATACCTGCAACTACAATGTATTGAGGAGAAAGTTTCTGATGATATCTCTTTCTCCTTTAAGCAAGAAAGCCAAAGCATAGGGCACAAAATCTCGTATAAAAACTTGATCATAATTCAAAGGAAAATTATCTCTAGAACCGTTTGCTGCCACCGTTCCAACCAGCAACCCAAAATAGCTGACGACGACGTCTTCGAGAATCCTCCACCCTTCCTTCTCGGCCTCACTCTATTCTCTCTTTTTCCCGCCAATAATACATGTTTACGATGGATTTATCATTGCTAGTCGAGGAAGATGATGAAGAGAAATAAAGGCGAGACACAATCGATCTGCTTCCTTTAAAAAATTTCGTCAATAGAATGGAAAAAAAAAAATTTCTAATAGGAGACACCAATTAGAACACAAAACTTTAAGAATAAATATAACAATCACACACAAACAAAATGAAAGTTACTCGCCTTTGTTGATAGAGCAGGAACCTAATACAACCGAAATATATCACAAAACAACCTGGATAGTGAGCTTTTTTGTGTTTCTATGGAAGATAGGGTAGATGAAGAGAGTGACGATGGCTTGACGGTAAACGACAAAGATGGTGGGACTGTGACCTTCCATCATTAGGGTTCCGCTCGTTTTAAAACCCTATACCCTCTTGTCTCAGACGCTAAGTTTCTCTCTCTTTCTCTAATACCTCTTTTTGAGCATGGAGAAAAAAAAGAATTTGTTTAACCAACCAAGTAAAAAACCTATGAAACAGAGGGAAACTGAGTGAATCCAATCTTACCTCCTTCTCTTTATCTCTGATGTAAATTGATTAAGCTTTTCGAATTGTTGTAGAGAGCGAGCTGTATAGAGAAGAGAAAAGCCGATGCAGTCATGGCCCTTAAGTATATCAGAGAGAAGAAATTCGAACCTTTGTTTTCTCCTAAAAAAATAAAAAAAAAAACTGATTCTACTGAAAAACGATGAATCAGACACACAGTGATGTAACCATTTCATAAAAATGATGGGAAAATTTAGGCCACGGCCAACATTATAGTGAAATCGAGAGCTAATTTCATTATCCCGTATGAACAAAAAGAGTAAATCCAAAGATCAAATTCTTATGATGTAAACTATAAACGATGTAAAGCATTAAAACATTAACCTTCTTTTTTCTTCTTCCTCTTCTTCCCCTTCTTCTCCTTGCAAAACGTTTCTTCCTCTTCGCCACAAAGCTTACGAACCCTAGATATAGATATGAAAATTAATAAATTTATCCCAACCGCAAAATATGTAAATGGTAATTTAGGGTTAATTTTAAGGTTTATTGAGAATTATTTATAGTTTTTTATAAAAAAATATAAAAGAAAAAAAAAAAAAATATATATATATATATATATAATAATATATAAAATTTTACAATGACTAAACGTAATTAAGTTGACTTATTAAAGATGTTTTAGAAAATCTAAATATATATATATATATATAATCATATATATTAAAAGAATACATGTTTTGCCACGTGGCGTCACCACATCCATCTAGAAAATTAATTTATTAAAAACTTATTAAACCTTATTATTGTGTATAATTATATATGGAAATCTAACTTATTAAACCAAAACCGTATAATTATATAAAGAATCTTACTTATTAAACTTTATTAATGTGTTTAAAATCTTACATAATTTACTAAAAACCTAATATATGGTTTTAAAATTTAAACGCAAGCACATAAATTACATAAATATCCTTAATTAAACCCTAAACATTAAAACCATAATAAATCACAGATTTAAACAATATTCGGTCTCTATATTAAACAACATAAAACCAACCAAATTATTAACTACTAAAATTTGAATAACTCAAGTCTTTCACTTTCGTTTTATTTATTGTTTTAATATAATTTCTTATAGAAATCAAACACAACCAATTAAACATTTAGGTTTTAACTTAGTTACTTATGGTCCAATAGCCTTATTCTTTCTCTAGAGACTTCATCAGACCGTCTTATTATACAAACGTTTTATCTTCTCCTTCGAAAACATATTAAATTGGTAAGCTGTTTCTTCAAAAAAAAAAAAAATTAAAACCATTATTCAAAATGTTTTTTCTTAAATTATTAACTAAAATTTTCATGTATAAGTATTTTTAGGTGAAAAATATTACAACTCTGATAGCATTGGTACTTCGGACACTAGCAGTGCTGATGGAATAGTTTATACTCATGAATTTCTTTATAGTGTCAAAAGTATCGAGATAGCCGAATCATTGTTTAAAGTTGAAAGTCGTGATTTTGTGTACAAGACTAAAAGTAGCTTAGTTTGCCAATCATATGATAGATGAAAAATATTAATGGATACTAAAGTAAACGATTTGGTTTTTACTAACTAGGAAATTTTGTGTCTCCGGCGGAAACGAAGTTCCCTTTTAAAATACGGTGTAGTCAATTTTTGGTAACAGTTGCATTTGTTATGGCAATAAATAACAATCAAGGTCAAACCATGAAGACGGTTGGACTAAATATGAATGTTCTTAGGTTCCCAAAGGAGGGTATATGGTTTAGATTCCCAAGAGAAAAGTATCGTAGATATTGTGGACTGTATATGAATGTGCATGGGTTTCCAAAGGAGTTTGTAGGGTCTAGATTCCCTAGAAAAACGCATTGTACATATCGTGGACTTTATATGAGTGTGCTTGGGTTCCCAAAAGAGGGTCTAGGGTATAGATTCCCCAGATAAACATATCGTAGATATCGTGGATTGTATATGAATGTACTTGAGTTCCCCAAGGAAGGTCTAGGGTATATATACCAAGAGAAACTTAACGTACATATAGTGGATTGTATATGAATGTGTTTGGGTTCCCAATGGAGGGCCTAGGGTATAGATTCCCTAGAGAAACATATTGTAGATATCTTTGACTGTATATTAATGTGTTTGGGTTCCCAAATGAGGGTCTAGGGTGTAAATTCTCATGAGAAACGTATCGTACATATCGTGGACTATGAATGTATTTGGATTCCCAAAGGAGAGTCCATGGTATAGATTTCCTAGAGAAACGTATCGTTGACTGTATATGAATGCGTTTGGGTTCTCAAATGAGGGTCTAGGGTTTAGATTCCTCAAAGAAAGGTATCATAGATATCATGGACTGTATATGAATGTGTTTTGGTTACCAAAGGAGGTTAAATGGTTTACATTCCCTAGAGAAATGTATAGTAGATATTGTGGACTATATATGAGTGTGCTTGGGTTTCCAAAGGAGGGCCTAGGATATAGAGTCCCAAGAGAAACACATCATACATATAATGGATTGTATATGAATGTACTTGGGTTCCCAAATGAGGGTCTTTGAGTGTAAATTCTAATGAGAAACGTATCTTACATATTTGTGGACTATGAATGTGCTTGGGTTACCAAAGGAGGATATAGGGTTTAGATTCCCTAGAGAAACGTATCATAGATATTGTGGACTGTATATGAATGTGATTTGGTTCCCAAATGAGGTTGAAGGGTCTAGATTCCCTAGAGAAATGTATCGTAGATATTGTGAACTGCATATGAGTGTGCTTGAGTTCTCAAAAGAGGGTCTAGGGTATATATTTGTGGACTATGAATGTGCTTGGGTTACCAAAGGAGGGTATAGGGTTTAGATTCCCTAGAGAAACATATCATAGATATTGTGAACTGTATATGAATGTGATTTGGTTCCCAAATGAGGTTGAAGGGTCTAGATTCCCTAGAGAAATGTATTGTAGATATTGTGAACTGCATATGAGTGTGCTTGAGTTCCCAAAAGAGGGTCTAGGGTATATATTTGTGGACTATGAATGTGCTTGGGTTACCAAAGGAGGGTATAGGGTTTAGATTCCCTAGAGAAACATATCATAGATATTGTGAACTGTATATGAATGTGATTTGGTTCCCAAATGAGGTTGAAGGGTCTAGATTCCCTAGAGAAATGTATCGTAGATATTGTGAACTGCATATGAGTGTGCTTGAGTTCCCAAAAGAGGGTCTAGGGTATATAGTCCCAAGATATATACTCGTACATATAATGAACTGTATATGAATGTACTTGGTTTCCCAATAGATTCCTAGAGAAACGTACTGTAGATGTCAGACCATCTTTAGTGGGATGTTCTTAATAAGTGTTCTCATGATTAAAAAAATTAAAAATTAATAAAAAAATAATATTTTAAAAAAAATTATGAGAACAATTGAGAACTCTTTGAGAACACATGAATACATTTGTCCATTTACTATTCGTTTAATTTTTTTCTGAAACAAAAATTTAATTAAATAATAAAATTAGTTTGAAAATATAAATATTATATTTGATTAGAACTCCAAAAGAGGTTCTCACCAATGATGATGTTCTCATGGACTATATATGAATGTGTTTGGGTTCCTAAAGGAAGGTCTAGGGTATAGATTCCCTAAAGAAACATATTGTAGATATCGTGGATTGTATATGAATGTGTTTGAGTTCCCTAAAGAGGCTCTAGGGTTTAGATTTCTCAGAGAAACATATCGTAAATATTGTGGTTTATATATGAATGTGTTTTGGTTCCCAAAGGAGGGATGTAGGTTTAGATTTTTCACAAGTAAGCATTTATAAGATATTATGACCTCTTACACCTAATTTACGATAAGTTTATACGTATCTTCATATAGTAAACACTAATTTGAGAATCTCGATAAGAATATATGCGGGATATATAGTATTTTAATGTATTAAATTTTACTCTCTTACATCACATCTCCGCGCAATCGCGCGGGCAAGTTCCTAGTATATATAAAATTTTACCAATGACATATGAACATAATTAAGTTGATTTATTAAAGTTTTAATATATATGATGATTAGGTTTTTAGTAAATTATGTTAATTTTGTAGAGGTTGTGGTGACGCCACGTGGCGAAACATGTATTCTTTTAATATATATACTAGGAACTTGATCGCCCGCGCGATTGCGCAGAGATGTGATGTAAGAGAGTAAAATTTAATACATTAAAATACTATATATCCCGCATATTCTTATCGAGATTCTCAAATCAGTGTTTACTATATGAAGATTCGTATAAACGTATCGTAAATTAGGTGTAAGAAGTCATAATATCTTATAAATGCTTACTTGTGAAGGAATCTAAACCTACATCCCTCATTTGGGAACCAAAACACATTCATATACAAACCACAATATTTACGATACGTTTGTCTGAGAAATCTAAACCCTAGAGCCTTCTTAGGGAACCCAAACACATTCATATACAGTCCACGAAATCTACAATATATTTTTTAGGGAATCTATACCCTAGACCCTCGTTTAGGAACCCAAACACATTCATATATAGTCCATGACATCTACCGTAAGTTTTTCTAGGAATCTATATTCTAGACCCTCTATTCCATATTGTGATAAGTATTAAATTTCCTTTTTGTATTTTATTTCCTTTTTTTATATGTATTTCCTTTTTTTATATATAGAATTAGATTATAATCCGAGCCCGGCTCGGGTTTTATGTATTCATAAAATCATTCTATAATATATTTAAATGAAATTAGTTTGTATAAAATTAATAGTTAATTTATGGTATAACATTTTAAAAATATTTATATGATTTATTAACACATGTTATTGCATAGTTGTAATTTTTTGTTTCTTTGAAAATTAACAAAAAAAAAATATACAATAGAAATATAGAAATATAGATATGTATCAATTACTGTCTCATTATGTCAAAATAAATTTAATAACTATGTGATATGATATATTTTATAAATTTTAAGAAAGAAATCATGAATATAAAATTTCTAAATTTGTTATAAAAATATATCCCGTTTGGTGAAGATATTTAAGTGATAGCGAGAATCATTTTTGGTATGCAAAAGGAGATGGGAGAAGATGAGTCATCAATTCTGAATGGACTGCAATATTACATATTTTATCTATTAATGAGCTATTAATTTTTAATGAGTTTTATAGTTTTTAATAACATGACTGAATAAAATGATTTCATTGGTTAATTTTCCTTAAATTACTCTTAATGAGACACATGATATAGTGTTTTCTTAATTAATATATAGGAGATTACAATATATGTATAAATAGTGGCCCCAAAGAAACCCATAAAAAAAAGGAAATTTGATATTTTTTATCGTCTGAACCCGTGTGACTATTTCCTTTTCTCCTTTTGTGTCTCAGCTTTCCTCGGTGTACAATTTCTCTCACGGATTCAACCCACACAACCGAAGCGTAAGACTGTTCGCGGTATGATCTTAGTTCATTCAAAGTGATAATCATATTTTGTTTGGATGGATCAAACAAACCATTATTCCAAAGCTCCGTTCCTTAATATCTACAAACCATAATAATAAAACTACTTTTATGTAACATAAACGTACAATATTCAAAGTTAAAGATCATGACACATCACTACGTGAAGTGAAGCCCTAAGTTCATGTTTTTGTGAAAAAAAAAACTAGATAAAGTAAAGACTAATGGCTGGTTCATACGTTAAACGTCACGGATTTATAAAGGAGTGAGATTAAAACAAGAGTAATTAAGCAGCAAGCATAAAACTTTTCAACTATAAAGCTCTTAAAACTTTTGAGACCCTGAACGTACCTCTCCTGCGAGTAAAATAAACTTCTCTTCTTCTTCAGGACCATAACTTGATGCTCCTAAAGAAACCAAAGTAAACAATCAGAAATAGGGTATATCTTCCCAATTATCCCAAAGCAAACTGTTTGGAAAAAACAAACTAGAAACCGAATCTTATACACCTATCCTAAAGATAGAAATAGAATTTCATGAAAAAACAATAAACCGGTTTATCTTTCTTCTTTGGTAACACATACCCTTAACTTCAACGGTTGACGTCCACACGGCACATAGGAAGGAAGCAACATGAAATTTTCTTTAGGAGTTTCGTAACTCAATTCTCGAACCCTCTTGACTTTGAGAAATGAACCCGTTATCGTGTAGTTTCCCTCAATGGATATATAACAAGAGAACTCACCAACTTCCGTAGCACAAGGAGCAATACAGCTCACAGTCACACAAACACGGCCATATGGCTTGTTGAAACACTGAAAAACGAATAATAGACCATCCTTGTATTCCTCCTTAAGAACTGAAGTACTGTCCGGAAATCGAAAGTATATGTCAACATATTTTCCGACAAACTGATAACGATATCTTCTTTCAGTATCACGTATGTGGATACCAAAGTGAGTGTATAGATCCATATACGAGCCAGTGTAATCGCAGTTTCTCACAGGGCAAGAGCATAGAGAGAAAACACATGATTCTTTGTCATGAGTTAATAAATCTTTCCCATAAGGGAATCTCTTGGTGCAACCTAGTTTGACGTTTGGACATGGGACAAAGACTCCTTCAAGAATCCTCTCCAAAGCTCTACAACGAATATGACCAATGGAAAGAGTGCAAGAAGGACACTTGTTCTTCAGTTTTTTGCAACATGTGGAGCAAACTATGTGTCCATTGTCAGATTGGATGATTGGAGCTGTGAGTACGTGGTAGCAAATAGGACAATCAAGAGCTTCAAGGTCAAGCAACATTGCCGAGGATGAATCCTTATCGCTATTGGAAGATCCAACCATGTCGATGTTCTAGCTAAGCAAGACCGATCCAACTCTACTTTGTCACACGATCAGAGAGACACGAACGAAAAACCCTCGAAAACCTGGACAGCTTTCTTTCGGAAACAAACGAGAAACAGTTTATTTTTAGGTTTTGATTTCGAATGTTTTTTGTGATAGCTATGATTGATCGACTTAGAAAAGATCTGATACCATGATAGTTTAGAGAGATGGGGAAAAAGTTCTCACTTTAATCACCACAATATTATATACAAGTTTAGCGTTAAACGTAAACTAACTTAATCCCATTTCCTAAATAGAAAAGGAATGGTAATCATATGTTTCCTTTTCTATATGTGTTTCCTTTTTTTTTTATGTTCATTTACACTTTTAGTTAATTTTAGATTAAAAAAACTGGTAATCAGCTCGATAATCTTAGTTTTGAACACTTAAAAATGAATTGGTAGAAGATTTCCCCAAAGTTATAAATAAATAACCATATTTTATACAACTTTTATCAAATTCGTTTGTTTACAATGTTAAGTAAATATATAATAGAAACAAAAATTATGTTGTTTCAATATAAAAATTATGTTTTAGTTAGAGGTATATTCTTAACAAAATATCCCCTAAATTCAACACCAAAACATGTTATAGATTTCAAAGCATGTTATATAATCTCATCTTAAACGTTGTTTGATCATGTGATGTCTAATTAAGCTTTGCTTAATATGCTTTTACCAAAACCAAAAGTATTGGCGTATAGGACAATCGGATCTTTGGTTGTGTTGAAAAATATATTGCAACTTTCTAACAAACAATAAAAAAAAGAAAAAAGAAAGAAAGTAGTATTAGTAATTAAGGTGATTGGCTGAGAAAGAAAATGATGCCAAATCTTTGAACTGTTGTTACAAAAGCATAGCAGAAAGTGGGAAACACGGAAATAGAAATTACAGTGACCTTCATTGAATTTATCATTATATCTTTTCTACAAAAAGTATTAAGAAAAATAAAATATCACATCAACTTTTTCAAATGTAATTAAGTTTGATTCTTGTGGTTAAAAGAAAATGTACAAATCACATCATTTTTAGCTGAAGACTTTTTTATGTAGGGTTAACATTACGACCTTCAAGAGACGTGACACTTGATATATGACTCCTAAAGGTTTTTTAAGAACTTTAAAGAGATGTTTTGTGAAGAATTCAGTTAGATGTTGGAGTCACTAACCAAATTTTTGTTTGTTGGTTGGTCTTTTAAATTTTTGTATTTGAAATATTGAATTAGAACTGAATTCAGATCTGATGCTGAACAAACAATACTTTCCACATAAATCTTTAACATTATGAATCAATTTTAATAGCGTAGATTATGTGGAAATAGTGTTCATAAATGGAAAAACACATCAGCGAAACGGACCGTATTAATTTTTGATATTTCAAGATATAGTGTGTTAGACGATAATGTAAAGTGGTATAAGTTTTTTAACAGTTAGTGGTTTTTTTTATGTATTAATTTGTAAAAAAAATATTTACAATCCATGATACTCTGGTTCCAGTTTTTACAATCTTCTTAAGCCAAAGTGCTTCCAAGAAGATTTAGATCATCACTTGGCACACTATTCTCGCTAAAAACGCTCCAGCAACAACATCTTCTATGTTTAGATCATGTCCCTCACATCTTCCGGATCTCTATAACACATTTCTTTCTCTAAATTTGCCGAAATTCACCGCTACTCATCATGGTGATTCTCTACCGTTTTGCCTCTTTGATACCAGGATTTCAAGTTCAGTCTCAAGTCAATAATTTCGTTTCAGTCCATCATCGCCTTGAGTTTGAGAGAGTGTTTAGAAGGATCCATTCTTATGAGAGTCAATGTAACTTTTTCAAATTTTAAGCTCTCATCACATTTAATAGGAAGTAACGGTATAAAAAAGCTGAAAAATAGTTTTGATATTTTTATGATTAGTAACAATTAAAACGGTATACCTATTATAACAATAGTAAAAAATTATCAATTATACCCAATATAAATATAGATGTTAGATCTAAAAGATGCAAAAAAAATTTAAAACCCAAAACAGTTTTTTCATTATGGTTCAATGGTTGAGCTATTCATTTTGAATTTAAGGTTTTTAGTGTAAATAATTTTATCTCAATTTCAATTATAATTAATCATACGTTTCAGATGGAAAAATATATGATTTTCCAAAAATTCGATAAGATTCAACCATGACTTCAATTCTTAAATATGAGAATGCATTCATTTTTCACATGTTTAAAGATTAGTTCTTTTTTAACATTACATATTGTTATGAGAACTATTACATAGACGATTCTACGACATACAAATCTATTGTCTTAAGAATTTCATGCGATTTTTCACGCCAGTTTCATCTATGTATCATGCACAGATAATTTTACTACTTAAAGATTAATTTAGAATTTAGATTTTTGTAATAAATCTCCTAATTATTTTAAAAACACCCCAAAAAAAATATCAACAACATAATAGTATTTATTTAGAGGCGCAAAATACAAAATTTTAATTTATCATACCAAATAAGAAAAAAAGACGATGATCAAAACTTCACAAAAAAAAAGACAAGATAAAAAGAAAAAAGAAAGAGGATATCAAAAAAAGTCTCCTTCAGACCGAAAACTAAACAACGGTCCTAAACCATGAAGTCTCCTTAAGATCTAACTAATGCACCAATATTAATATATTAATTATAATTATACTTAAAACTAATCCTGAAACCCAATCTTCTCCCAAATCGCATTTCTTAATCGTCTCAGATCTCTTCCTTTCGCCGTCCCACCGATCCCTTCGTGCACCGTAAACGACGATCCTCTCCGCCGCGCTAAATACTCGTGCGGCGGAATAATCCTTCTTCCTCCGATCGCCGCCGTGTCACCGTTATCGTCATCTTCCAAATCATCATCGTCGTCACTATCGTCGTCCTCCGGTACCACATGACTCCGATACTCACTCTTGAGAATCTTCGACCAATCCGGTATATTAACCGGAAGCGAACCGGGTTTCGTGATTTTCCGGTTATCGGAATCTCCTCCGGTTGGTTTTCTCCGTAATCGCGAAATCGAAATCGACGATTTCTTCTGCAATTGATGATCGCCTAAATTATGAATATCGGATTCATCGAATTCGAACACATTCTCTTCATCGGTTTGAGAAATCTCTGATTCATTTTCTGGATATATGTATTTCGGCTTCACAAAGAAAAGCTTCCTCGACGCCATAAATGGAAAAATGGGGTTTCTGGGTTTTGATTTCTAAGAATTGGGATTTTTCTGGGTTTTGTGGAGAAACTATGGATTGTGAAATTTTAATTCAAGAAGTTGAGATCATTTTATAGAGAGATGATGATGATGAGTGGTTAAAGAGATAAGCTTTATTGGTTTACACTTATGTGAAGTTACGACTTATTACACAAGTAAAACGACAAAAGGACAAAGAAGATAAAATTTATAAAAAGAACAAAAGAGAAAAAGTTATGGTGTGGTTAGTCTCACGCTCTTATTGTGTGCTTCCATTGTTTTTCTATTTTTACTTTAAAAATATAAAAAATAGTAAAGTTATAGGATATGTGATGAAATTATGAGTTTTGTGGAATTTTTACGTCCACAATTTTTTCATTATTATTTTTGAATTTTATTTTATTTTTAAAAAAGGTAATTTCCTGATATTGGATAAATTTTATCTTAAAAAATATAGTGTTGTAAGATATTTAATTTGTGGTTGATGTTTAAAAAAATTAAAATGTCAATCTCGTTGATATTTAAAAAAAACAAATGTTATGATTGATTTTTTTTTTCAAATTTCAATGCAATTTTATTTCGATTATATAAATTAATACTCCATTAATATTATTGGATCTCTCAAATTATTATGGTAAATAACACAAAATTAATTCATTTTTTTCTGTTGATGTGCTGTATATTGATAAGTATGTCATAAATATGTGTATATTTTCTGTGTTGGAAAATCACATCTAGTCATCTATACATCAAAAATAGAAAGTCGTCACGCGGCGAAAATTCATACGGCTTAATGCTTAAGTCAGACTAATAAACCGGATTAATTAAACCGAACTATCCAATCGGACCAATCTAAACCGGTTACTTAGATGGTTTACGAAATTACGAAACTCCTAAACCTTTTTCTGGACTTTGTTCATCGCTCTTCGCCTTCTTCTTCTCTCCCATTAGCAAAAAGCCAAAAAGTAAGCTTCTTCGATCTTCTTCGTGTAGCTTATGTCGATATGAGCCCTCGTTTTCCGCCATTCAATTTCTTAGCAATTTCTCCTAGATTGATTACGCGTGATTAAATCGTAAATTGGGGATCGGATCATATTCGTAATCTCATCGAATCAATTAGAAACCCTAATTTCAGGGATCTGTTGCGATTTTTTCCGATTATTCTCGGATTTTGGATCTGTGTAGAAGAAAATGGCTACAGCTACGTATCCACCACCTCCTCCTTATTACAGACTCTACAAAAATTCCTCAGAAAACCCTAATTCCGCTCCTGAACCTCCTCCTCCAATCGAAGGAACCTACGTTTGTTTCGGAGGCAATTACACAGTAAGATTCCTCCATTTCGCAGATTCGTCGTTTTCGTGAGTTTCAATTTTTCGATTTTTGCTTGGTGTAGACTGAAGAAGTTCTTCCGAGCTTAGAAGAACAAGGAGTTCCACAACTTTATCCCAAAGATTCAAATATTGGTATGTTAATGATATAATTAGTGTTTGCTTAATCACTTAATTAGAGAAATCAAACTTAATTACATAATCATTTCTTCTGTGTTAGATTATAAGAACTCACTCCGATTGCTAAATCGAGAATTACAATTACATATACTTGAACTCTCTGATGTTCTTGTTGAAAGACCTTCTCAATACGCTAAAAGAATCGGAGAAATATCTTCAATCTTCAAGAATCTGCATCACCTTCTTAATTCCTTAAGACCTCACCAAGTAAGAAGAAGATGAACAGAGATCTCGGATTTGAATCGGTTTCTTGATCTTTCTTTTGTCTTGTTTTTTTCAGGCGAGAGCGACACTAATTCACATTATGGAACTTCAAATTCAACAGAGGAAACAAGCTGTGGAAGATGTTAAGAGGTTTGTCAATTCTATAAAACTATTCAAGATTCTTGAAAAAGCTTTGTTATGGGTCCGTTTGATGCATTATAGAGACGATGATTAATTTGGTAATAGTGTTGTGTTTTTGTTTCTGTGTAGGAGAAGAGACGAAGCACAGAGACTTCTTCTTAAAGATGCTTTCGTCACTTTAGATGGCCAATAATAGAGTTTTTTTTAACCAATTTTGTACCAGGATTTTTAAGTTAGACCGGAATTAACCGGTGTTGATGTGGATGGATCTGTCTATGTCTTTGATAAAGAGATTGAATTTAACTAGTTGATTGAACACTTTGGAATCTTTTTTTTGTCTCTGTGTTTTAGAAACCCATAGAAATACAAGAAAACTGTGGACTAGACTAAATTCAATATCTAATTTTATAAAGAATTTTATGAATTTTTAGCATTTCAAGATTTGATTTGTTTTATTTTAATGAAATTGATTGTTCCAACTTCCAAGAAACAAATTATGTGCCAATTATGACACTTTCTTATATATGTATATCCAAATTGGTGAATTCTTAAGAAAAAAAATACTAATAATACATAAGTATTATACATATGTGATTATTGGCTTAGAAATTAAACTGAAA
Source organism: Euclidium syriacum (assembly GCA_900116095.1). Taxonomy (NCBI): domain Eukaryota; kingdom Viridiplantae; phylum Streptophyta; class Magnoliopsida; order Brassicales; family Brassicaceae; genus Euclidium; species Euclidium syriacum. The sequence goes on from FPAK01000007.1 coordinate 13,352,309, forward strand.
ATATCCAATGTATATACTTGTTTTGACAATAAAAATCCATATGTATAATATTAAAATATTGATGTCTGATATAATATTAAAATCTTTAAATACTATAAATTACATTATCCAGAAATTTTAAGTAATTTAATATCTAAAAACGTGTTGGATCATTTGGATTTATTATCTTCCTAGTGTATTTAGTGGTATCTTGTTTTTTTTTCGAATAAACTATACAGTAGGCATGAAAGTGGTATATTGTTGTCAGCAAATACAGTGGGCTTGTCCGCAGAGGAACAGAGCCCAGACTCTGTCAAATTATTGGATTGTCGAAAATTGAATGACACGTCAGTTATAGTGCACCTCTTATTCAGTAAAATTGACACGTCGGATTACTTCACGTGGACTAATAGGGACATGACTTGTTTTGTTCACTTTAATTAGAATAGTTCTATTCTATTAAATAAAATACTGTTAATTGTGGGGATTGTGAAATTTCCATTTGTTTTCCACAATGACTCATTTTCCTTATTATTAATATCTATTTTTTGTTGACCATTTTCTTCATCAAAGATAAAAACAAAAGAAGTTCCAAGAAAAAAAAGAAAGAAGATGAAACAAATACATCTTGTTTATAGGAAACGATTACATGATTATAATTATAATGCTTTTACTGGATGCAAAAGGGTTAAAAGTGTGTAAAGTGATAAAATTACCTATATTTTATAACTAATGCAAACTGATTGAAATGTAGAGAAACATTGGAAAAATAGTGAAATTTCTTCTACTTAAAATACAATATATAGATTATAAAAATGGAAACTGTTATGAAACTAAAGGTTTATGTGTTATCTTATTGAATGAATAAGAGTACATATATATGTGATTACATGATCAAGAGAAAAGAAAAGTCTACATAAACAAGGAAAAAGAAAATCCTAAAGGGTTTGGGCCTAACCGCCCATGTATGGGCCTATTGGGCCGCTTGGTCTTGATCAATGTATGAGCTGGTTATGGAGTCCATCACTTAATGATTTATAACAGAAACAAAATAACATTAAACGATGTATAAAAACAGAGAGAACGAGTTAGTATTTTGTAGTTAAAAAAATATTACTACTATAGTTATAAATGTCTAAATTATTAGAAAAATTAACCAAATATAAATGGTTGAAGTCAATGGTATTCATCATTCATCTAAAAGAATTGTGACAATAATTTTACAGAAAAAATATCTTATGTCTTACGATGTTTTCGTTAAAAATACGAATATTAAAAAATTACGTAAATTATATATTTTATGTCTTTTTATATAAAATCACAATCTAATATATAATTGAAAACAAGCAATTCAATGAATCATAAGTAAATATTGTAAAATACCAATAATAAATCTATATTGAAACCTGAAAGAACAATCAGTGAAAGTACATAAAGAATTAGTCATCTTAGAAATCTCTTAGAAATAGTGTGGAGAGTATTAATTATACGTTAAAGTACTAATCTTTGATCTCAGATACTTTCAAACCATTGAGTTAATTAATTTTTTCTAATAATGTTTGTGTTCAACTGATAAATAATATGACTCTCTTTAATTAAATTATAAGAAACACAAATTTAATAAATACACAGTAATTAATTTCTGAGAGGATATTATAAAGGCCCACGTGGGCCAATGATAGGTAAGATATCCCTTGTTAACAAGAGTGGAGCCGACTTGACCTCATCTCATTTCAGGCTCTTTATCTTGACACGTCACTCAGGTCCCCCAGTTTCCCAGTCTCTTGATGTGAAATTACAAGAAAGGAAAAAAATATGCCAGATATTTACAAAGCTAATTACATTGACTAGTTATCTCTTTTCAATTCTTGACATTCAACGTTTATATATTGTAAATTTATTAAAATCCGAGTAAGACATCTGATTGGTGACCTTAATGCTAAAAAGATACAAATTCTTTAGTGGTAAGCGGTTACATAATATTACAAATTGGTAATAAAATAAAAGATAACGATATAGAAAATTGAGTGTATTGTTTATTTTATAACGTTAACATTATCGATATCATTTTTGTTATTAGTAACTAGTAAATCGAAATACCTTATATTAAAGCAATTAGCATCAATCAAAGCCGTCATAGATTGGTAAATATTTTGAATGGTAAGAGAGTAGTAAAAAAGTTTAAATAAGAAAAGTGGTAATAAATTATAAACGTTTTTATTTTATTTTTTATCCCACTTTAACTTAAAGTTTTAGCGGTTAGTTACAATAAATCTGGTACAACATTTCCTTATAAGATTGCTAAATTACATCTCACTATTAATTAATAATTGCTTATACATTTTATTATTTATCTAAATTCGATGTAGAATGGACAAAACGGAATGAGAATGAAATAATCAACCAAACTAGATAATAGTATGTAAAAGGAAAAATGTTATAGTTAGAAAATTAATCTTCTTTAAATATATCAAAACATGTGGGGTCTCGGATAAATTTTCTAGCTAGTGTCATATATTAAAAACAAAAATATTAGGGACTTTCACTATTTTTTGTTTAAATATATGCTTGTGTAGGCCGGTCATTACAATTATTGTAAGAAATAAAAATAAATAACAATTGTATTATAGATATGATAATATAGGCTAATAGCTTTTACAATAGTTTGATATAACTCATATATGTCCATGGTTTTCTATGGTTAGCAAAAATACAATTGGATAATTATAATGTATATAGCTTGTTTGATCCTGTTACAACATGCTTATCTCATGTGACCAAAATATCGACCAAATTCGTCTCAAACCATTTTTTCGATGAATGCATATTCTCGTGGCAAGTGTATGAAACAAAGTTTTATTCCGATCCAATATGCGTTCTATGCAAACCACAACATAAGTGTTGTAGCTCGAGAGAAATAATAGAAAATTTTGATTTTTTTTCAGTTATCAGACCAAATCCTACACTAGATCGATATCTTGGTGCGTAAACCATATTTCGTCTATTCGGTAAAGACATCCAACTGTCTCAATCTTTGATGCTTTAGAAAATTTGTTCATGAAACAATTTAATTGACCTTTGGGAACAACTTGAGTCATTTAGCTTCTTGTTTTTAGTTTCATTTCTTTTTTAAGTAAGTAGGTGATTGTTTACAAACTCTTCTTTCTAAAGTTCATAAACGGAAAATCTTAACCACTTTTGCGTTATCCAAAAAAAAAACAAATATATATATATATGGTGCAAGTTATCCATATTTATATAGCATTTCTTAACTCATAATACATGTCAGCTTTACAAAAATAATAGTAGTATAATGTACATGAAAAGTATATGTTGAGGATTGAAGCTCTTTTCAATTCGTTGACGATCGATGATGTAACGAACTACGCTCAAATTTATAAACTCCAATAAGGAACCGAAAAACACTTCCGATGTGGTTTATACAATCGAATGTCTCACCATCGATAACAAACCAATCGGCTCGACAAACTCAAGAGACCCCAAGAACAATGATTTCTCACATCTATCAATCTCTAAGTCTCTCTTGCACTCACGCACGCGCGTCTCTTCTACATTGCAAGCTTACCGAGACCAAAACCCTTATTCTCTTCTTTTATACTTTGAACCTCTATCTTTGAAGATAAGAAATAGTGTCACGTGGCAATAACTTAAGCATGAGACTCTCTTTTATTTACGGTCTTCATGTTACTTCTTTAAGTTTGAACCAGCATATAATAATTTATTCATAATATATAAATATTTTAATTTCTTATATTCTAAACTTGTATCAATTATCATGCCGCGTGCATGTATAGAAGATGCATCCATGCACCTACACATATTGAGCGAAGAAAATAAAGTTGAGATCCTGAGTTTTAACACTGACGGATATAAACTAATTTAGCATGCTTATTATTTTGGAATTTGAAAATCGACGAAAAATGGAGACTAATTTAACTTATAATAATCTTTATTCCGAACAAATTATGGATTTAAACCTGAAACTTCTTACAATTATTTTTACAAAATATCATAGATATTCTATATGTTTTATTCTCTTTGTCATCATCTACTCCTTTTAAATTGTTTTTCTTGCAACTATCAATAAAATTTGTATAGTAGTATATATAAACTAACTGTCAATTAGAGAAGAGTGTATTATGTTGAACCAATTGCAATTTAAATAACTAAAATAATAGAGTAGTGTGGCCAATTGATTAATTATTGGATATGAGAAGACCTGTCTATAATTGGAGCTTTGGATATATAAACAAAACACAAGTACCAACAAAAAAGAAGAAAAATAATAATAGCTAGTCTACGTCAATAATCGACATTTTTATTTATATACTATAGAACTATTATTTTGTTGTCTAAATTATGTCTAGGTTCCTACATGGTTATAAGAAACATCAAATCTTTCTCATTCAGCCGTATTATCGTAATCTTATTTGTTAATTACAATATTTGTTCCACTTTTTGGGATTATTTCTGTTATTATTTCATCACCCAAACAAATTTTTGTTGGAAAATGTCATAAATCTGTCAAGTGATTCATGTATCTGTTATATTCTAAAAATTGACTATGAAACAAATTAATTGATCATTGTACATCTTGAAAATTAAACTGAACAAAAACCAGAAAAACACACTTGACATGATTGATTTGTCGTTTATCTAAACCGATAGCCATTTTAATTCAATTATTAATCTTACTGTGTTAGATCAAATAATGATATCATTTTGTGTTATAAAATAATAGAATAAAAGTAAAATTAACATTAACTTAAGTAGACATAGCTTGGACCACCTTACATACACTCATATAGCAAATTATGTAAAACATTATGTCTATGTTTTATTTCCTAATTTAGCAATAGGTATCCAAATTTCGTGGAACCGTAGGTAAATAAATCTTTTGATAAATATTTTTGTGAATTCACCACGGATAAAACATCCTAGCCAAAATCCAAATAACTAAAATAGTATACATGCATAATCCGGTAAAATCATCAAACGCAAAGTATGGTGAATTCATATTATTAGATCATATGTCATTGCGCCACCAAATATCGATTATTCATGAAAATAATGCCACCAAAATATACATCCAATAAAATTAGTCAGCAACATCAACAAATAAAAATCAACCACTCGTGGTATGTTATATCTTTATGGAATGTGTTGTTTCGTTCTTCTTTGAATTAGTTTGTATTAGAAAACAAATCATATCTTAACCAGTCGAATATAGTTCCACGTTTTAAATCAATTTGAAACTTTCACTGAGTGTGTTGAGAACAATATCATTCACATTGCGGATTATCCGTGGTATAAACCAAAATATCGACCAATAAAAAGCAAAATTAATCTTTTGTAGAATTTATAGCTAGTGACATCTAGTCGTTATTCTTGATTTATGAAACATAATTCTATCATATATACTATTATCTTAAATCAGTGAGAATCTTTTTTCCCCAAATTTATGCGATGTGATAAGTTCACTTTTTTAGGTGACAAGTTTGATCATAAGGTACCAATAATTCTCTATAAATTAAATTAATCTTCTATGTTATATATCGAATTGTGTACTGACAACATGGACTGGGGTCACCTATATATACTTAATCAGTTATTACTAAATTTTGTTATGCGGCCTCTATTAATATTATTTACATAGCTATAATATATATAATTAGGGAAAATATTCTACATGTTCAGAAAAAATATAGCAAGAAGAATGATAGCAATCTTTTAACTATATATCCTTATCTTATTCTTATCCAATCCTTTTCAGGTCATTGACTAATTTTCTAATTACTCTAAATATTTAAAAAGTTAAGGCATCTTACATTTAACTATTTGTATACATCAATTGATTGATAATGTAATAAAAAAATTTTAACTTTGTGTTGAACCCTAGAAGTTCAATGCAAATCAAGTACGGTTTTTATGTTCAAATGTGAAAGTCGGAAATTCAACGATGAGGTAAACTAAAATGCAAAAGAAGACAATCTTGAATAAAGGTTCGGATGAGATGTTTCGAACCTTTCCTTTATAAGTGAGGAACAGTTACAAAGAGAAGACAAATGGTTTTGACGAGTAAGAGCGAATGAGAAGTCGAGATCGAACTTTAACACTTAATGGTTGTAGGAGCCGAGCTGAGATGTTAAAGACAATTTAAGTTCTATCACTCTAATCGTAATTTTGAGCGTTGTCCCCAGTTTTTGTTTTTGTGATTATATTGAATGCATCCCCTATTTATTCTAAGAGAATGAGCGTAAGGCTCGTAGCAGGTGAACTCGTGTCTAGAGAATCATCATTTGCTATGAGGTTGCCGAGTCAGGGCTGCGGGCAGTTGGATAGGTCATCATTTCTTCTGTAGTAAAATTGTTTGCGGTGAGGAGGCGGTTGCGTCTAAGTCCAGCTGCTTCCTTCTAACGCTTCCTTGATCGACGACTCTTGTTCGGCTTAGGCTACGTGTTGAGCATCCGTTGAAAGTAGGGTCTTCGAGTTGGTGTGAAGTGGAGTACGTGTCGTTCGCTTATTGGCTCGACCGAACATCATCGTGATTTTCAGGCGTCGAATTGAAGCTAAGGACTGGTTTATGGGTTTGGATTGGGCCGTGTCTGCTCGAGCCCATCTTCTTTGGATCTGGCTATTTCGCTAGTGGGTTTGGATTTGATTCGGGTCGGACTCTTTTATGGGGGTGGTAAACCCACCTCCAACACTTTGCATGTGACATATTTTCCAACGATCTAATAAGCCAAAACAAAATATGATTTTTACCAGTCACTAAAATTGCATTATTTTCATCATAGAAATCGTCTTGTTTTCAACAATCTTTGTTTTTTTAAATTATTATGTAGTGTAGTATATTTAGGATTTTAATTCTCATTTTTTATTTTTTTTACCTAGGTATATATTTTCAACAGAATTTTAGAAAAAAATACATATAAAAAATCACTTTAATTTCAATCATGATTACTCACTTTAATTTATAAAATGATATTTTGTATAATTAAAATGAGTTTTTGTATAGCATTCACATGTGTGATTTTCTTTCGATTTTTGAACAAAATTTTTTTTTAACCCTTTTCTTAATTGAAGTTTTACTTATTGAAAAAAAAATGGTTAATTTGCATAGACTGATTCAAATGGCCGGCCCAAAAGTCAAAAAAATAAGTGAGAGTATCTCCATTGGAAAAACTCTCTCTTGGGGTTCTTAAAAAAATTTAATATTTTTATTAATTTTTTCTTTTAAACTGAAAAAATAAATAAATAAATGGACCAATCGTGGCGCGCCACGTCACGTGAACAGTGTAAAGACTGGTTCTTATTTAAAGATTTTAGAAATTTGTTTCTTAACTGTTCACGTGAGACCCATAATATTTTATTATATTTTTCTAAAGGATTTCTGCTAAAAAAACCCTTATTGAAGGTGCTCTGAGTTCAAGATACTCTAATGTGGCATACGTAAAATGTTTTAATCATATACGCTTAGTTCTTTAGAACAACTAGGTTTTAAACTCAAGCTACACCCGGGTATGTTAATATTGTTTGTTTCGTTTATTTTGATATTTAATAATATATTTTATTGAACAATACGGTGACATTTAATAGTTTCAATTTTTATTATTATTACTTTATTTTTCATTGTATTTGTTTTCCAATTTTTTAATTTTTAGTGTTTTTTAAATATTTTATAATAAGTTTGTTTTTTTGTCATTAATATCATGATATTTGAATTTTCTATGTGGTGGGTTATTTTTTTCCTTTTAATTCGATATGAGGTTATTGTTGTTATTCTTTACTTTTTGTGCTATGAAGTAAGAGATATAGTTATAAGTGGTTTGATTATAACATTGCATATCACCACAGATTCTCATATTGTATATGTGTTTACAAAAGCTTTATTGTCTGGTCAATTTCATGTATTGATAGGCAAGACATCATTGCAGTCTCTTTACATGTCATTTTGAGGGGCATGATAGAATAAAGAAAAGAACCGTTATTTATTAAATATAAACCATTTTAAAACCGGTCATATATGATCATGATGTAAAGAAATTATTATGATGAATGAGAAACTATAAAATGACACTGATCTAAGCCCAAGTTAGCCCATTTTTATTACATTGCTTCTCGAATATAGTATTCTTCTGAATATAATCCTCTGTATATTTATGTATAAACAATATATTTGAATGTGCATCACCATCGAATTTAGAATGGGTAGACCTTTAGGAGATGTTAGACGTGATAGTGTCATGTACGTGGTCATGACTGAAAATGGGTTGAGGCAAGTATAGTAGAACCGATTTGAAGCTATGTCCCTAGATTTTATTAATCTTCACTGCATAACATACTTTTTTTGGGAATTGTCTTTTTCGTAATGTGAAAGGATGCTTTGAGTCAATTGGGGATAAGATTATTCTTGGCAGGATTTTGTTCCCGTGATTATCTCATCCTAGATCACTCAATCGCCCAAACGTGTTACTATCAATCGTGTACCATTGCATAGTCCTTCCTTTTGATTAATGTTTTGGGGCAGCATTATTGGTACTCCCATTTTTAAAGCTAGTTTATGTTTCGGTAGTCCTACGAACTTTAGAGAGTTTAGATACTCAACTGTATATATAGCATCTCATAGTTTGGTAATATTGTGTCACCTTTTTCTATATGTTCCGAGCTCAGATATTCCTCTTATGTTATTGGCAGTTTTGATAACATGTATGCATTAATCTCATCAACTGTTATATTTCGAGGTGTTAGGAAGTTGTCTCTGTAATGCTTGCATATGTATTTTTTGTTAGTTTGTTCTCTGCATTTGTGGCTTGAAATATTTTCTCCATATGATCTCCAGTTGATTCCATTAGGAATTTTAAATCAACTACAACCATATGACCATAAGCTCCGTTATCGTTTATATTTTCCTTTGTGGGTGCATTTTCATCTCCAACATTTAGTAGCCATGTTGCAACTCTTGTTTTTGATTCTTGGAGTCTCGTGTTATGTTTTAAAGTGAATACATTGCAAGATTCCACAAGTATATTTCTTTGATTGATGCTAAAATTGTATCTGTTTTAGAACCCTGTGGAACGACTGGTAGTATTTGTCGGAAGTCACCACCTAGTAGTAGTAGTATTGATTTCCGTTTTTAAACAAGAAAAAGGTATTCGTTTAAAATATATATATATATATATATATATGTTTAAATTTAGATAATGATTCAAAATTCATAATGATTTAAAATTCATTTTAAACAGTAAAAAAATTAAATTTATATAATGATATAGATTTAAAAATTATTTAGATTTAAATATGAAAAAAGAAAATATGAAATTGATATGGAACATGATGGGGCTTGATTTTGAAGATATTTGATATTAAAGTTTTTGAAAAAATATTTTCGGTCATTTAAAATCATATGTGGACTACCATAAAAGTTCTTTTAGGAAACTATGATATAATTTCATGATTTCTTAAACTTTGGTTTTATTTTTAGTTAGTTTTCTATTTTATTTTTAATTGGTGATGTGGAACAATATTACTGGTGGAAACTATATACAATTTCCTTATTTCCTAAACTCTAATTTTCTTTTTAATTAGTTTTCTATTTTATTTTAAAAAGATGATATAGAATAATACTACTGGTTATTTTAATCATATGTGGATGACTTCACAACACTATACCTTTAACTTTTATTAGTAATAGATTATTGGGTTTTAGGGTGAACCTCTATATTGACTCCTTCTTGTTAGACCAATCAAAATTTGTCATGTAATATTATAGAAACTAAAATTAAAAAGAAAATTAAACAGATTTTAAAAAATAAAAAACATTAGCTTCACGTTAAACATCAGGTTAACCTTTTTTAGCTTCAGATAAATAATAAACTAAAATTGATTTGAAAATCACATAAAATTATAAAACATGATTCTTTTGTTAAATTAACAATAACTATTGCACAATATTTTTTTGTGTAGTGGAGAGAACAACTACATTTTTCAAGTTACAACCATTCAACTTTGCATATAATATTTTAAAAAAATTAGCTAAATATGAAGAAAAAAAATTACAAACTTAACTATGTATAAAAAGATAAATATTATCACACCAATTTAAACGTAAACTAGGTAAGGAAATCATTTTACCTATTTTCTTTGACTACAAAGCTATAAGGAAAAAATGTGGCAATTTCTTTATTTTTTCATGTTTGACCAGGAATTACCTTGAATTACCTTATTATATATGTCTGTGTTACTATATATATAGCCTAAACAATACATAAATCATAAAAAAAATTAAAAAAGAAGTAAAGTAGAAATATCATCATGAAAACTTTAGTCGCATTTATTTTTACTGTCCTCTTGATCATATCCTCTGTTCATTCTCGTACGATAATAGGTATTACTTCCAAAACTGGTTTATTTTTGTATCCTCATTTTGTGCTAGCATGATTTTATCTCTTTTTTTTAATGAACATACGTATTGATTCAAGGATTTTTTTCTTTTTAATAAATAGATAATGGGATAAATCAGATGCCAATCCAATGCTTCTACGGAACGGAGACATGCTCGCGTTCATATGGGGCATGTACCAGTCTTTGTATAGACCATGGTTATGATATTGGTATATGTACTATTGATGCTTGTTGTTGCCGTATTCTAAATAAAAATATGGGTCCAAAATGAGAAAAACCTAACCGTATGTTGTTATCTTCATAAAAAAAAATAATAATAAAGTTGTTTGATTAAATTTGAGCTAGATTGAGCTAACTGGATTTATAGTGGGCTAAGCCTTAAAGCTTAATGGGTTTTATTGCAGCCTAGGAGAAACAAAGCCCAATCTAGCAACGGTCTAGACAAAATTCTTGCCAATCAATTTCCTTTTGGGAATGTACATATACGAAATACGATAGATCCATAAATAAAATATCTAACATAGTAGACAAAGACGTGTACGTTATAAAGATATACACGTGTTACACAGTGTAACACATGCAACGTTAATTTCTGTTATACAAAAATTTAAAACAACAGGTTCTAAAATATTCCTGTTCGATTACATTAACTATTTTCTATAATTATAGCAAGTCAACAACAAACTTCATAATTTATTATGAATCGTCCACATGTCCAATTCACAAACCACCCAATCATTCTTTATCTCTCTATATATATCATCTTTGAACAATAGCTCAAACGCAAAACGTAATACTATTTTGGATTGTTTCTGCAAAAAAAAAAAATTCAAATTCTTATGAATTCTTTCGAATATGTGTTACTTTGATAATCGGTGCGGTGAGAAGTTTGCGGTTGAGAAGGTGGATGTGGCGTGGTGGATGGAAGCGGCTCCTCCGCGGATTATTTTTCCCGCAAAGCCATCAAGTTCTCCGATTCTTGAAACCATTTTAGAAGAACGAGAGAACCAAGAAGATACTCAAGAACATGAAAATGAAGATGTTTAATCAACATTTTGATCTTCGGTGTTGGATTTTAGATAGATTCTTATGGTTTTTATTTTCTATAAAATGTATAAGAATTTATAAAATTAGATTTTGTATAGTTTTGTATAATTAAAATGAGATTTTGTATAGCATTCACATGTGTGATTTTTCTTTTGATTTTTTAACCCATTTCTTAATTGAAGTTTTACTTATTGAAAGAAGGGCCAAATTTGCATAGACTGATTCAAATGGCCCATAAGTTTAAATTTTTAGTGAGTTCAAAATACTCTAACGAGGCATACGTAAAACGTTTAATCAATATACGCTTAGATTTTTTATAAGATCAATCTTTTGTTTATTAGAGTATTTTCCAATACCATTCCAGATCTCACACTGCTGATTCAAACATGCTTTAAAATAAAATGAAATATTAGTTTAAAAACGAACGAAAGATGATTATATGAAAACTGTACAAGTTTGTTATATATGTTATATAAATTGTTATTAGAGTTTTTATAGACTATATATAGAGTGTAATCCTTTGACATGAGTTGGCCATGATTTCTTATTTAAAGATTGGTCTATTTTAATTTTGTCAAACCTTAATAGTAAAAATATTGTGAAGAATGTACCAAGAAGATGGAATTTGTTTCTCTATATAACGGAATATAAATATTTCTAAGCCATCGAATATTTGATATTAAAAAATACAGTCATTTTTTTGTGTAATGGAGAGAACAACTATATTTTTCAAGTTACACCCATTCAACTTTGCATATAAAAAGTTTAGCTACATATGAAGAAAACAAATTAAAAACTTAACTATTTACAAAAGGATAAACTTAATTTAAACGTAACTTAAGTAAGAAAATCATTTTAATTACTATCTTTGACTGCAAAACGTATAAAGAAAAAATGTTGAATTACCTTATTATATATTGCATATAAAAAGTTTAGCTAAATATGAAGAAAACAAATTAAAAACTTAACTATGTATAAAAGGATAAACTTAATTTAAACGTAACTTAGGTAAGAAAATTATTTTAATTACTATCTTTGACTGCAAAACGTATAAGGAAAAAATGTTGAATTACCTTATTATATATGTTTGTGTTACTATATATACAGTCTAAACAAAACAGAAATCATTAAAAAAAAAAAAAAAGAAGTAGTAAAATTATTATGAAAACTTTAGTTGCATTTATTTTTACTGTACTCTTCATCATATCATTTGTTCATTCTCGTACGATAACAGGTATTACTCCCAAAACTGGTTTATTTTTATACCCTTAATTTGTAAATTTTGACATGATTTTATCTCTTTTGTATTGAATATATGTATTGATTAAAGGAACTTTTTTAATAAATAGATTCTGGGATAAATCAGATGCCGCTCCGATGCTTCTACGGAACGGATATATGCAGGCGTCGACCTTGGGCATGCCCCAATTTTTGTGAAGGCCATGGTTATTTAATCGGTTTTTGTGATATTGATGCTTGTTGTTGCCTTATTCGAAATGAAAGTATGGGTCCAAAATGAAATAACCTAACCATATCTAATGTTATCTGCTTAAGAAAATAAAAATAATAATCATATATTTTGAATATTTATACATAAGATACTAAGCCAAGAAAATAAACTCTACTATATTATTGTTTAATTAAATTTGAGGAATAGAGTTTTAAAATTTGAGAAAAATATAAACTAATAAAATTTATATAGATAATTAGTCGTTTCCACTATATTCTCTGTAATTCTTTATGTCCTCTTTGTAAAATTTGAGTCTTTGTAACCGATTAAATGAATCATGGTTGACAAAAGAAAATTAACCATGTCAACTACAAATTGTTTGTTCTAATATAAATTTTTATTTATAATGTAAAAGAATTATATATCTACATATATCTTATATACAGAATTATCACCTTAGTCCTAAACATATCTAGAATTATCTATTAACACTATTCAATATCAATCTCCTTAGTTAATCAATCTAGCTATTATCTCCCAATATTAACTTTTTTGCTTGTCCATTTTCATCACGACATTGATCCGGATTGGCATACGAACCCGTGTTGTTGCTGCTACTCTCTCTGTATAATTTTAAGCTTGCTCTGTTTTGCTTAATCTTGCTTTGTTTCTTTGTTTATTTCTTCTCTTTTTTTTTCTCCTGATCTAAACATTAAAATCGATTTTTTAGCACGCAATATAGAAGTCGCATATACTTGCCAAGACTTTTCACACTCTCTAAAGTAAGTGTTTGTACTATCATAAAACAATGACCCAATAGTATCTGGTCCTTCAACTTTTTAATTAGGTATGTAATACCAACCTAACTAGTTACTTTCAAATACCAACCTAACTAATTACTTTCACGAAAACGACAATACGACCCCATAATAAAATATCTTAACATAGATAAAGACGTGTACGAAAATAAAGATATACACGTGTTGCCCATGCAACATTTAATTCGTGTTTTATAAAATAAAATAAAATCGGTTCTAGAATATTCTTGTTTGGTTCCGTTCCATTATTTTTTGTGAAATTATAGTAGTTAACAACTAAAACTTCACATTGAATTATAGATCGTCCACTTGTCCGACTCTCATATCTACCAATCATTCTCTTTCGCTCTATATATATCTTTGAACAAATAACACAATCCCAACCCAAAACTTCATATATATCTTGAATTGTTTCTACACAAAAAAATTAAATTCAAAATTCTTATCGATTCGATTCAAATATGTGTTTCTTTGATAGTCGATGCGGTGAGAATTTGACGGCGATGAAGATGGATTTGGCGTGGTGGATGGAGGCAGTTCCTCCGCGGATAATATTTCCGGCGAAGCCGTCGAGTTCTCCGATTCTTGAAACGATTTTAGAAGAAAGAGAGAATGAAGAAGATGATCAAGAACATGAAAGTGAGGATGTTTAAGATAACTTTTGATCTTTGGTTCTTGGGTTTCTTAGATAGGTTCTCGTTGTTATGCTTATATTAAATGTATTAGAATGAGATTTTTGTATATTATTGTATAATCATATCTCATGGGATAATAGTTTCTTTGTGAGAATTTCTTGGAACTTTCACATCTTGTAGTTCGATGATCAAGTTCTTAAAATATACTATATTCAATTTCGAGTTGATAATTTAAGTTTTGTCTCTAATTTCTATATATTTTTCCTATAAATGTTGTATAAGATTTTTGCATATTATTGAAAATATAATTCATTTCATAAAATATTAGACAAACTTTCTTAGTAACCGAACCACAAACCAATAATCAAAATCTTGAAAAATTGAACCAAATTGGAACAGAAAACCAGAGTCCCGGTATAAGAAAAACAATCAAATTGATAACCGGACATCATACCCACTGCCCACACCCAAAATCTTGGACAGTTGAACCAAACTTAACAGCTCAAACCGAGAAATAGTTTGGTGAGATGATTTCTCAACCACAAGCATATAAAATATCTACCTTCCAACATTGAAGACACGTATCAGCCAAATAAACAAAATACACGTCACACAAGATTTACTTAAAAACGCGTCCAATCATAATCGGCCAAAATCAATGTGAAACATAAATATCATGTGCGTTAAACTAAGTCGTGTCGTTATCTTTACATATTTCATCACGTGCCTTTTGCTTCACGTCTTATCTTAAACAAAGCCACTTTTTATTTTACTTCATAAATTTTAGTTATATAAAGATCACATGACGATTTACGATTTGTGATCTCTCTATAAATATCACCAACATCAATAATTCCCACAAAAGTCTTCTGGTGCATAGTCAAAACTAGTACATTTCTCATTTCTATTTCGAAGAGATAATCAAAATTATTATGGCGAGGATGATCGGGCCGTTCGAAGTTGTACCGGCGATTTTTGTATTTCCGGTGAGAGTTTCAGCTTCGCCTTCGTTGGGGACGATTTATGAAGAAAAAGATGAGGAAAAATTCATCCAACACGAGATCGAGACTTGAGGATTCTAGATATATTTTTTGTTTTGTGTTGAGTGTGTTTTTAATCCATTTTAGTGAAATTCACATTTCAACTTTCTATCGCATTCTTATCTTTTTTGGTTACCTTTTCTTTTTTATTAAAATAAATTTATCATGGAGATCTACACATCGACTGCATTGTGTCGGCGCAACAACTCGAAGTACTAGAGGACTGACCCATGTTCTTATTGGTTACTTTTCACACCAAGTCACCAACCAAACTAAAATACAACAGCATCGATGACTACACGAACAATTAGATTTGACAACTTCAATAATGCCACATATCATTGTCCTTAGTGCGTATTAGTTCACATTGTTTTTCTCAAGTGACTTCAAAATCTAAAGTTTATATTAATAAATGGATCCTTATCGAGTGAGCACTCGGGAAGAAGAACATGCCGGGAGCGGTATAAATATAGGAAATATAATTAATATTTTCATATATGAAAGTATGAAAAAGAATTATATTTCTATTTGTATATTTGTATATAGTTTGAGATTAGGTTGTTGTCTGATAGACTAGCATTTCTTGTATTTAAGACTCAAGACGATAGTGTTCGATTGTTGTATTTATGTGGTTGACGTTTTGGGATTTATTCCCCGTCCCTTTGAAGAAAGTGTAGTAATTTTAAATAGGGTTACAATATGTGATTACATAGGACATATAGTTTCAATGTTCGGTTTGTTGTCGGTGGTCTTCAGCGATGGTTTTACCGTCTCTTCGGTTCTATTTTAAGAAATATTGACAAGGAGATTCAGGAAATCAAATTTACATCTCAATTATCGCTTTGTAGTTTCTGTAGTCTTTATTTCTCCATAGTTGTAATCCGTTTTCAACCTTGGACTGTTTCGGTTGGGACCATAGGATCCGGGAAGGGGTTTCGTCCCTTTCTCTAATATGTGTATATCTTTGATCGAAATAAAACGCATGATTCTAGTGAAAAAAAAAAGAAGGTTTTATATAAAGAGAGCTTTAGGTTTATAAACTCTTATATAAGTCACAATTTGCTTGATTCTGCTTATTATTATTATTGGTTTGCAGAAAGTAAGTAAACCAGGAAAAACAAAACCGGTTCTGAATCAATTCAGGATCTGAAGCAATCCATTGATAGATAAATATAATTGTATAGATACACCAGAAGCAAAAAAAAACAAAGAACTATACTACAAACTTGGGAAATCAAAACATAAGAAAGAAGAAAAAAAAACTTCTTTTTTCTTCTTTCTTTTTCCCTTTTCATATATATATTTTCTATATAAAGTGTTCGGTTTTTTCGTAATTAACAACGAGTACCTTTCCTGCATTTCAAAGCACCAGAGCTATAAGTAAGCATACCAACAAGTGAAGACGATTTAGCAGCCAAACTAGAAGCTCTTGCATAACTATCAGAAGCTTTAGCTCCTGATGAAGTGAAATAAGCACCATTAAGTAATAAATCTCCTTGTGATCTCCAATTCCATTGATTCCATTCTCCTTTTCCTGCATTTACTCTCTTTGTCACTTCTTTAGCAAACCGGTTTCCTGGTGCAAGAAACCGGTTTCCTTGACTGTTGATTGTTGGATTCGCACTTCCACCTATTGCATACATTTCCCAATGCGTGTAATCGTTGTTCACTACGTGGAAGTATCCATGCCTACACCTTGGCATTCTCTGTATTAGTCCTTCTCCAAAATGGTTATATGCTATTGTCACTTGCATCATTTTGTCTCTTGTGTATGAATCTGTATGCCCCAATAATATAGCCTGCAAGAAATTACTGTTCATGATCCACATTCATCAAAGGAACAATGCAAAAGACTCTCTAGATACGGCCAAGAAATGGAAAGTAACTTTCTTGATCCACATTCATCTGAGTTCTTAAGCTAATGTGCAAAACTCATAGCTAATCAGACGTAGAAGAACCTAAACTGAGTCAATTCTCTACCACTCTGCATCAATACTAATCATTTCTACACTCTGCACCACTCTGATAAAGAGAATAGTAACTTTCTTGATCCACATTCATCTAAATTCTAAGCTAATGCAAGTTTTTGTATTTTGGAAACTTCATTTTGATCAAATGAACAATGCAAAAGACTCTCTAGATGCAGAAGAACCTAAACTGAGTCAATTCACTGCTAATTTCTTGATCCACATTCATCTGAGTCCTTGATTAAACGCAGAAGAATCTAAACTGAGTCAATTCACTCATAACTTGTTCATCTAAGCTTGTCATTTTCCCTCAAGAGTTTCAATCTACAACCGAAACGAGTTTGGTAATATAAAGCAATAGAATCAAGGAAGAAATTGAAACCTCGTTATGGTGAGTGAGATAGTTATTGGAGATGGTAATAGCAGTAGATCCCATAATCGCGTCGATTAATCCATCAGCGCAATTAGATAAAGAATTATGATCAATCCAAATATGACTAGATCCGAAAATCGAAATCCCGTCGCCGTCAGCCATTGTTCTCCAACCGTAATGCGACTGCGAGCTCCGAACCATTGCGTTACCGGTACGTTTACAATCGTGAATGTTAATCCCATGGATGATGATATTCGTCACGTATTGGATCGTGATACAACCTCCACCGGCGATATGAACATTCACACCTCGACCGTCGATTGTTTTGAAGCTATTCATGATTAGCTCTTGCGTGAGAGTGATCACCATGTCGCGCTTGAAGACAATCCAGAGCGGTCGATCCTGAATCACAGCGTATCGAAGCGTACCGGGCTTTGGATTAACCGGATCGTGATCCGATGGATCTGTGACGACGTAGAATCGTCCGTCGCGTCCTCCGACTGCGTTCCGTCCGAATCCGATCGCGCAACCTGCTAAACGCTTTCTCTGTTGATGCCATTTCTGATCGCATCGCCAACAATCATCAATTGGGTTTCCGGTTGAGCAGGAGAAGAACCCTAGCTTCCTCCTCCGATCTGTACTGTTCCGTATGCTTCTGTTGGTCGAAGTCAATGAAATTACAAAAAGAGAACAAAGTTTACAAGTTATTTTAAATTGACCCCTTAAGTTCTTCGAAACACATATAAGACCCCTAAAAAAGTCAAACCGAAATAGAAGGAAGAAGGATTGCATTTAATTCGACGACGTGAGGTGGGTCCACGTGAATAATTTAATCGGAATGATATATTTCATGGGATACGAACCATACGGAAACTCGTGGGTCATTTTCTCTGAATTTTTTTTTTTCCGTAATTAAATGCAGAAACTATGGTACCAGTACCAGATTCAGATTTCTAACAAAAAAAACAAAAAATCAAGATATTTGATATTAAACATTAAAAAAATTTAAATCAAGTTTATCATCAAATCATGTCAAACGAAAAATATAAGACTTTGAATGGTTACTGCTAAAAAAAGGCTTTGAATGGTTATTTAGTCTACTCTTGACCGATATGACTTCTTTTTCACCATTCACAAATCACATCAAAACCAAATTAGTACGCATAAGACAAAAAAACAATGGTACGTTAATACTCAAACCAACAAGTAAACTTTTTTACGATTTCTATAGATCTAAATGGTAATGGCTGAATCTGACTGGATTACAAAATTTATGTATTATTTTTAATTTTATTTTGAATCTAACTAAATTACAACGAAATTTATGAGATAATTTGATGAAATCTCGCGAAATCTAGCAGAATCTGGTGAAAAAAATCCACCATGATTTTACAAAAACATGTTATTATTTATACCCTATGTATCAAGATGTGGCATACTAGATATGCAAAATAAAATTGTTAAACAGAATGATAAAACAATTGTTTATTGTTTAATTTATTACTCGTTAGGTTATAAACTTCTTTTTATTTATTTATTTTTTTTAATTAAATTAAGTTTTTTTTTTTAATTCATTAATACAAATGGCGTCGGTGGATCTAAGGGAAATAGTAAAGGTATAAATGGGAATCACAGTGTGTGTCTTTATTGAATAAAAATTGTTCGTTTGTTTTTCTGTCAGAGAGGTTTCACATGTTTGTTTAATTTTTTGTTGAATGTTTATTTATTTTCCTCACAGTATAGGAATGAATAAATAGAAGCATATCTCAATATTATATAGATAAATTCAATTTTCTTAATCACCATACCTATAAAAAATATGTTCTTAACTAAACATTTTTACATGCATTTGTACCACCTGTTGAGGATTAATATAAAAAGACAAAAACTAACATTTTACATAGTTAGAAAAACTATGGATATATCATATATATATAAATGTTATATTTGGCCTACACATAGGTTTATTAAAGTTAAAGCAACATCTAGTTTGACTATATAAAAGTTGTATTCGAATAGTGACCAAAAAGCAATACGATTTTTTTTTAGTTATAGACATATTACAAATATAATGAACAGACTTACATATCGACCAATGCAGCTATTTCGTCTGGGTCTTTAACAGCGTGTTCATGCCATTCATCATCGTTCCAAAAACTGAGATAAAACAAAGCATGCAAAAAACGACATCGTTTTATTATCATGGATCCAATCTAAAAAAGCTGAGAGTAAAATGAGAACTCACTTATCAGCTACTGATGAGTTTCTTGAGCTTTCAGGTTTTAGTTTCTCTGGTTCTTGAACTCTACATTGTAATATTCAAAGATCAGAAACTGAGATCATATCGAAAACTTTGAGAATCTTGTAACTTACGCATTTACATGGAGAAAGAGTAGTAGAATTGCGATCAGAGTTGCTGAGATAGTGAACAATGTTCTAGTGACCACCATTGTTGGTTTATGTGGAAGCTTTCTCTCTCTTCTGTGATTTATAAATGGAGGAAGAGAGAGAGAATGTATGAGATCTTGACTGAGAGAGATCAGAGAGGTGAAGAGCAAGGACATGATTTATATATATATAATATAAATTCTTGTGACTAAGAGAAAAAAAATATGAAAAACTTTGACGTTATTGGCAACGACATCAATGCATGGTAACAACATAGATGGGCCAAGAAAGCCCAATATCATAAATGCTAATAACAAAAATAGGTCGAAACAATCTGGACTTACATTTGGAAATTCTGGTCTTAACACTACAAAAAATACGGTGTTTAACATCATTTTATTAACATGATTTTGTAAAATAATGCTAATTTTATTAAAGTGATACTAAATAACATGATTTTATTAAGTAATGTTAATATCCCTATTTGAACCTTCTGATTCAAGGAGAGCCTTTTAATAAAATTAATAAACAAACTGTGGAAAAAAATTCAATCTCGTCATCTCCTCCGGCAATACATTCATCGACATCTTCTCCGGAAATCTTACGCATCTCAGTTCCGACGACGCAATCACAAATCGGAGCTTGATATCAATCGCCGAGTTCACTGATTTCGAAGGTAATTTCATTTACTTCGTCATTTTCGTTTTGAGCTAGTAATGTTAATATCCATTTCATCTTATCAGAAATCTGAGTTTGAATTCAATTTTCCGTCATTTTCCATTTTGATCAATCGATTGGTGTTGATTGGTATTATGATCGATCGATTGGTAATCTCTTAGGGTTAGATCTATATCTATTGATTGTTGTAGATCTCAGTGTTCGTATCCAAGATATGTCGAAGAACACCAACATTTCTTCAATGATTTGTGCATCCTGAGTATTATGATTTCTGCTCTTGTTGTTTCTACATAAATTACTCAGTTTTTAGATGGGATCTGTGGTATATTTGGTTGATGCTATGTCGAAGAACACCAACATTTCTCCTAACCTTTAACAAAAAAAGCTGAAACAGAAGTCGATGGAGAACATGGAAGAGATAGTGAAGAGACAAAGAGGAGCAAGTAAACGATTGAAGATTGGATCCATCCCTTGAAAACACCGGTATATTTCTCAACTCATAACTAAGTTTTCACCACGAAGCTTCATTTTGCTCAATAGAATCATTACTTTTTGTCTCAGTATATATATACAAAGTCTTTTGTTCGTCTCTCAATCTTCACTAATGGATTCTTCAGTATATATACAAAGTCTCTTGTTCCTCTCTCAATCTTCACTAATGGATTCTTCATTTTGAATTAGCTAATATCCCTTCGTGTTGTTACTTAGGTCGAAGTGTTGTGCTTAAGTTGTATTTTTTGGAATTGTAGTCTGTTGGTGATGCAACTGAACTGCTTCAGCGAATTAACGACAAGGAAGCTGAAGTTCTTAAAGCTCAAGAAGATATTATATCTTTATTGGAGACATTTGGGAATTTTGTGAATGACTCGGTTCCAGTTAGCAACAACGAAGTCAGGTCCGGCCCGAGGCAATAAGCAGGGTAAGCCTGTGCTTTTGTTTTTTTCTAGTCTCATGGAAAAATATTTCATGTCTGCAATTGATAGATAAGTTATTTTACTGTAGTCGTGGTAAATTTAAAATCAGTATAATGCTACCCAATTAAATATGTCTATGTGTTCTAATTTAAGTTTTCTTATTTGTTTATTCAATTGTATGTTACAGATGTTAATTGGTTTTCAATCTGAGTATGTTATTAGTTATAAGTTAAACTAATTATAGACCATTGTACGCTAAATCACCTTTTCAAGCTCGCTCAGTTGCTTATTTAGTTGGTGTAGGAGCAGGAGGATCCGAAGCTGTTGCTTATTCAATCTTCACTAATGGAAAAAATCTTTGAGGTTTTTTTAAAACAATGTTGTATTCATATGTTTAGTGGCGTTTTATGATTAATCTCCTGAACATATCAAGTCGTGAATGTTATTTTATCATTTATTATTTTTTTTGTCCTGCTCTTTGAATTAGTGCCAGGCAGTTCCTGATAAGGACAAGAAAAATGAGCTTGAACTAGAGCAGCTGCTTGAGTTACAATCTCGCTTCACTTGTTATGTAATTTATGTAATATTTTATGTATCTCTTTGTTTCATATAGAAAAATGGATTTGATTTGGATAATACATTGTGTTTGTGGATTGAACTGAACCAAAACTTTGTAATTTATCTACAATTTCAGGGAAGTGGCATTTCAAAAAGTGGAATTTGATTTGGATTGAATTGAACCAAAACAAGTATGTTCTTCTTTTTCAGATTTTGGCTTGAGAATGGTTAGGCAATTGATCAAATCAGAATGACAGTAGTTTCTGGTTTAGAATGATAATTTGGAATGATAGTGTTTATGGCTTGTTAGATTCAGTAGTGTTTGTGTGGCTTGGAATGATAGTGTTCGATCTAGAATGAGATAGAGTGGCTTGGACTAGTGAATCTTTGATTGTTCTAATATAGTCGAGGTACTGATGGTTCCTTCAACCTTATAATTTCGTTTTCTCTCTCAAGCAAGCTCCCTTATGAACAATTTAGGAGGAATCTGATATGGTTAAACAATTTGTATCGTCACATGTTTAGAGAATCTGATATGGTTCTGTTTTCATCTTACATGTTTAGAGAATGGCTTAGAAAATGAAAATTGATCAAATGAGAATGGCTTGGTAGATTCAGTAGTGTTTATGTGATCTGATCCTATAGACCTGTTTATAAATTTGTCTCAAGTGTTTGGAATGATCTGATCTTGTTCATCTTCTGTTTCTGATCTTGTTCAGGTTCTTTGGAATGGGTTAGAGAATGAGTTGCGGTACAAATGGTTTAGAGAAGGAGTTCAGGTTCTGTTTCAGTTTGTAGTGTGTCAAGCAAATTTTAATTTTCAAGATTTTGTATAAAACAATGTTTGAAACAGAGAAAGTAATGTTAGATTTTGCATCATTTGGTATTGTTAGATTATATCATTTTTAAAGTAATGTTAAAAAATGAGAAAAAGTAATGCTAAATCATATGGTAAATGGTGTTAAAAGATGAGAAAAGGTAATGCTAAATCATATGGTAAATTGTGTTAAAAGATAAGAAAAAGTAATGCTAAAACATATAGGGTAAATGGTGTTAAAACATATGGTAAGTAATGCTAATTAAGTAGTGTTCAATTTAGCATTACTTTCAAAAATAATGCTAATTAACTTAGCATCATTGCATAATACATTACTTGCAAAAGTAATGCTAAGTGCTTAAATAAGTAATGCAAATTACCTTGTTTTTTGTAGTGTAAAGACAAATTCTGTGTACGTTTAGATTTTAATAGACAACACATTAAATCATTAATGCAGATAACAAAAGCAACACTAATACGTTATAGTGCATATATCAACTTTTTTAATCGTCTAATGGTATAATTGATCCAATTTCGGATTTTAGCTATACAAAATAGTGATGAACATAGAAGAAAAATGACCGAAATTTTTATGAGGATAATGAGATTTTGATAACACATTGATAGAGCTATTATGGTTTTGCTCTGAGTATTTTTTTAAACAAAAATTTAAAAAACAAAAAGAGTTCCCCTAAGTAATAGCCCTATTTGTTTAAGGGACGTTGCGGCCAGCGTGAACAATTATTTTAGAAGAAAAAAACATAAGAAAAATATGAACCAGTTCTCTTAATTAATTTCAACGGCTGTTTGAAGATAAAATATGCGATGTCAAAAGTAACCGCCAACGGTAACTTTTTTCTTTAATTCACCTCCATTGCCGTTTAATTATATGCCGGTGATAGTAGCAACCATTATCACCTTCTCAAACAGGGCTAGTTATGAAGACTACTAACACTTTTGACGATAACTCAAATACGAACCCTAGCATTCTCCAAAAAATGAAATTTTTTTCTTTGACTTGCATATGTCATTTGCCACAGGATAAACCACCGTCTATCAGACCCCTGACTGATTCTACCATAGAAGCCAACGATAGACAAGAACTCCCCCGAATACAGCTTACAATCGTAAGACCATGTATGGGGGCTGACGCCTACCTAGTGCCGGAAGATCAAGGAAGTTGGTGACCTGATGATAAGGGAGTCGGCGACCGAAGCCCCGATAAACGATGAGTTTTTTCTGGGAGTATAGCATGAGTTACTTCAGCGCCATAATGCCTAGTACTCGAACATTGACAAGTTTATTCAAGTTGAGTTAGATTCATGGACATCCGCTTAATGGATAGTACTCGAACATTAACAAGTTTATTCAAGTTAAGTTAGATTCATTGCCATCCGCCTAATGGATTATTGGAAAAACAAGAGTCGGAAAACAAATTTAAATTCCACAAAAAAATAACCGTAAATAAACAATTGTGAATGAAATATGATTTGAATAAATAGTGTTCTATGAAAAAAACATGTTATTCATATAACATAATAATATAATAACAAAACATACGCAATAAATGAACTAATTTATTTCCGCTAATGTATTTATGATTGTATCATTCGTCAATTTCTTTCCAAATAAGAGGACAAAATTTGGTTTTTGTAATGCATGTTCTCTAATTAATCTGAGATTTTCTGTTATCTTATGTTTAATGGTTTTGCAAATGAACTATAGATTTTATTTTAAAAAGATATACATCATGTATGTTGACAATATACCACTAGTTTTTAAGGAATAATATAATAATTAAATAAGTATTTAATAATAATAATAAGGACAAAAATATACTAAAAAGTAAAAACTGCCGAATCCAATTTACACTTATTAGTAGAGAGAAACGAGTCAAGCAAGCACTGATGCACATGTTAAAAAAGATCAAAACAACAAAATTTTGACAAGCAACCCTGAAAAAACAGAGTTTATATTTATCCTCATTATTATCTGAAAAATTATTCTCCAGAAATTATATTTGGTTATCCCATTTTCTGATTCTTCAAAGATCCATAATTTTTTTTTTTTTTTTTCTTGTACTATACTGTTTCTGGGTTTATCAATGATGATTGATGATAACCATAAAGCGCGAGAAATCGAAGATGGGTCCCGCGAAGATAATTCTCCAGCTCTAATGGTGAAGTTTTTCTCACACTCTTAATTCAGTTCCACAAAATTTTATTTCGATTAAAGTTCAATTAAAGTGGTTTAATTTCATGGGTATCAATCAAAATTGTTACTTTCTCTTGATTTTAGCTTTAGACCTCGAGGAATTAGGGTTTAGGATTTTACAAGTTTTAGGGTTTTAGCGAATCGTTTTGATCTTCTGCAAAAATTATGTTGAGTTGAAGCTCGAAACTCATGGAATTGCTTCGATTCTGTTTGAATTTGAAACAAATTTGGAAATTTTCTGTGAAATTTAGGGTTTCGTAATTGCGAAATGCTTTCTTGATTGATTTTGTTTCAAGAATTGAATTTTAGGGTTTTGTAGGTTGGAGATTCTATTGAGATAACCGAAGAGTTATCATCGAACCAACATCGAAAATGGCGAAAGATTGTGTTAGATATAAAACAACAACAATCAAGAGCACACGAAAACGAAGACGAAGCTCATGGATCTTCTTTAACTCTTCATAGTCCAGTTTCCAATAGTTTCAGATTCTCTCCAATGCCAAGCTCTAGAATAGGTTTACATATAGGATCCACAAGTCCTTCTCCTTCCTCATCAATGAATCTCAAAAACCGGAACAACAACAATGTCGATATCGAGGAAGGTTTAGCTTCGGTGTTTGATAGCAATAAGTCTTATATTCCAAGAACATGGTCTCTCACTAATCTCTTAACTCCTCGAAAGTCCAAGAACACAGAGTCTTCACCTATAATTCACTCAAACCCTGAATCAATGCACGGAAGCCAAACCGTTGATCATCAAGTTACTTCCATGGTTAGTATTGTAATCTTGTTTGAGTATTTCGATTATTATATAAGTTTAGCTCTGATTTGACTTTCTCTTGTTTGCTAGAAGAAAGAATGTTCATTGCCTATGCGTCGTACACGCTCTGTTCCAGAGTTAATCAACAAAGACGGTAGTGTAAAACCGTTTAAGCTTCTCCGTGTGATTCCTACTCCATCTCGTGGCGACGAAGAGAGTCTCGAATCGAAAATCAACGGTTAGAATTCACATATCTACGTGTTGATTGTTCATGTCTCAAGATTTAACTTTGTTGAAAGCTTCTCAATTCTTGATTCTTGATTTTTTTGGTTCTTGATTTCTTGATTCTTGATTTTTTGGTTCTTGATTTCTTGATTCTTGATTTTTTGGTTCTTGATTCTTGATATTTTGGTTCTTGATTTCTTGATTCTTGATTTTTTTTTTTGTGTGTTCTTAGATGAAAACGGAGAAGACGTAGCGGAAGAAGAAGCGGTGTGTAGAATCTGTATGGTTGAATTAGGAGAAGAATCAGAAGCTTTCAAGATGGAATGTATGTGTAAAGGAGAATTAGCACTTGCACACAAAGCTTGCACGATTAAATGGTTTACGATTAAAGGAAACATAACGTGTGATGTGTGTAAACAAGAAGTTCAGAATCTCCCCGTGACTCTTCTCCGAGTTCAAGATTCGGATTCTTCTCAACAAGACCGGTCTTCTTCTCGGTTTAATAACGAATGGCAAGATGTACCGATTCTTGTTATCGTAAGTATGCTTGCGTACTTTTGTTTCCTTGAACAGCTTTTGATCATGGAAATGAAATCTGGTGCGGTTGCTATAGCTTTACCTTTCTCTTGTCTTATTGGTCTTCTTGCTTCAATGACATCAACAACAATGGGTAATAATATAACTAAAAACTTCTTTACACTTTGTTATTTTCTTCGTTTTCTTAAGTTTTGATTGAAAAATTGTGATTGTTGCAGTGAAGAGAAAGTATGTTTGGATCTACGCAACTACTCAGTTCTGTTTCGTTATCCTTTTCGCTCATCTTTTCTACCCCGTTGTAAGATTTTGATTCTTTATTCTTGATTCTTGATTTCTTGGTTCTTGATTTCTTGATTCTTGATTTTTTGGTTCTTGATTTCTTGGTTCTTGATTTTGTGTTTGCAGGCTAAGCAACCGGTTATATGTATTATTTTAGCTACTATGCTTGGATTTGGAGTTACGATGAGTGGTTCAACGGGTGTTCGAGAGTTTTTGAAATGGAGACGAAACCGTTCTCACCGGATCGTTGAGTCAGGAAGTAGTCAGATTGGAAGCTAGAGTCGTCTTTTAAAAGGGTTTTTGGATCTTTGTTTGTTTGTTTTTTTGGTTTTTGATTGAACCAATTTGGGATTGGTTTTTGTTTTGGGTTTATTAGGTGAATTGTCTACGTTGGTGAGAGTAGAGATTGGTTTATTTTGTTTTGTTAAAAGAAGAGATAAAACAATATTTAGGGTGTAAATAAGTTGTTTTAGTCGAGTTAAATTGGGCTTAATAAAAGGAATTTAGCTATTTTTCGTTTTACTATTTATAATGAAACTCATGGGATATAAAGTTTTACTAATTCTTCTTCATTAAGAAAAACCTAAAAAATAAATGATTTCAAAACAAAATAGTCCATAATATAATTAATGAATGGAATAGAAATATTCGGTGATGAATTGACAATATTTGTTTTGGTAAATTTTAACCGGTTTGAATCGACATATTTCTACGGATTTGGAGATTTTTTTCTTGATCGAATAACGTTTTAACATAAGAGGAGAATACATGAAAAAAAATAAGAATACGAGTTCCTCGTAGGGTTTTGACCTTCTCTTGTTTCTCTTCCCTTTATATAAGAAATGTTATATATTTATCAAAATTTCCATAGAAAAAAAATTAAATATTGTATTATTTTTTTGGAAATTATCCATTGAAAAAATTATGGACCGTTGAAGATCCGATCCTATTTTTTATGGAATTTTGATTTTTTTTTCTTTTTTTTTTTTAAGTTTTTTTAATCTTTTTTACGGCTTAGAAACTAAACAGACGGTTGAATATATTTACTGACAAAATATTTATAAAATTTACATGGTTTTCAAAAAATTGATTATGCTCTATATTTTTAGGCTATATTACTTATTTTCCGTTATAACAATCAAATTTTCATTATACATAAGAAATGATGATAGGGCACACAACAATCATAATGAGCAGTGTATGTATGATTAAACCATCCCCATATATTTTCCTTGAATAACACTTCTTCACAGCTTTTGACAGATCAGAATAAAATCCTTTTTTCAGTTCATTCTTCCTTTTCAATCCTCACCCACCCAATCTCTCCCTTTAAAGCAATCTCTCTTCTCTCTCTCTATCACTCTCAATTTAAACCAACTTTTATAAATAAAAAAAACCAAACAAAATTCTAATTAGACATGGCAATTCGGTTTTTGGTTCACTTTAATATTCAATTTGTGATTTTATTGGAGAAAGAATAATCATGGTAATTTTTGGAATCAAAGCTCAAATATGGTATTTTTTAAAATTGCACTAAAAAGTTTGGGTTTGATTCGGTTCAAAATTATTGTCCACCTTTATTAAACTCTAATCTCTAAAGAAGATTATCTTTTTAGTTACAAAGTACTAATCTTTCACACTAGCAAAAGAATCCTACTCTTCACCAAACTATAAACACATCTCTCTCTATATAACACAACAAACTCCAAAAACCTCTCAACACACACACAAACACAACAATGGCAAATTCTATCAATCTATTCATCTTCTTTCTCATTATAGCTACAACCATCAATGCTCAAGCTCCATCTCCAACACCATCCGGTCCAACCAACATAACCGCGATACTCGAAAAAGGAGGACAATTCACAATGTTCATAAGACTCTTGAAAACCACACAAGCCGCAGATCAAATCAACACACAACTTAACTCTTCCTCATCTAACGGTTTAACCGTTTTCGCACCGACCGATAACGCGTTCAACGGTCTAAAATCCGGTACACTGAACTCGCTTTCCGACCAACAAAAGGTTCAGCTGGTTCAGTTCCATGTCCTTCCTAACTTATTAACCATGCCTCAGTTTCAAACCGTAAGTAACCCCTTACGCACGCAAGCTGGTGGTGGTGGTGATCAAGGGCAAAATGGTAATTTCGGGTTGAATATTACGAGTTCTGGTAATAACAATGTGAATATTAGTACCGGAGTTGTGGATGCTTCCGTGGCGAATTCGGTTTATAGTGATAAGCAACTCGCGGTTTATCAAGTTGATCAGGTTTTGTTACCGTTAGGGCTTTTTGGTACGAGTTCGGTTGCTCCGGCTCCGGCGCCTGAGAAAGGTGGTGGTTCGGTTTTGAAAGGTTCTGGTTCTGGTGGTGATGATGGTGGAGATTCTACTGATACGTCTGATGCTATGAGAATTGGGTTTGGGATTAGACTCGTTTCAGTGTCAGCCATTGTTGCTGCTTCTTCTTTGTGGATATAACTCCAGAACAGTCTTGAGAATATTGGATTTATGAGAATAACAATGAGTATTTTTTATTTGTATTTGTTGTACTTTTTGAGATTGTGTTATTATGTTTTTGTTTTGATTGGAAATGAGACAAAACATTATGATTAGGCCCTGGTTATTCAATCCGGTTCGGTTCGGGTTTTTAAATTTTGGATTTTTGTCTGTTTGAAGTATAAATTTGAACTTGCATTATAATTGGATTGCGAATGTAATAAAATTACGACTTCAATTACACAACAAATCTGTTATTATATAAAATCTGGTTTAAATTCAGATGGAATCATTTCGGTTCGGTTCAGGATTTTTGAACACTCCTAATTACGGTTTCAATTGCACAAAATTTTGTATTAAAATTAAATTAAAGAAAGCCAAAATGTGTTTTCTTAAGTATAATAAATTTGAAAGAGAAGTCCAGCACTTAAGTTACATGATTTTGCTTAATGTCCAAAATTAGAAACCAAAACCACCACCCGGAAAACCACCTTCAAAATGAAAAGTATATCCACCGCCGCCACCACCGCCACCAAACGGATTATGGAATCCACCACCGTGGTGGCCGCCGCCTCCACCCATATCTTCAAGATCCTCTCCTCTATCAAATCTTGCTCGTTTATCATCATCTCCAAGAATCTAAAATCAATTCACAAGGAACCATGTCTTAAACCGGATCTAATTGGACTAAACCGGACCCAAATTAAAACTTAATAACCATTTTTCGAACCTCGTAAGCAGAAGCGATTTCGCGGAATTTGTTTTCTGCTTCTTCTCGATTATCGACGTTTTTATCAGGATGCCATTGTAACGCTAACTTCTTGTAAGCTCGTTTGATTTCAGCGATTGAAGCGGTTTTCGAAACGCCGAGAATCTTATACCAATCTTTACGTTTGCTCATCTTTAATGCTTTCTCTGCTCTACCAAGTGCTTCATGAATCTCCATTTCCTAAATCACACAATTAAGAATAAGGAACTAATAACAAAACTAGACCATATTTTATCTAAACTTACAAAATAGACCAAAACTTTCAAATTAACAGAATTGACCAAAAAATTCTTAATCAGACCACATAATTTCAAATCAAACCCTAAGAACTAAAACTCTACACCCCAGTATTTTCTTAATTTTGAAGCTTTTGAGTCTCAAAGATCCAAAATTTTACATCAAAGCTTATACAAAACTTAAATCTTTAACTAACCTCTGAGTTTTCTGCAGCTTGTTTCAAATCATGAACAGCTCCTTCCCAATCTTCAAGCAAGAGTTTAGCTTCTCCTCTCTAAAGGAAACAAAAATCTTTAATCAGAAACGTTTCCATTCGATATTTCGACTTTTAATACTTAGAAAACGATAACAAAACCTGATGTAAAGCTTCAATCAGATCCGAATCGATATTAAGCGCTTCATTACAGCTATTTAAACCTTCGTTACCACGTCCGAGCCTAACCGCGACTTTACAAAGTCCGAGATAAAGATGAACATTATGTGCAGTGTGTTCAGGATCTAACGCAATAGCTTCTTTATAGTCTTCTACTGAAACTCTTAACTTTCCTTTGTTCGCGTTATCTTCTGCGCTTTTCGTTTTCTTGAGAAGCTTTTTCAATCCGAAGTAAGCTTTCTTGAGTTCACTATGTTCTGGATCAAGACGAAGTCCTTTTTGGTAATGTCTTTGTGCAATATCATGATCTGCTAAATAGTAATAAGCACGACCACGAAGAAGTAAAGCTTCGAGATTGTTTTCATCTTCTTTTAGAATAAAACCGGTTTCAGAGATCACAGCTGAGTAGTCTTTAGACAACATAAGAAGCTTCACTTTAAGAACCTTTGCCTGAAAGAAAGTGACATTGAATCAGAGAGTTTACGAAAAACTTAAATTGCAAATAGCGAATCAAGAAGATAAAAACCTTAGAACAAGCTGGAGAGAAGACGAGAACAACTTTATCGACGAATTCGAGAGCTTTTGCAATGTCTTTAGATTCGTAGAGTGTTAATGCGGTTTCTAAAGCATTCTTAGCTTGATGAAGCTGAGAGAGTTCTTTCTCTGCGTTCGAATCTCCTGGTCTATATCCTAGGTATTTTTGGTAACTACTTTCAGAATCTTCGTATCTATAAACACACACAGACCAAAAGAGCATTAAGATCAAATTTCTAGCCA
This sequence comes from Euclidium syriacum, assembly GCA_900116095.1. NCBI lineage: Eukaryota > Viridiplantae > Streptophyta > Magnoliopsida > Brassicales > Brassicaceae > Euclidium > Euclidium syriacum. Next base: position 13,384,070 of record FPAK01000007.1, read on the forward strand.
TTTCGTGTAAGTTTTTATCGATTTTAAACGAATTCAAACCTGCAAAAATGACGAAGCATAGATGCACGTTTAAAGTAAGCTTCTGAGAGTGAAGGATCTGCTTCAATGGCTGCATTAAGATCATCTAATGCATCGCTATAACGCTTAACCTTAATACTCTGTGAAGCTCTCTCATATAACTCAGCTGCATCTACAGATTGATCATCTGTATAAACACAAACCAGCAATGACCAAATTTCAGTTCTTTGCTTCACTCTTATAACATTGTTTCTAAATTCTGAATCAAATTCGTAATGTGGAAGCAAACAACTCTGTCTAATTTCAATACGACAGATTTCAAAATACCCAAAACAGAGTCCTAACCTCTATTCCGTAACCATAAATTGCGACTAAGCGAATACCAAATAGAGCAAATTTCAGAGAAATTGTAGAAGAAATTCGCCATTTAGAGAAATTTTTCTATAACGTAAGATCCCCAAATCAGCTATAGACAACTAACATTCGATTTTGAAACCCTAAGATTCCCAAATCAGCTCAAATTCGACTTCACCAAACGGAAAAACGAAGCGAAAATGGGAAGAAATTCAGAAATTACCCAAAGCGGAAACAAGAGGTTGAAGAAGGAGAAGTTGACAAGCGAAGACGAAGTTGAGGAGAAGAACAGTATAAGCCATTCCTCTCCAAGCTAAGAAATCCATCCTTGAACAGATTCGGAACAGATCCATTTTCTTCGATACTTCTCAATACATATACATATAACAGCGAAGTTTACACTTGCAAATTTGGAATATTTAGAATCAAATAGACGATTAAAGAAGGAGAACTCTTTGATTCAATATCTGTGTTTTCGGATTATCGTCTTTGGAATCGAAAATTTGAAGCTTTTTTCGATTTTGATTTGCGATGTTTTTTGAAGTGTTAAACTAGTGAAACAACACGTTGGTCTATCCAATCGCTAATCTCCACGTGGAATCTGTTTTAAGTAGGTCATGATTCCGCAAACAGTTACGAATGACAGTAAGACACGTGTAGCTGAGTATTACACGGTGGTTTAGCTTTTTCCACGTAAGATTAATGGATTCTTTGGGCCTATTCAGGTTGAGTTGAGGCCTTAATGGATTAATGAACTCTTGGGCCTAGTCATAACTTTTGATTTGCTAAACATATCATAACTTCTTCTTTAATGTAATGGATTAAAAACCATTTTTCAAAAATATAAAAAAATTTGATGGTTAATGTGGACCGAAGATAAATATTTATTTTGGTTCTACCAGTAAAGTATCAAAACTAAAATAAAACACAATGTAAATTTTAAGTCATTTTTTCTTTTTTTAAACAAAAAAAAAAAATTTAAGTCATTATATATAAAAAGAAACTTAAATTACAGTAGATAAAAAAAAATTAAAATTAAATCTCAAAAATTAATAGTCATGATTATAAAATATAATATGAAATGTCCCAACAATACATAGGAATAGGCTGATGGGAAAATGTTTATACTTTCATAGATCACTACATTTTTATATAACCTAGTTAGTGGAAATTATAGTAGGATTTTATTTTTTTAGTCTTTGACAATGAAAAGCAGAATTAATTCATGGATCCACAAAACGACATATTTCATATTTTCAAGGTAAATAATTCTAGCTAATGTAATCTCGTGTGGAGTTAGAAATAAGTCAAAATAAAGTAGACAAACCTTTACTAGTCTACTGAAAATACTATAGGTTAAAATTATCTTAATAGAAAAATATATTAATTTATGAAGAATCCAAAGAGGAACATATTGACTCACATCTCGATAACTTGGGTTTGGATCAAGTACCTAGTGAAAGGCACTTTCAACATATTGTCCTTTAGTTTTATGATTTTATCTAGTTTTCTTAAATAATATTTATTTTTAAATATTAATTTATAAAGATACTTTTGATATATAAACGTAAATATTTGACAATTAAGTTTGCTTTTGTTTGGAAACTTTTGAAGCAACGTTGACAAAACAGAAAAAAAGTTTGAAGCGACTTTGGTTGACTTGGACAACTTTTTTGTAGCTTATCGTTAACAACTCTAAATTAAGAATTTGTTCATCTGTGGATTATTTAAACGTGAGAGCGAGTGTTATAAAATTCTCACATCGGATATTAGAGAGTTTGTGATTTAATATATTATGGTTTAAATTGGAAACTCAATAAAAAGTTTGTGATTACATTTTATGAATTTAAAGAGTAATCTTTTGATTTATGAATTTTGTTTGTAGATTTTAAGTTCCTGACATACATTTTTGGATTGGGATAAATACATATCAATATATATATATATATATATATTAATATATCAATGTTCAAAAAAATTTAGACGCAAATCGGATATATGTGTATTATAAAACAAAAAGAGAAAGACTCGGATTTATGTGGTTCATCAACCAAGAGTTTGCTATGTCCACGGATAAAGAAACTAATTTTATTATAATCTAAAATTCAATGAAAAAAATGGAGAACAAGATAAAAAAAAAAAAAAAAAAAAAAAAAACCCTTAATGCAATATTCTATGCTTTTTTCTGACCAAAAAAATTGGATTCGACGCATATTAAAGAAAACCTAAGGACTTTATCAATTCATATGCCTCACTACAATCAAATTGACACTAAGAAAACCAAAATCTCGAGTAAAAGAAACTTGGAAAAAAGCCTCAAGATTATACGGACGAGATTCTTGAAATATCTCATTACAATAAACGAAAAGAAAATAACATTTACAAAACGACAACGTCACAAATACATATCCATGCATGTCATGGTATAAAGATGATCCACATCATAAACATAGTGAAAGTAACTAAACATTCAATTAATGCAAAATTGACATGATGGTGTCTTGTCAACCTTTTGTCCCCACATTCCGACCACTTCACAAGGGAGAGTACGATTCTTAGACTTGTCTCCTCAAAGAAACTTCCAATTCTAAACCCAAAAACTTGTCCCCTCCAAGATCCGGTTCAATTTGTAGTAGTAAACCGGATTTAGTTTAATTATATAAAAAGAAAAAAAGATCAACCCAATGGAGCAAACCTTGCTAGTTCTTGAGGCAAAAACGGACGACGAGGGTTATGCTCATTGCTGACTCCAAGAAAATCCCGGGTTAGACCCATCTGTTGAACCGTGTTTAGACCCGACCGGTTTGATCCAAAAGGATTATTATCCACATTACTAAGAGGATGAGGAAGATTGTTGTTCTCTCTTGAGACATTGGTGTTGAAGTTGTTGTTGATCATCATTGGAGAAGATGATCTAGGAGGAGCTGAAGGAGGAGGAGAGGCGGCCGCGGAAGAGGATGACGTCATTGTTGGGCCAGCGAAGAAGGAAGGAGTGGTGGTGGAATTGCTTCTAGTGGATCCCATTTGGGCAGCTTTTTGTAAGAGTGCGGTTGCGGACATTGGAGAGAGAGGCTTGTTTTGTTTATTGTTTTCGGAGGATGATGAGAAGAGTGGTGAGAAAGATGAGTCTTTTAGGGTTTGTTGTTGTTGTAGTGATGGTAGTGAAGCTGGGATTTGTTGTGATGTTGAGGATGATGATAAAGTGAGATTAGGGTTTGTCGAATTTGTTGGAATTTGGAATTGTTGTTGGTTGTGGTGGTGTCCGGAAAATTCAGGGAAGAGGTGGTGGTTGCCGGCAGAAGCCATTTGAACCATCTCGGATAAACCTACACCAAATATAGAATTACACAATTATATTTTAAGAGGTAAAAATCATAAAATCCAGGACACGTATTAATAGTTTGTATATTAAACTCACAATATTGACAAAATTAAGAAAGAAAAAACCCAAACTTTAATTTTTTACAACAAATTTTCTTACTTTCTTTCATAAATAATTAATGAAATATTTTTTACTTAAATATAAGTGGATAGTAAAAATAAATAGTGTAAAAGAAATTTTGGTATGTTAGATGAATTTATATGTTTAATTTGTTTTATAATCACTATAAACTCTAGAAACAAAAAAAAATTTTGTCATCAAACAAACTAATTAGTAAAAATGTGACTGAATGACTTTATCAAGCCAAAACAAATATGTATGTGATTGAATGGCAATTTTCACACATGAAAAAGCCAATCCATATAAATTTATCATTTCTGAAAAAAATGTCATGCAAATAGTCCATTCAAATATAATTACATAAGCTAAGTGCTCCTCTTTCTATAATTTTGGCATATCCACAAAAATCACTTATTCATATTTAGGAAAATGATGAGATATTATGTAATGTACCTTGTGCATGCATTGAACTTAGGTCATGTCCAAACCCTAAACCAAATTGAGAGATAGCAGCATTAATGTCAGGATGATGAACTCCTCGGTGAACAAATCCATGAGGAAGATTTGGATTATTCATAACATTTGTATCATTTCCAAAATTAAGATTCGTCGTCATCGTTGTCCCAGTCGTTGGATTGTTATTACTCAGTGAACTCATCCTTGCACCTTCTTCAGTCAATGCGTCGCAGAAAGCTCTATGTGTGATGAAACTATCTTTCCTATAATAGAATCCAATGATTCATTAGATTCTATTATCTTTAATTAGTTTTGCAAATAAATTGAATAATAATTAACATAGTAAATTTAAGAAAGGGAGACAAAAGCATTGTCATTATTAAACATAGCATTGAATTTGAAATCATTAGCAAAAACAAGACATTCTTGGTCTGAGTAAGCATTTATTTCTCCTATGCAAACTCACGACATGAAGACAGAAACAAACACAAAACTTAATTATTTATATACAAACACACACACATATATATATATATATATATATATCATTGCCATATTGTGTGAATAGAAGAAAAGAATGAAGCCAAAGAGACATGTACACATACAAAGTACAAACACAAAAAAAGATGCTTAGTCCATCAGATATATTATCGAATATCAAATTCATAAAATATGCAGCTTTTGTGACGAAATCCTAAAATAAAAATGAAAAATATTGCTCCCCAAAAGTCAAAAACTCTTCAATTAATGCTCTGCTATGTATTCAATTTCTCAACAGTTATTAACATTGCACACACATTCATGCCGACACTAAGTGTGTATATATATATACACATTACATGCCTATGATCTCTATTAGATTTTGTCACACGAGTTTCTTAGTTTCTAACACTTTTCACATGAACTTTATGCCTTGTTCTCATCGGATCTTGCTATAAAAGATAGAACCAATACCAAATATTGTTTATGTCGTATACAAACGATATTTGAATATCCGGTGATAAATCTAAACAAAAAGTAGTACCTGGAGAAGAGCGTGCCACAATCGCATTTATACTCACGAGTGCCACAAGTTTTCGCATGAGCTTTCCAATCCGACATAACAGCATATTTCTTAGAACATTTTTCGCATTTCCACTTCTTTTCGCCGTGTTTGCGACTATAATGTTTCTTGATCCCGGTAAGATCTCCAAGGGCTCTAGAGGCGTCATGGTGGACACAAGTCTTGATAGGACATATGTATACTTTCTTTTTTATCACTTCTTTGTTCGACCTTTGCTTTAACTTCCATGGAAGGTTATGACCACGACGATGGAGTTGTAAGTTTTGGTCCCTTTGAAACCCTTTGTTGCAGATCTCGCATACGAATCTGTTTGTCGCCATGAGTGTTGTTGGCGATAGAGCAATGACATCCGCATCTGGATCTGTCCATATATGTATAAATACGAATCATCATTATTGGATATTTTAATCTAATGAATTCAATGATGTTGTACATAGAGATTTATAAACGAAACACATGTAACATAGTCCATTTAGATATAATCAAAGGATGAAATATACATATAAGCAACATATTTGTATATGCATATATGAATATTGAGTTGCTGATTATTTGAGCATAATAACATATATATGCATATATTTAAATTTTAATTTCATTAAAGCAGATTAAAAAAAATATGTAGTTTTCTACAACATATATGCACGCGTATATTTTTTTAGATTTAGCATCGGAAACCTAGATATATGCATATTATCTACATGTATCTGAGTTTAGATATGGAATTTATGATGATGGAAGTGAGTACCTGGAGTGCCAGGTTGATTTCTCTTCTTCTTGGATGATGAAGAGTTTGGTTTAGCATTATTAGGGTTAGGGCTTGAATTAGAGTTAAGGTGATCAGGTATCTGCTGTTGAAGATGATGAAGGTGTGATTCTTGATGAACAAACCCTCCCATGGAAGATGGATTAATAGAAAATGGATCTCCTGGAATCATCTGCATGATTTTAAAACAGAGCTAAAGAACAAGAACTGGGTTTTTTCTTTTCTTTTTTGTTTTTATAAAATCTTGCAAGAAAACAAGAAGACGGTGATCAGGAGATTTAGAACAGTATACAAACAAAATAGATGGTTTTTAATTTTTGTAGAGAGGAGAAAGAAGAACAAGAACAAGAAGAGAGCATATAAGTTTCTTTTGGGTTTTAGGGCTTGAAGAATGTTTGAATGTGCTTGACTCTTTGGTTATGCCAAATGACAAGAAAAGACCAAAGAAGATGAGGAAGAAATTTTCAAGGTATATGTATATATAAAGATAAAGTATATTGAAAGAGGATTTTGTATTATTATTACTATAAAAATAAACTAAGATAGGAATAAATTTTTTTTTGGTCTAAAAATTGATGAGAGATCTGGGAGATTTTTTCATGGAGATCTGCTTTTTTTTTTCTCTGTGGTGGTTAAAGTCGAACTGTGATTTTTTTTTTTTTACAAAAGGGAAAGTAATTTTATTGTTTTTGATAACTAATAATTTTTCTTCGAAAAGGCCAGTCTCTTCCTTTCTCGCAGTTACATAGACACACGTGCATGAGTACATCTATGGTATGGTCTGTTTAAAAGTTGAGGAATAATATAAATATTTCTAAAATACTGTATCATTTAACAATTAGTATAGGTTTATGCATAATTTGATAGATATCTTTATTGATTTGATAGAATTTAGCTCATGTATCTCAAAACGATTGTAGAGATAGATTTTTCTATTATGGTAATATATTGCAAGGACTTTTTTTAGATTTTGTATTTGATTTTTTTTATGTTATTTACGATTTTTTTTACAAACAATATTTCCTGTTTTTTTTCAACTTCAGATATGTATGTGCTAAATTAATTCTTGCAGATTTTATAAACAGTAATTATCAGCTCTATAAACTTGTATACCTATATATTTAAATTTAAACTAAAAATTGTGAATCATTTTCGTATATCTAATAATAAGTTTCGCTTGATAAAAATATCATTTTTATAAGGTTTGAGAATTAACAGTAAATTTTATGGATAATTTTGAAACCAGCATTTTTTAGAGTGTTGTGTTAATAACTTAATAGACACTTTGAAAAAAATTCCAGAAATAAGATTTTTTTCACGTAAAACAACAGTATAAATTCCAGGATATTTGTTTTTATTATTATTATTATTATTTTTTGATAATTGATTGTTTGTTTTTATTATTGTAAAACGATACTCCCAAAAGGGAGTATTAGTGTCTACGAATTTTAAAAGTGTCTATGTTAAAATGTTTTTTTGAAAGATGTGCCGTTTCTATAATTTATTTTAAAATTTAACACTTTCTTGATAGAGTTAGTTGCCAATGGCATATAAACAGTCTATTACTTATCTTATGAAAAAAATTACATAAATATGTACTTGCTATGTTTGGATCTATATATTAATTTAATTGGACATAATTTCAACTCCTATTTATATTATAAAATGAAAAATTTGATACACCCAAGAAATTGTATTTGGCAAAGGAAAATGTTCTGTGTCCCAAGAACAAAACATATAGGTAGATGCAAAAAGTTCCCATTTTAAAAAAGAGAGCACCATCTTTGACTCCCAAAAAGTTTTAGGAACTCAAAAAAGCCTTTTTGTAATTTGTATTGCTTTTCAACTATTTTTATATAAACAACTTTTTAATTGGAAGTACAAATTATTCCTAGACAAAAGCTAAAGAAGTAATTTAGGTTTAAATGTAATTAAGTGTGCATTCGAACCGAAGTCAAAATATGGTTTCGATCAATATGGTGACATTAAATCTAAGATCTATTTGGATGTCAAGAACAAAACAAAAAAAAATCTAAGATCTTTTGTCAGTAATAATTTTCAGAAACGATCATAGGATAGTCTAGTAATACTTCACTTAGTACGTGTAGTTTTGTTATTATATAAAATCTTGAATTTTGTTTCATTCACGAATATTATTTTGTTTGTTACTAGATCATAAAACCAAGTTAAAACAGTAATAACAAGGAAGGTTTTGAGTTCGAGCAACGCCAAACAAAGAAAAAAATATCGTTTGGTCTCTCATCCGAAGAGATTATGAGGTTCTGTTAGAAAAAATAATAATTAAAATCATATCTAAAATATAATAGATCTGTTTGGTGACACAAAATAAAATTTTTAAAAAAAAGAAAAAATTTCGCTGCTAAGAATTCATATTTTACGGTAAAAAATTAAGAAAGACGAGGTAAAATAGAACACTGTGGTCTAGCCGACCACGATTTATCAGTTGATAATTTTTTTTGGATTTCTCTCTAAACTTTCAGCTACTCTTTATATGTCTACCTGTTGTAGTCTTCGTTCATTATTTCATATAATTCTTAAAATGTTATTATTGAAAAGTCATAACAATCTATTGTTTAAATATATTGTAGTTTAATAGAATACTTTTTATAAAAATTAAAAAATTTCTATAACGTCATTTGTTTTACCACCTAACAAAAATGGTTATATAGGAAATTTTCGTTTTATAAAGTTAAAAAGTTTCCTGTAACACTAATTAAAAACTAATGAAAATATATTGATCATGCGTGTGGAAGACAATTTTTTTCCCGTCAATTTCTTTTCTTACTCATAAACTTTGATCTTTTTTTTGGGTTTGTGTTATCGAGGAACTAGTGAGAAGAAAAAGGGAATGGCCTTTAAGGAAATAGATCGAAAGGAAATGATTAAGGCATAATTACAAGTTGGACCAAACATAGCATGTTGCATGTTGTTTTTGTAAGAGAGAGGATCTTTGGCGTTTCCCGATGAGGACGATAGGACAGTCCGTGACGCCTGTCTTTCTGTCTGTAGTAGGACCCACTTTTTCAAGCTATGTATGATTCTCATGCATTATCATCCATTTGATTACAAGTTTTTTTCATTTTTTTTCATCAATCTTCACTCATAAGCTCATGAGCATCATGATTGATCATGGATGATAGTGATGAGTGTGACTCTTACTACAGTCTTTGGGTTTGGATCCAAGTCAAACAGTGATGGGTTTCTAGGATATGCTTACATTGGTTTCTTTCTAAAATATGTTATTTCTGTTTGTATTTACTTTTTAAAATGTGTTTTAAGTTTTTGAAATATTGATATTTTTGTTATTCAAATATTTATTTAATATATACATAATTTTTCTTAATCTAACATCGTTCTCACATGACTTCAGATCATTTTTATCTTTTCAATCATAATGATTCATAGTTGAAGATTTTAAAACGTAATAGCTAAAAAACACCATATTCCTTCCATACTCTTCTGATTTTGGATCGTTTATACCCGAAATCTACAACTGCTAGAGAAAACCCTCGTCTTTAATCGGGAGGACCCCTTTGTGCAAACGTTAATCATTCTCTAGCTTCTTCGTAGTTATATCTCAACGTCTTTGGCATATTATTCAGATTCTAATGTTTTTTGATGCTGGGCCATGGTTCTAATCATGTATTCTAACTTACTATTGTCTATGTATGGCTTGAATTCAGACATAACCCTTACCAGTTTTTCTTACTAGAAGACTTGGATCACATCGCATTGCACAAGTCGATAGAGTTATTGCTAGATTTGGAAGTTGTTGGATTATTCACGTCATATATATATATATATATGAGAAAATAACTTAGAAAATTATTCAATGTTTAATTTTTAACTGGAATAATCTTGGGTTCAAGCGCATGGTTGCCTTCTCTATGTACGATTTATGATATAGTAGGGAACACCTCTTCTAGATCTTTGAATGCTCTAATTAATTTCACCTTTCGAACTTCAATGGTCATATCACCTCTATCACCTCTGAACACACATTTAAACTTCCAAATTCAATCCGCTTGAGGGGAAACATGTGTCTAAGAAGAAGAATTATGATAGCAACTCAGAGGTTAATAATACCTGATCATTGTTGGGAGTTATGAGAATACAATTGTAACTTCTGAGATTGCGGGTAGGATTAAGACTAACTTTAGAAATGTTGTCAAGTTTTTTGAGATCGTTGAGAGGATTACAAAGAAGTCTTGTAATTTTTTACTCAATACAACAATGTCTTCATAATTGCAAGCCATCATGATCTTCAGATTATCAATTAGTTGTTGATCTTGAAAATTTTCCAAAGATCCATGTGCTATCTATCTACCTTATTATGAACATGGGCGTGAAGAATGTCTCTATTGATATGGTTTCTCATACGATTGAATCTTGCAGTGAAGGTAACAAGTCCTATAACTTCTAATTAGCTTCATTTAAGGCTTATGATCCTAACTATGTATCATCTGAGGACTCTTCTAATATATTTTGTGATAACTTTTGACCTTAGTTCACATTAGTTTATACTAGATAATCATATACTAAATTCTATTAAGCTAAGATGAATATTTTTAAAGTGGTAAGAATTTGCTATTGTTAGTATAATGGTAAAAATTCATCGTCGTTTATAACTCCAAGACCAATACTTACTTGTAATGTTAGAGGTATTGTAGTATTTAGAGGTATCAATCCTAACTCATTGTAAATTGTCACCTAGAGTATAAAGACCAACTTAATCTAAGCCTAATGAAGTTTGTTTGTTGTTTTAAGTAACTAATTAAGCTAAATGCAATTGATTAAATGACTAAAAGTTATGCAATGATTAAAACAAGGGTCTTTAGATGGGTTATTGGTGAATTGGGTTCACTAAGCATGGTTTAGGGTGTCTAACTACTCTAATTAGTTATTCCCTAGGTTAATGATCCATTTAATAGACTAATTCATTTCCATGCAATTAATCACTTCACTAATCATAGCATCATTAGCAAATTCCCATTTGTGATGATGATAACTAATGAGTTTAAATTCAAATTACAAGATCAACCTAATTAAGACCTTAAGCACCAATCCCTTGGGCTAAGGATCATAATTCCAACTCTAAGTTCTCTTGGGCATTTCATCAAACACTTGGTGTTCATAGAATGCTCCATGTCATCTTCTTCATTTCCATGCAAGAAGAAGCATTAGAAACTCTTAGAGAAGGATGAAATGTTTGATTTAAACCCTAAACTAGCCTAATCCATGCTTATATCACCCTCATCTAACCCATCCTTAAACCCTAATGAAACTACTCAAGACCCATGTTGATTCTCTCAAAACCAAGATTGATTAGAAGAAAAATCATGTTTGGAAAATTAAAGAGAAGAAGAAATCTAAGATTAAAATTGCAAAATAGATTGAAAATCAAGTTGAAACAAAGTTTGAAACCTAAAACAAGAGATAAAAACTAGAAGAAGATGTTTCTCCCCCATGTATAAAGAGTAAAAAGGGTTTTAAGTGTTTTTGGGGCGAACCGGATAGACCCGCGACAAACCGGGTTTCGACCCGTAAGATTTCAGTCCGTCAGGGGTCGCAGCGGTCACCTTCTGACCGATGCAGGACCGCTGCATGTTGTTGAAGGTCTTGCTTAGAAGTTCGCAGCGGACCATGCAACGGTCTAAGTCAGACCGCTGTGGTAAAAATGCGATATCTACCAAACTATAAGTCTAAACGACTTTATTCCAGCTTGTGCAGAAAGATAAATCCATCCTCTACAACTTCTATGAAGAACTTGAAGGCTGAATCTGATCGTAAGACCTTCGTTTTGCCAGGTCTTTGGGAGGTGTCATTTTTTCTCGGCAAGACAGATATTCTCCAGCAAATCGGTCATATCTTTTAAACCACATGTCTGATCGACGTGAATCCAATTCTTATAGTTATAGGACTCCTCTGGCTACAACTCTCATGAAGGACACCAAGGCTGAGCAGGCATGGAAACTCTCCGTCTGATCGGATCTTTGGGAGGCTCCGGATGGATTCTATCTTCTCTTTTGCATCCATGCCTCATTCCTTTGCTCCAATGCACCTAAGAAACATCCAAATGCACTAAAAGACTCTCCTAGGACCTAATGCAATACCTAGAACTTAAATTCAATGAAATCCATGACAAATATAACAAAACTAGCTGAATATGCAATGTAATCCTACTCTAATGCAAACATAAATGATGCAAAATGATAGAATATCACATACGAGCCTAAAGAAAAAGGGAGGAACAAGGGGGTGAGCAATAGATTACTCAGTGAGGAGATATTCGATGCCCACTAATCATTACTCACCTTCTACTACTATAAGACAATCATCACAAAACATAATCATAGACACTAACAATCATATAGCCTAGTTAGTTGTTTAAGTTGTATCACAATTTTTTTTATTATTTTCATAATGCAATACAACTCGTTAGGTTTAGCCATCCTTGTGATAGTTCTATAAATTCCATCTAGAGGTTGGTCGTAGCTTAAAAAGTCTCATCTTGACTCGTCAATCCATCTCAAGGTTCACACTCATAAGCGTCCTTCATGTGACCAACATACATGCATAAATGTAGACCCATAGTTCAATTCTTTTCCATATGTAAAAAAATCATACATTATCATATGATATGATAATATCATATCAACTTCATACTAACATATCATATCATTATATCACCAAAATGCACTTATTTTTCCAGTTACACATTCTAACATAACTTTATAATTAAACGTGCTTGAGTTTAGGCGGTTTAAGGATGGCTGACCTACTCGAAGTCATTTCCAATACATGTAAGTGAAGACAAAAATAAAAAAAGATCATGTGGTTATCTACAACGCCCAGGTTATTGGACAAGAGTAGGGCCCAATAACCGAGAGGAGGTGTGGGAGACCACATACAGTTTTGGTGGGGTATTACAAATGGTATCAAAACCGAACACAAACGAGTGTGGAGCGCAAAGGACTCACATTATCGGATGTGACAGTTTTGGTATGCAACAAGGACGTTGTGTTATGTGAGTGGGGAAAACTATGTATCTCATGGAGAGTTCAATACCAAATAGATGCAAATATGATATTCAACCATCAATTCACTTGTTTGGATAAAACATTTTTCTAAGGGCTGGTTGTGAAATAGAGCCTTCACGCATTTATAAAAATATGATAGATCTTATTATACAACTTCGATAAAATTTGTATTCTCTCTATTTAAAGTAGTTGTTGTTTTAGCCAAACTTTATTGTTTAAAATGAAGTGCCGTTTTTGAATTTCAATGTAAATTTTGGTATGAATATATCTAGTTTGTTCCTTTTCAATGTTGACAAACAAGGTAAAATATAGCTGAAGTGAAAAAATTATACGCTTATAATAGAATATTTAATCAAATTTTATTTGTGTGAAAGTTTTAAAACGGTACTTATTTTAAATTATTTCACAAAACAAAATTGTGAGGTAGTTTAAATTTGTAAATTGTTTTTATTTCAAATAAAGTCAATCCCAAAATTCTGAAATCACCCTAACCGATATCTTTTATCACAATTTTTTATAAGAAAAAAAGAACTTTAAAGTCGTTTTCAATCAATTGGGACCCCTGAATTTAATTAATTAGAAGAATTTGGAAGAAACTGAAGTTTTTGTAATGTTTCATTTGGCATGCCTCAAAGCCAATTCAGACTAATTACTGACTTAAAACTAAAATAAATTTTTTATTTTTGTGTTTGCTATTACGTTTACATATGTTAACTTACTAAAATCTTTTTAAAAGAGAACATAATATATATTTTAGTACTTTATTAATATGTTTTGTAAGTTATAAACACAAATGTAAAAGGAAGTGTTTGCCATATTAGAGTTACAGTTCGTTCCTTCGAACACACCCGATAAAAAGAATTATTTTTAAATTTAATGAATAATCATCTTCTAAATGTAAAATAAAATGAACAGGTAGTACAATAATTATACATATATTATAAGATTAGATTACGTTAAAAATTCCATAATAATGCAACTCAACCTCTCTTTTGGCTTTTTGTGTTTGCCTTCTTTTGGTCCATCTATATTCCCCCTCTTGGTATCCAAAGTTTGTGTCTACGATTAAAAAATCTTATTCTTATAATTTCTGATAGTAATACTTTTTTTTTTGTTGTAAAAAATACATATATATATATATATATATTTAAATTTACAAATAGACAAAGTTAATTATGTTTGGGATCAACCATTTATTTCAGAAGTGTGTAAATAATACATTTTGTATGATCTGGTTCTTGATCTAGTGGTTTTTTGAAACTAATTGTGAAAAGAAAAGAATTCTATCCATAATTAATTGAAGACCTAACGTAAATAAAAAAATCTAATTAAGATAAAAAAAAGCTTCACCCTCTATATATTTAGTTAGATTTCTATATTCAAAAAATTATAAAATGAACAATCTATTGTTATAAACTAAATATTATACCTCCACTTGTATTTTTTTAATTATTACTTTTTCATAAACAATTCAATTTGAATGTGCATGCCGGTCTTAGTAAACTTAACCGGTCAATATTCAAATAAGTTCGACGTCACGTCATTATTAAGAATTATCTTTTTTTTTGACAAAGTTTTTGTTTTTTTTATCATTTAAACGTTTTTTAAAATATGATAGACATATAGCATAATTAAGTGGTTTCTCGTTAGAAATCAAATCAGAAAAAAAAAAAAAAGTTATTAAGATCACTGGTTCAATCTTAACCAGTCTTATCTATCAAATGCTTACCAAGAGATATAAATATTTTGCGTTACAATATTTAAATAAATGAAACATGATGTACTAATCTATAAGACATTTTTTTCTTGCAAATTTACTTTCCTTTTTAAAAAATCGTTTCATTAGAACACAACGGGACCGACATGATTCGGTAGTTAAACATGGAAGAAACATTTTGATTGGTTTTGATTGATAAATCGTCAAATGATTCTATGCTTTCCATGTGTTTTTTGAAATCACGATTTTGATTTGTCACCGTTGAATGGCGAATAACACTAATTAATAATTAGCTATTTTTATAATTTTGGTATGCAATATTTTCCTAAAAATGTTGCGATTTCCTTTTTTTAGATCCATCGACAAACCAAGTCAAACCCAAAGAATTTCATTGATTTATCAATGTCAATCTATCGGGTATAAAATGATGAGACGATCACTCCAGGTTTCACATTTAAGTTATGCATGTCACTTAAATATTTATGTCTTTATTCCATTTCTTATATTTTTAAAAAAAATTAAGAAAATTTAATATTGAAGCATAACTCCAATGTCTAGAGGATTTCATCAAGACCAACAAAAAAAAAAGGATTTCATAGGCGAGTACATTTGCATCTTCAGAGGATTGTATTGCTTAATCCATCTCCACGGGTCTCATCTTGGGGGTCAATTTCTTTACCATAGGTGGCTAGGTGGAAATTTTCTTCTTTATGATATGTATGGTAACTGAGTTAAGTCTTGGGAGAACCAGACTTGTGTAGAATTTTGTATTCTACCAGGCGAGGTGGAAGAACCAAACATTTCTCGTGTTCGGTTGTTTCTCTACCCCTTTTAATAATATTCAAGATGACAAAAACAAAAAGAAGTCCAATGTATTTTATCTTTAATCATATATAAGTCCTGTTTGTTTGCAAGACGCTGGCGGCTGCGGCAATTACTATGACAAAGACAAAAAAAATATAACTATGAAAAAGAATCTCCGCTGAAGTTGATCCCAATTACCGCTGCAATTGATCGCCCGCGGTATCTTTAATTATGTCTTGTAGACGCTGTAATTTCCAGTGGTGGAGTTATGCATATTGCGTTAAGCATCAGCGGCACATTTCTCCTCATTTCTCACACTTCTTCATATTCTTGCAATCCAACTTACTTGAAATTTTGATTTTTTGCCGCAGCCCCAGCGTCTTGCAAAAGAACAGGGCTATAGAGTAAAGTTTTAATGGTACTAGGAGAAGGAGAAGAAATGAACTTACGGAAACCAAGTGATAATGATCAAATTATTCGTTATTCAACTACAAGACGAACCAAAATGGACATAAAATATTCGGAATAATTATGTCTTATATCATGGTAAAAAGCTACCAAAATGATATAAATTTTTACTCTAATGGCATATATTATGATCCTTGATATGTTGATCTTCATCTTCTAAGTTCATCACTTACACGACGCTAGAGAATTTGATGACCGCAAACAAGTCGAACACATGAAATAGTTGAATTCCATCAAATTGTATAAGTTGTGAGAATTTAGTGTCTTGACACCACCCAATCTACATTGAACATATATAACAACAAATAAAGAGGCATCAGAACAATGATAAATGGATAAAAACAAATTTATTTTTTGCTATGATACCATATTAGGTCCAAGAACAAAATAGAAATGACGTTCTTATTTTTCAGATGAAGAAATTGTATTGTATAGTTGGAAGTACATATACAGAACCAGAATAACCGGTTTAAGTTAACCAACACGTATATCCAATTCAAGTAAACCAGAAAATATGATCTGATAGAACACTCTTTAGCAATTCAACAACAATCCTCCATAATTGTTTGTTTTCCAGATTGATTCTAAAAAGACCAAAAAAGAAAAGGGAATGAGACATGACTAGGAAGTAGTCTGAACCAAACCAGAGAAAACCACCGTGGTTTCCGGGATGGTGGGGTCTTAAAATTTTCCTATAATTATGTAATTTGGGAATAATTAGCTATTATTTATGTTAATCAAATGACTACAAAGTACAAATTAATTATTGGAGGGATAGATTAATTAGTTAAGCATTCTGAGTGTAGTGGCGAAAGATAAAGAGAAGTGGAGTGGCTTGACTAGTGAGAAAAAGAAGAGAAATATGGTCAAGGCCGAAGAGTCGTCATGCATTTACCAGAACCCACACGCGTCAGTGGAGGCGCGTGTTCAGGACCTTCTCTCTCGCATGACTCTGTCGGAAAAGATCGGCCAGATGACTCAGATCGAACGCACCGTTGCTTCTCCTAAAGTCATTACAGATTCTTTCATCGGTATACACAACGAACAAACTTTCTACTTTCATTTAGGGAAAAAAACTTCTATAAATCATTTTGCAATTTCTCCTATATATTATCGGTAAATAATTTGTCAATGATCCTCTCTTGGGCTAGGCAAGGAGTAAATACCCGCAGAAAAAAATAAATACATGCTAATTGCTTTGGTCCATTACTTTAAAACTAAATTAAGTTTTAATCAAATCGTTAATTCAGTCTACCTAAATTGGTAATCTTTTTATACATTTGGTTTACAGGCAGTGTACAGAGTGGTGCTGGGAGTTGGCCGTTCGAGGACGCGAAGTCATCAGATTGGGCGGATATGATCGATGGCTTCCAACGATCAGCGTTAGCGTCGCGTTTGGGAATTCCCATAATCTACGGCACGGACGCCGTCCACGGCAACAACAACGTCTACGGTGCCACCGTCTTCCCCCACAACATCGGCCTCGGTGCAACAAGGTTTCGATTACGTACTCTCTTTCATTCCAGAAGTGTAACTATATAATAACCAACGTCTTTAAATTGTTCTTATATGTTGTCGGAAATTGTGAGAATAATCCTACGTTGAAAAAGGGTTAGACTAATATATAAATGAGATATGTCAATCCATTTACTATCAATTGGTTTTGAGTTGGAAGCCCATAAAACATAACCATGCTCACAGAAATGAAACTATAATATATGTGGTAACTCGATAGAGACGCAGATTTGGTGAGAAGAATTGGAGTTGCTACAGCACTTGAAGTAAGAGCTAGTGGTGTTCATTGGACGTTTGCTCCGTGCATGGCCGTAAGTCACTTTATAAATTGTTAGAATATTGCAATAAATGTATTTGTAAAATATTATACTCACAGGTTATGGGAGATCCGAGGTGGGGAAGATGCTATGAGAGTTATGGTGAAGCTGCTCAAATCGTTTGTGACATGAGTTCGCTTATCACGGGCCTACAAGGCGAACCACCTGAACAACACCCTAACGGTTACCCTTTTGTTGGAGGAAGGTATATATAAGAACCATTAGAGACTATCTGTAAAAATATTACATTTTTAATCTAATTTATTTTCATAAGAACCATTAGAGACACGTGGCTTTAAAGTTTCTCATGAATCTCTCGTAGTCAACACTATAATAGGCTTCTTTGTCATTTTTTCATGTGCTTGTTTGTTCACATTGGTGATAGAAACAATGTGGTGGCATGTGCAAAACATTTTGTTGGAGATGGTGGTACTGATAAGGGCATTAGTGAAGGGAACACTATTGCGTCATATGAAGACTTGAAGAAAATACATGTTGCTCCCTATCTAAATTGTATTGGTCATGGAGTCGCTACCGTTATGGCTTCATTTTCAAGTTGGAATGGAAGTAGACTCCACTCCGACTATTTCCTATTAACGGAACTTCTCAAACAAAAGCTTGGTTTCAAGGTTATTTAATTGAATATGAAAAAGTAATCTATAGTTAGCTAGAGGTGTGTGTGTATACATTGAGCTCTCGTTTAATTTTTCTGTTACTAGGGATTTTTAGTTTCAGACTGGGATGGGTTGGAGACTATTAGTGAGCCACAAGGTTCAGACTACCGTAATTGTGTCAAACTCGGGATTAATGCTGGAATCGACATGGTAATGAATTATTTTTCATCGTCTCGAATGATGATTATATGAGACAAATATTAATAAATCAACGTTATTTCAGGTGATGGTACCATTTAAGTATGAACAATTCATACATGATATGAAAGATCTGGTGGAGTCAGGGGAAATACCGATTGATCGGGTCAATGATGCTGTTGAAAGAATACTCAGGGTGAAGTTTGTTGCAGGTCTCTTTGAACACCCTCTCACGGACCGGTCTTTGTTGCCTATTGTTGGTTGCAAGGTGAGCTCTCTCTCTAGTGTTGGTCATAGGGCTGGGACTTCGATTTGTCGAGTCAATTAGGTTTTCTCGGTTTTAAAAATTTTTGGGTTAAGTTCGGCTCGGGTTTCGGTTAGTTCAGGTTTTTTTTTTTTTTTTGTCAAATTAACCCGAAATTTTTGGTTTATGGGTGGCATTTCGAACAAATTCGGTTAATTCGGATCGGTTCAGTTATTTGAGGTCAGTTCGGTTCGTTTATTTGGTATTTTCGATACAATTAATTTGGAACAATTTACATCTGTATAGAAAGGTTATAAAATTTTTTATCAAGAAAAAATAAACTTCGAGTAACCGAACCAAAACGAACCGATTTAAACCACAACCCACTCGGATTGCCTAAACTTCGGTTCTGTTTTTAGTCCGCCCAATAGTCTCTTCGAACATGCTTGACTTTGTTTTCCATTCCTGCAGGAACATAGAGAAGTGGCACGTGAAGCAGTTAGAAAGTCGTTAGTTTTGCTCAAGAAAGGCAAAAATCCTGATAAACCATTTCTGCCGCTAGATCGTATGGCCAAGAAAATACTAGTGGTTGGAACTCATGCAAACGATATTGGATATCAGTGTGGAGGATGGACAAAGATAAAATCCGGTCAAAGCGGCAAAATCACAATTGGTAAATTTAAGCGAATTCATCAATTAGTAAATGTTGTGGAAATACTTTATATACATATGTTTTTTTTATTTTTGGTTTTGAAATGTAGGCACTACACTTTTGGATGCAATAAAAGCAACAGTTGGAGATGAAACCCAAGTAATTTACGAAAAGACTCCATCGGAAGAAACAATAGCCTCAAGTGAAAGATTCTCCTATGCCATTGTTGCTATAGGGGAACTTCCTTATGCTGAGATGAAGGGAGATAACTCAGAACTCACATTACCTTTCGACATTGTAACAGCGGTAGCCGAAAAATTCCCAACTTCAGTGGTCTTGTTCTCAGGACGGCCTATGGTTTTGGAGCCGGCGGTTCTTGAAAAGACTGAGGCTTTGGTTGCTGCTTGGCTTCCTGGTACCGAAGGGCAAGGGATTGCTGACGTCATTTTTGGAGATTATAAGTTCCAAGGGAAGTTACCTGTTAGTTGGTTCAAGAGCGTAGACCAACTTCCCCTAAATGCTGACGCCAATTCATACGACCCATTGTTTTCTCTTGGTTTCGGTCTCTCTTGATTGTTTAAATTTAACAACAACAACAAAAAAGACGTTTACAACTCTTTTGTGTTACATCGTTGAATTCTGGTCTTGGAAGTCAAATTATTTTTTAAAATAAATACAAAATATAACACATTAATATAACAAGGTCTTGGAAGTCTAATAAGTAGAAAAACTAAAGTAAAATAGTATATTTGTCTTTAAATTTTTTTGAAAATAATAGTTTTGACTTCGAATATGATCCTTGATTTGTATTAGATCAGCGACTCATTTTCTTCTTACGACTGCGGAAGCGAAGTTGAGATGATGTTGAAACCCTAAACATTGATTCTACCTCTTTCACCAATCTCTTACGCTCTTGACGATTGTAGAAGATTTTAGCTTTTCCACGCTTAAAGTTTGGTAGGTAGATTTCAGTTGGTAGGTAGACTTCAGCTGTTTTTAAACACTTGGAGTTGGCAAGTATGTATCTCATGAGTTCTTTCTCTCCGTTTCTTCCTCCATAGTTTTTCCACTCAAAGATTTCAAGATGGTTTGATAAACATTCTGGAATAGAACTCGGTCGGCCAAACGAAGGTGGGAGATACGCAGGGTGTGAGTATATCTGGAAAGCAACATCAAAGTGTGTAAGTAGCATAGCTTAATCATACAAAATTACTAGAACGGGAAAACTCGTAAGCTAGATAAACAAAAAAAATGAAATCGTAAAACAGTTGAGTAACATGAAAATACAAGTTTTGTCATTTTAGTTATAAAAGTAATGTTAACATGAAAAAGCTGCATACAATTCATACACTATATATTTTGACTCCATCAAAACTGTGTCGGGGAAGGGGTACGAACCTGGTTGATGCGAAGAACTTTTAGTTTAGGGGAATTTTGAAGAAAACATATAAATGGCTCAAACCACTCGGCATCCACCAATAGTATTCCACATTTTATAAGCTGAGAGAACTTAGTGGTTGTATACCACTCACACGCAACCTGCTTTCAACATATATAACTTTAAATAAGTATACAAATAATCATAAAACACAAAAAAAAAACTAGTTCTAAATCTGATCAATGGTTTTTCGTAGTTTTCTAGTTATATATTCAGCACGCTCTTAATATATAGGAAATTACTTTTGAAAAAAAACAAAAAAAACTGATAAACAGAAGTTGGTATATCATTCATCACCTACGTACCGTAGGAGATTCCACAATTAAGTCGAGACTGGTGAAGGAGGAAAGAGACCTCACAAACTTGTCATCAAGGTAGTTATGAACGCTGTTTTGTGCCATACCAAGGCGACTCTTGTTCTCAAACGAGCAAGTGTTTCCCGAATAATCTATGACAGCAATACTTTTCAAACTTGCAGAATCTATAACCAGAGATCCCGCCATATTTCTGACATTGTGTGCTTCTAGTTGTCTATAAGTATAAGCAAAGTTCTCTAGAGAAGGCACTTTCACAATGAAATTTGTGAGGTTGTCTCGGTCATGTCGTACCACATACAAAATTTGGAGAATAGGACAACCTGCCAATAGCCTAACAAGAGAATCATCATCTTTATACACCACATAGTCAAGGTCAAGAGCTTTTAACGAAGGAAGACAAACAGGAGAATGAACTTCCACCAAAACCTTGTCTGAAATACTAAGCGAAACAAGTGTATCACTTATGTAAAGGCTCTCATGCAACACGCTCGTAGTAGAAGGCTTTAGCCACCATTTGAGCGTTAACTCTAGTTCGCGCACCTTTCAATCAACCACCGCAATTTCAATCCACTTTCTGATTTCATCAGCACCAACAGGACATCTTGAATCGAGTTGTATAGTCAAACTTTGTAATATAGGAGCCTTATGGCGTTTCAATGACTCATCAAGAAACCGGCAAATGCTTTTTCCGCGCTGTTGTTTGTAGTCACTATCTATGTACTGAAGTCGCGGCACCATCGACCAAATAAACTGCCATCGCTTCGACAAAATCATGGTAGCCACTACATCTTCTATGGGAAGAAACAACAGTATCTTAATGAGTAAATCGTCTGGTAATGCACTAATCTTGTCTTCACAACTCTTAACGAGTAAATCGTCTTCACAAATCTTTTTCTTGATTTTCGTGGATAATCTGGATGAATCTGACATCTCTACATTATTCGTTACACGTTGTTGCCGGGATTTTTGTCCCAACAATTCCGATATCTTAAGGGCGACAGCCAACGAGGCCAATATAAGCAGAACACGTCCTAACATCTTTTTCTTGATGAAGCTGGTGGCTTACTATACACCAATGTTTTAGGGTTCATCATTTTTATTTATACACTTAGACGGAAAAAAGTAAGTTTAGAAAAAATTTGGAAACTAAATTATTTTTCACATTTCATTATCATTAGCGTATATTTAATAATGTTATATCTCTTTCTCTTTCTTTTTCAATAAAAGTTAAGATTCCATTTTTGTTTTCCTTTCCAAGCTATGAAGGAAAAGGAAAATGAAGAGGATCAAACCAAAACTTATTGGATTGAGGAGGTGTGGGAAAAGAAGAGCATCACCAAAACTTATGGTATTTTTTATGGAAAATCTTAACAGAAACATTACTAACAGGGGAGCTCAATTTAAAATACTATTACTCATAAGAACCAAAAAATCTGACCAAACCAAAATCGAATTCGAACTTCAATTTAGGGTAAAAAATGGGTTTCAGCCCAAAATCAATAAGCAGCCAGAAGTCAATAATGTATATGAAATTAGAGCTCTTTTTTTACATACAAGTAATAATGTTTCTTTTTCACAATTCAAAATTTGAAAAAATCTTACCACAAACCAAAAGTTAATTATATCCGCAACTTGAGTTTTACAAAAGATGGCGACTAACTTCTTACTGACCGCAATAAATATACGTCAGAATATTAGATGGACATAAATATTTATTCTCTCATATAGTCGATTTTTGTTTGTTTGCTACCAACCAAGTTATAACTAATTTAATATAGACACTTATATATTTGGAGATAGAGATATTATTATATACACATCAAGACCAAAAAAAATAAAGAAACAACAAATTGGAATAGACACATCAACACGAGCTGGTATGAAAACGAGTGGCTGCGTTATGAACTTGTGGATTAGTTAGAGCTAATGATTAAAGATAATGAAATCTTCTTTCGTATGTTTGGTTTTATCGTATCCATACGAACTTTCCTTTGAAAAGTTTTAGAAAAGGAGCGTATCTTTGAAGAAAAATCGAGTATATAACATGCAACAAAAAAAAGTCAAACAAAAAAACATGTGCCATGAAAACTTTCACAACGTGTAGATTCCAGAAAAAACATGTGCCAAAGAGTAGTATATTTTTTTTTTTTGCTACATATAATTTCGATACCATTTTAACTTATGATTTAAAAGTAAAAAGATTTTTGTTTTATACTATTACTCGAATCATATTCGAAAGGAAACTATTCCCACTTATTTGAATCACTTTATTTTTTCTTTAAAAAAGTGTATTGTATTCATCAATAAAGTGATTTTAAATCATAAGTCAAAATGAGTAGCTATATTGATGAATACAATACACTTTTTTTTAGGAAAAAAAATAGGAAGTTTTGACGTGGTAATGAATTTGGTTTGTGTTGTGACTTGAATTTGTCGTGGTTGCATTTGTTTCCAATTTCTCCTTTATGCATGTTATTGTAACAGACATTTCTTCAACTGATATCAGTGCGTTATATATGCATTGCTACTACTTTGACAAATCTCAGTTTTCACAAATGTATGAGATAGACATTTAATTAATTGAATTTTATTTTCAACAAAAATATTTAATGGTTTTGATTATAGTTCAATAAGAGGTTTTAAAATTTTAGTTAATTTAAATGAACGTAACAAGTCAAACAAATGCATTAAAGATTATAGTTATGTCAATTAAAAATGAAGTTAAAATGTTTTGTACTAAAATAACACGAAATAAATTATGCATCAAGTGATTTAAGTTTTTAGTTTGAGTCGAGTTAAAATGTCTAACTCGATCATCTATTCTCTAGAATATTGTAATAAATAATATTTTAAAATTTGTTGATTTTTAATATTTGGATCAATTAAAAAGAATCTATTGTTTGCTAATATTGTGCTTATTTGTGGTAGTGATTCTTATTTACTCATTATTATGGTTGTGAGTTCAACGGCAAAGTTCAACTGACTACAACTTTACGAATATAAGATCGCAATCTAATATATATATTCAACAATAAACAAAATCCTCTCATAAAATATGTTATGCTCTAATGCCTTGTCATATTTTTTTAAACCGCTAAAGATCACACCAAGTAATCCTCAATCCTATGCAATCTCAGCTTGATAAAACTCTAATTCTTTTCCATATATCTTCAATGTCCTCAACGCATAAGGCATTGTCTCGTTAAACTTGAGAACCACAACATAAGCATCAACTAGACACCAATTCGTCATGCCTATCAATTTACTATCTCTCGTAATAGTCATTTCCAAACTCTTCTTCAAATTTGCAATAAATTCCTTCTACATTCCCATAATGTTTTTAATATTTGCAAGCTCAAGTTGCACAATCTCTTAACATTGACGTTTTTAACAATGTCAAGCTTAAGTTGTAATAATTCCCTCTTGAAATTTTATGGTATTTTTAAAAATATTAATTCTTGATTTCGATCAAACCATATGTTTTGTAATAGGTGGAGATTTCGCGTGTTGAATAGATCTAAGAAGACACATAAAAAGAAGCAGTAGCATTATAAATGTCATTCAGATGAATTGAAAGTGAGATTGGTCTGAATTTGTTGAAATTTTTCATGTCTTACTTCAAAAATCGCATTGAAAATGTTAAAATATACCAAGGAGAGTGATGATAAGAGGATGCAAACTAAAGATGCAATTCAACTATGATAAAAATATTATATAGATGAAAATTATGATAAACATGATCCTTCCAATTTATTTTTGATTTATTAGGTTAAACGCAAAGATCAAATAAATGGTTTCTTAAAAAAAATATA
This sequence comes from Euclidium syriacum, assembly GCA_900116095.1. Classification (NCBI taxonomy): domain Eukaryota; kingdom Viridiplantae; phylum Streptophyta; class Magnoliopsida; order Brassicales; family Brassicaceae; genus Euclidium; species Euclidium syriacum. The sequence continues at coordinate 13,409,326 of FPAK01000007.1, forward strand.
ATAATACTTATCTAAGAAAAAGTTTTTGAAAAAGTATAAAAATATGAGCACTTCGATTATAACATCACCAAAGACTTTTTGACGTGATTTCACACAAAAGCAAGCACGCGCTTGCACGTGAGGGATCGATCCTTCTCCATCGCTAGAACTTTTTTTTTTTAACATTTTTCTAGATTATTATATCATCATTGATATTTAATACTATCATATTACCATGATGATCTACCAGCAAGATTCCACGGACGATTCCAATGTGACGGTTTTACTTAAACCTTGATTCCTGAGACCGGACGGTTGAACCTGTTGCGCGTTGAAATCTGACGATTCCAATATGGCGGTTTTACTTTACCCTTGATTCCTGAAACCGGATGGCGTTATCTGCTGCGCGTTGAAACCTCCGATGAATTTTGCATCAATAATCTGCAATAAAATGTATTTTCTAAGATTCGAACTTCATATTTGGTGTAGAAGCTTTTTAAATTCTTGTCAATACGCCACGGTGCTTCCACCCATCGCTAGAACTTAGAAGAAATTTTTATAATAATTTTTTAATTAAAAAATAACTAGTTAACAGTGCCACGTGTCACTCAGTAAGATCCACCTGTCTTCTTCAGTTCTTGCCTTTTATTTCCCCACTCTCTTCTGTCGTCTTCCTCCGTCTATTCACTAATATTTGTCTTCGTCTTCTTTGTATGATTTGTATCAGTGAGAATCAAACAAACTCCAAAATCCTCACTTCAATGAAAAATATCTACAAATGTTGAAAATTCCGACGAGATTCCTCTCTGTTTACTCAACTTTCATTCACATTATTGCCTCCTTCCTCTGTTCCGTCTATGACGTCAGAGGAGATTTTCCGGCGACGAGATTCGATTTCGGAACGTTGACTCTCTCAAGCTTGAAGCTTCTCGGAGACGCACATCTCAACAACGACACGATTAAACTCACTCGTGAACTCTCCGTTCCCACTTCAACCGCCGGAAAAGCTCTTTACGGAAAACCGGTTAAATTCCGGCACCCTGAAACTCAGTCTCCGGCGAGTTTCACGACTTACTTCTCTTTCACGGTGACGAACTTCAATCCTTCCTCAATCGGAGGTGGATTAGCTTTCGTTATCTCCTCCGATGGAGATTATATCGGATCTCCGGGAGGATTTCTCGGTTTAACCGGAGGATCCGGATTAGGATCCGATTCGGGTTTTATCGCGGTCGAATTCGATACTTTAATGGACGTTGAATTCAAAGACGTGAACGGAAACCACGTCGGATTAGATTTAAACAACGTCGTTTCATCCGCCGTTTCCGATTTAGGAAACGTCGATATCGATCTCAAAAGCGGAAACTCCGTTAACTCATGGATCGTTTACGATGGGTCGGGTCGGGTTTTAACCGTTTACGTCTCTTACTCAACCGTGAAACCTAAAACGCCGGTTTTATCAGTTCCTCTCGATCTCGATCGTTACGTTAAAGATTCGATGTTCGTCGGATTCTCTGGTTCAACGCAAGGAAGCACAGAGATTCATAGTATCGACTGGTGGAGTTTCGCTTCTTCTTTTAATGAATCTGACTCGGAATCGCCACCGGGATCAGAATCGGAATCTCCACCGCCGATTTCTGATTCTACTTCATCTCCGACGATCGCACCGTCTGTTTCCACTACCGTCCGGAGAAAAAACGCCGATCCGTCGTCTCCTTGCCGTAACAAACTCTGTGAAAAGTCACCAGCAGCCGTCGCCGGAGTAGTAACCGCCGGAGCTTTTTTCTTAGCATTATTCGCCGGAATCATAATCTGGTTCTACTCCAAAAAATTCAAATACAATTCAAAATCGGAATCTTTCGCATCGGAGATTATCAAATCGCCGAGAGAATTCAGTTACAAGGAATTAAAATCAGCAACCGATGGATTCAACAGTTCTCGAGTGATCGGAAACGGAGCATTCGGCACCGTCTACAAAGGAATCTTACACAAATCAAAAGAAATCATCGCCGTCAAAAGATGCAGCCACGTGTCACAAGGAAACGACGAGTTCTTGTCAGAGTTATCACTAATCGGAACTCTCCGTCATCGGAATCTTCTTCGTCTTCAAGGCTATTGTCGTGAAAAAGGAGAAATTTTATTAATCTACGACCTAATGCCAAACGGATCTTTAGATAAAGCATTATACGAATCTCCGGTTACGTTACCGTGGATTCACCGGAGAAAAATCTTGCTCGGAGTTGCTTCGGCTTTAGCTTATTTGCATCAAGAATGTGAGAATCAGATCATTCATCGTGATGTGAAGACAAGTAATATTATGTTAGATGCTCAATTTAATCCGAAATTAGGCGATTTCGGACTCGCGAGAGAAACCGAGCACGATAAATCGCCGGACGCAACCGCCGCCGCCGGAACTATGGGATATTTAGCTCCGGAGTATTTGTTAACCGGTCGAGCGACTGAGAAAACCGACGTTTTCAGCTACGGAGCGGTTGTTTTAGAAGTGATAACCGGTCAAAAACCGATTCAAACCCGGCCGAGAACCGGAACTAGACCCGGGTTTAAAACCGGGTCGAGTTTGGTGGATTGGGTTTGGGGTTTGTATAGAGAAGGTAAATTATTAACGGCGGTTGATGACCGGTTAAGTGAAGACGGAGAAGGAGAGTTAAACCGGGAGGAAGTGAACCGGGTTTTGATGGTGGGTCTTGCTTGTTCACAACCCGATCCGATAACCCGACCAAGTATGAGAACTGTGGTTCAGATTTTAGTTGGTGAAGCTGATATTCCGGTGGTTCCGACGGCGAAACCGTCGTCGTCGATGAGTTTTAGTACGTCGGAGTTATTGCTTACGTTACAAGACAGTGTTTCGGATTGTAATGAAGCTTTGGCTCCGATCTCGACGACTTCTTGTTCTTCATCGGAACATGATATTTTTATTGTCGGCAAAGATCGCTCCGTTTGAATATTATTTATTCAAATTAAAAATTATTAAATTCGAAAGCAAAATTTTGTACGTAAATTTGTAATAAAGAAAGAATTTTTATGATACTGTTAGATTTGTAGATGTGTAATTCCTAATTAATATGTAAATGTATATAAAATAATAATTTTAGAGATTTCAAAATATGTTATAATATTTTACTTGGTTCAAATTGGATGGTAAAGTTTGGTAGTATCGCTTTATTTGCTTTGAAATTTGAGAAGAGGTTCTACTGTTTAAGAAAAGCTTTTAAATTTGGTCCCCCACGTCTATGACTAAAAGTGGAACTGTGGGAGCGTTGAAAAAAATTGTATAACCTATAGTTTTTTTGTTTTTTTTAAAAAAATTATATAAGTTAATCACATTGGGTTTATTTCTTCTGCATTATGTGGACTATTTTTTTTTGAGAAGTAAATGAAAAAGATTTCTGAGAGGCACATGTTCATTATATAATTAAGATCTTTTCTAATCGAATATAGTAAGATAACATTTTCTAATACATCAGTAAGAAATGATGATTTTTTTTTATTGATCTTATATGTTCGGGTCATACATAGACGACATTAATTTTGGATTGGATTGATGATTGGACCAATTTCGGATTTAATCGATTAGATTATGAGATTAGACTCATATATTATATTAAGTTTTATGGGTTTCTAACTCAAAACTAATTAGTAACGAATGAACTGTCACATATTTATATACTAATTAAGATTGATTCCAATTTTTATCTTATAAATATGATAATAAAAAAGCTCTTGCATCAATAATGAACTACTTGTAGCCCAAATCCAAGTTAACGGCTACATTTTAGTGGTTTTTTTATTGACAAAATCATAGTCATTATTAGATCGTAATGTTAGTTGCACTAGTAATATCTCACTTTGTACTAGAAAAAAAGAAGGGAAATATATAATACAAAAAGGGAACAAGAGATTGAGTAGAAGCATGGCAAAGTCTACAAAAATTAAATAGGTGATAAAGTAAGTTAGGAAAATGTTGGTTGGTCGTAATCATATAAAAATAGCATACACTAAATGGGAATCTTACTAATTTCTTTCATCAACCAATATACACTATATAATAGTAAATCAAATCAAAACTTTAACTAACCTTTTTTGAGTGGTGAAGCATTTGGTCCTTACATTAATTAAGCAGTTTGTATAAAGTGTGATTACTTGTCTTACTAGTTGGGGATTTAAGCTAATTCACATGAATAATGTTACTTTTTGGATATTTGTAATCTTTCCATTATAAAGGCTAAAGATTGAGGTCAGAAATTTATTTTAAAGGCATTTGAAGATAGAAAAAAGAAAGTATAAGGGACAAATTAATTTTGTAGAATTATAAAAGTTTCATAATTGAAAATTATACCCAACTTCGATGCTATTTGGGTTTTAGGCTCGAACCAATTGTGAAGTATTATTATCTAAAGGCATATAATTGGGCCAAGCATTTAAAGTATCTTTGTGGCAGGCCTGTATGAGGACGATTGGACTCGTAATAACTTAATTCTTTTTTAAACTTCTCATCATGTATTGTCAAATTTATAGATACAACTTAGTTCTCCACTTCTCCTTGTGCATGTTCATGTCCGATAAGAATCAAAGTTATTTCGATATCAAAATTACTATTCAAAGTTCATCTCCATGTGATCCTGCGATGAATATTATTTCTTCTTCTAAAGACTAAAGTCTATACATTTGTGCTTTCAAACTTGGCCCTTGTTTTCACCAGATGCCAAGTTTGTGAGGGAGTGTATAATTATCCGTTCTCGATTAGTAGTTGTTATTACTTCATATATTTGGTCACTTGGGATTACACGAACCACTAGTGAGGAATTGGGTCAATATACCTTTAATCCATCATAAAATTATTCTAAAACACACAACATTTAAACCAACTATTGTTTACTAAAAAGAGGAGAAAATCTAAAATTTATATTCATTAAAACCGCTCATGAAAACTTTTCCACTACTATGAGCGGAGGTAACCAGTTAACTCTCTTTTTTCAATCTAAGTAAATAATTAGATAGTATAACGGTCACAGGTTCATGTAAATATGCTTATAAACAAGTCCAACAAAGTGTCAACAAGCCTGTGTTTAGGTTTTCTAAGTAAGTTTCATATAAATATGGTAGTTATGAGAAATAGAAATGTAAATTAAAGAGTTTTCGTTCGTCTACTTTTTGTTTTTACTCTTATATTAATCTAAACATTATTTAGTCTGGTGTTTTTCAATTAATCTTTCCTCCTTTTGAATTTTTCTTGCGCTAACTCTAATATAATGAGCTACTTTTAAGTTATTTTTTCTATATATCTTATTAAGCTCTTGTGAGCATGAATCCACTTGTCTTAGATATATACCTTCTAGAAACTTTTTTTTTTTGTGTCATTAGAAAATCGTGTTTAAAACATTGTTCCAACATTTATAGATCTAATCAATCCAATCAAATGACATAACTATACATTACAAATTAATCATAATCCTAAAATTTATTCTAATATGAAAGACATGGTTGGTTCTAAATTTTCTGATAAATACTAATGCACATGGTCCAATTTTTTAAATGAAATAAAATGATTGACGTCGTGATTAAATTGGTGGGTTCACTTCTGATAAAGTGGCTCCCATGCATGGATTCAGTGTCTTAGATTACTCTATATATGATCACATATAATGAATTTTAATTTTAGCATCATATACAAACAACATTGTGAATTCTTTTAACTTTTATTCATTTTTCAACTTATAATAATCGAAGAAAAAAAAAGAAAAAAAAAACCCTCGTCAACGTTAAGTGTTTCCTTTCTATATATCATGCTTATAGAAAGTTATTTGTAGTACCAATTCCATAAAAAAAAAAAATGAAAACTATATTTGTACATATATATGGTCGATCTAATGTATTCGGATGTTCCATAAAAATTAGACAAATTATGCATTTTCTGCTTAATATAATAGATACAAAAATATGAAGAAGTATAACAAAATTATTGTAATACTTTCATCCAAATGATCACACACACATATAAATATATGATCGATTTAACCTGTTCGTATGCTTTATAAAACTTAAACAATTATTCTCACTAATATAAAAATTCTATTTTTTCCATAAGTATGTGTCAACTTTTAAATTCCGAAACCATAGTTTTTTCAAAAAACCTATTCTTTGGACCGAACCTGTATATACATTGTTTCTTGTATTCATTGGTATTTCTTGCCCATGCCCAAAATGTAATACAAAAAGATTTATAGATATAGATCCATATCTATATTAATGTTTCTTTGGGAGATGATTAATGTTTTTTTGAGATGATTATATCCCTTAATTGATTAATTCTATGATATAATACAACGAATTGGTGGAGATTAAAAAAGAAATCTTAATTCCGACCGAAACAAAATTGATATATATATAACCACGATGCATGAAGAAAAAGAAAAAGACCGAACATGACATCAGAAGAGTATTGTGTTATTCACACAAACTGTACCAATCTCACTCACATCGATGATGATAATAAATGTATATAAATAACTATGTACCCACATCATTACTCATATCACACTCTCATGATAATATACTTCTTCTTCAACTGGAAGCTCCTTGAAAAAAATCTAATTCTCTCTGTCTAATCTGAAAAATTGAGAAGATAACATCAATTAAAATACAGATAATACATAAAAAGATTTAATGATAATTATGTCAAATATTAGCAAGCATTTAACCTTGTAATTAGTTTTATAGTACCACAAAATTAAATTTCATATTTCATCTATTAACTAATGAACATATGGAAAACCCTAATTAATTAATCTAATTTTTTCAGTCACAATTATCCAAAAAAAAGAATTTACTACCTTGGATCATAAAATTTACCAAAAGTATAAATGTTAAATTTATTTAAACAAAAAACCATTGTTTACATCAAGGATGCTAGCACATTTTTATAGAGCTACAAATGAAAACAAAGCAAGAGACTAAACCATTTTTAGTGACTTGGGCTTGATTATAATATATTAACATGCATGTTAATATATTAAACCATCAAGGATGCTAGCACATTTTTAAGGAATGTAATTTTAGCTAAATGGTTAAATATTTATATTAGTAGTAAATTTATAGTGGAAAGCATATCTTACTTTGTCCACCAACATGATCGCCGGCGGATCCACCGGCGGAGGTTTTATGGTGGATGTACGGTGGCTTGCCGTGAACAGTTTCCGGCGGAGGTCTAGAGTTATGGGTCTCTGGTCCTCTGTAGTCGATCTCGTACACTTCCGAATCCGTTTTTTCCGACCCTTATTTATTTTAAAAAGTACAACGATTAAAAAGAATAATCATAATTTATGATTTTATAAAAAACAAAGAACAAAAAGTTACCTTTAACGAAGCAAGGAACAGCAAGGAGGATGATGAGAAGAATCATGACGGTCGTCGACTTCATTTCTAATGGTTTATCAATAACTTAAAAGTTTTGAGTTGGTTTTTTCTCAGATCTTACGTTTTTGTTTTGCAAACAAATCCAATCACTGTTTTTTTGTTTTGGAAATGGTGATACTTCGGATACATGATAGCCTTATTTATTTATAGCCGTGGCTGAGAAAAACACGTGGCATGTTTCATATTTAATTTGGAATACAGAAATAAAAAGTCTAGCAAAAACTATTCTCACGTCTTCTATTCATTTACGATGCCACATTTTTAAACGGAGTATGAGTTCTAAAGTTTTTTTTTTTTTTTTTTTGTTGTTGTTAAAGTATGAATTCTAAAGTTCTTCAAAAGTAGTTTGTAATCCCGACTCTGCAACCAGAAATGGACCTTAACGAAGTTTCCATAGGCAGTTCAAAAAAAAAAAAAAAAACGAAGTTTCCATATAACCTAACTAGTAACAAAATTAAGATTTTCTGCGTACTCACCTTAATCATATATATGCTTTTCTTATTATCATATCATATTTTTGTGCTACTGAAATTATCCCACAAAAATGCAGCAAAATTGTGTGTATATATATATATATATATATATATATATATATATGTGAATAATTGTTACATAAATGATTTGTCCCAACTGATTCAAATGTTTGAACAGTATGCTCCATGTGTCCGCATAAATGTGTAAGAGATTATGGAAGGTACAAAAAGAGAGGAACGTTATTAAACATTTCTCATGACCATTCGTTACAATTCTAGAAAATTTTCCAATAGAGATAAGAAAATAAAATGAAAATATTAGAAGGCAATGTAACACAAAATAATAATATTAAAAGACAAGTTCATGTGTAAGGGACAATATTAGCTTTCAATCTCATGGCTTCCAAGCTCAATTCGTGTTCCAATCTAGTTCATTTTTTAATTTATTTTCTTACATCAAAACGTATTTATTAAACAATACTACAAGAATATTACTGTTTATTTCTTTTAAGAGCTTTCTTAAAAAACCTGTAATATTGGATAAAAGGCATATATATATATATATATATATATTTAATTTACAACAGTTATTTTTCTTGCTGTATAACTATGCCTATTGTTTTTTTTTCCGACTGTGCCTAGGAACATGCTTGGTCCAGAAGACAATCGGAAAAAAACCATTGTTCCGGGTGGCTAAATGTTTTACGTTTTCAGGAAGACCAATATTTTATGATAATACTTAATTACATATTTAAGGTCACTAAATTTGGTTATTTTTTATGAAATATTTCATATTTTCTTTGTTTCTAATTATTAGATGTTCTACATTTATTTTTTATTTCAAAAAGATAGATGTTTTAGGTTTTCTATGTATTTTTTACCAATTAATGATGATATATTGTAAATTTCAAAAAAATTAATTAGATTTGTTGGATTACTATTGGTTTAGAGTTACGAAAAAATGTTAATAATAAAAAGTAATGCATTTATAACTAAAAATTAAATGTTTTTTTAATATGTGTAAATACAGAGGGGTATATTTTTACACTAAATCAAAGCTAATATTGTTTATCTTGAATAGTAAATATAGAAAATATTATACAAATTTGTTTCGAACTATTATTTTCATTGGACTGACCTTGCCTATATAGTTAGATAACAATATTTAACTCTGAACGCATATACTAACCAATTGAAATAAAAACGATCTTGATCGATAGTGAATAAATCAAATTTTTGTTAATTTTTTGGCGGTGATATAAAAAAAATGTTTACATTAATGTATAAATACAATATAAAGTAGGTGAAAAATAGAATAGAGCGAAATCGCTGGTATGAAGTTGATACATTGTTTGAGTTTAATGGAAAAAATTGAATGAGAAGATGTTAATGTTATATATGCTTCTTTCTTACAACTGTACATATCTGTACTCTCCACCTTTTCCATTTATTTCAAGTCGGTCGATGGATCGATCGTGCTCTCTTGATATATATCATTATTATTTTGTCTAACTATTACATTCTTCATTTATTAATAGTTTATATAGATACATTCTTCTTCTTTTTCTATTTATTTATCATGTGGTTTTAGAGAATTGTACTTTCTAATTTATCATGATTTGTACCCGGTTATAAATTTATAAAATTGCATGTTTGAGTTGAAAAATAAAATCAAATAGATTTATATACATATGTGTATGAGAATGTTATTGTCAAGTAAAATATATACATTTAAATTATAATATATAAGAAGAGTAATTAAGTAAATTTTAGAATTTGAGAAAAGATAAATTTAGTAGGAACTAGATAAGAATATTCTTCTGATTGGACTAAATACTAAAAAGTATTAAGTTTTATTGATATAAATATTTGGATTCTGATTGGTAGTTTCTACTTATATTAGATTTTGAGTGATAAGCTGATAATACCCTTTTAAAACCCCATTTAATTCCAAGTATCTGGTTTTGCAATGCTAATGGCTCTTTAATTTCATCATATTAAACCGGATTTTAACCCCACACATTTCTATTATCAAAAACACCCTACATACTTCATCTTGCAATACAATCCAATTATCTTTTGTTTTACTAAAAACCATTTTTAACCCCATAAAGTCCAATATACAGAGAAGAACAATTAATATGTTGATTAAAAAAAACCAAAGTTAATTATGGTCAAAAGTAAATCTAATTTTCAATAGTAATATGAATTAGTTCATCGCTGAATAAAAATAGAAATAGACTATACTAAATAATAATAATAATAAAATTTATATAGGAATATGAGAATCAATTCATCCGAAGTTTTGAAAAATAGATATAAATAAAATTAAATATTTAGAAATTTGTGATAACACTTGAAAATCAAAATAATATGAAAAGTAGATGAATACAAATTATTTACTTGACACATTTATTATTAAAGTTAAATTTATTTGTTCTAAAATTTTCTATTCTAAAAGTTTCAAATTTTAGATTTTCTTTGAATATCCTACAAGAAAGTTCATTGTTTGGATTTTTCAAAAAAGGTTCGATGTTTAAAAAAATACTTTTAAATGTGTTAAAATTTATTCGATTGATTGACATATGTCGGTATTCTATTTGAAAATAGTTTTAATGCATGTAAAAATCTAACTGAATGATTAACACTTGTTTTAATCAATATTTTTAATTATACTTTTATGACATATCAGATTTACGAGAGACACCAAACTCTATAAAATAAAGTTTTTTTATATTGATATAATCAATTAGTGTATATCTTCTCATAAGAAATTTTCTTTTAGGCTTTTATTAAATATGTTTTTAGTAATTGTAAACATAAACAAAATGAGTTTTTTTATTTTTTTATTTTTTTATCTACACTTTTCATATAATATTACCTTATAATATTATATCATACTTTGAAAAAATAAATAAAATATTGGATGCGTACAAATTGGACCAAGAAAGTTGACTAAAAATTCATCAAAGTTGCATACATATATAGGTATTGAAAAAAACATTATAATGAAATATTCTAATTATATAACCCAAGTTAGAAGTACATCCGTACATTCCAAGGTAGATGCTTGAGTCTTGACCTTTGGAGAGCCTCTCATATTTTAAAAAGGAAAACCTTTGTCTTTATAAGTGAAATTCCTAATTCTGATTTTTTGATAATGTATAACTTTAGTTCATATTTATTTGAATTAACATATCAATGAGAGATTTTTTTTTCACCATTTGAATATAGTCTAATGATTTTTTTTTTCACCATTTAAATATAGTCAATACATGTTACGAACGATAACTTTATTGCCAAGAAAGGAATCATACCGATTTTAAGTTGAATTTGATTTAATTAAATAAGCTACTAAATTGAAAATCAAAAGATTTAATTTTCAAAAACAATTTTGAAAAATATTTAGGTCAGAGATGTCTTAATCTTGGAGAATTGAAATATTTTGTATTATGTATAAATGATATGTGTGTGTGGGTGTGTGAGAACTCCATAAATGATTTTGTCTAACATCTTCTTTGGTTCTTCTTCTTCGTAAACTCATAAATTGTAATGGGTCCATTTCCATCTCTACAGCTATTTCATGGCTGTGTTTTATTAGGCACGCCTCCTCTCATTTTCATGCCCATCCATCTTTTTAAATAATCAGTTCCATATTAATACCTATATTGCATTTGCATGAATATATGGATTAATTATCTATCATGTGGTGTATGTTGTATATAATTCGTAACAAAATAAATATACTTCAAAGATTTCTTTAACGTTTTTAATTTTATTTTATTTTTTCAATAACATGAATTATACAAATTCGAATTCCGATGATACTAGTACAAAATAGTTAAACCTATGGTTATGGACTTTTTTTTAATGGACGACAAGTTTGAGAGAATGATAAATAAATTACAAGGCATGTTGTACTATGGGCATAAACAAATTTATTAAGTTTTGGTTAAACATGCTTTGGGTAGCCCATGCGTGGGCTGCGGCCCATAATTCCCTAATGGAGGAGCTATAGCAGAATGGGTTTGAGTGGACTTATTTTTTTCGGGTAGTAGTTTGCTACCTATTGGAAATGTCTGTCAGGTTGATGGTTCATGGAAGAAAGATTGTCACTTTGCGGGTTTAGGATGGTGGTTCAAACACTCGTCCTCGCTAGCTGTTTTGATGGGTGCTAAAAGACAGCGACATAGTTTATTCCCTCTTCATTCCGAGATAGAGGCCCTCTTCTGGACGATAAAGTGTATGCTTGCACATTAGGAAGATGCGGTGACTTTCCAGACAGACTGTTCCAAACTTGTGAAGATGACAACAATGATGAAAGATTGACTTGTTTTTGCAGTTCTACTTGCTGACTTTGCTACTTTCAGAAGATAATTTCAAGTTTTCACTTTCTTTCTAATTCTTTGAAGAATTAATGAAAAGATAAATTATTTGACGTGTAATACTATTGTTCGGAATAAAAAATTTTTTTATGTAAATAGTATTCCACCCGTTTGGATTAAAGTTTTGGTTAACCATAAACAAATTTATGGATGTTTTAACGTTTTGGGTCTTCAATTTCTAACGTTTATAAATTCGCGTACAGAAATAAAAGGCCTACAATATGCAAGCCCATCTATAATTTGGGCCAGAAGAAGCTCTCATTTTCAGCTCGAAGAGCCTTGGATTTTCTTGTCTGTATACTGTAGCTATATGAGATCTTTACATTTTTTTTTTGTCAAGTTTGATTCGTGTAACAAAAAAAAAAATGCTATGCTTTGAAAAAAGATTACATGTTCGAGAATTAATACAAAAATGAAAAAAGGTATTTGTAATTGTAATATTTTATTTGGTTGCCACAAACTCGAAAAACGTCATCTTTTGTTTGAGTGTCGAAATTCAAATAGAAATATGAATTTAAATTAAAACAGATAATGTAAAAATCAAGACATTAAAAAAGGTTTTTATAATAGTATTGTTAATTTTTATGACAGACACAAATACCTATGTGTGTGAGATACACAATACAAATCTACTATACAAATTGTTTCCTCTATAACAGAGAGTCAATTTTATCCTAAAAATGAAAAATAAACAAAATGATTAATTCCTTAATCATAATTAGTCAAACTGACAAATCACGTGAGAAGCCTAAACCCTAAGGCCTGAACCTAACCTTCTTCTTCATCCAGAAGCAACACCATCCTCTTATCGCCGATCCTCGCCGGTTCCGATTTGCTTCTTGTTAACTCCGGCCGCCGTACAAACCCTAACTCCGTAAATTCCTCTACGTCAATGTTTGCTCTGAGAGACCTCGCATTGATTTTCTCGGTAACTTCCGATTCAGGACTTTCCGATCTGACATTCCCGGATCTTCCGTTTCGTGATTCTTCTAATTCGCGTTGGTTATTTTCTTCCCAGAATCGAAAAGCTAACGATGAAGAACTGTACGGTGCAGATCTGCTTCTCGTCAATAAAAACGCGTTCATCGGCGGCGTAGAAGCCGGAGACAGAAATACTTTAGGGATTTTGAAATTTTCCCCTTCTTCTTCTTCCTCTACATTCCCTTCTCTAATTTCTCCGGCTAATTCTGTCACCGGACGATCTAATTGACTTCTCGGAGAATCTGAATTTTTCGATTTCCGGCGAGAACAAGGAAACGCGAAAAATCCCCATTTCGGGAGAAACGACATCGTTTTGATTTTCCCGGCGAATTTGTTATAAAACGACGCGTTTCGGATCCACTCGCATCGTTTTTTTGGGGTCGGATTTTCGGGTTGTTGTTGAATTCGTCGTGGCTTCGGCTTCGATCGCTTGACTCGGACTTGTCCCATGCAAGTAACCTTCGGAGACGACGGTTCTTGAGTCACCGTCGCCGTCGCCGCCGATTTATTATTCCGGCGAACGAAAAGAGGACTCGCTCTTGATCTTCCTTTACTTCGGCTTCTACTTCTGCTCCCGCCGTTACTTTTGCTCCTCAGAAAACCCATTAAAGGCGGTGGATATTTCTCGACCCGACCCGGACTCGAAACGGGTCTCCGAGAAATCATCATCATCATCTTCTTCTTCCTTTACTCTCTCTCTCTTTCCTCTTCACTGTGTTTTCTGGTTTCCTCTTTGTCTGCAGAATTTTTATTTATTTTTGTTTTATTTTTTCAGCAATTTAGTGGTTTTAAATAAAAACATTTTTTTTTTATTGGTGTCTGCAACGGACGAATTGGTTTTAGAGTCTTTATGATATCACTTTATAGGTTGTTTAATTCATTTTTAATTCTTATTTTTGACTTAAAAATGTATTATAACGCTTACTTACTCCGGAGATTTATTTCTTAATAGAGATTTATAAGTGCATGTACATGTTACTCTAAAGATTCCAACAAATAAAACTTACTCAATTTACTTTAAACTATTCTTTTTATTAATCTTCTTGTGCGACTTTTTTGACTGCTTTGAAAGGAATCTTTAGAAAAATGAAATCTAAAATTTGTTTGTTTAATTGTTGGTGTCGTTTTGTTGAGTAGGGGAAAAAAATCCGTTTTGGATTTCTTAAAATGAGGTCACTTATGGATAATCCCACCAATTCTACTACACAACTTGAACACTCTTGTACCATAAGGTTAACTGGAATTCACTTCATATGAATCGAAAGTGAAATGACATCAAGTGATTGAGTAACAAGTGAATGGTTTGCTTTCGATTCACCAACATGGAAATGATGATATGATAGACACATTTTTCAAGGATAAATTCATTTGGAATTCTAACAATCATTGTTACTGTTGTAGGGTTAACATGTGATTCAAGACACATTAGACTTGTCCAATAGTTCATAGATACAACTGATCGAGAAATATTGTGAAGTCTAACTCTCTCTTGAAAACCTCATCTGGATTTTTATTCTAGACTTTCCTGGTTTCAAGATAGTTACTATAGCTAATATTTTAAGGGACTTATTCTCACACTTACGAATTTTATCAGCAATAGTAAGGATATGAGAAGTATCTTTGAAGAAATGTCTTTGATGGATTGAGAAAGAAGGATATGTTAGTATTTTTGAAGGTTTCTTGGCTAACTACATTGCCAGAAGAGGTTGTTTTCTCCAAAATGACAAAGGGTTAAGCAGAAATGGGGGAAGAATTAGCTGAGATAACTGAACCCTCAAGGTTTGATGTTGTTGCAGTGAAAAAAATAGCTTGGTCAAGGAAGAAGTTAAAGCATTAGATGAAACAAGATTACGAAACAAAATTAAAGCTACAACATAAAAATTTCAAGGTAGGAGAGTATAAATGGCAGCTAATGAAGCCATAACATGGTTGCAGGCAGGCTTGGTTATGTGCATGTGATGGGAATGCATTTACACATGATCCTTTTTTTGTTGATATATTTAACTAGGGGGTCTTTTTCTAACCCAAGACCCCTTCAAATTTTAAAACGGACATGGTTGCTGGCTATACCACTCTTAGATTTAGAGTTTATGATTTGATAAGTTATGAGATTTGAAAGGAAGGCCTCTAGTTGAGTTGAGTGGACTGCAACACATCACTTGAAGAACACAAAGCTTAAGGGAAAAGCAATTGTTGTATACATCACCATATAAGCAATTTTCACAATAATGAAGGTAATGGGAAGGAAAAAGAGACAAGATAAGAAAGTGGGAAAGATAGAGAGGGTTTGGTAACTCATGGGGAGGAGTAGAGGGCGACTGAGTCTGCCACTATTGGTGGCTAGTGTAAGATTCAAGTCATAAGTTTGATGGGAGATAACCAAAGGTTCTCCATGTATTATGTCTACATGAATTGGGTTTTAAAGGGGTTAACCCAGAAACAAACACAATCAATATTTTGGCATGCTTATTACAAACCAACGATAATACATACTATGGATCTTGGTAGGAAAACTACATTGGAAGTATGATGAGACCTATAATAACTTTTATGAGACATTTCTAATTGGTTACGAGTTGAAAATTTATTATATGGTACTAGAGTTTGAGTTTGATCCAAATAGAAAAATCAAAATGGGACATACTGTTAATTCTATAGTGAGAATGAATTCGCAATGGGGTGAAAAAGTCATAATCTCGATAACAAATATTAGGAATCCTACATCAAAAGTAAGTGTCATGAGACCAAAATTTACATGTAAGGAATATGAATCGATGTAATAATTTAATTATCGGTATTAGGTTATAAAATCTATGAAACTTAACATAATATCAATGTTCGAATTTAACCCACAAAATTGATCCATATATAGTATATTATCGATTTTAGTACGAAATAGAAAAAATATCTTCTCGAGAGGACTTTTTAAGAATCCCACATCCGAAATGCTATTAGACCTAAAATAATACATAATGAACATATGTCCTCCACTTATTGTTGATCGTTTTTTAGTTACAATTCATGAAATTTAATAGATTTTGTATTCATCTTTAAATACAATTGTGTATTTATAAGATTTTAATAGGAAATTTTGATATTGAAAATCCGTAATTTACCGGTTAAATTAACAAGATTTGGATACTGGAGATAGTTGTTGATTCATTGTTCTAAGCTATTACCTTGAAGCCGATATTCAAAAGCATACTCAATATTCTTAAGGAAAAATTCATATGTATGAAAAAAACAAGAAGCAATGGACCCAAATCCAAGAAGTTGGCAATATATTGCCCAATAATAATAAGAGACCACTAGAAGTTGATGGTCTAAAAGCAGAAACCAATAGTAAATTTTTTAGGACATATCAAGTATGAATTTGACATCACTTTTGATGTTATGATTTGAAGATGACTAAAACATAAAGTGAAACCTTTTCGACTATCAAAAGCAACACTCAACTCTCCATATCAATTTTTGTCTCCCACTGCCAATTCCGTCTCTAACCCATAATAAATATTAACCAAAAATATATTTACTGCTTGCTTTTTCAAAGAAAAAGAACATATATAATAAATATTAATTTTTAGTCTCTACTTATAACGTTATAACTATAAGTTACAAAAAATTTAGTGTTCAATTCAATCCACTCAAACCGATAAAAATAATATCTTTTGTAAAAAATTGTTAAGCTCAATTAAAAAAAATTGTTAAGTGTTAATCGAGTTTGAAATGAGTTTTTTTTTTTTTTTTCTTTTATCTAATACAAACACTAAATACATAATGTTAAATATATTATATATGTTAACTCAAACTATAATCTCTTACTATAAATAACTAAAATAATAATTAAAATAAATTAATCCATCGTCTAAACCAAAAAATAGTTGATTTTTTTCTTACCGATTTTTTGACCAATTTGATCAAAATCAAAACATCCAAATAATTTTGGTAAATAGAATAAACCAGAAAAACCATACCAACTCAAATAAATCAAAGTTAAAGCTACCGCATATACAACGAAATTTCAACACTTAAAAAAGTTGTGTTTTTTTTTTCTCCTTTTTAAAACTTCTAGATATTAATTTTTCTAACATTGCTTCAAATATATCTTTTCAACGACATGTGTGTGAAACCTATAGTTTCTACAGAAACATAATTTAGAGATCCGCTTTAGACGGAGAAAAAGTTTTGCCTTTTGCGTGTAGTGGTAAGCTAGTGAGCAACGACGACAAATCACACACAGAGACACGAACCCAAAACCATTTACTTTTCACTATGAACACAAATGATTGGATTGGTGAGATAAAATGAGAAAGTAAAAATAAACGATAACAGAAAAACTTGAAACGGTTAAATTCTCGTCTTAAGTTTTTGATTGATGATAAGTCGTACCAAAATAGTTTTTTAAAAACAAGAAAAAGTAGAATGAGAAACAAAGACATAGATAACAAGAAATAGTGTTACTAATTAAATCGTGACAACGTTTTTACTACCGTTTTTATGATTGATAATAAGAAAAAAACAATACGAGAAAGTGGTAAGAAACAAAGACGTAGAGATCTAGGGTTCATGGAATAATCTTGAAACTGTTCAAGATTGCCTTCCCTTGACCACAATTTCTGACGTTCGTCGTGTTGCGTGAAGAAACTGTTGGAACCATTGGTAGCAACTTTTGATACTCTGTTGGATTAAGGTAACTTTCCAACCGTAAAACCATCATCTCTAATGTCTTTGCATTTTGCAGCAAAAGTTCAATGAACAAAGCCACATGTTCGGACTTTGCATCCTCAACAATACCACCATACATAGAAGAGGTCTGATCCACCGTTGGAAAGATCTCCTTCCAGCATTGATCGGGATTCAAGCCTTGCATTTCTAAGTATCCGTCAAGCTCCTCATCCTGTAGATCATAAATAAAATAAAGCTAAAGCTACTAAAAACTGTCTCCAGTTCTACACAATAGCTGTCAACATGTTCTTGGATTGTCCCTACTCATATAACTAGTTTTTATTGAAAGTAAAGGTAAAAGATACCAGTATGGCTTTGCGTTTCTTTGTATGAACTGTTATCTTCATTAATTCAGGTGAATTCTGTAGTAGCCTTACTATACCAGGAATAACAGATCGAATAACCATCGTTTCAACCGTCAAATCTTTGATCTTGAATTGTGGGAAAGGAAGACCACGAAGTTCGGCAAGAGAAAGAATCTAACAAAAGCACATAAAGATAGTGACTACTTATAGACATAGAAGAAGCTTTAAGCATAGCCAAAAACAATTGATCATATCGAAGTACCTGAAGAAGTACAAACTCAACAGTAAGCTTCTCTATGTTTTGCAATTTTGCTAGCATCTTTACCACCGTGTCTTGATGAATATTAAAATCAACGTTGTTGGAATACTCAAGGTTGAGATTCGCTTCCGTTAGAGAGAATACATCCACTAAATTACATGATTTCCAAGAGTTTTTGAATTTCAAAGAATGGATATGTGGCGCTACAATCTGCATTGGTTGTCCTGGAAGATTCCAATACCAGCGATCTATATCTAGTGTTGTCAATCGTAATGACTTGCTCAGATCAAGATGATGAAGTCCACTACATGACTTCAACGTCAAGCTTTCCATCATTGAACAACCAGAAAGAATATTGGCAATAGATTCACCGGACAGTGTGCAATAACTCAATGACAAGCTCTTTAACGATGTTCAAGACACGATGCATCTCGGAATTGTCTCAAAATAGCCCAAAGTCACGCTGAGCTGCTTCCGCGAGGAATTATGGAAGAATAAATCTGGAAAACTATATATAACGTTGAATATGAAAGACAAATTCTCCACGTTACGGGACATAGCTAGCTTGATCAAGCTATAAATCTGAGATGCAGTGACATCAGAGCGGACTCTAAGATCGAAACTCGTGATTTTGGGAGCCGAGTAGTTACTTAGGGTTTTGTTTAGCAATCTAGCATTAGCCATACTATAGCAATCAATGGAGAGAAAAGGTAACTTGGACCATACATTTTTCCATTGTTTGGACAAGACGGAGGTTCTAATCGCGGCCTTAGTCGAAATTTGAGAGATGATTTGTTGCAAGATCGCGTCCGGTAGAGAACTGATGCAATCGCCGGCTGGTTTGATTTCGCAGGGCGAGTCGGAATGGTGGTTACCGTTAGTTACAGCGGCAGAGACGCCGCCGTCACATTCTCTCTCGGCCATGTTAATGTAGTAACATATAACTTTATAAAAAAATTAGGGTTGTAACTTAAAATGAAAATCTCCTCAAGTTTGATCAAAAAAACTAACAAAGATTATTAATATTTAAAAATTAATTTTACAATTTAACTCCTCAACTTTGTTTTGTTTGTGAATATAACTTTCGTTTGCAAAAACGTTAAAACCGTAAACAACCAACGTTAAACTTCAAATGGATATAATTAACGATCGTATCAAGCCGTAAATGGATGGCTGTAGGATAATCCAACTTTATTTTGGTAGTATTACCGATTTGTGTGAAGCTTCACAAGTCTCAAAACTATGTTCAAGATTCTTTCCCGAACTTGAATTTTGTTAGTAATTACGAGCATGCTGAGTTAGGAAGAGTTTAGGTTGTTTGGGATCCATTGGTTGAAAACAACAAGTACTCTTTCATACTCGATCAGTTCTGTGAGGAGCGTTCTACTTAAGGCTGCACGACGAATGGTTCGATCTTAGAAAGGCTTTCGGAACAAAGGATCTTGATCGGGCTTTGGTTAATTGTTTGATCTGTGGACCACTTGGTTGAGATGAATCTCGATGCTAAGTTTGCTGATCTTGAGAAGGTGATGGCGTTGTGGGATTTGATCTCCAAGTGGAATTTCTCAGCAAAGGTTACCTTAATGCAACGGAGTATCAAAAGCTGTTACCAATGGTTTCAACAGTTTCTTCTCGCAACAAGAAGAATGTTAGTTTCAAGATTTTATAGGGCTCGCTAAAACCTCCTCCTCAAGTTTGTGTTCTTAACACAGTTTGAATAAAACGCTGCGTGTTAAGAACAAAGTTGGATTGGGTTTGGGCCTCATTTGTAGAGTTTTGGGTTTGGGCCTAATCTAAATAGGAGAACAATTGGGCTGAAAGGAATACATTCTTTGTATGTCTCACTTCTCTCCGTATTCTCAGTACGTAGACGAAGAGGAAGTTTGTGGCGGTGACAGGCCAGACTCAGGAGGCGACGGAGATGGGATTGCGATTTGATTTCGCAAGGAAACTGTGATTCGTCAAATTGATAACGTAAATCAAAACACATAGAGACGAACATATAGTATATAATATCCTTAAAAATTTCGAAAACGAAACAAACAAAAAACAACAACATTAATCTCTCTAGGGTTCATGGAATGATCTTGATACACTTCAAGATCGCCTTACGTTGACCGTACTTTTTTGACTTTCTTTTTGCTGACATAAGAGAAGAATCTATTGCAACTACTAAATGTAGCGTTTGATATTCTATTGTATTAAGGTAACCTCCTAACCATAAAACCACCGTCTCTAATGCCTTTGTATTTTTCATCACAAGTTTCATGAAAGACGCCACGTGTATTAACCTTGCCTCCTTTGTAATAATACCATCGGATGATGACGATGTCTGCTCCACCGTTGGATCGAACCAATTCCAACATTTATTTGGATCCAAGCCCTTAGCTTTTAAGTATCCATCAAGCTTATCATCCTTCAGACGAAAAAAAGAAAAGAGGGAATGCTCAAGCAAAACTACTAAAAAATAATTGTATCAGATGGTTCTTGGTTTGAAATATAAAAGAAGTTCATGGTTAAAAGTTAAAACGTACCGATATAGCATTGCACTTCATTGTGTGAACAATTGTTATCTTTTTTAACTCAGGTGAGTTTTTTAACAGCCTTGTTATACCAGGAATAACAGATTGAACAATCTTTGTTTCAACAACCAAAGTTTTGATCTTGAGTTGTGGAAACGGAACACGACGGAGCTCGGAAACAGATAGAATCTACCAAAAGAATGACAAAATAATCCATAAATTATCTTACAACATAGAAATTTAGAGAATTCAATAAAGGTACCTGAAGATAAATAGCCCCAATAGTAAGCTTCTCTATGTTTTGCAACTTTGCTATCATCTTAGACACCGTGTCTTGAAGAAAATCAAAGCCAGTGGCAGGCTCGATGAATTCACTTGGGAGATAGAATAAGTTGAGGTTAGCTTCGGTTAAAGACGATACATTCACTAGACTGTATGGTTGCCAAGAGTATGCCAATCTCAAATAATAGATGTGTGGCGCGGTAATATGCATTGGCCGTTGAAAGCAATCTATATCCAATCTTGTCAATCGCAGTGACTTGCTCAGATCAAGATGATCAAGTCGTCCAGTGCATGATTTCAGTGTCAAGCTCTCTAGTCTTTTACAACCAGATAGAATATTAGCAATAGATTCATCGGAGAGCTTGCAAAACTGGAATGACAAGCTCCTTAGGGATGTCCAAGACACATTGCATCTCGGAATTTTATCATAAACGCCAAATCTTACACAGAGTTGCTTCACAGAGGAATTTACGAAAAAGAAATCTGAAAACCTATACTTAGCTTCAAATATGATGAAAGATAAATTCTCAGCCTTTCGCGATATAGCTAGCTTGATCAAGCTATCAACATGGGATGCACTGAAGTTAGGGCAGACGTTAAGATGCAAACTCTTGATTTTGGGAGCCAAGCTAATTAGGGATTTTTCTATCGAACTAGGGTGAGTCACTCCACAACAATCAATGTTGAGGGAAGGTGCCTCGCACCAGACATGTTTCCATCGTTTGGACAAGACTGAAGTTGTGATCGCTAACTTTAACTGAATGAAGGAGAAGATATGGTGGAGGATATCGTCGGGTAGAGAGCTGATGATATCGGAGAGGTGGCTGCTAGGGTTACTTACGCCGTCGGACTCGCTCTCGGCCATGTTAAGTTACTGGGTTATGACTTAGGGAATACACACTATTTAACCCTATCGTTTTTTTTAGTTAAGAAAATATTCTCTCTTTTTTTTTTTCCAATAATTTTTAATTGGGTAGGAGTATCTCCTATAGCTTTTGCTTTTGTGCTCTTCTTGTCCGTGTATATTACTGTATTGTGCATCAATAAAAACTTGTTTCCAATCACTACCGTTTTGTGATTGATGGATAAAAACAATACATCATTTTTAATCAAAACCCAAAGAAATAAAAACCTCTTACCCTAAAAAACGAATCATAATGCTTTATACCACTTCTTTCCCTAAACTAGAACGATCTAAATATTTTGACGTGTTAGAAACAAAACAAACAAAGGCATAGATCTCTCTACGATTTCATGGAATAATCTTGAAACTTTTCAAGACCGCTTTCCCATAACCATATTTTCTGACTTTCTTCTTCTTGTTGCGAGAAGAAACTGTTGGATCCATTCGAAGAAGCTTTCGATATTCTGTTGCATTAAGGTAACCTTCCAACCGTAAAACCATAGTCTCTAATGTCTTTGCTTTTTTCAGCACAATTTTAATGAACGAAGCCACATGTTTTGAATCTGTATCCACCGCTGTTGGAATGACTTCGTATTTCTTGCTCCAACATTGATCTGGATTCAGGCCTTCCGTATTTAAGTATCCTTCAAATTCCCTATCCTGTAGATAATAAAAATTACTACAAATGATCTCCAATTCTAAAAATGGATTGTTTCTACTCGTAACTAGTTTGTATTGAAAATAAAGGTACCCATATGGCTCTGGACTTGGTTGTATGAATTGTTATCTTTTTTAATTCAGGTGAATTCTGTAGTAGTCTTTCTATACCAGGAATAACAGATCGAATGACCATCGTTTCAACAATCAAAGTTTTGATCTTGAGTTGTGGGAAAGTAACACCACGGAGATCGGCAAGAGATAGAATCTAACAAAGAAAGATAGTGAGTACAAGACATATAAGAAGCTTAAAGCGTAACAAGAAAAAATTGATGATAATACCTGAAGAACAATAGTCCCAACAGTAAGCTTCTCTACGCTTTGCATCTTTGTTAGTATCTCTAGTAACATGTCTTGAAGAAACTTAAAATGAGACTTGGAGATTCCACGTACGAAACATTCAATGTTGAGGTTAGCTTCAGTTAAAGAAGAGACATCCACTAAAACATATGGTTCCTGAAAGCTTCTACATCTCAATGACAAATAATGGATGTGTGGCACTACAATCTTCACTGGTCCATACTTAGTTGAATAACTGACGGGTGCTGCTACTATCTTCAATCTTGTCAATCGCAGGGATTTGCTCAGATCAAGATGATTAAGTTTCCGATATATGTGCAATTCCAAGCTTTCGAGCATTGGACAACCAGATATAATATTAGCAATGGATTCATTGGAAATGTTGCAACGATTCAATGACAAGCTCCTTAGCGATGTCCAAGAGACAATGCATGGCGGAATTATATTTTTGCAACCTAAAAACACGCTGAGCTGCTTCACAGAGGAATTGATGAAGAAGGAATCTCGAAAACTATACCCAGCATTAATGATTGTGAGAGACAAAGTCTCAGCGTTTCGAGACATAGCTAGCTCAATCCAGCTATCAATTTGAGATGCAGTGACATCATATCCGATACGAAGATCGAAACTCGTGATTTTGGGAGCGGAGAAGCGACGTAGGGTTTTGTTTATCGAACTAGGATCTATTCTACGACAATCTTGACTAATACGATCGATGGAGAGGGAAGGTGTCTTGCACCATACATGCGTCCATCGTTTGGACAAGACTGAGGTTGTGATCGCCAACTTAGTCGGAATATTGGAGAGGATACTGTGGAGGATCTCGTCGGGTAAAGAGCTGATGCAATCGCTGGCTGGTTTGATGATTTTGCGGCGAGACTCGGAGGAGTGTTTGCTAGGGTTTCTTACGTCAAACATTTTAGTTTTACAACTGGTAACTTCAAAATAAACTTTGGTTTAAGAATTTATAGGGTTATAACTTATGGTTTTATTTTATTGCAAAAAGACCTTTCATAGTATCCAAATTGTACTTTCCCCTTTTTTCCAAAAAAAAACCAAGATGACTAAAATTTTTTACTTTTTAACAAAACCAAGGATCAAACCGGAAAGTTTGAGAAACAAAGCACAAAACAGAGAAACAGAACAAGGCAGTGGAAAATGAAGAAATAGGAAGAATAAAGAAACTAAAACCTCCTATAGGGTTTTATGGAGTAATCTCGATGCTGGTATTATTTTTGTTGCGATAACAAACTGTTGGAAGCATTGGAAGAAGATTTTGATACTCTGTTGCATTAAGATAACCTCCCAACCGTAAAACCATTGTCTCTAAAGTCTTTGCCTTATGCAGAAAAAGTTCATGAACGAAGCCACATCTTCTGCATCTGCATCATCCATTGGAAAGTTGACACCATATTTCCAACTCCAACATTGATCAGGATTCATCAAGCCTTGCGTCTTTAAGTATCCATCAATCTTTTCACCCTGTAGATAATGGGAAAAGAAAATATGCTCAAGCAAAACTTATAAAAATGATGTCCAATTCTACAAAACAACTCTCTGTCACTATCTCACAAAAAAATGAAAGACATGGTTCTTGGACTGAAAATAAAAGAGGTTCATTGCAAAAGATACCGTTACGGCGTTGCACTTCATTGTGTTAACCGTTATCTTTTTTAACTCAGGTGAGTTTTGTAGCAGCCTTGTTATAGAAGGAATAACAGATCGATTAATCATCGTTTCAAGAGTCAAAGCTTTGATTTTGAGTTGCGGAAAAGGAATACCGCGGATCTCTGCAAGAGATAGGATCTAACAAAAGAATGACATAAAGGTTATAGAAGAAGCATAGCAAGAACAATTAGTACACGGACAATATACCTGAAGAGAAATTACACCAATAGTAAGCTTGTCTATGTTCTGTAACTTTGCTAGCATCGTTAGGACCATGTCTTGAAGAAAACCAAATCGATGCCCAAAGAAAAAAAGAGTGAAATAGTCAATGTTGAGGTTAGCTTCGGTTAAAGAGGAGACATCCACTAGAGCAAATGGTTTGGAAGAGTTAGTCAATTTCAAATAATGGATGTGTGGTGCGACAATTTCTTCTACACCAGGAAACCAACCGTTGCTAAAAATCTCCAAACTTTTTAGACTCAATGACTTGCTCAGATCAAGACGATAAAGTGCCACACAAGTAAACAATACCAGGCTTTCGAGCATTGGACAACCAGAAAGGATCTTAGCTAATGATTCATCGGACAGCTTACAACCACGCAATGAAAACTTCCTTAAGGATGTCCAAGACACAGTACACGTGGGAAAAATGTTATAAACTGATACCAAGCTTTGCTGCTTTACAGAGGAACTAATGTAGAAACATTCTGGAAATATATAGTCGTGGGTTTTGAATTTGAAAGAAAAATTCTCAGGGTTTCGAGACATAATGAGTTTGATCATGATATCAATCTGAGATGCAGTGGCATTAGATCTGATACTAGCATCGAAAATCGTGATTTTGGGAGCCGTGTAGTTACTTAGGGTTTTGATTATCGAACTAGGATCTACTAGATAGCCTTCAATGAAGAGAGAAGGTGTATCGCACCATACATGCTTCCATCGTTTCGACAAGACAGATGTTCTGATCGCGAACTTGGTCGTGATATAGGAGAGGATATGTTGCAGGATCGTGTCGGGCAGAGAGCTGATGCAATCGCCCGTTGGTTTCGTGATTTTTCGGGGAGACTCCGAGGAGTGTTTGCTAGGGTTACTTACGTCGGACATTTTTAGTTTCACAAATGGTAACTTCAAAAAAATCATTTCAAGAATTTATAACTTTGGTTTTGTTTTTTTGTAAAAAAGACCTTTCATAGTAGCCAAATTGCACTTTCCCTTTTTTTCACAAAAAAACCAAGATGACTACTATCCACCTAGGATCAAACCGGAAACGGAGCACAAAACAGAGAAATAGAACAAGGCAGAGAGATTATTATTAATTATTGGTAATTTCTACAGAGAGATTAACAATGATAAGAGATCAGAAGACTTGAAAAATGGGTGATCAAATGTTTTAACTCCAATAAAGAAAAGAGACAATGATTAGGAATGATCGATATGTAAAAATAGACTAAATAGTTTTGATGTTAGATCGTATTATGAATTTTGCATTGCCCATTAGGTTTCTTGAACTTCTTTTAAGACGTAAAAGAACAGAATCTTGCGTGTAGTGATAAGTAAAGACACATCCGCGACGACAACCAAACGAAGAGAGAGTCACACACACACACACACACACACAAATCTTAAAACTATTGTTCTCTTCAATGTTAACA
Source organism: Euclidium syriacum (assembly GCA_900116095.1). Taxonomy (NCBI): domain Eukaryota; kingdom Viridiplantae; phylum Streptophyta; class Magnoliopsida; order Brassicales; family Brassicaceae; genus Euclidium; species Euclidium syriacum. Next base: position 13,435,912 of record FPAK01000007.1, read on the forward strand.
AATAGAAACTTAAACCTCGTAGCATCTCTCTACGTACGGTTCATGGAGTAATCTTGAAACTGATTAAAGACGCCTTGTCTCGACCATGCTTTTTGTAAGAAGAAACTGTTGGAATCATTAGAAGCAACTTTTGGTACTCCGTTGCATTAAGGTAACCTCCCAAACGTAAAACCATCATTTCTAGTCCCATTGCACTTTCCAGCAAAAGTTCCGTGAACAAAGCAACATGTTCGGACTTTGTATCACCGTCATGCTTGGAAGAGGTTTGCACCACCGTTGGAAACAACTCATTCCAAGGATTCAAGCCTTTCATAGTTAAGTAACTGTCAAGCTGTGCATCCTGTAATATCATTATTAAAAATTAATGCTCAAGAAAACTATTAATATTGATCTTCAATTCTACAAAATAACGAACTCTCTCTCTCTCTCTCTCTCTCTCATGTACATGTATATAAGATGAAAAGTGAAAGACATGGTTCTTGGATTGTTTTCACTCGTAAAAATTAAAAAGTGTGTAATGAATATACCCGTATAGCTTCGCACTTGGTTGTGTGAACTGTTATCTTTTTTAACTCAGGTGCGTTTTGTAGCAGCCTTGTTATGGCAGGAATAATAGATCGAACAATAATCGTTTCAACAGTCAAAGCTTTGATCTTGAGATGTGGAAAAGGAAACCCACGGAGCTCGGCAACAGTTAGAATCTACCAAAAGAATGACAAAAGCAAAAAGAAGATAGTGACTACACTGACATAATTTTCTTCGATGAAAAAAAAGCTTGAAACATAACAATATGTCCCTCAAACCCCAACCCGACCCTACGACATCAAAAGCTATAGGCCTTGGAGAATTCAAGAATGGTCATCAAATCAAGATACCTGAAGAAACGTTGCCCCAATAGTAAGCTTTTCTATGTTTTGCAACTTTGCTAGCATCTTAACCACCGTGTCTTGAAGAAAATCATCATTTTTGTCTCCACGTGGCCAATGGAAAGAGTCAATATTGAGGTTAGCTTCGGTTAAAGAGGAGACATCCTCTAAATTACAATTTTTGTGACAGTTTGCCAATCTCAAAAAATGGATGTGTGGGGCTACAATCTTCGATGGTCCAGGAGTAAAGAAGCTGTCCATTATCTCCAATCTTCTCATATTTACTGACTTTCTCAGATCAAGATGATAAAGTCCATTACATAATTCCAATGTCAAGATTTCGAGAATTGAAAGACCAGAGAGGATCTTGGGAAATGATTTAGGGGACAGGTTCCAACCATTCAGTGACAATTTCTTTAGAGATGTCCAAGACACCGTGCATTTGGGAAACACGTCAGAGAATATGTCATAGTGAACTCTGAGGTATCTGAATTTAGTTAAGAAGCAATTTGGGAGTCTATGACCTGGATCTTGGAATCCGTATATGAATGTGAGAGACAGATTCTCGGCCTTTTTGGACATAGCGAGCTGGATCCAGCTATCAAACTGAGGTGCTTTGATACCATAGTTGACACTAAGATCGCAACTCGTGATTTTGGAAGCCAAGTAGCTACTTAGGGTTTTGTTTATCGAACTTGGATCTACCCCACATGCATCGATGGAGATGGAAGGTGTCTCGCGCCATACATCCTTCCATCGTTTGGACAAGACAGAGGTTCTGATAGCAAACTTCGTCGGAATATGAGAGAGGATAAGAAAGAGGATCTCGTCGGGTTGAGTGCTGATGCAATCGCCAGCTGGTTTGATCATTTTTCGGTGAGAATTGGAGTGTTTGCTACGGTTACTTACGGCAGGGATTTTAGTTTCACAACTGGTAACTTAAAAAAACCATTAAGAATTTTTAGGGTTATATAAGTTTGGTTTTGTTACACATAAAAAAAAAACTTTGGTTATGTTTATTGCAAAAAAGACTATTATCCAAATTGTACTTTCTTCTATTTTCAAAAAAAAAAAACCAAGATGACTAAAAAGTAAAAACATTTGACTTTTATAAGCTTTCTTTAACAAAACCAAGGATCGAACCGGAAAGTTTGAGAAACGGAGCATAAAACAGAGAAACAGAACAAGGCAGAGGAAGAAGAAAGCTCCTAGAGGGTTTTATGGAGTAATCTTGAAACTGAAATTCTTCTTGTTGCCAGAGGAAACTGCTGGAGCCATTTGAAGAAGCTTTTGATACTCTGTTGCATTAAGATAACCTCCCAACTGTAAAACCATAGTCTCTAAAGTCTTTGCCTTTTGCAGCAAAAGTTCAATGAACGAAGCCACATGTTTTGCATCTGCATCATCCGTTGAAAAGTTGACACCGTATTTCAGTCTCCACCATTGATCAGGATTCATCAAGCCTTGTTTGTCTAAGTATCCTTCAACTTCCTTATTTTCTCCGCCCTTCGCTATACAAACTGTTATCTTCTTTAATCCACGTGAATTCTGAAGTAGCCTTACTATACCAGGAATAACAGATCGAACAACCCTAGTTTCAACCGTCAAATCTTTGATCTTGAATTGTGGAAAACGAACACCAAGAAGCTCGGCAAGTGTAAGTACCTGAAGAACGTGAGTCTCAATAGTAAATACTCAATAGTCTCAATAGTCTCAATAGTCACAATGTCTTGAAGAGAATCAAAACCAGACATATTGAGTCCACATTGTAAATACTTAACGTTGAGGTTGGCTTCGGTTAAAGAAAACACATCCTCTAAAATACACGGTTGCTGAGAGATTGTCAATCTCAAAGATAAATAACGGACATGTGGCGCTACGATATTCGCTGGTCGCCACATCAAGTGGTTACCAATTATCTCCAACCTTGTCAATCGCAGTGACTTGCTCAAATCAAGATGATAAAGTTTCCAACATAGTTGCAATGTTAAGCTTTCGAGCATCGGACAACCATAGAGAATATTAGCAATAGATTCATCGGAAAGGTTGTAACGATACAGTGACAAGCTTCTTAGTGATGTCCAAGACACGATGCATGTCGGAATAATCAGATCATGAAACCCCATAGTTAGGCTGAGATGCTTCACGGTGGAATTGTCGAAGAAGGAATCTTGAAAACTATACTTACTGTTGAATACGAGAGACAAACTCTCAGCGTGTTTGGACATTGCGAACTCGATCCAGCTATCAATCTGAGATGAAGTGACGTCATATCTGATAATAAGATTGAAACTCGTGATTTTGGTAGCCGAGAAGCTTTTTAGTGTTTCGTTTATCGAACTAGGATCTAATAATCTAGGACAATCTCTGTTAGAGTCGATGGAGATGGAAGATGTCTCGGGCCATACATGCCTCCATCGTTTGGACAAGACAGAGGTTATGATCGCGAACTTAGTCGGAATATGGGAGAGGATAAGGAGGAGGATCTCGTCGGGTAGAAAGCTGATGTAATCGCCGGCACGTTTGATGATTTTCCGGGGAGAAGCTGCGGAGACGTCGTCACACTCACTATCAGCCATGGTACGACACAGGTTTTTTGAACACAAACGAGAAAATTTTAGAGAAGGATTTGATGTCTATGTTAATTTAGGTTAGCAACTAAAATAAAGAAACGATATTTGATGTCTATATTAATTTGATTCTCCTTATATAATTGCTTTTCCTTTAATTGTGTGTTTTCCTTTTTTTATTTGAAGTCTAATATATCATTTATTTTCTTTATTTAATTTTTTAAAATATATGAGCTCGTTATTAGGTCATGTAGAACGGATTCATGAAATTGATTTAAATTGTATTCCTTTTTTTTTTTTTTGATTAAATGTAAAATTTATTGAATAATAAATAATATTTACTTTGCCCCTTTTAAAGAAAGAATGAAAGAAAACAGAGCAATGCTATGAAACAAAAACAGAGGATTTCTTAATAAGAATACAATGTCATTAATTATTGTTTTAAATTGTTGGAAGCATTTGAAGGAACTTTTCATGCTCTGTTAAACGTAACTGTATAACCATCGTCTCTAATGTCTTTGTGTTTCCCTTCAAAAGATTTTCGAATGAAGCCTCATGTTTTGACGTTGCATCATAAGTCTCCTCTGAAGTTAGAAAGACTCCATATTCCGATCTCCAACATTGTTCCGGATCCAAGCCTTTCCATTTTAAGTATTCATCGAGATGTGTATCCTATAGAACATAACAAAAGAGATGTTAAGACAAACTACTAAAAATACTACGGATTCATTTTGTGTATTGAATATAAATGAGGATAATTGTAAAGATACCTTTACGGTGTTGCAATACATTTTGTGAACTGATATCTTTTTTAATCCACGTGAGTTTTGTAGCAGCCTTGTTATACCAGGAATAATAGATCGAACAATCTTCGTTTCAACAATCAAAGCTTTGATCTTGAATTGTGGAAAAGGAATACCACAGAGCTCAGCAAGAGATAGAATCTAACAAAAGAATGACAAATCAAGAAAAGTAAAAGAGTGACGTCATAGAAGAAAACTTATCCCATAATGGCTCGACGTCATAGAAAGCTATAGAGAATGGTACCTGAAGAAAATTTGTCCCAATAGTAAGCTTCTCTATGTTTTCCATCTTTGCTATCATCTTTATCACCATGTCTTGAAGATAATCAAACTCGGAGAATCCATATTCAATACAGTTAACGTGGAGATTAGCTTCGGTTAAAGAGGAAACGTCCGTTAAAGTAGATGGTTTCTTAGAGTTTGACAAACTCAAGTAATGGACGTGTGGCGCTACAATCTCAACGGGTTCTTTGCTGTGTATCTCCAATCTTCTTAGATTGATTGACTTTCTCAAATCAAGATGATAAATTCCATCACAATTATCCAACATCAATCTTATAAGATTGACTGACTTGCTCAAATCAAGATGAGAAATTCCATTACATGAACTCAACATCAAGATTTCGAGCATTGAACAACCAGCTAGGATATTAGCAAAGGATTCATCGGACAACTTACAAGAACCCAACCTTAAGTTCGTTAGTGATGTCCAAGACACAATGCATGATGGAGTCGTATCATAATAGATCACGTCGAGCTTCTTAACAAAGGAGTTTAAGAAAAAGGAATCTGGAAATCTATAGTTGAAGTTATTTGTAAATTTGGAAATATGGAAATGGAGATGCACCGTCAAATTCTCAGCATTACGGGACATAGCAAACTCGATCCAGCTATCAATATAAGATTGAGATGTAGTGACTTTACCATTTTCCAAGATAAGAAGAATGAAACTCGTGATTTTGAGAGCCGAGTAGCTTCTTAGGGTTTTGTTTATCGAACTAGGATCTACTAAAAAAGAATTTATGAAGAGAGAAGGTGTCTTGGACCATACATGCTTCCATCGTTTGGACAAGACTGAGGTTCTGATCGCGAATTTAGTCAGATTGGAAGAGAGGATATGTTGTAGGATCACGTCTGGTAGAGAGCTGATGCAATCGACGGCTTCTTTGATTTCGTTAGGGTTACTTACGACCGCAGAAGCAGCGTCACTTTCCATGTCGCCGGCCATTTAACAGACCCTTCAAATTTTTTAGGGTTAGAACTTATGTAACTGGTACCTCTACATTTTCATACCCGATCCATCCAATAAAATACCGCACAAATATAGCTTCCAAAATTATCAACTTCTATAAGTTTATTTTGAAACAAATTTTAATCCAAACAAAAAATATGAATTAAAAAACTACTTGTGTTAGGTTGGGTATTCGGTTTATTTTGGTTCGGATAGAAATTAGGCCCAAATCAGTGTTTTGAAACCCCACCCAAATTCGCAGTTGGACCGGTAAATCCGGTGACCTGGTAGAAATTTCAGATCGTGTTATATGCAAAAACCGTTCAGTTAAAAACCCACAAAACCCATAGAAATCTAGGGTTTATTTGCGATCTAGTAGACCAATTGAACCGATCAACCCGAATAAATTATATTTTTTGAACCTTTTAAAACAAATAAAAAGTTTGATTGTTATAAAATATAAGGTTTAAAAAATTAAAACATTATTAGAACCAAATTTATATTCTGGCGAGTTGTTTTATCTCTCCAGTCTTACAAATTTTCATTTTATTTTTTTTAAAATTTCTAAATTCATTTTTCGTTAATAATTTATGTTATAGTTATAAGAATGCAAATGGTATATTGTTAATAAATTAATCCACTTACAGAAATATATTTTATAATAATTAAATATAGTTTAGTGGATTTTTATTGAAAAGAGAATAGACTCAGCTATATATGTATAACTCGCGGTCAATCCACGATTGATCCAGTGACTCAGTAACTAGGAAGGCAGTCCAATTCGATATTTGGATCGGGTTTAATAACATTGTCAAAAGAGAAGAAGCAAATATTACTTAAATAAGTGTTAAAGGTCTTTTTGAGAGTTCTCCGATGAGCAGCTTAATCTCACCAAATGTCTATCTATCTCTTTGGAACAATTTACCATTCTTGAAGAAGGATATGACAAAACTGCGAGAAGAAGATTCCCGAGTTCTTGACCTGCCATAGATGAAGCAAATGAGACGCGTTTGCGAAGGCATAAATAAACCATACAAGTATAAAATTACAGCCTACATAATATGTCAACAGTGTGGCACGCAAGAAGATGGATCAAGAACTGTGACTACTTAGTTTCATTCATTTAGTTGATACTATAGCAAAAAAAATATGCAGTATTACACTAAAACCATATTATGAATCAATATACTAGTCCTTGAGCTAAAAAATGTCGTTTCCTAAATGCTTTATATTATCTCATATCGGAAATTGTCAAGTTAGAAGGATCTTAACTAATATACAATAGACATGGACTAATCCTTTCACTACCAATTGGTTTTCAGTTAAGAGCTTATGAAACTTAACAAGTTTATCTTAAGAGATAAAATCAGATCAAGAATCAACGAAACATTATGGAATTTCGGTTTACCTGAGATCAAACCAGCCATCAATCTGAACTTATTAGAATCCATATTCTTCTTAGCAGCTCTTGCATGATCATATTCAAATTTTAACACATCAGGAATATGAGAAGTATCTTTAACACAAAGCATCCTCCCCAACGCACTCTCTTCAATCATTGGAAAAAAAGGATACAAGATGGTATTCACCACCCAGAACCAACTTGCACCAACGACAACACCTAAAATCGCGCCGCCTAAAACCTGGGCCACCGTGTGGTATCCTAGATAAACTCTAGCATACATCGTAACAACAGCTAAAGACCAATGGAGTAGATTTAAAATCCATCTGCTCCTTAACCCAAACCAGAACCCGATTCCTTTAGATGCCATCAGACTGAAATACGTAGCGAAGAAAAACATGAACTGCGAGTGGCTAGACGGCCATCCGTGCGAATCACAGGATTCGAGTAACGCGCAGGTATCTGGACGAGCTTGTTCTACGGCTGTCTTGATGAATTCGTTGATGAACTGGGAGATCACGAGACCTATACCAAAGAAGGTCACTTGAAGCTCACGGCGGAAAAGGAAATGAGAGACGAATCCTCCGAGGCTGATGAGGACTGGGAGTAGAGAGATCCATGCGAGGAAATGGCCGAGGTGATCGCCGCGACGGTACCGGACGTGAGTGAGAGTTACGGCTTTGAAATGCTCAGGTAGGTCCATTGAAGGGTTTTAGATGGTGAATCAAAGCGGCGAAGAGATTTGACCTGAAGGAATCGTCGTTTAGTTGAGAGAGTATTGGCTTTGGTCTTCGTCTTCTCTTTTGTTAATTAAAAAAACTGAGAAAGTGACGGAAAAGTGGTTGAGAAAAGACAAAGTGAAGATTTTCCAGGAAGAGAACCATGTGCATGCGTGACTCGTGTTATATTCACATGCGTCACATTAGAATACTGTGTCCGTACTCAACAAATCAAGAACTGCCACGTCATGTTATAGAGTCTACCACGTCGGCAAATGGCCTCGTGAAACACTGAAACCACACGATCGTTGACCGATAAGCTCAAGAAGAGTGTTCACAAAATTCAAACTCAACCGAAATTCAACTAACTCCAAACCGAAATTTAAATATTTTAACGAGTACAAATTTCTTGTACCGTATACTTTTAATCAAAGCTATTGTGTTGGTACACTGTAACAGAGAAGGGGTGTGTTGTGTAAGAATTGCCATATATAATGTTGCAAACAAGGTTATATATTCACTCACAAAAATATAAACGTGGGGTTTAAATTATAAAAATAAAGTTTTAAGGGTTCAAATATTGATCTGATCAAAAACTGAATGAGCTCTTTTATCAAAATCGTTATAAGTTATAACCCTATCAATTCTTAAAATAATAAATTTTTTTAAAGTTATCTCAGTTGCTAAATGAGCATGGCCGAGAGCAAATGCGACGGCGGAAGTAACCCTAACCACCACTCAGATTCTCCCTTCAACATCATCAAACGAGCCGACGATTGCATCAGCTCTTTACCCGACGAGATCCTCCACAGTATACTCTCCCATATCGAGACTAAGTTCGCGATCAGAACCTCTGTCTTGTCCAAACGATGGAAGCATGTTTGGCGCGAGACACCTTCCATCTCCATCGATTGTCGTGGAGTAGATCCTAGTTCGATAAACAAAACCCTACGTAGCTTATGGGCTAACAAAATCACGAGTTTTTATCTTAGTATCAGATATCATGCCACAGTTTATGTTGATAGCTGGATCGATATGTCCCGAATGACTGATCATTATCATATTGAAGATTTCTTCTTCAGCAATTCCTCTCTGAAACAGCTGAGCGTAGCTTCGGGCCATTTTTTTCTAACTCCGAGATGCATTGTGTCTTGGATATCGCTAAGAAGCTTGTCGTTGTATCATTGCTCCATGTCCGATAAATCAATTGCTAAGATTCTTTCTGGTTGTCCAATGCTCGAAAGCTTGACACTGAATTTGTGTTATGGACTTGATCATCTTGATCTGACCAAGTCAGATCGATTGACAAGATTAGATATATGCTGCCAGAATCGGGATCTTCCAAGACCAATGGAGATTGTATCACCACATATCCATTATTTGAGATACAAAAACTTATATAGACCAGTTAACTTGATGGATATCTCCTCTTTGACAGAAGCTAAACTCAACCGTTTCTATATCTCAGTATATCTATTCCGCGACGCGGATTTCGATTTTATTCAAGATACGATGGTAAAGATGCTAGCAAAGTTGCAAAACATACAGAAGCTTACTATTGGGGCTAAATTTCTTCAGGTATTTCGATATGATCATTAATTTCTTGCATGTCTATATGTAGTCATAATCTTTATGTGCTTTTGTTAGATTCTATCTCTTGTCGAACTTCGTGGTATTCCTTTTCCACAATTCAAGATTAAAGATTTGACGGTTAAAACGAGGATCATTCGATATGTTATTCCTGGTATAGTAAGGCTACTACAGAATTCACCTGAATTAATGAAGATAACAGTTCGTACAAAGAAGCGCAAATGGGGAGTGGTATGTTTTTACTTCTTACCTTTATTTTCAGTACAAACTAGTTACGAGTAGAAACAGTCCAAGAACCATGTCAAGAATCAATTTTTGTATTTTTACCCTTTTTTTTTTTTAATATCAACAGCAAGAGCAGCAGCAGCTTGAAGGATACTTAATTGCGCAAGGCTTAAATCCTGATCATTGTTGGAGCGGGAAATACGGTATCGACTTTCCAGCGGATAATGCAGAGACAAAACATGTGGCTTCGTTCGTGGAACTTTTGCTAGAACACGCGAAGACATTAGAGACCATGGTTTTACGGTTGGACGGTTACCTTAGTGCTACAGAGTATCAAAAGCTACTTCCAAGAGTTTCTTCTCGCAACAAGACGAATATCAAGATTATTCCATGAACTAAAGAGATTTTAGATCGTTCTTGACAAAGGTGTGGTAAGAGTTATTTGTTACTTTTGAATATATGAGAGCATATGCATATATTGTCTTTGAACTAAATAATAATAATGTTTTAATATAGATTAAAGTTTATTTTTTTAAAAAAGTTGAGTCATATATAGTGAACCTTGTGGTTTAAGAGTTTCACAAATGATCAGAAACTCGTCTCATTAACTTTCCTCCCATTTTTACATACCAATAGCTTGTCTTTCTTTAACTGTGACTACTTAGTTTCATTCCTTTGGTTGATTTCAAAGCAAGCAAATACTGAAACACTAGTATCAAGATGTCCTTTTATTCGATCAAGATCGAATAAAATGTCCAATGAGTAAAAAGCATCCACCATAGTCACCAATCAATACCATGAGAAAAACAACTTTCAAGAATGTCAATTACGTACCAAGAACATTACTTGATTTGCATAAACACAACTAAAATTATAGTTTAAGATATCAAATCCTACATTCTTGAGCTAAGTTATCAAAATCTAAAGTTGTTTCTCATATGCTAATTCCCAGAGCTAAGTGAAGGTAATTTCAACTTACCCAATCAAATTAGCCCAAATCAATCAATCCCAAATCAATCAATCCTAAATAGTAGTGGAATATTTTTCAAAAATCCCACATTGAAAATCAAGATGTGACCTAAGAATATATACTAATCTACTTTGAGCCAATTGATTTTGAATTGGGATTAATAAGTCTGAATTTGACATGGTATAAGAGCATTAGCCACATACAGTTAGGATCTTTGGACCTTGACGGCTTTACTACTAATAAATCAACATAACGCGATCTCAGGGCGTTGGGCTTCTCCTTTGAGATGTTGTTTCTCAATTGTTTCCGCACTTCAAGCATAATGGGTTTGCGGAGTTTATGAATTAATATATAATAGTAGGGTTAAGGGTAGTCCACTTTGAATCAATTGATTTTAAGTTAAAAACCCATATAAATCTGAATTTATCATGGTATCAAAACCGTTATCTCGAGGGGGCGTGTCAGGAATCCCATATCGAAAATTAAGATGGGTCTAAGTAATATATAATAGGGTTAAAGATTAATCTATTTTGAGTCAATTGATTTTGAATTGGGTATGTTTGAATACACTTCTTACTTTGAAAAATCGGAAGTTTGCCCACGTGTTGCATAATTTATGCGCCTAGACCAAAATGACACATTGCCAGTTTGGAAAGCATGTTAAGATTGTGTGTAGCGATAATGAAAGTGAAACTGAGTTTACATGCTTAAGTTTGTTTTTCGCCAACGGGAATGTTTTCGTCAAACCTATTGTGTTGTAACAGAGAATAGGTGTGTTGAGTGCAAGAATCGCCATATAATGTTGCAATCGGAAGGTTATATATTCACTAACAAAAGAATATCGTAAGGGTTAAATCTTAAAATAATTTTTAAGGGTTCAAATACTGATGTGAACAAAAACTGAATGAGTTTTTTTTTTATTATCAAAATCGTTATAAGTTATAACCCCTATAAATTCTTAAATAATTTTTTAAAGTTATCTCATCTCTCAGTTGCTAAATTATCATGGTCGAGAGTGCTGTAAGTAACCCTAGCAAACACTCCTCCGAGTCTCCCCGCAAAATCATCAAACTAGCCGGCGATTGCATCAGCTCTTTGCCTGACGCGATCCTCCACAGTATCCTCTCCTATATTCCGACTAGGTTGGCGATCACAACCTCAGTCTTGTCCAAACGATGGAAGCATGTATGGTGCAAGACACCTTCCATCTCCGTTGACAGTTTTCCCGATTGTTATAGAGTAGATTCTATTTCTATAAACAAAACCCTAAGTAACTACACGGCTCCCAAAATCATGAGTTTCAATTTTTGTAGCTGTTATAGTATCACAACATCTCAAATTGATAGTTGGATGGCTATGTCCCGAAACGCTGAGAATTTGGATCTCACATTAAGAGCTAATCAGTATAGGTTTCAAGATTTCTTCTTCAACAATTCCTCTCTGAGACAGCTGAGCGTGGCTTGGGGATATTTGTCTCTAACTCCGAGATGCATTGTGTCTTGGCCATCCCTAAGGAGCATGTCATTAGCTTTCTGCGAGTTTTCCGATGAATCTATTGCTAATATTCTCTCTGGTTGTCCGATGCTCGAAAGCTTGACAATGAATATGTGTAATGGATTTGATCATCTTGATCTGAGCAAGTCAATGCGATTGACAAGATTGGATATATGCATCGATGATATGGATCTTCCAAGACCAATGGAGATTGTATCACCACATATCCATTATTTGAGATACAAAAACATATATAGACCAGTTAACTTAATGAATGTCTCCTCCTTGACCGAAGCTAAACTCAGCCGTTTCTATATCTCAGTATATCCATTCCGCGACGCGGATTTCGATTTTATTCAAGACACGATGGTAAAGATGCTAGCAAAGTTGCAAAACATACAGAAACTTACAATTGAGGCTAAATTTCTTGAGGTATATTTCGATATGATATTTTGTTATGCTTCAAGTTTCTTGAATGTGTCACAAATCTTTATGTGCTTTTATTAGTTTCTATCTCTTGCCGAACTTCGTGGTGTTCCTTTTCCACAATTCAAGATCAAAGATTTGACGATTAAAACAAGGATTATTCCATCTGTTATTCCTGGAATAGTAAGGCTACTACAGAATTCACCTGGTTTAAAGAAGTTAACAAATCGTACGAAGAAGCTCAATGCGATACGGGTATCTTTTTATTTATATTTTCAGTACAAACTGGTTACGAGTAGAACCATAATTGCTTCTTTTTTTTTTTTAATTATCAACAGCATGGGAATCAGCATTGGCATCAGCTTAAAAGATACTTAAACAGGCAAGGCTTAAATCCTGATCATTGTTGGAGCGGGAAATATGGTGTCGACTTTCCAGCGGATGATGAGGCAGAGACAAAACATGTGGTTTCATTCGTGGAACTTTTGCTGGAACACGCCAAGACATTAGAGACTATGGTTTTAAGGTTGGACGATTACCTTAGTGCGACAGAGTATCAAAAGATTCTTCCAACAGTTTCTTCACGACACAAGACGAATATCAAGATTGTTCCGTAATGAAACTATAGAGATTTTACGTCTTTCTACTTTCTAGACAAAGATATGGTAAGAATTATGATTTGTTACTTATGAATACATTGAGAGCATCTGCATTCATGAGTGAACTAAATAATATTTTTGTTTTAATATAATTAAAATTTGGTTTTTAAAAATTAAGTCATTCATAGTTAACCATGTTCAACTCAATTATAAAATAAAATAAATAAAAATAACTAACTGTAATCTTTATTTTCTTCTTTTCTATATATCTCTAGAATATATTTATCATTTGATTTATAAATAATTAACATCATGAATTAAATGTTGTTGTGATCCTAATAAAAAATTTTAGGAGACAATAAGTCTTTTATATAGTTACTTTTTAGTTTTAATTTTTGTCAAAACTAAGTAATTTTCCTTTCAATAAAATGCATATACAATAACGTATATACCCACCATATAAGTCTATTGTATAGACTAAAAACAGTAAGGTTTCTCACTGTATACCGTATATACATATATACGATCCTATACCCCGTAATTTAGAACATTGAAAATAAGTGAATCGAGAAAAAAAAAAAAAAAAAAAGTCAAAGTGTAAAAGATCTTTGTGTAAAGTTTCAGATTGAGCAGTTAAATCTTACAATATGTCTATCAAATCTTTATAACAAATGGCCATTAATGGAATCTTAAGGTTCTCTTGCCATTCTTTGAACAAGGACATGATAAATAAAACCGTGAGGAAGAAGCTTTCCTGAGTTTTGGACCTGCAAAAGATGAAAGCAAATGAGATGTGTGTTTCAGAAAAGAACAAAACAAAGACAATAAACTGAAACATAACTAAGCAAGAAAATGGATCTAGAATCAAAGTCAAATATAGAAAACTGACAAGACAAAGACAATTAACTTTTTACATACAAATTGTTCTTCCTGTGAATAAAAATCAATGCTATAAGCCACAAAAACTTAGAAATGGCAATTCTATAATCAAGATGTCCTTTTAATTCGACCAATCAGTAAAAAAGCATCAACCATAGTCACCAATCAATACCATGAAACTAAGAACATTACTTTATTTGCCAATGCAGAATCAAATCCAACAATCTTGAGCTAAAACAAGTTCTCAAAAACCTAAATTTGATTCCCATAAGCTTATTCCAAGAAGTGAAGGAAATTTCAGCTTACCTGAGATCAAATTAGTCTCAAAATCAATCAGATTTATTAGAATCCATATTCTTCCTAGCAGCTCTTGCATTATCATATTCAAATTTCAACACATCAGGAATATGAGAAGTATCTTTAACACAAAGCATCCTCCCTAACGCACTTTCTTCAATCACCGGAAAAAATGGACAAAACACAAAATTCACCACCCAGAACCAACTCGCACCGACGACAAGACCTAAAAACGCGCCGGCGAAAACCTGAGCCACCGTGTGGTAACCTAAATAAACTCTGGAATACATTGTAACAAGAGCTAAAGACCAATGGAGTAGATTCAAAATCCATCTACTCTTTAACCCAAACCAGAACCCGATTCCTTTAGATGCCATTAAACTGAAATACGTTGCGAAGAAGAACATGAATTGAGAGTGACTCGATGGCCATCCGTGTGAATCGCAGGATTCGAGTAACGCACAGGTCTCCGGACGAGCTTGTTCGACGGCGGTTTTGATGAATTCGTTGATGAATTGAGAGATCACGAGACCTATACCGAAGAAAGTCACTTGAAGCTCACGACGGAAGAGGAAATGAGAAATGAATCCTCCGAGGCTGATGAAGACGGGTACGAGAGAGATCCAGGCGAGGAAATGGCCGAGATGATCTCCGCGACGGTACCGGACGTGAGTAAGAGTCACGGCTTTGAGCTGCTGTGGTAGGTCCATAGTTAGATCTAAAGGAAATTGTTGCTAATTGAGAGAATTTTTGGCTTTGGATTCAGGTTTCGTCTTCTCTTTTGTTTTATTAAACAACTGAGAAAGTGACGGAAATGTGGTTGAGAAAGTACAGACGGTGAGGTTAAGATATTCCGGGAGGAGAAGAACCATGTGGATGCGTGACACGTGTGTATCGGAGAAAAAGGAGTTATATCATTCACATGCGTCACACGCGTGTACCGGGAAAAAGAATCAACGCCAAATGTGTCTCTTATTTTTAAATTCATCGTGAACCCACGATTTTTGGTGATCGATTTTGGACTCAATAATACGATTTAAGTTAAATGGCTATTTTGTCTACATTTTGAAATAGTAGGGACTAATTTGAAATTTATAGAAAAAAATATGAGTCGGCGAAATTTTTTCGTGCTAATTCTTTTCTTCGGCGGGCAGGCGCGAGGGAAGGGATCCAAATCCCAATTATCCGATTAAAATTCTTCTTTTGGTCGGCGAAATTCGTAAAATCCGTCTTGTTGTTTTTCCGGTGTGATTCAAGTATCAAACCCTTCTTCTCGAAGAAACTAGCTGTGCTTCAATGGCAGATGATGGCTCCGCGTCTAATCGAAGAGACCCAATAAAGTCTTCAGGTGATTTTTTAAGTTTTCTTCTTCCCCCTTTCGATGATAGCCTTTGCTTAGTTTCTGTAATTCCATTAATAGTATATTCGTTCTTCTGGGTTTTACCGTAAACTCTCGAATTTGATTTTGTTATCACACTGTCACTGATGAGAGTGTTTTTGCTTCCCGGGAAAATTAGGTTTAGGGTAATAAGATTGTCGATTTCAATTTGACTCTTTCTTTGCTCCAATTTTGAGTCAATTTGGACCTTTCATGGATTTGATTGAGTTTATGGATATTTATGACTCGTTATGTAGTTGGGAATGTTGCGGGACAAAGAAGGAGACAACAAGCTGTTACAGTGGCAAAGGAAAGAAGAGAATTACTAGTTAGAGCAAAACGTCTTTGTAGAGTGGGAACTTATGGAGATTACAATGAAGATGATGCTCTTATTGAGAATGAGATGATGATTGATGAAGAACAACCAATACTAGAAGCTCAAACCGTGAAAGCCGTAGAAGAACTTAAATCCGCTGTTCAATATCAGTAAGATTTGATTTTATTTTGTCATTCTTTTATCGTTTTCGTCGCTGTTTTACGGAATCTGATATCATCTTCTTGCTTGGATTTTTCAGGGGAAAAGGTGCAATGCAGAAGACAGTAACTGCTCTTCGAGAACTCAGACGATTACTGTCGAAATCCGAATTCCCACCTATTGAAGCTGCGTTAAAAGCTGACGCAATACCGTTACTTGTTCAGTGTCTTTCATTTGGATCTTCCGATGAACAGGTTTCAATACATTAAGCCTTATATATATATATAACTTCAATACTCTCCCTTTGTTTGATCTCACTTCTGTGTCTAATTACAGTTACTTGAGTCAGCTTGGTGTCTTACAAACATCGCTGCTGGAAAACCTGAAGAAACAAAAGCTTTATTACCTGCATTACCATTACTCATTGCTCACCTCGGAGGTTAGTTAACAAAGTCTGTTTCTTTCTTTAATTGGATTAGATTTTTCTCTAAGTTCTTATATATTTTTCAGAAAAGAGCTCTGCGCCAGTAGCTGAGCAATGTGCTTGGGCAATTGGTAATGTTGCGGGTGAAGGAGAAGATTTAAGAAACGTTCTTTTGTCTCAAGGAGCTTTGTTACCTTTAGCACGTATGATATTTCCAGATAAAGGTTCAACGGTAAGAACAGCTGCTTGGGCATTATCAAATCTCATCAAGGTAACGAAAAAAAGTCTTATTGATTTATAATCACAAAAGTTGTTGTTACATTAGTGAGATTCTCACCTTGTGCCTTATACATAGGGACCTGAAGCAAAAGCGGCAGCACAACTTGTTAAAGTCGATGGTATAATTGACGCTATTCTTCGTCACTTGAAGAAAACGTAAGACAATAGTTTCGTTTCTCTTAATTACAAACATGTACTGATTCTTTGAGCTTCAGGGATGAAGAAATTGCTACGGAGATTGCATGGATCGTTGTTTACCTTTCTGCGCTGTCGGATATCGCTACAAGTATGTTATTGAAAGGAGGCATTCTTCAACTACTTATCGAAAGATTAGCAAACTCAAACAGTCTTCAACTTCTCATCCCGGTAACGAACAGACCACGTTTTGTAATTGGTATCGATTCTTGACTCTCTGAAACAAAAGAAGGTTTGAATTTTTTTCAGGTTTTACGAAGTTTAGGAAACTTTGTCGCTGTTGATCCGAAAGCAATATTAACCATCCTTATCGTTGAACAAAATACCAAAGGCAAGTTAATCTGTTATCTTTTTTCTTAATCATGTATTTGTGCAAACATACTGATATTACGAATCCAAATTTGTTTCAGAAAGTATCATTAGTGTACTTGCAAAATGCTTAAGAAGCGAACACCGTGTTTTAAAGAAGGTCAGTAATATCATCACAGAGCCACTTTTTTTGAAGCTTTCAGTGTTTTATTATCGCTAAAGCTCAAATTTATGTAGGAAGCTGCGTGGGTGTTATCTAATATAGCAGCAGGATCTATCGAACATAAGAGAATGATACATTCTAATGGAGAAGCAATGACATTGTTGTTAAGGCTACTTTCCACGTCACCGTTTGATATAAGGAGAGAAGTTGCTTATGTTTTGGGGAATCTCTGTGTAGAATCTGTAGAAGGAGATAACGCGAAACCGAGGATAATTCAAGAACATTTAGTCTCGATTGTTAGTAATGGTTGTCTTCGTGGTTTTATTGAGCTTGTTAGATCTCCTGATATTGAAGCTGCTAGGCTTGGTCTTCAGTTTATTGAACTGGTAAGTGTAACTTAAACCGAGTTTTGCTTTGATGTTGGTTTATTAGTCATTTTGAAATTTTGGTTTTGTTTAAGGTTTTGAGAGGAATGCCAAATGGAGAAGGTGTAAAGCTTGTGGAAGGAGAAGATGGTATTGATGCAATGGAGAGGTTTCAGTTCCACGAAAACGAAGAGCTTAGAGTAATGGCGAATAGTCTTGTTGATGTTTACTTTGGTGAAGATTATGGAATCAATGAATGAATTTGAAATCGAAATCGTCTCGGTTCTTTTTTTGGTTTTGGTTCTTCCTTTTGATATGTTGTTGTAACTTGTAAAATACAGTTTTGTTTCTCAGCCTTTGGGATTTTTGCATTAGTGCTACAAGCGTAGGCTTTGAGTTAACAGTAAAATGCTTGAACCTTCCTGTTAGTTCAAGGTTTGCATAATGTATTTGACGCTAAACAATGATTTAATTTGAATTAGTATTAATTAATTGCAACATAATCTTTACATTTATTAATCTGTCGTCTTTTGCATTCCCGCTTCATCTTCTTTCCGATACTAAAGACCTTTTTCCTTTCTCTTCGTCTTCCTCCTCTGGGTTCTTCATCCATTTCGCAAGCTTTACCTCTCTGTCTCTCGCTTCTGGTATTCTGTTTGTTTCAGTGTGCTTTGAAGAAGATAAAAACAGATATAGAGATTTCTGGGGTAAGCTTTTTTCTCGGGAAAATTTCTTTTCAATTTCAGATTGTGGAGAAATTGCTTGAGTTTTAGGGTTTCGTCTTACTGGTAAAGTTTCTTTCGCTTTTTTGCTTGTTCGCTTTCACAAATTGTGGAGTAATTTCAGGAAAATGCTAGACTATTAAGCTTTTAAACGAATTTGGGGGTTTTAGGGTTTATACAGAATCTGTCGCAACGAGTAAGCTCTTAACACTGTTTTCGTCGTTGTTTGACATCTTAGGGCTTTTCGAGATCGTCATGAAGGGAAAACCGTCAGCTTCATCTGGTCAGGTCAAATCGAAGACGAAGAAGGAAAATTTGTCAAGCAGCATCGTGTTTGAGGAAATGTTATTCTTGACGAAACATGAGATTCTAAAAGAGAATTACGAAACTCTGAAAATAGATTACGCAAGTCTTGAAGAAAAGTTTAAACATGTAAACGAAATGAAGGATTTGATGAAATTTCATTTCGAGAACCAAACTAAGGAGCTGAGAAGTGAAAATGAGAAGCATAAGAAGAAGATTGAGGAGATGAAGAAAACGGAGAATGAATTGAGGATTAAGAATCAAGAGCTGTTGATTGAGAAAGAGAAAGAAGAGGGTGAAGTGAAAAAGATTGAGAATAAGTATAAGGAATTAACAGAGAAACTTGGAGAGGTTAAAAAAGAATGCTCTGAATTGAGATCTCTGATTGAAGAAGCTAAGAACAATGTGATGAATCATGTTGTAACAGGTATATGTATGGCTTTTCTTTCATTATTATGCTATTACGATTCTTTGAATTCTTCTTCTTTTGTTTGTGCAGAGAGATTTGATGTTGCTGAAATGGATTTAAAACCTTACAATGGTGATGGAGAGAATCTCATTGGTCAAGAAGAAAACAATGATGTGATTGTTACTCACACAGTTTGTGATGTTTAGTGGAATTAGAATGACTCTGTTGTTGAATCTTAAATGTGCTTTTGTTTTCTTGGATTCAGATGGAACAGGTTGAGATCAAAAGGACTAATCTGAAAAGTGAACATTCAAAGAAGTTCAAAACAAAGAAGATCTTTGTTGGTCGTTTACCTTGTACTATTACAGAAGGTATTTACTGTTATTATTATCATTACCAACCTCTTAACACATCTCATGAGATTGTTTTGGTTTTGGTGATTAGGTGAGCTCAAGGAGTTCTTTAGCAAGTATGGGACTGTAGTGGAACTTGAGATAATCAGAGACCATGAAACAAAAAAGTCTAGAGGTTTCGGTTTTGTAAATTTTGACAATGAAGAAGTCGTTGATAAGTTGTTGTCTAAAGGAAATATGATCGATATGGGTCTCACTCAGGTACTTGAATTGTGGTTAACATGAAAAAGACATTTTTAAAAATTTGAAATATCTTTCTGGTTTGTTTGTTAATTAGGTGGAGATCAAGAAAGCTAAACCGAAGAAATCTTCAAACTGTTCATCACCAACTCCTACTTCTTATGGTCTCATTAGGTCACATGGAGGTTCTGCTAGTACTTTTGCTTTGGGATATGGGTATGGTCGTCGCGGTGTTAGCCCTGAGTTTGGTGGAGGTTACCGAAATGTAGCTCCTCTTGGCTCTTCTAGTCGTTTTGGTTACGGTTATGGTTATGATGGTGGTGGTTCATATGAATCTGGTGGTCCATATGGAAGAGGTTATACTCGATACCATCCATACGGAAGATAGACAAGAAAGAAAATCACAAATTAATGTTTGTTTTATGTAAATTTCAACATGTTTTGGGTTCTCGAGTTTGTTACTTTCTTCTTTTGTTTATTTTTGTTTGAATTAAAGCTTTATGACTTTATGGATTGGATTATTAGTCCAACATTTGTTGTATTTAACCCAAATCTTTGGTGATTACATTGTTGATTTAGTCAACAAACTATCTCTTCTAATTGAATATAAGTAATGTGAATTTTAAGTGAAAATTAAGTTCTAAATCAATACAGAATGATTTTATAACTGAAATATTGATTCACACCAAAAAATAATTAAATGAGAATAAATTCTCATTATTTTGTTGGTTCCATACGTTGGGTTTTTGGGTTAGAAACCAACCCATCTTCTTCTCATTTAAAGGGTGATAAGATAATCTTCTTGTGATGATTATTGTTGGATATTATTTTAGCTTTAGCCTGAGAGTTCTTGAAAAAAAAAGAGTGATATTGATCCTCCATTTGAAAGTAAGTCTCAAGAGTATAAGTAGAATACGAGTTCGTTAGAACTGTTATCGAATTATGTAATTACAGTTGTTCTTCGGTTGTATCTTGGGATTTAGAATCCCGTCACAGTACAGGTGATTCAATGAGTTCTCGCCTTCGTTTTGGTTTTAATCTTTTGTTTACATCGTTATTTCTCCCCTCAAACTGTTTTCCTTAACGTTTATTAGATTGTTGTTAATCATCATTGTTGTGGTGTTTGATATTTTGGTCTTACAGTCACTAGGTCTATTAGTCGAAGAGGAGAAAATGCTTAAACCTTACTATTAGTAGCAAAAATAACATTTATTCATTCTAGGTAAAAATTCAGCTAATATTTCGAATACAAATTGGATACATGTGAATATGTGATATAATAAGTAATCGGGCTGTAGTAGGACTATTGTTTTCAATTAAGCAAACCAAAAAATTCAAATAATGAGATGAGATGGAAAAACATCACAAATGTTTGGATTAACTCTGTGGACAAACAAAATTAAATTTTAACACTAAAACTTAAACAACTTTCTCAGGAAAATTGATAGTAGAGAAATGGTAGGAGTTTTAGGGTTTATTCTTACTGGTAAAGTTTTTTCTTTGTTCCTCTCACTTTTCTCTCCTTGGCTTCACATATTTGTTGAGAAATTTCTGGAAAATGCGAGACTATTTAGCTTTCAAACGAATTTGCATTTTTTCAGGATTTTATTCAGAATCTGTGAATTTTTTCTTTTTTTCTAAATTTGGCAAAGAATTAGGTTTCGTTGCTGTTTCACATCTTTGTGGAGAAATTGATGTTTGTATTTGTTTACGTATTGAAAAACTCTTAAAGGCTGATTAAAGTGTATGCTTAATGACTAATGACAGGTGAAATAATGACTGATTCCACTACAACAAAGATTAAATTGCCTCCGACTAGATACAAGATTGGAAAAGAGGTCAATTCGTCGACGGGAGGAATCCGTAACCATTCAACGTTTTGTTACGTGAAGATTCTTGAAGAGATACTCACTGATTCCTTATTCTCTCAGTTGAAAAACACATTCCTTGGCCCAATCATCAAAGCAGGTTCACGTAAAGCAGGTGGTGCACATAGAGGAGATGGATTAGGGTTTTCAGGAAAATTGGTTCATTTTCTCTTGTCAAGACAGATTATTACAACAAGGAAAAACGAACTCTGGTTTCACTTCGATGGACAACCGATGAGATTCTCATTACGAGAGTTTCACTTGGTAACTGGACTACCATGCTGGAAAACCGAAGAAGACCTAATAGAAGAAGACAAGTTCGAATGGCCTTTATGTGAAGAGAAAAGACACACTTGTGATGATTTGATAGCTCAGATAAAGGCATTACCTGAGGAAGCAGAGAAAGGAAAACTAAGGTTAGCGATGTTGGTTTTACTTGAGAGTATCTTCTTGTTGAAATATTCAAGGATCATTGCCACGTTTCCAAGATCATATGTGGAAATAGCGAAAAAGAAGAATATGACAAGTTATCCTTGGGGAGAAGTTTCTTACCGCTTTCTTGTAAAATCTGTTAATCAGCTTTCTCTTACTGCTTTGGAGGGGAAATATAATCTGAAAGGATTTCCTATGGCGTTGCATTTGTGGTTTTTAGCTTGTGTGCCAAATTTAGAAGCAGTATTTGCTCGATTGGACAATCTTTCTTCACGTGGGTTTGTTTGTGCAAGGTATTTGAGTACACATTTGCCTTGTTTTACTGAGATTGGGGCTATTGAAAGATCAAAAGATGCTCAAGTCACATGTGTGCTTGAAAGTTTCGATGATGCTTCTGTTTTATCTGATGAATTGCCCGTTGAAAAAGATGATCATCTCGTTAAAGTTATGTCCTTGGTGAATAGAGGTTACAAAGTAACTGAGATTGATTGGAATAGGAAGTTCATTGAGTTGGAAAAGGCTGAAGAGTTCATTTCTTGGAAAAATATTCGTGCACATGAAGATGATGAGTCTTACGCGACTCTTGAAAAAGATTACTCAAGTCTTGAAGTACGTTTCAAACATGTAAATGAAATGCATGGTGTGACGAAATTGCATTATGAGAACCATGTTAAGGAACTCGAGGTTAAAAATCTTCGTTTGCGTGAGAGTTTTGAGAAAGAGAGAAAGGAGAAGGAGTTAAAGATTGAAGAGCTGAAAAATGAGGTGAGAATTTTGAAGGAGAAAAACGAGCAAGAGTTGAAGAAGATGGAGAATGAGTTGAGGATTGTGAAAGTGAGTAGAGATGAATTAAGTAAGAAATGCAACGAGTTTGGAAAAAAGTTCTCTGACTTGAGATTGGTCGTTGAAGAAACCAAGAATCTACTCATTGGTCCTGAAGAGAGCATTGTTGTGGAACATAACGTGGACGAAACTGTAACAGGTATGTATATCTTTTTCATTAAAGCTATTGTGGAATTCTTTAACATGAAGAAAGTTTCTTTTGTGTTGTGTGTGTAGAGGGATTAGATTCGAAACCGCACTATGGTGATAACAAGAAAGATGAGGTGGAGAAACATAATGTGAAGAAAACCGTTAAAGGTATGCGTTAGGGCTGGGAAAAAAAACCGGAACCGACCCGAAATTTTGGTCCGGATCCGGATATGGTTCTGGCCAAAATATCCAATGGGGCGAAATGTTGAGGAACCGCGGATTCGGATCCGGATCCGGTTCCTACCCGGAACCGAAATGAGGAACCGAATATCCGAATATATATATATATACGTACACATATAGTATTAGGGTATATTGATATTTCAGGTAGTTTATTAGAATTTCAGGTATTTTATTGACATTTTAGGTAATTTATTGACATTTTGGGTATCGGTTCCGGGTATTTTTGTTATTTCGGACATTTTTTTGTCATTTTGGGTATTTTTTGTCATTTCGAGTAACCACTGGATCCTAAAACTTAGGAACCGAACCGAACCGGAACCGATAGGAACCGAACCGAAGAACATAAAAGTAACTAATGAATCCTAAATTTTAGGAACCAAAATAATCGGAACTGATCCGAGGAACCGAATGCCCAGCCCTAAATTGTGTTTATGATATAAAGCTAAAATTGTGAATGAATCTGTCTTATTTAAGAGAATGTATTTTGTGTTGTAGAGGAAATCGGCGTGTGTTCATGCTCGAAATCTTGTTATGATGATGAGAACGATGAGGTGATTGTGTCGGATAAGAAGAAAACCGTAAAAGGTATAAGAATGTTTATGTTGTTTTTTGATATAAACGGTAAAGATTCTGAATCAATCTTCTGTTTTGTTTGTGTATAGATACAATAATGATTAGTGACGACGAGAGTGATGTTGTTCATCGTCCGGTGAAAAGGTCCCGGAGTAACAATAATAACAAGTCTTGAAAACCTTTCTCTGATGTAAGAGAACTTGAAGAATAAGTGAATATGAAGCAGTTTCTTTTGAAATTAATCTTTGGTTATGTTAAGTTTTTGTCTTGTTCGGAGTTTATAACAATTTGGAGGAGCTTTAGAGAGCAAACGATTGCATGTTTTGTGTTGGAAGGAAATTTGTTTTAAAAGTGATGGAGAAAGTGTTTAGAAAAACTTGGGAGAGAAGAGAATGTTTTAGGAAGTGGAAAGGAGGACTTTTAGAGAAGAGAAAGACTTAGTAGAATACTTTTTATTTCTTGATTTCAACTTGGTTACAAATGAGAGGGAATGGAGGTATTTATAGCCTCCAAAGTACAAAATATCTTTATTATTCTAATCCTAAATCTAGATTATTCTATCATAATATCTAGAGTTTTATATTACAAAATACATAGATATTTATTCTCTAAACTAATCTAGAACATTTTAAGGAGGTGGAGTGATTAGATATTTTCTAGAGAACTTCTAGAAATTGGATTAAGTTCTTTTGGGCTTGACCCAAATGATTATTTGGTAATTGACCCATGATTTTGCTTAACCCAAAATCAAGTTTAGTTTTCAACACCCCCTCTTAAACTTGATTTTGCCACTCCAAGCAAACTCCTCATCTTGATAAAGTCTTCGCGCTTAAGAGGTTTGGTGAAGATATCGGCTACTTGATCATTTGTCTTCACATACTCCAATTGCACATCCTTCTTTGCAACACATTCTTTGATGTAATGAAAACGAGTGTCGATGTGCTTACTTCGATCATGGAAAACTGGATTCTTTGCCAAAGCTATTGCTGACTTGTTATCCACGAAGATCTTAGTTGGCTCCTCTTGTGGAAAACTCAACTCCTTTAGTAAGTTCCTTAGCCAAATAGCATGACAAACACATGATGTAGCTGCTACGTACTCCGCTTCACAAGTGGAAAGAGTGACAATCGGTTGCTTCTTCGACATCCATGTGAAAGCGGTATCTCCGAGGAAAAATACGAATCCACTTGTGCTTTTCCGATCATCTACGTCTCCACCCCAATCGCTATCGCTATATCCAACAAGCTTGTAATCGTTAGATGTAGAGTAATACATGCCAAAGTTTATAGTACCTTTGATATAGCGAAGAATCCTCTTTGCTGCCTTCAAATGAGTTGTTGTTGGAAGCTCCATGTATCGACTCACAACTCCAACCGCATATAGGATATCAGGCCTTGTGCATGTTAAGTAACGAAGACTTCCAACTAAACTCTTAAAGAGTGTTGGATCTACACTCTCTCCTTCCTCGTGCTTTGATAGCTTGGCTCCACATTCTATTGGGGTGCTCACTGGATTAGAGTCATCCATCTTGAACTTCTTTAGTATGTCTTTAGCATAGCCTTCTTGAGTAATGAAAATTCTATTTTCTTCTTGCTTTACTTTAATTCCGAGATAGTAGGACATGAGTCCAATGTCCGTCATCTCGAACTCCTTCGTCATCTCGTGCTTGAACTCCTTGAACATATTTGGATTATTACCCGTGAATATCAAGTCATCCACATACAAGCATGCAATTAATATATCATTGTTTTGGGTTTTGATATAGAGTGCATGCTCATATGGACACTTGACGAAGTTTTTCTCCTTGAAGTACTTATCAATTCGAGTATTCCATGCTCTTGGGGCTTGCTTTAACCCATAAAGTGCCTTCCTCAACCTCAAGACTTTGTCTTCTTCTCCCTTGACTATGTAGCCTTGTGGTTGCTCAATGTAAACTTCCTCGTCAAGTTCCCCATTCAAGAAGGCTGATTTGACATCCATTTGATGTATCTTCCAACAGTTTTGAGCCGCCAATGAAATGATTAGTCTAACAGTTTCTAGACAGGCAACGGGAGCAAATACCTCATCATAGTCGATTCCCGCTCTCTGACTATAGCCTTTTGCCACCAATCTTGCCTTGTGTCTTTCAACTTCTCCCTTAGAGTTCTTCTTTTCTTTGTATACCCACTTTACACCAATCGCTTTGTGCCCTTTTGGAAGTGTAGCTAACTCCCATGTATCGTTCTTTTGTATCGCCTTGATTTCTTCATCCATTGCATTTCTCCATGTCTTCTTCTCCACAGCTTCTTGAAAGCTCATGGGCTCGCAATCCGCAAATAGACAAAACAAGGTAAGATTGTCTTGATTTTCAGTTACCTCGTAAAGGTCTTGTAGGCTTCTAAAGTGTGGAGTCCTTTCACTAGAACTTTCTTCTCCTTGAGTACTTGTGGTTGGCGAATTTGGTGGTGTAACTTGCTCCTCTCTTGGTTGCTCCAAGATATCTTCTTCAAAAACTGGAAAGTAGTTGTAGTCTTCTTCATTTGATCTCCAATCCCATTCTCCTTCTTCATCAAAGATAACATTTCGACTTGTGATCGTCTTCCTTGTATTAGGATTGTAGAGCTTGTAGCCTTTGGAGTTGGAATCATACCCAATGAAGATGTATTTCTCACTTTTGTCATCTAGTTTGCTCCGCTTCTCGTCCGGTACATGAGCATGAGCAAGACTTCCAAAGACTCTTAGATGGGAAACACCGGGCTTCCTCCCGCTCCATGCTTCTTGTGGAGTTTTCCCCGAAACACTCCTTGTTGGGGACCGGTTAGATAGATAAACCGCACATGCAACCGCTTCTGCCCATAACTCCTTTGGTAGTCTTTTGCTTTTGAGCATGCTTCTCGCCATCTCGAGGATTGTCCTATTCTTCCTTTCCGCCACTCCATTTTGTTGAGGGGATCTTGGCACCGTTAATTGTCTTCGAATTCCATTATCTTCACAATACTTCTGAAATTCCTTGGATGTGAACTCTCCTCCACGATCGGATCTCATAGATTTGATAACAAGGCCACTTTCCTTCTCAACAAGGGCTTTGAACTTTTTGAAGTTTTCGAAAACCTCTGATTTTTCCTTCAAAAAATACACCCATGTTTTTCTTGAAAAATCATCAATAAAGAGAAGGAAGTAGTTGCTTTTACCGAGTGAACTTGGTTTGATTGGACCACACACATCAGTGTGGATGAGTTCCAACGGCTTATGAGCTCGTGTGCTTGACTCCTTTGGAAAGCTCGCCTTGAATTGCTTTCCAAGTAGACACCCTTCACACACTTGATTTGGATGATTAATGCAAGGCAAACCTCTCACCATTTCCTTCTTTGAAAGTAGCTCTAGTCTTCCAAAGTTGAGATGTCCGAACCGAAGATGCCAAAGATAACACTCGTCCTTGTAGCACATCTTTAGACATCGTGCCATGTCATTTTGAATGTTAAGGACAAACATTCTGTTTCTTGTCTTCGGGACCTTGGTAACGAGATTTCCGGCACGGTCTCTTATAGAAAGGTAATTATCTTTTAATCGGATATCATAACCTTTCTCTAAGAGTTGTCCTAGACTCAAGATGTTGGTCTTCATGGTAGGAATATAGTAGATGTTGGAAATAAATTGATGATCTCCATTCTTTAATCGGATGAGAATATTTCCTTTACCTTTCACCTCCATCTTCGATTCATCTCCTAAAGCCACGTTTCCTCCTTTTGATTCGTCAAGCTTCACAAACATGCTTCTTTTCCCGCACATGTGGTTGCTTGCACCGCTGTCGAGGTACCATTTATGGACATCATCTTGTTCATCCTTCTTGTATGCCATTAATAGCATATCATCTTCTTGGCTTATTTCTTCAACGTAGTTGGACTTCTCTTCAACTTTATCGTTTTTAGGAGCTCTACATTCGGAAGCATAATGCCCAAACTTTTCGCAATTGTAGCATTTAATATTTGACTTATCATACCTTGGTTTTTGATTTCCTCTCCCACGACCTCTTGATGAATTTCCTCCTCTTTGGTTAGTGTTGTCTTCATTGGGCCTCCAACCTCGTCCATTTCCATATCCACGACCTCTTCCTCGAACTTGACCACCACCTCGTCTTTGATGACTTTGTCCGCTTTCTTCTTTCTTTTGCTCAATCCGCATCTTAAGTACTTGTTCGACAATATCTTCCTTCTTTTTCTTCTTTTCTTCATAAGCTTGTAACGACCCAAGAAATTGTTCTATTGTCATAGTCTCCAAATCCTTTGTCTCTTCAATGACAGTGACAATGTGCTCAAACTTTGGATCCAACGATCGAAGAACCTTCTCCATGATTCTCACATCATTTAACTTCTCACCATTTCTTTTTAGGTTATTAGTAACCGTCAATACTCTTGAGAAGTAATCCGAGACGAGTTCACCTTCCTTCATTTGTAAGGCTTCAAATTCTCCTCTTAGAGTTTGAAGACGTACCTTCTTGACTTGATCAGCCCCTTTGTAAGATGTTTGAAGCTTCTCCCATGCTTCTTTAGCCGACTTTGCTTCAACAACCTTCTCGAACGTGTCTTCATCTAATCCTTGATGGATAAGGCAGAGAGCCTTCTTGTCTCTCTTTCTTGAATCTCTCAAACTATCCTTTTGTGTTTGAGAGAGACTACCTTCATTCTCCGGTTCAGCAAAGCCCTTCTTGACTATCTCCCACACATCATGTGCTCCTAGGATAGCCTTCATTCTTAGACTCCAATTGTCATAGTTGCTCTTTGTGAGCATCGGGACTTGGAAGGGAATACCACTACTCGCCATCTTCAAGAGATTTACTAGCTCTGATACCACTTTGTTGGAAGGAAATTTGTTTTAAAAGTGATGGAGAAAGTGTTTAGAAAAACTTGGGAGAGAAGAGAATGTTTTAGGAAGTGGAAAGGAGGACTTTTAGAGAAGAGAAAGACTTAGTAGAATACTTTTTATTTCTTGATTTCAACTTGGTTACAAATGAGAGGGAATGGAGGTATTTATAGCCTCCAAAGTACAAAATATCTTTATTATTCTAATCCTAAATCTAGATTATTCTATCATAATATCTAGAGTTTTATATTACAAAATACATAGATATTTATTCTCTAAACTAATCTAGAACATTTTAAGGAGGTGGAGTGATTAGATATTTTCTAGAGAACTTCTAGAAATTGGATTAAGTTCTTTTGGGCTTGACCCAAATGATTATTTGGTAATTGACCCATGATTTTGCTTAACCCAAAATCAAGTTTAGTTTTCAACATTTTGTTCGGTGAATGTTTTATTTTGTATGTGTCTGTTTTGAAGTACTACTTAAACCGTAACATGACTCGGTTTAATATCTAATTGCTTCCAAATCAATAACGGTTTAGAGTTCGGTCGGTTATTTATTCCATCTCTATAATTTCTCAAATACATTTTTTGTTCACCGCTCTCGAGTCACAAGGAATTGATGCGTATTGGTAAATGACTAGAATTCATTAAAATCAACATTATAAAATTAAATATATAGAAACATGCATTTAAATATATTAAAATCTAGAACTAATTAAATTATTTGATGTTAATTTTAATCCAGAACAAATTTAATCCGAAATGAAGCTTTATTATATACCAAACCGCAATTTCAAATCGTATTTGCCTAAACCTTTCTATTGGCACAGAAGGTTTCTCCTTCATCAATTCAAGAATTTAATACTAAACAACGTATTAATTTTGAATTAGTATTAATTAAATATGCGACATAATCTTCATTAATGTGTCGTCCCTTCGTATTCCCGCTTCATCGTCTCTCGGCTTCTATGACTTTTTTACTTCTTCCTCCTCTAGCTTCTTCTTTCATTTCGCCATAGCTGTGTCTCTCTCTCGCTCTCTCTTCTGATCCTTCCTTGGATTTTGCTCTAGAGCCTCGAAGAACAAGAAAAACAAGAAAAACAGATCCTGGGTAAGTTTATTCTCCAGAAAAAAAAAACCTCTTCTTTTTTTTCCTTCGTTGTTTATTTCGATTCACATTGTAGAGAAATTGCCAGATTTTTAGGGTTTCAACTGCTATAATCTTCGTCGGTTTCACTGTACATTTCGTTTTTTTTGTCAAGAAATTGCTAGAAAAAATCCGAGCTTAGAACAGATTTGGGATTTAGGGTTTTTTTTTTCAAATCTGTTTGCGTTTGCGTTTTGACACTGTTTGCGTTTGTTGTTCAACTCGTCAAGCAGCATCATGTTTGCTAAAGAGGAAACATTGTTGTCTACAAAATACGAAATTTTGAAGGAGAATCATGAAACTCTGCAGAAAGATTACGCGAGTCTCCAATTAAGTTCTAATCTTGTAAAAGACATGAAGGATTTGATGAAATCGGATTTTCAGAACCAGATCAAGGAGCTTGAATCGAGAAATCTTCGCTTGCGTGAGAGTTTTGAGAAAGAGAGAACAGAGAAGGAGTTAAAGATTGAGGAGTTGAAAAATGAGGTAAGAATTGTGAAAGAGAAGAAAGAGGAAGAGTTGAAGAAGTTGGAGAATGAGATTAAGATAGTGAAAGAAAACAAAGACGAAGAAATGGTTAAGTGGCAGAATAAGTATAATGAATTAGCTGAGATATTCGATGAGGTTCAAAAGGAATGTTCTGAGTTGAGATCAGTCTTTGAAGAAGCTAAGAATCAACTCTTCGGTCAAGAAGAGAACAATGTGAAAGAAACTGTAACAGGTAATGTGTTTATGTTTCGGATTAGAATCTTTAATGTGAGAAACTCTCCTTGAATCTTCTCTTTTTATGTGTTTGTAGAAGGATTTGGTGTAGCTGATATGGAGTTTTCAGATGATGATGCTGTGAATCTCATTGATGAAGGAAAGAACAATACTGTAATCACAGGTATGTTTTTGATTAAACGTTTTTGTGAAATATCTTATGTAAAGATCAAAAATCTTTCTCTGTTTGTTGTGTGTAGAGAGAATCGACAATGTTGAAACAAACTGTTCAGATTCGAAACCGAACTATGGTAATAACGAGAACGATGAAGTGATTGTGGTCGGTGAGAAGAAAACCGAAAAAGGTATGTTTTTTTTTGGATTTAAAGCTAATATTGTGAATGAATCTTTGAATGTTTTCTCTTTTATGTTTGTGTTTGTGTAGATGCGATCATGATTAGTGACGATGATAGTGACGTTGAGTATCATAATCCTCCGAGAGAGAGTACTAGTAACATAACCATTCCTCAAACTTCTGTTGTTGGTGTGAAACAAGAACCACAATCTGATGGAGAACCAAACTCATCGAAAGTGAATCTTGTATCATTGTCTCCATCTTCATCATCATCATCATCATCAGACGAGTTTCTTTATGTTCAGTTTCCTGTTAAAAAGGCTTCCCTGTGATTCTAACAAGTCTTCTTGAACCTATTCCCTATGCAGAAATGAGCTTAAAGAAGTATATTTAAACTTGCTCATCTTTAAGTTAAAGCTAATTAATGACAATTTGGTGTAGTAATTTTTTTGGTTTTGTCTCGAAGATTTTTACAATTTGGAGGAGCTTAGAGCAAACGATTATGTATTTTTGTTAGAGTAAACGGTTTGATATGAAATGGGAGCTTCCAAATTGATTCACCATTTGAGTTCTTTGTGTATTGCTTTGCATTATTCGGAATCAAAAACCTATTTTTGGCAACACAAATTTTGGATTAATTAAAATTAAATTTTACACTAAACAATGATTAATATTAGTTAAATAAAATGCAACATAAACTTACATTTATTAATTAATGTGTCCTCTTCCGTATTCCCGCTTCATTTTTCTTTGCTTCTCTGACTTTTTTTTCGCTTCTTCTCGCGCATTTCGCCATAGCTGTCTCTCTCTCTCTTTTTCTTCTGATTCTTTATTGGATTCTGCTCTCGAGTCTCGACGAACAAGAAGCATAGATCCTGGGTAAGTTTATCCACGAGAAAAAACCCTATCTTTTTTTATCCTTCGTTGTTCATTTTGTTTTCGATTGTGGAGAAATTGCTGGATTTTAGGGTTTCTACTTGTACGGTTTTCCTCCGTTTCACTGTAATTTGTAGGTTTTATGAAGAAATTTCTTGAAAATCGAGACTCAGAACGAAATTTGGGTTTTAGGGTTTCTTCAGAATCTCTGAAATTTCAAATATTTGGCTTTGTAAGCTCTATAAAATGCTTTGTTCACAGGTCTGGGGTTCTCGGAAGGTCAAATCGGAGAAGACGAAGAAGAAGGAGAACTCGTGAAGCGGGCAACAATGGAATTATTGTCGACAAAACATGGAATTCTGAAGGAGAATTACGAGACTCTGATACAAGATTACAAATGTCGTCAAGATAAGCTTAATCATCTAAACGGATATATTGATTGTATGAAGATGGTTTTTGAAAACCAAGTTAAAGCACTTGAGGTGAAGAATCAAAACTTGGTTAAGGAATTTGAGAAAGAGAGAAAGGAGAAGGAGAAGTGTGTGAAGAATATTGAGGAGATGGAGAAAATGGAAGATGAATTGAGGATTAAGAATCAAGAGCTCTTGATTGAGAAAGAGGAACTGATAATGATTGAGAATAAGTATAAAGAATTAACTCAGAGAATCGGAGAGGTTGAAACAGAGAGCTCTGAATTGACATCTATGATTGAAATAGAAACTAAGAATCTCATGGATCATGATGTGAACAAAACTGTAACTGGTATGTATAGCTTTTTCTTTTCTTAATATGTTTTGATTATGGTATTATTGCAGTTCTTTGAATCTCTTTTTCTTTGTGTAGTAGCTGAAATGGATTGCTCACACTTGGAACCTCACTATGGTGATGGTGAAAATCTCATTGGTCAAGAAGGGAACAATGATGTAACCGTACATGTATGGATTACTTGGTTTATTATATCAAATCGCTTCTGATTCTGTTTAGACCTTTTTTTGTTATGAATCTTGAATTCTTGATCAATGCTTTGTTTTCTTGGACCCAAATGGAAACAGGTTGGGATCAAAACGACTATTCCAAAAAGTGAACAAGTCGTAGATGAGTTACAGTCCAATGGAGATATGATGGATATGAGAGAAACTCAGGTATAAAACCGTAAAAGCTTTTGTTTGAAATTGAGTCCATAGAATTTTGGTTTAAACTGAAAATCTTCTGTTTTGTTTGTAGGTGGAGATCAAGAAAGTTGAACCAAACCATTCACTAACTCGTACTCCTAATGGTGAACCTTATGAGAACAAATCACACTATGATGGCGATAACGAGAAAGATGAAGTGATTGTAGTAGAGGAACATAATGCGAACAAGAGTGTTAAAGGTATATGTGTGTTTTCTGATAGAAAAACTTATTGTGTGAATGAATCTTTTCTTTGTGTTACAGAGAAAAGTGGCGCATCGCGGTATGATGATGATGAGGTGATTGTTGTGGAGAGGAAGGAAACCGTAAGAGGTATGGAATGTGTATATTCAAAGGTAATATTGTGAATGAATCATTGAATGTTCTCTTGTTGTTGTGTGTTTGTGTGTAGTTACGATTGAGATTAGTGATGACGACGATGATATGGATGTTGAGTATTTTAATCCTCCGAGAGAGAACAGTAACATAAACCTTCCTCGAAGCTTTGTTGTTGGTGTTAAACAAGAACAAACATCTGATGGAGGACTATACTCATTGAAAGTAAGTCACGAAGCAAACACATCGAAAGCAAATCTGGCATCTTCTTCATCATCATCATCAGACGAGTTTGTTTTTCTTCCGTTTCATGTTAAAAAGCCTGGCGTTGATTCTAACTAGAAGAAGTGATTTTGGAGTTGATAACTAAGTTAAAAAGCTAATTTATAGACTTGTTTCTTCTTAGGGGAATCTTGTTATATCTCTCCGGTATATTAAGTTCTTGGTTTTGTTCAGGAGTTTTTTTTTAACAATTTGGAGGAGTTTTAGAGAGCAAACGATTATGTATTTTGTTTGGTGAATGTAATCGTACAGTTTTTAGTTAAATTCGGAATCAAAAACCTGTTTTGGCGATGCTTTATGTAAAAGGGATGGAGATTCGGAAGTGTTCATACTTGAAACCAGTTCTCTGGATCTTTGAGGTGAACTTTGACTTCGCTGAGATCTGCCTATCACCGCCAATTACGGAAACGCACGATCTTACGTTGGAGTCTTGTTTATATTTTCTTTACTACAATCAATGTATACTATCGTGTGGAGCATTAACTACTACAATATTTTTTGGGGACAATTTGTAAACATATTAAAAGACTTTGAGAAAGACGTCAAAAATAAAAAGATTTCATCTCTAATGGAATTTGTGAAAAATATACTACAAGGTTTTCGAAAATTTAGATATATAAAAGAATTAATAATTGGTTAATTCTACAAAAACTATATAGTACTCTTTAATAAAAAAATTACTAAAACAGCTAATAAGTAACTAAGAAATATAAACATATATTAATCAAAAGCTTGGCTGTATTTTGAAGTTGTATATGAAATGATTTGGCTATATATGGAAAATGGAGAAGAAGAGGATTATTACAATTCACAACCATCTCCTTAGTCATGATTTCCATCGGTGTATTTCGTGAAGGAGAAATCGATGGAAAACCATTTCGCATATTCAATTTCTTATCCCAAAAAGACAACCCTTCCTCCTCCTCGTCCGGGGAAGCAGCCATCAATTCCGGTGACGACGACATTCCTCTTTTCATCTGTCAATCTTTTCGTTATAGTGATCAATGGAAGGCGGCACGACGAAGCATTGATACTAATCGTGAAGACTTTCTCCCAATGGATTTTTACCCTTTCCCTCACTTGTTTAACAAAAAAAGTGGTGATGAACAATTCAAGTTTTTGATCGGATCCGACATCTATGACCATCCTTGTAAGCTCCCTCTCGTCCCTCTATTGTCGAGCGATGATAAAGATTATTGCAGTTTTTGTGAAAGCGAAACGATCCGCACAAATTATTATTTATGTGTCACTTGTGGTTATAAGTACCATAGAGAATGCATTGAATTTCCACTTGAGATCAAACACCCTTCTTACTCTTTTCTTTCTCTTAAACTTTACTATCTTCCTCTATCCAGTTACCTGCTTTGCTTTTGTTGTCAAGAACCCATCAATGGAATGCTTTATTATTGTCCTACCTACAAATTAATGTTGGATACTATTTGTGCAATGAAGCCAATACCCATTCTTATAGACCACCAAAAAAGGCACCCCCACACTCTCACCTATTTCCCTAAACAAAATTCCTTACCTTGTCATGTTTGTGGCCTGATTAGAGTATTTATCCCTACTTATATTTGTGCTCGGTGTGTCTTCGTAGTCCATCAAGATTGTGTCTATCACCCGTATGTCATAAAAATATCTCGTCACCACCACCGTATCTCGTTTACCTACTCTCTTCCATCCGGAAAATTGTTTTGTGGAGTATGTCGGCGAAAGGTCGACAACGATTATGGTGCCTACTCTTGTAACAAGTGTGATGATTATTTTGTTCATACAAAATGCGCGTTGCGGGAAGACTTGTGGGATGGGAAGGAACTGGAGGGAATACCTGAAGAACTTGAGATAATTGTTGATCCATTTGAGAGGATAAGTGACGGAATAATACTCCATTTTTCTCATGACCATCATTTGAAACTCGAGATCAGTAGATTTTATGACGAAACCAAGCTTTGTCGAGCATGCAACGTTCCGATCTATGAGGGCAACTTATATTCGTGTATGGATCAATGCGACTTCATCCTCCACGAAACATGTGCAAATGCTCCACGTAGGAAACATCATCCGCTGCATGCTCATCCACTCACGCTAAAAGTTGTCAATATTATAGATGATTATGGCTACATCCATTGCTATGCTTGTCAGCGTGACAGTTGTGGTTTCGTCTATGTCGATCATTGTGGTTTCAGACTAGACTTACAGTGTGCCTCGGTTTCTGAACCATTTCAGTATGAAGGTCATAAGCATCCCTTGTTCCTAGCTTTAACGCCAGAAGAAGAAGAATCAGCATTATGTCAAATCTGCCAAGAAGAGGGTGACGAAGATAATGACTGTAAGAAACTAACTTGCATAGACTGCAAATTTATTATATGTTTCGCTTGTGCTACCTTACCATACAAGGCAAGGTATAAGCATGACAAACATTTCCTCACATTTCGGGGAAAGGAAAAGGAAAGTGATCATCAAGGTTGGTGTGAGGTATGCGAAAAGAAAATAGATTATTCAAGAAAAGGAGGGTACTATTCGTGTGATGACTATTGCTCCACCACTCTTCATGTTGATTGTTTGCTTGGGAAAGACCCATATATGAAACCTGATCAAAACGTAGTTTTGAGTTATAATGAGTTTCTTATTCTTCGCAACAGTACCATGACTCGGTCATTTTGCCATGGTAGTAATCACCGCTGTCCACACAACGTAGTTTTCAAAACGGAAAACATGACATTTTGTTCGATGAAGTGTTGGTGGTTTCATAATTCTTAGATTTTGCGTCGGTGCTTCGTCGTCTCAAGATTTGGCATCTTCATTTGCCGGCTTTATTTTTTGTTTTAATAAAATGTTAAACAAGTCTTTTTGAACACAAATGTTAAACAAGTCTTTTCTTCTTAGGTAATCTTGTTAAATCTCCGGTGTACTAAGTTTTTGGTTTATTTGGATTTGTGGTATGTATATTGTTAAAGCAAATGGTTTGCTCGGTTTGTTATAATATGGCTGCTTCCAAATCGATTTACCATTTGAGTTCTTTGTATTTCTTTACTTTGATTCTTGAATCACTCTCCAATAGCTAATGTATATGAATTTCTTGGTTTATTTGGATTTGTGGTTTTGTTTTGGCTCGGTTTTAGTCTGGTTTAGTTTTGTTACACAAAGAAAACGGTTTCGGTTTTTCTGGATTTTAGAATGATCAAAACCAAACGATCTACAACAATTTTCTGTCCCATTCCAATTTAGCTCTTCAATTTTTTTTGGTTGAAGAGTTAGGCATTCGGTTATTCCGGCTTAATTTCGTAATTGGGTTCCGAATTCCAAATCTTATTTTGGTGCCGTCCGGTTTGAAATTATTGTCTCGGTTGGTTCGATTTGAGAAAAAAATCATTAAAAATTAAATTTAAATGGATTTTCCAGAAATAAAAAGTTTGTTCTTCTTCCTCATTCTGCACACTCACTCTTTTTCAAAATCTTTCGTCTTCTCTCAAATTCCTCACGAAAATTCTCCGATCTTCAACCGCGTGGATTCCGCTTATAAGCGTAAGTTTCTATTGACTCTCTTTCTTCGTATTTTTGTTTTGTTGATTTCGATCTACTGGCCAGAAATCTTCTGCTAGATAGTTCGCGATGTAATTGTTCAGTTTTCGAATCGGAATCGAAAATCTGTTGCGATGCTTTAGAAAAATTATTCAATTTCGTGGAGTTGAAACCGTAACCGAAATCTATTCGCGATGTAATCGTACATTTCTGTGAACTTAAACTCAGAATTTTTATGTAATCGTATTGTGTTAGATTCGGAATCGAAAACCTGTTGTGATGCTTTTGGCTACTGATTCAATTCCGTCGAGTAGAAACCGTAATCGAAATCTATTCGCGATGTAATCGTACATTTCTTCGTATATAATCTCGAAATTGGAATTTCATGTTCAAAGTAAACTCGGAATTCGAAGTGTATGAGCATCGTTTCGAACTATTGCAGTTTATCTGATCGCTGAAGATGGAAGAAGAAACTGGAGATGGAGGATTACGGAAACGCATGAGATCAGCTGTATGTTTCTTACAGTTTTTTGAATTTTTCACATAATGATTTGTGGTGGATCTGATTTTTTTTAGTTTTGTCTTGGAAAAAATTTGATAGGACGAAGAGGAAAAAGGAGATTCAGGAGATGAAATGAACTTGGATACAATTGAGAATGAAGAAACTGAGCCAAAACTTCTTGCTTCTGATGAGACGGAACAGAAAATTGCTGAAATTCTTGATAAGATCGAAAGCTTCACACAAATTGTAAGTTTTGAATCTGATCATTTCTCTGCAATGAACACGTTTGCTTGAAGTTTGATCTGTTAATAATCTTACCATATCTTGCTTCTGATTATTGATTAGTCTTGATAACATCACAAATTGTGTAAGCTGTGATGATCATTTCTCTATAGTAAATTCATTAGTCTTGAGTTATCGAAGAATCTGATAGGGTTATGAAGTTTAATCTGATTATCAATGATGCTTAGTATATAAAATTCTCGACAAGATTGAGAGCTTCACATAAACTGTGTAAGCTGTGATGATAATTTCTCTAGAGTAAACTCATTAGCCTAAAGTTTAGGAAGAATCTAATGTGTTCATCAAGTTTACTCTGTTAATCAATGATGCTTATAACATTCTCATCAAGTTTTATCTGTTCATCAAGCCTAAGATTGAGAGCTTATGCTGTGATCATTTCCCTGCAGTAAATTCATTAGCTTAAGTTTATGAAGATTTTGCTATGGTTATGAAGTTTTATAATCTGTTAATCAAGACTCAGAGCTTAAGCTGTGATCAATTCCTTGCAATAAACTCATTAGCATAAGTTAATGAAGAATCTGATATGGTTATGAACTCTTAATTCTGTTAATCAAACGATGCTTTCTTTGTTTATAGGTTTCTAACTATCTAGAATCAGGAAAGACAATGCTCAAAGAACTCAGTAACGAATTCGAAGAACGCTTGATCATGTAAGATTAAAAAAGAAAATCTCTAATAAACGTTTCTGTTTATATTTAAACACTTACCATTCACATATATATATGCATGAAACAGGATCCATAAAGAACATATTGAGAAATGGCAAGAAGAGATCAAGGAATTACGTTTACTCGATGCATCTAACGAAGAAACTACTTCAGTGTTACACAACGTGCGTTATCTCTTTGAGAATCCCACCATTGAATCTTAAAGGTAATGAAAATAAAATCTGAAACCCATAAAGAAAAAAATTATTATTAATCATTACTAAGAACAGAATTTATCTTCTTCTGTCTATATATCCTTAGAATAAACATATGGTTCGTTTTGAAACTTATGATTACTAAACTAAAAGTTAAAGAGAAAATCGAAAATTAATCAAATCCATAATTAGAAAGACAAAAGACGATCCTCAAGCAACTTTGCTAACACATACCGTTAACTTCAACGAAGGAAGTCCACACAAGACATAGTAAGGAATCAACATGAATTCTTCTTTAGGAGTTTCAAAACTCAATTCTCGAATCTTCTTGACCTTGATGAACTCACTCATCGTCTTGTAGTTTCCCAATGTAGAGATATAACAAGAAAACTCACCAACTTCCATAGCACAAGGAGCAATACAGCTCACAGTCACACAAACACCATACGACTCGATGAAACATTGAACAATAAATAATAGACTATACTTGTCTTCCTTCATAACAAGTGAAGTATACTTCGGAAATTCAAAAGATATTTCAGCAGATTTTCCTACAAACTCATAAGTATGTCTTCTATTACTTTCACTTTCACTTTCACCTATGTGAATATCAAAGTGTGTGTATAAATCCTTATATGAGCCAGTGTAATCACAGTTCATCCAAGGGCAATAGCATGTAAAGATAATACATTCTTTCTCATGATCATGAACTGATAAATCTTTACCATAAGAGAAACTTTTTGTGCAACCTAGCTTGACGTTTGGACATGGGACAGAGACTCCTCTAATAACCCTCTCCATTGCTCTACAACGAATGTGACCAATAGGTAGAGTGCAAGAAGGACACTTGTTCATAAGTTTGTTGCAGCATGTAAAGCAAACTAGGTGTCCATTGTCACAGTGTAAGATAGGAGATGTGAGTGCGTCGCAACAGATAGGACATTCAAGAGCTTCTAGATCATGAAACATCGCCGAGGATGAATCCTTATCGCCGATATTAGATGAACCAGCCATGTCGACGATCTTGCTGAGAAAGTTTGATAAGGAATATTGAGTTTACTTGTATATATATAAGTAAGAGAGATTTGGGTTAGGAATGAGTAAATCCTAACGAAAAGTAGTTTTACATAAATTGGGTGGAGAATTTATTACTTATATATCGAGTTTAGAATTTCCTTTTTGTATGCATTTCCTTTTTTTTAATACAAATCTTTCTCTTATTAAAATCTGTAAAAGAGCAGATATATTTTAGTATTAGACTATAAAACGGATTATCCACTTAATCTTCCGGATAATTGTGCGGCTTTGGTGTTTTAATCGTGTGCGTCGATTTGATTAATACAACCGTTGAATGATAACCTGATTTGATTTTACTTTCCCTATCGGCAACTAGTTATTTCCAAATATTTCCTAGTTCTAATATTCGTCCGTATTTAATTAGGATTAGAGTAATTCTTAATTAAATACCTTCCCTAATTTTTTTGCCACAATTCCTAAATTGCGTATCATTATAATCTCTACGTAACAAAAAAATTTTTAAACGTATTTTGAATTGCTTACCATAATAGTAATACTAAGCCCTTAGAAATATTTGAATAACAACATCCAAAACCAATTTTTTTTTTTTTTTTTTGATAATTAGGAAGTTCTGGGGTGATAATTAATCCGAGCAAGTCTTTTAATAATTAATCCGTCCCAGCTACTATTCGATCTTGTGATCTCATGGATTATTTCAGGGTACCTTTCTAATTCTTTGATAAACTAAACTGTAAAACGATCTCATAAATTTTTTGAAAATGTTTTTAATGTTATAAAAAATATTTAGTGATTTGAATTTTAAGAATGCTTATTTTTAAGTGGTTTTGAAAAACCATACCATTTTATAATTAACATTTTTAAATAAGCATCACTATTATTTTTTAAAACAACACCACTAACTAAATTTTTAACCTTTGTTTTAACTCAGTTGCCCCAAATTTTCTGACCGTGTAACTAGTTTTACACGAATTTATCACCATTATTTGTCATTTTCTACTTGTTTATCAGCTTTAGTTTCCTTCTATCTCCTTTGTAGAAATATTCCTTTTTTAAAAAAAAAATATATAAACATTTAAATGAGTAGTAAAAAAAGGTCGAAAATATATAACTAAAACTTTTTTTTAATAGTGAATTCATTCAAACAAGAGGACAAAGAAAGTCCAATAAGTAGTAAAAAAAAAAGAAGGTTGAAAAATAGTTAATTAAATTCACCAAAGAAAGGATATGGTATGGAGTAAATGAACCAATCTAATCACACTGTGAGAAGAAGTGTGGGTTATTATTAATGAGAGTCAGGTTTAGGTGTTTGCCAAGAGAGGGATCTTCTACTGTTGCCTTGTGGTAACAAAACGACAAGACATGATGTCGGGTCGTTACCAAACGATCTGGCTCATCTACATCTCTTTAAACGCTAACGGTCCTGACCCTTATTTTGTATGACCCACTGACAATTGCATATAATGCCAATTCCATTTTCGGTTCATTTTTTTTTATTCTGGTTGCTTTTAAAACAATATATACTCCAATCAATTTTACTTCAAGAAATCACATAAATTTTTCTTTTAAAACAAAATAATTTGGGTCTGTTTTAAAATTTTAGACATTGTGAAGAAAAGTTTTTTTTTTTTTTTTCTACTATGAACGAGTAATTGAAATTATACAAAAAAAGATAATTTACTATATAACTGGTTCGATCAATTAGATATAAACATATGTTAAAAGGACGGATCTTGGACGCTGTCATGTTCCGAATTCAAATTCTGTTAGCAGAAACTAAAAACATGATTTTATGGACACTCACATGGATATGAGTTATGCTTTTAATCCATTTGCAAATCTGGAAGTAACATATATGTAAGTCAACCTCTTTTTAGGAATTAGTCTGTTTGGACCTGAGATTTATCTGAGTTATAAAAAAAAAATATATTTATATATATGTGTTTTAGTTAACAAATGAAAGAAAAGAAAAGAATGTGGAC
Organism: Euclidium syriacum; assembly: GCA_900116095.1. Lineage (NCBI taxonomy): Eukaryota > Viridiplantae > Streptophyta > Magnoliopsida > Brassicales > Brassicaceae > Euclidium > Euclidium syriacum. The sequence goes on from FPAK01000007.1 coordinate 13,477,603, forward strand.
CGACGAGAATAGGAAGTTTCATAAGTAAATCGGGTTATGTTAGAATTATTATTACATTAGGTGAAATGTCTGTATCCCAATTGAACTACCAATCTTGGCGATTATTTTCCAAACAGCTAAATGATATATTGACGAGAATATTATAAATTATCTTATATATAATGGAGATATTTATACTATGATTTGTGAAACGACTACAAAATCATATATATGATTAGTTAAAATTATCAAATTCCAACGGCTAGTTCTCACTTATTTTATATAAATATTTGACAACAGCTCTATTTTTAAAAAAATAAGGTTTTGTTTCAACGAAATTGATGCCACATGGTGTGATTAGACCTTTTAAAATGTCTTTTTTTTTGTTGAGTAGACTGGTACAAGCTGGCCACTGATAAGGTTTTGGTTTATCTTCCAAAAAAAGTCAATGATTTAAGCAGATTAGTATACTTAATCCACTTGACAAAATTAAATTCTCTTTCAGTCACTTTCATACATTGTATGTCAAAATGAATAGTTAGTTTATAGAGTTTGTAATTTGAAATTCAGAATTTTAAATCAGACTATTTTTAATTTTATCCTTTTTTTTTAACTAGTGCTAATGCGAGTCATTTCTGATATTCTATGTCAAATATTTCCCTTGCTCATTCATAGATATATATGATGAACAATGATAAACTAATTTTTGTGATTTGTCAAATCCAGAAAACATTAAGTATCTTATATGGTGGTTACTGGTTTGTTAGAGCATATTTAAATAGATAAAATGGCTGTCTCACCGATGGACATATCTTGATCACATGTTTTGTCGGTAGTAGTAATGTAAGCGTGTATAAAACACATATACTTTATGCTAACTATGCAGATGAATTATTTAGATAAGCAATACTTTTATATTTTGATGAACAAGAAAAAAAAAATTAGCCCGTTAAAGGCGAATCACTCAGATTAAAAGTAAAAGACGAATAAAAACTTTTAATTAACTGAAGTAAAAGAACGATCTCATTGAATAAATATTTATAGTTCTTTCTTTTGGTAGTTTAAATACCTATTTGGAAACAAAGTTACGGAAAATAAATGAAATGATGTTGTTTTAGGTTAAAGAGATAAATTAATGTAGTGTTTATTAATAAATGGTATAGATAGACAGTAGACTGATTCTTTTTCTTGCAAATTAGTGTGAAAACTTCAAGCTAATATTTAATCTGAAAAAAATTAATTTATATGGTTAGTGTTATCGACTCCATAATTATAAATTTTATAATTCTTTAATTATAGTTTCAGAAAAGGTAAATAAAAATCATATACATTATTTTCAGTTTGCATACTATTGACATTTTATAAATTTTCATACATGTTTAAATAAAATTTCATACTTGTTAACTAAATTTAAAAATACCCGATACCATTTCAATCAGTGTACTACATTGGAAATGCACCAAATACACTAATAACAATTATATAAATAGAAATATATTTTGAAACACTGTTCAAATTACATAAAAATTACAAAACATCCGTCTATATAAAGTAAAATAAAACAATAAAAAAGGGAAAAACTCAGTGTTTACGAAACTTAAAGAATAAAACTTATCATTTCTTTTTCTATAAACTAATCAGTTATAGTAAAAATAAAGTAATATACTAACAAAAAAAGAAAAAAAATACCAAGCTGGTAAATAAAAAAAGTGAAAAAGAGTAAAGTGGGCTCCACAAAAGCGGCCCAATTAGTGGCTTCACGCACAAACACACACACACCGTCACAAATACTCTAATACACAGCTTTGAATCCATCTGTCTCGTCCTCTCTCTCTTCTTTTTCTTCCGCAATTATGATAATGATAATGTGAAGATGAAGAAGATATCTTCGCACCTCAGCAAAGATCCAAAACTCGTCGATTCTCTTAACCTTTTCGTCTTCTTCTCCAATTAACTCACAGATTTCTAAACGCGTTTGAGTTTGGTGGAACTCGAAGGTTTATATCTTCAAAAAGACTTTTCGTCTTCCAGATCTGGTGTCACTGTTTATCACAGGTAACGATTTCCTGATTTGAAGTTGTTTCAGTTTCAATCTGTAAACTTAATTGAAGAAATTTCAGCTCATTAGATATTAAGATCGAGATCTATGATAATCGTGAATTTTCCGTGACGTTTGGTGATTCAGTCTTCTTATGATTTGAATTGATTCGTTTTTTTTTATTATAAGAAACAGTGACGAGATTGTTGAATTTCCTCATTTTTAAGCTTTTGTGCTTTGAATTGATTCGTTTTACTTTTTTTTTGCTTTGTATAAGTAAGAGTGAAGAAATGGGCAAAAAAGCAAAATGGTTCGCGAGTGTGAAGAAAGCTTTCAGTCCAGATTCAAAGGTATGAATCGAAAGCTTCATCTTCTTCATATTATCATATCTCGATTGACATAACTCAATGTTTTGATGTTTTTACAGAAATCAAAACAGAAATTATCCGCAAATGGAGTGATCTCTAATTCTAATCCTTCTTTGGCCGATAATAACGTTATAAGATCTACTTCTCCTCCTCCAGCTCCAGCTCCTCCTCTTGAAGTGAGAGTAGCTGAAGTGATTGTTGAACAACGAAACAGGAATCTTTCTCCTCCTTCAACAGATGTTGTTGTGAATCCTACTACATCCGATGTTCCTGTAGCTATTCCGTCTTCTTCATCTGCTCCTCCTCCTGAAGTCGTTCGTCGTCGTCCTACAGCTACTAGATTCGCCGGAAAATCAAACGAAGAAGCCGCTGCAATCTTGATTCAGACTGTATTTAGAGGCTATTTGGTATGATTCTTGGCTCTATAATCTTGATTCAGCTATTTGATATGATTCTTGGCTTTATAATCTTGATTCAGTTATTTGATATGATTCTTGGCTTTATAATCTTGATTCAAACGGAGTTCTTATCTTTGTGTAATATCTTAAACATTCAGGCAAGAAGAGCGTTGCGAGCAATGAGAGGATTGGTGAGACTTAAGTTATTAATGGAAGGAGCTGTGGTTAAAAGACAAGCTGCAAATACTTTGAAATGTATGCAGACTCTATCTCGTGTACAATCACAGATCAGAGCTCGAAGAATCAGAATGTCTGAAGAGAATCAAGCTCGTCAGAAACAATTACTTCAGAAACATGCTAAAGAAATAGCTGGCTTAAAGGTCTCTCATCTTTCTTCATCTCTTACTTCCATTTAACTCAGTGTTCTTCTTCTTACTTCAAATTTTCGAAATCTTTTGAGTCGTTTTGCTTATGAAGTTTGTTGTTGTTGTTAGAATGGAGATAACTGGGATGATAGTATTCAATCGAAAGAAAAAGTCGAAGCGAATTTGTTGAGCAAGTATGAAGCTACGATGAGAAGAGAAAGAGCATTGGCTTATGCATACTCTCATCAGGTAAAAATTGTGGTTTGGTTTGGTTTGGTTCGGTTTTTATGCACTTCTTTAATTGAATCTTGTGGTTTATCATCATTTGCAGCAAAACTGGAAGAACAACTCAAAATCTGCAAATCCAATGTTCATGGATCCAAGCAACCCATCATGGGGTTGGAGTTGGTTAGAAAGATGGATGGCTGGTAGACCAATAGAAACATCAGAACCAAATAACGATAATACCGGATCATCGGTTAAAACCGGTATAAACCCGAAAATAACGAACCGAAACAACTCAACTCAACCAAGCACACCATCATCAGCAAGAGCATCTAACAACACACCAAGAAACAACAAGAACAGTTTCTTCTCACCACCAACACCATCAAGACTAAACCGAAAATCAAGCGATAACGACGACGCTAGAAGCACAATCTCGGTTTTATCCGAGAGAAACCGTAGACACAGTATCGCTGGTTCATCGGTTAGAGACGACGAAAGTTTAGCTGGTTCACAAACTCTACCTAGTTACATGGTTCCAACTAAATCAGCTCGTGCTAGGCTTAACAACAAGCCACAAAGTCCAACCACTCCTACAACAACAACTCAAGAAAACGATGCTTTTACTGCTAAGAAACGGCTTTCGTATCCGAGTTCACCTGCGCCTAAACCGCGGCGGTTTTCTGCTCCGCCGAAAGTGGAGATTGGCGGTGGTGGTGGTGGTGTCGCCGTGACTAACGGAGGAGGAAGCTGAGGTATTTGTCTATTTAATTTTTCCCACTGTTCTTTGAGAGATTTGTTGGCTGTTATGTGTTTGTTGTTTCCCATTCAGTTCTCGTGATTCATTTGTGCAGTGTAAGCGGCCGAGTTATTTATTTCTCTACTTATAATAAATTTTATTATTCGAACGATTAAGCTTTTTTTTTTTCTTTTGTTCTTTAAACATTTATATTTGGAAACACCACCTGTTTGTATTGGAATCTGATGTTGTAATTTGTATGAAAATCTTTAATTAATACCTTAATACAGTTGAAGTCGTAAATATCAATCGAAATGTTCCTTTTTTTCTTATCTAAATCTCCAATTTAAATTTTTTTCTTAAGGTTGTATTGTATGTAATGTTATTGTACCTATGAATATCTGAGTTTGTATAAATTTTAATGTCTTTTTTAGTTTTAATCGGATTTTCCTTATAAAATACTGTAGGATATGTATTTGGCTTATACAGTTTTTCTAATAAAACCCTCTGACTGACAAAGAAGGTATTGACTTTGACTCACCTAACCGGTCAACTTTTCAAACCGACATTATTGTGAAAAAAAGAAGATACTTCCCGAACGGTCCAACCGACCTCTTGCCCACGCAAAAGAACAAAAATAAACCTGCGGAATTTTTTTTCTTTATTTCTCTCCCTTGAAGAACCCTAAAGCCACCTCTCATCCCCAATTCGATCTCGAGAATCGATAAAATCGAAGAAATTATTGTCTCCAATCATATTGATTCTTCTCCTGAAAACTTCTTCCGCTCAAATCGACGTCAATAATGGTAAATCTATAGTCTCTGTTCTTCGTTTCCGTTTTAAATCTGGGAATTCTCCGTTCTGTATCATCGTCGCTGTATGATTGTAGAAAAAAATTGGTCGCTGATAATCGAAGCCTGAATAGATTAAGATTTCTCTTCTTCCCTTCCTACAACGTTCCCTTCATACTCGTGTTTCTCGCATTTGCTTCATCGTTCGTCGTTAAAATCCACAAATGGATACAGCGATGTTTCGTCTCTTTGATTCTCCTTTTTGATTGTTTTATCTGAAATTAGTGAATTGATTTTCTCTTCTTTGTTCTTGTGTGTGTGGTTGGTTATCATCATCACAGAGCTCGCCAGTAATTGTAGGAACTATAGCAATAGCAGCAGGTGGTGTTGCTGCAGCTGCAGCAGCTTACGCAAGTCGATGCGGTGTATTAGCTTGGCAAGCTTTTAAAGCAAGGCCACGTACACCGTCAACGCCAAGAATGCGTAGGTTTTACGAAGGTGGTTTCCAAGCTACAATGACTCGCCGTGAAGCTGCTCTCATTCTCGGTGTTAGGTTTGTTCTTTGAGATTCATAAAGGCTTTGATAATCTGGTTGTAGTGTGTGTTGATTGAGATTTTATGTTCTTGAAAAACAGAGAGAGTGTTGTGGCGGAGAGAGTGAAAGAAGCGCATAGGAGAGTGATGGTAGCGAATCATCCAGATGCAGGAGGAAGTCATTATCTTGCTTCTAAGATTAATGAAGCGAAAGAGATGATGCTTGGCAAACACAAGAACTCTGGTTCTGCGTTTTGAGTTTGTGGTTCACGAGTTCGAGATACCAAATTACATGAAGAAAGGAAATTTCTGTATTTTTTTTCATTTTGGTTTTATGTTTTGAATGTTGTTTCCTACTTTTTTTTCTTTGATGTATATGATTATCTCAATTTAATCAAAATACTAAAAAAAACACACTAAATCTTGAATAATTTATGTGAAAACGCTACTTTTGATGAACATTAATCAAACGATATCTCGTTAAGTTCTGGTCATTAGTTAGAACCATTAATCGAATCAAGAGAGAAATAATATGTAATTATGGGCTGCATAATCTAATTAAAATTGAAAAACTATCAAAATTTATCTTAAAATATATATCTTAAACTATCAAAATTTATCTTAAACTATCAAAATTTATCTTAAAAATAAAACTAAAAGATATTTATCTTAATATATATATTAAATAGAAATCATATGTAATAAGCGCTGCATCACATTCATCACCAAACTGTAAAAAAAGAAATCATCTGAGTTCCAGCTGTGAAAGGTATATAACATTTTAGACGATTCCACTATCCCACAAAGCTCTTCTCTACTTTGTCTCTTAAACGAAATCTCTGAACACCAAATCTCAGTCTTAGCAACGTCTTCTTCTTCTTGTTTCTTTACTGAATGTTTCCACCAAGCTGTTAATCTTCTTCCTCCTTCCGGATTCGCCACAGAAATAAATTCCGGTGTCAGTCCTTCTAGTCCCTTAACCTCTCTCCACCCCAAATTTTCCTCAATATCAAACCATTGTAAACCTTCTTTTATGAAATCTGATTTCAAGAATATCTTTTCTTCACCTACATAGCACAAGTTGGTATTAAACGAAAACGCCCATTTACTCCTAACGTTAGTAATATCCCTCTTCACACTCTTTTGGATAGTAATATCTGGTGTGAGTCTTGTTGGCGATAACGGCTCCCATTTCCGTCTCTTAGGATTGTAAAACTCTCCCCAATTCTCGCCATTGTAGTCTCTACAACCACCAAACACATATATTTTCCCGTCGATTAATCCCGCAGCTGAATGTCCTCGAGGTATTCGAGTTTTGGGGAGTCTATTCCATTGACATGATTTACAGTCGAGGAGAAACACGTTTCTGCTTCTCTTGTTGTTTATGAATCCTCCGATTATGTAAATCTCTGAACCGATGGAGATAACTGATGGGGATATAGGATATTCGTTGTAAGGAAACGTAGGGATTGGTAACAGTTTCTGTTGTTTTGGAGTTTGTGTAAGTGTGAACCAGTGAGGGTTAGGGTTATATTTGTGATCCCGAGGAATGCTTAAGCAGAGATAGAGACAATTCTCGGTTTTTCTGATTAGGGTTCGCGTGACGTACAGCTCACGCGAAGTTATAATTGATCAGAAATTTTTGAGAGATAAGGTTGGATGATCCGTTCTTGAGATACGAGCTAAAACGTTGAGAACGACGTCGTGCGGTAACGACAGAAACGATGGATGAGGAGGAGAAGACTCTGATGATGATGATGAAGCCATTCTTGGAGGTTTTGAACTTTAGGGTTTCTATGTGGTTTCGTTTTGATTATTTACTGATTTTATTGTGGACAACTCGCTTATGGGTCGATAATATATGGCAGCCATTAAACTTATATAATAACAATAAATAGCCCATTGACCCCATTCTGTAAATCCTTTTTTTTTGGGTCAACTTCTGGCATATGGAAAGCCCTAGAAAGAGACTATTAGACCAAAGCTTTGTCTAATCAAATATACCTAAATTCAACTCATGGGCATAACCATGGGGGTACATAAATTTCTAGAACAACTTCATATAATAGACTTGCTTTATTGTTGATATCTTTGTTGTCTATCTTTGTACGTACATGAGACTTGCTTTGTGGTTTTAATAAGATTTTCTTTTTCTAAACATAAACCCCTAATCTTATCAATTCTGGTTTAGCACTTCTCTTTTTTGTTTCGTCCTCATTTAGATCAAATAACTATTTTTAAAGTATGCAACTATTAGTAAACAAGAAAAGTATATATAACAAGAACCAAACAAAGAAGTATCTGCATCGAAGAAAGACAAATATCTCTAAATCATATTTTGATTGAAACATGAAGTCTCCTATATTTTCGTTTATGGTTTCTTGTGTTCTCGTGTTTTTCGTTCTCAACCACGTTCAAAGTGAAAATGGTGACCTCAACCACGCTCAAAGTATGTATAACAAAGTTTCTAGTATTTTATTTCAGTTTTAGACTTGCATTGTCAATTATTATTTATCATTTACAAATTCTTAACATTTTAATTTTTTTCCATGGTTAATACAAAATAATAGACGCGCAAGATGGGATTCAGGTGTGCACAAAAGAACAAGTTTTCAAAGAGAAGAGGATTTAACCAAATTAACGAGTATCCTACGAGTTGCGAGTGTTTAATTATTGATGATGCTGAAAGGAGACATATTTGCAGATGTAAATTTCCAAAAGCTCCTTCAAAGACGGACCCAGATTGTAACTAAGATGGTCAATCTACCCCGGTAAAAATGTAAAAAAAAAATTGATTTTCATTTGTGATATATAAAAAAATATCACAAATGCCAAATAATGAGGTCATGCGTTTCGTGCAACCTCTCCCCTGTTCTGTTTTTGTTTCAATATTATTAAAACCAAAACTACATAAAAAAACTATATGCAATTGGAATATGTAAATAAAACTAAGCTCAAAAAATTAGACAGGGTATGAGATGTAATAATAATACAAGAAGAATAACAAAAGTTCATTCGAACACAAAAGAATCTGAATACACAACTTTACCTAACCTAAAAATATCCGAAAAACATAAGCGGGAATAAATATATCCTTCGAATTCAATATCTTTTAGGATGACGGAAACATTGCAACGAGAGAGACACATGTATCATATTGGTCGAGTGTTGTGATTGTTAAGAACCACCTCAAATTTAAATCCACAATACTCATTGATGGCTCCAGGCATGAAACGTGAGAAATCCCCTATAACACACTTAGCATGCAATGTGACTCCACAATTCGAACATGTATAGAACCATTTACTTGGATCTAGTTCTGTCTCACATATATCGCACCAATATTTTCCGTCCGAATCCTCACCACAAGATATGGTTAGAGGATGCTCATCGTTTCTATGCCATATCTTATTTGGCAAAGTAGCACACGACAAACACAAGTCATACTCACAAGCATCACAACTGAGCATATAATGATCATATACATCTTTATGACATGCATCACAATCATGATCATCCCTTTTATTGAAATACCAAGGATGTAAGTCGTCGTGGTCTTATGTGGTTATTCTTCATCAACTCATCATGGACGAGTTTCATGAAGGTAAGCCGTCGTGGTCTCGTCATTATTCCTAGTTGTAGATAATAACACCCTAATAACAACACCGACCATGCATTATTTATTACGATTATTATATAGCCCACTATTTATAACAACTTTTTTTAAATGCATCAGAATGTCACTGAGGTTTCGCCTGGAGTCTCTTTTCTTTAGTATCGCTACCGTTAAATCGAGAAGGATACTGAAGATTCCACAATAACAAAGTCCTATCGGCAATGGTGAGGTCTCATAGCTATTCTCTTCACGTTCTTTTTTCATCAACAACAAGTACACTGCTGTATATGTATATTTTTCAATAGTAACTTATAAATGTGGATACAAATCAAATCAGAATATTACTAATTTATTATATAGAAAAATCTTAGTGGTTGATACTGATTCTTTGTCAGCATTATTCCTGAAATAATCAGACACATTAAAAGTCGAACGATGAAAGCAAACAAAAGACAAAAACTAGTATTCTTACTTAAACTTCTTTAAGCATATGCTAAATCTAAATCCTGTCAACTGATAACCCTAGTGATCAATGTGTCACCATAGCAGAATGCATAAAGAAACCGGGAAGAGAGTCACATCCGGGCAAAGTTAACACATTCTTAGACCATTCCACAAAACCCCAAAGCTCTTCTCTACTTCGTCTCTTGAACGATACCTCTGCACACCAAATCTCCGTTTTACATTCCCCAGTCCGGCGACGATGGCAACCATGACAGCGATCCTTCACCGACGTCCACCAAACTTTCACTCTTCTAGTTACATCTCTGGAGATTACCACCGGACGATCATTAGAAAACTTCGGCAGTCCTTCAAGTCCCTTAACCTTTTTCATCAACAATGATTTTGCCTTTGCATAACGCCAATTTAGACACCTAGAAAGAATCCATATTTCACATAATTCGGTCTCTATCTCCACCAAGCACCTATTCCCATTATCGTAACGCTTCAAACCATCCATGTTGTAAATTTTTCCATCCATTACCAATCTACTTGGATACACACTCTTTTGAACGGTGAGATCTAATGTTGTGGGTGATATTGGCTCCCAAGTTTGTGTCTTTGAGTCATAAACCTCTCCCCAATTCTTGCTGTTTTTGGATTTGCGTCCTCCAGTCACATGGATCTTACCGTCTATTACATCCGCAGCTGCTTCTTTTCGAGCTACACGCATATCAGGGAGTTGACGCCACTGATGAGATCGACAATCGAGGATTAACACCCTCCTGCTTATATTTCGATTTACTCTTCCACCGATAATGTAAATCTCTGAACCGATTGAGATAACGGTTGAGCATGGGGAATGTTGATAAGGAAAAGAAGGGATTGGTATCAGTTCTTGCTGTTCGGGGATTGGGGAAAGTATGAACCAGCTAGGGTTAGGGTTTTTTTTATTCAGGTTTAAGCAAACATAGAGGAAATTCTCTGTTTTACCGATGCGGGATCGTGTGCCGTAGAGCTCAGGAGAAGCAAGGAGTGATTGGAAAGTTTTGGAGACGAGAGATAGAGTTGGATGATGGATTCTCGACGTACGAGCCAAACAGTTGAGAGCGACATCGTAGGGTAACGACGAAAACGACATCGGAGGAGTTGATGACGAAGACTCTGATGATCTCCTCATCTTTTTTCGTTTACTTGTAGTCAACGATGATTTGCTCATCTCTTCCATTGTCTTTGTGTTCGTGCCTTCGGTTGAGATGTTTGATTTAAGGTTTATGTACTTGTACTTTATATGAGTTTTAACCCTAATTAAATCTAATAATATCTTTTTTTTGTTTTTATTAAGAAAATCGTAGATTTCTTTTTTTTTTTAAATATTTTTTCTTAATAAAAACTAATTATATCCCGCACCAAATATGGATAATATATATTTTTATTAATGTGTTTCATTTATAGTTTGATATTTAAAATAATTATTTTGATTAAATTAAAATATTAAAATATTTTTTATATTTAGTTATAAGATATTATGTAATTAAAATATATTAAAAATGTAAAATTTGTATTGAATTAATAATGTTATAAATGTTAGTTTTGAAAACTATTAAAAATAAATAAACTTTTTAATTAGAATATTTCTTAAAAGTTTACTAATAATAATGACATATTAGATTTTAATTATTTTTTATTATCTTTTATTATCATGTTAATATGAGTTACCAAAACAAGAGTAAGTAGTTCGTATTAGCTTTTTTCTTAGACCATCTCCACTCCAGATTTCCATTCCAGATTTCTAAGAATCTCTTAACACAAAAATCTAAAAGAAAAATAATAAAAAATTTGTGGGTCCCTTCAGAGAGTTAAGAATCGTTTTTTCAGATCCTTATTTAAGAATCTTCTTACCTGTATGCGATGACGTGGCGGATTGTGATTCATCCATTTATATATTTTTTTTAATTTTTTTTTTCATTCACAAAATGTTGGACCCACGAAAAAATAATAAAATATATTTTTAAGAGGTACTCTTCCGATACACACGAATACAGATGAATATATCAAGATAGCCACCCACAATGTGAACGCATGCTTTAGATCCGAATCCTGATTAGTAAAAAGAGTGTTTTTTTCTTTAAATAGTAGAAACAAACCAAGCTGGGAACTACTTGACTAGTTTAAGCAAGCCGATCTAGGAACTTTAAGACTAGGCGATTTGTATTTTTCGTACCAGTGTTTCTTCATCTTCATATCAAGTAGAAGAATTCTATTATATACATATATGATCCATCCATATATGAATTTGATCATCTACATGAGAAAGCTGTATGCTTTAATATTTCACAACTAATTTTGTTTATAATATCATGAAACCATTAAACAACTCATTTTTATAAGAAACGCTCCCACAAAGACATAAAATTCTCTCAATCATAATCTAAAACTTGCAGTTATCAATGTGTCACCATAGCAGAATGCAAAAACAAATTGGAATGAAGAGGGGTACATCTATCAAAAGTAAACACATTGTTAGACCATTCCACAGAACCCCAAAGCTCTTGTCTATTTCGTATCTCGAATGAGAGCTTTGCACACCAAATCATTGTTTTACATTTTCGAGTCTGGACATCTTGGCAACCATGTCGACAGCGATCCTTCACCGTGGTCCACCAAACTTTCACTCTTCTAGTTTCCACCGAGTGAAGATTACGAAACTTGGGCAGTACTCTTTCAAGTCCCATAACCTTTGTCCACCATAAACATACGTTTGGATAACGCCAAATTAGATAGCCTTCAGAAACCGATATTTCACAAAGTATGTTCTCTATCTCCACCAACCACACATCCCTATCTAAGTAAAGCCTCAAATCATCTATGTCGTAAAACTTTCCACCCGTTACCAATCTACTTGGATCCACACTCTTTTGAACGGTGAGATCTAGTGTTGTGGGTGATATTGGCTCCCAAGTTTGTTTCTTTGGGTCATAAACCTCACCCCAATTCTCGCTGTTTTGGGATCTGCAACCTCCAATCACATGAATCTTACCGTCAATTACATCCGCAGCTGCTTCTACTCGAGCTACACGCATATCAGGAAGTTGACGCCACTGATGAGATCGACAATCGAGGATTAACACCCTCCTGCTTCTAATTCCATTCACTCTTCCACCGATTACGTAAATCTCTGAACCTATTGAGATAACGGTTGAGCCTATGGGATGTTGATAAGGAAAGGAAGAGATTGGTATCAGTTTCTGTTGTTTGGGGATTAGGGAAAGTACGAACCAGCTAGGTTTATGGATGTTTTCATTCAGGTTTAAGCAGACATAGAGGAAAGTCTCGGTTTTTCCTATGCGAGTTCGAGTGGCGTAGAGCTCAGGAGATGCGATGAGTGCTCGGAAAGTTCTGGAGACGAGAGATAGAGTTAGATAATGGGTTCTAGGGATACGAGCCAAGCAATCGAGAGCTACGTCGTATGGTAACGACGAAAACGAAGAAGACTCTTTTGATCTCTTCTTCTGTTTGGGCGTCATTGTGTTCATGCCTTCTAGTTTAGGGTTTTGTGTTTCTACTCTACACCTGCCCTAAATTAATTAAATAAAATTTTTATTTGAAAAACAAAAGGAAACCTTGACTAGTTATGTTTAGGAAACTCTATGAAATATTTTTGTGATATTTAATAACTTAATATATTATTTTAAACTGGAGTAGCCAAAAAAATTGAACCGAACGAAACCAAGTTAAACCAAGTTTGGTTTAAAGCATAGACAACGCAAAGTAGAGGGAAAAGAGATAGTTTATGATCAGGCGAATCATCACGTTCCTTATTGTCATGCAAAAGCTAGTTTACATTAGAGACTTTGAGTATGTTAATGAACACATGCTTAAAGACTCGGCTAAGTAGACAAAATTTATTGAAAGTTCGTTTGACATTTTTGCAAAAGAAAACAAAAAAAACAACATTTTAGTATTAAAAAAGTCCATGATCAGAAAAGTGTAGTGATCAATGTGTTACTGTAGCATAATGCCAAAAGAAATCAGAAAAACCAGATTCAAGGTTGTGATCTTCCAAAATAAACACATCCTTAAACCATTCCACAAAACCCCAAAGCTTTCCTAAACCTCGTCTCTCAAACGAAACCTCTGCACACCAAATCTCTTTTTCACATAAAGACTTCCACCAAACCGTTACTCTTCTTCCATTGCCAAAACTTGTTATCGAAGTAAGATAAGCTGAATTTGGTAGTTTTTCAAGTCCCTCGACCGGTTTCCACTCTTTCGAATTCGGATCATACCAAACTAGATCCCCTAAGTATACTGCTGTTTGGCACAATACATTCTCTATCTCTACCAAGCAAATTTGATGCAAGTAAAGATTCAAGTTCATGTTGTAAATTTTACCACCCATTACTAATTTACCTTGAACCAAACTCTTTTGAACGTTGAGATCAAGATCAAAATCTGTGGACGATAATGGCTCCCATGTTTCTGTCTTTGGATTATAAACCTCTCCCAAATCCTCTTTGTTATCGGACTTGCAACCTCCGATCACATAGATCTTACCGTCGATCACATCAGCAGCTGGTTCTTGTCTAGGTACACGCAATTGCGGGAGTTTACGCCATTGATGAGATTTACAATCGAGGAGAAACACTTTCTTGCTTATCCTTGTTTTCTTTCTTGTGTTTACGAATCCACCGATTACGTAAATCTCTGAACCGGTTGAGATTACGGTTGATGATTTGGAATGTTGATAAGGAAACGAAGGGATTTGTATCAATCTTTGTTGTTCCGGAATTACGGAAAGTGTGAGCCATTGAGGATTCTTAGGGTTGTTTTTGTTGTTGTTCAAATCTAAGCAGACGTAGAGACGATTCTCGGTTTTTCCAATGTGTGATCGTGTTGCGTCGAGGTCAGGAGAGGCGAGGATTGATCGGAACGTTTTGGAAACGAGAGATAGTGTTGGATGATGGATTCGTGAGATATGTGCTAAACAGTTGAGAACGACGTCGTATGGTAACGACGAAAATGACGTCGGAGAAGGAGGAGTTGTTAACGGAGATTTCTTCATCTCTTCCGTCGTCATTGTGTTCTTGCGACTTTTCGGATTAGGGTTATGTTTCTTCTATTTTATAATTAAAGAGAATTATCCTTAACTATTTTCAATTAGGAAACAAAAATTACGACGATAAAACAATTATATACGTTCGATTTCTCTTTTTTTGGGTCATAAATAATTTTTTATAATAAGCGCATTTAATTAATGATTGACTATAGTCTATAACTATAATTTTTGCACTACTCTTTGTAATGTAAAAATAGTAAAATTCTGCTTTGTGACACTATAAAACCTGAAGAAAAAAAGACGTAAAATTTGATTTCTATAAGTTTTTCCACCTCTTTTACTTCTTTACTCTTTGGTGGAGTAACATTACTAAGACTCATTCTTAAGAGCCTCTGTTTCATCTAGAGTCTTTTCTGTTTCTATCACTTTCTCAAGCTGACCTTTAGGTTCACCAAATAAAGCATAGAGAATCTGTCTATGACACTCATCGCAGAAATAGAAGAAGGAGAAATGACCTTCGTTTGGAATCTTATGTACAGTTGCTTCAGGAATCATTCTGTTAATGTAATCACTCATCGATGGTGGCGCAACTCGATCATCCATTCCCTTAAAAGACAAAATCAAACAGGATTTTAAATTTAATGTTGAATTTGTTGTGATGAATGAAGAACTAAAAACTTTACCTGCCATATGTGAATCGGTTTACGAAAACCGATTAATTCGCATTCAGCTTCACTGTACATTGACATTAGCCAAGAAAGTACACCATTAGTTGTACATTTCTTCTGTGTACGAAACTCGGAAAGTTTAAATCCCCAATTCGATACTTGAAGTACTGATTCTTCTACAAACGGTTTCGCCATTCCTTGACGAACAGATTCTTCAACGTTCCTTTGGTTAAAATCTTGAAAATTTGGATCTTTGAGTAAAAGTTTATCCTACAATGAAGAAACAGAAGATAAGCAACTATGTATGACTCGTTTTACCATCAATGAGAATTATAATACCTTTTCTCCTAATGATAGTGACATCCATTGATCAAGATGATCAAGTTTACCAGAGAGGAAAGATCTACGGTAGAAAAAAGGAAGTAAAATCGGAAACCGACGTGCTAAAAAGTACATGAACTTCCTCTTTGTTAACCATTGTTCCCATGTTTTCACTGTCTCTTCCTTAACCATGCTTGGATCATACGGATTAATCAATGGAGCCACCATTGCTACTCCTGTAGTTTCAATAACTAAATAAGCAATATCCTAAAAATGTATTTAACTAACAAGAAAGTGACTCATACCGGCGATTTTCTCAGGGAAGTATTTCATTGCAGACCAAGTATGCATGCTTCCACTAGAGTAACCGAGTAACCAGAGTTTCTCGTTGATTCCGAGAGCAGTTGCTAGATTCATCATATCTGAAGCTGAAGAGCTAAGGTTTCGATTTCGGTGAGGGTCACTCTCACCAAACCCTGGAAGATCATATGACACTAAACGAACACCATACTCAACAAGCAATGATTTCTTCACTCCAGGTATGCCTTTAATTAGGTAAAGTTTCAAAATCATTAAACGCAGTAATGGGAAGTAACTGATTGAAAGCTAATTGTGAATACCTGCGAGTCGAGAAGAGAGAAAAGAATGTGGTGTGAGTAAAGTGTATCTTGCTCTGTCTGGTGAAACACCTAGCTCTTGGTAAGCTATGTATCTACCATCTGGAAGCTGTACACGTGTTGCACTGGAAGGATGTAAACGAAGCTTCGTTATCACTTGAACTGGTTTATCATTCTCTGAACTAAAGCTTAATGCTGCATTTTCCCAAAATTTAGAAATGTGTCAATGCAAAGGATTCAAAAACCATTTCACTGATAGAATCTCTCCAAAACTGCTATTATAATTGCATATAAGCATCAGAGACCACAAAATTCCTCAAAGATTCATTGCATTACTCAGATTTCCTCTATGCAGGGCATGGCATTGCAGAAATGTCAAACAAAAAACCTAAAATTCACTAAATCGATCAAAGATTACTGTAGATACCAGTTCAATTCGACAGAAATTGCATGCAGAAAATTGAAAATTAAGCTAAATTGAGATTTAAACACTGAGTTAGTTTTGGAAACTATGTTGAATTGGTTACCTGCGAGAGCTAAGAGGAAGACGAAGAAAATAACAGGCCAAGCGTGAATAGGATCACGATCTTCAGGCAAGAACTCGTTCATAAAGCTAAGTTTCTTAGACATTTTAGCCGCCGGTTTCCGAAGCTTCTTCACGACGAACGAGTTCTCATTCACCACCGTCTGTTGAACTATATCTTTACATCCTATAGTGAGGTCAACAAGCATTTCTCCCCACGATTTCATAAACCCTGTGACTTGATCTTTCAATGTCTCCTTTGGTTCAGATCCGGATTCATTCACCGACACAAAACCCGATTGCTTTGATCCGATTTCATTAGCCGCCGTCAAATCGATCGGAGCTCCGTTGTATTGTAATCCAGCGTCGACGAGACTCGCTAATTCTTCTTGCCATGTAGCCACTCCTCTAATTTCCTCCATCTTCCTCAACCTCTCGATTTCCGTAGCATCAAAACAAAAATCCCTAAATCCGAACCTAATTCCGAACCAAACTCTTCACAACGAAACCTGTAAATTCATTTATATAATAAGTAAGACGAAGAGAGAGCTTGACACCTTTACAATGCGTGAGTTTCAAGCTCACCGTTTTTTAAATAACTTGAAAACAAATTTCAATAACGAATCATATCTCTCTTTGCTTTTCTAAAGGAGACAAAAGTTTGTCTTACCATTTGACGCAGAGAAACAGCTTAGTTCGATTCGAATCTACACTTTATTCTTCAGCTAAACTTTTTTTCCTTCATGTTCGATATTCTCTCCATCGTCTCTTTGATTTGACTAGCTAAGGTGAAAAATCACAGTCCGCCATTGACGAAGATTCTCTTTCTCTTTCACTCTCTGTCTTCCTAATTTTCCACTTTCGTACTGATAAATATGGACGGCTAGATCATGATCGCCTTTTTTGAATTAACGGTTCTCGTTTGTCCACGTTGGTGTGCCGTGGTATCGACGGTTAAGTAGTGGGGTACCGGTTGAGCCAGTGAGTGTCGTGTCGTACGGGCGGGTTTAGTCTTTGTGTGCTCCTTTTAACCTGTTACAGCCGGTTTCGAATGGGTTTATTGCTGACGTGGAGGGAGGTGTAGTGTAGGTAAGGTGGGGTTAGGTGCACGTGACTCATTGTGTATTTCTTTAAGATTGAGGACTTTCTGTATACATATACGTATAACGGTATAAGTCATCTGAGCCGTTCCTTTTAGATCCAATGGGTATGGAGCAGGGACGGATCTAAGGAACAACTAAAGAACAATGAGATTCATAATTTTGAAAACATTCACTCTTAAGTCTAGGAAGAATCAATAATATTGTTAATATTATTTTGGTATTTGGTATTATATTTTACTTTTGTTAATTGATTTCATATTTACATATTTTGTTGGTCAATTTCAGGTATTTGTCGATTTAAAATCCAAAATCAAATCCGAAGTAATTTGAACCGAATTCGATTCTAATCCGATATAGAAAAATACTCGAATGATTAATGTTTTGTTAAACCTGAAAATTCGAAATCCGAACAACCTCGAACCGAACCCGAATGAATACCCGAACATACAGGTCTAATCAATATTAAATCAATATTAAGAAACAACATAAGCCCAATATGTTACACAGTTCAAGCAATCTCCAATCAAAGAAGTAAAGCAAATTCAATGGTCGCAATTCATGAATACATTCATCATTATTAATTATAAAAAAGAAAAGGGAAAAAAAAAAACTGATCACCAACATAACCACGCAATGTTTATTCGTGACGGAGTCAGTCTTATTGGTTGACCCTACCCGTCGGAACCGGTACAAGCCGGAGAGGATATTTTCTTCCGACGAAAAATTGATTAAGCTCCTCCATGTTAAGCTCTTCATGACTAGAGTCATTAGGCATTTTCCAATCAAACCAATACAAAATATTTGCTAAAACGTCTTCAAGCATAGCACTACCAAATGCCATACCGGGGCAACTCCTACGACCAAACCCGAAAGGAGCAAACCCTTGGTATCCCTTGAAATCAATGTTCTTATCCATGAACCTTTCAGGGATAAACTCATCTGGTTTCTCCCAATATTTAGTGTCACGATGGATTGCAAAGAGATTCACTACTACTTTTGTCTCGGGAGGGATATCGTAACCGCCCACTTTCACCCATTTTGTTGATGTCTTTCTTGGAACCATCCCTGGAGGATGCAGCCTCAACGTCTCCTTAATGATACATTTCAAATAATGCATTTGAGATATTTCATTATTGCTTATCTTAGATTTCGAGCCAACTACACGTTGCACCTCTTCTTGAACTCTCTTTAGAACTTCAGGATGTGTGATGAGTTCGGACAATACCCATTGAAGCTCCATTGCTCCGGCTTCTATAGACGCGACAACAGCTTCCTATGGATCCAATAACAATTAGAGAGTTTATATCGTAATGAAATGACTCAATTATCATATATGTCGTACAAACCTGAAGGATCGCTTTCACGTCGTACTCAAGTTTATTGTCGTCTCCTAGACGAACGAGAATGTCCACGAAGCTCTCATTCTTTCTCTCATTGATGAGATTCTCCATATGACCTTCCAACTCTGAGTAGATACTCTTTATCTTAGTTGTTAAACCTGTGAATCTATCAATCCAAGCCAAACTCGGGAATACATCCGTGACACAGAAAGATTCCATGGCCTTCTTGAACCTGATATCCCAATCCATAAAGTTCCTCGTAGCACTCTCGAGCTGTCTACTCTCGAAGCGACCCGTGACTGCCCTATGAACGACCTTGGTCACAACAGCGTTGAACATAACCGTCAAATCAATCTCTTCGCCTTTTAGGCTCGAAGCATGAATTGTCTCCAACATACTTGAGATCTCGTCATCTCTTATCGTCTGAAAGCTGTCTACCATGTTTTTGCTCAAGAGATGAAGAGCGCCGATCTTTCTTACTTGGTTCCAGTGATCTCCATGAGGATGATAAAGAAGGTCTTGGCCATTCCCCTTTAAAGGAATTTGGCTAGTGAGTGGGGGCCTGTTGGAGATTTCAATGTCATGATTCTTTGTCAACTCTTCGAGAGCATCACCTGAGGAAACCACGAGGCGTCGAGTTTTTCCAAAGTGAACGAACATGACAGGTCCGTGCTTAAGGGAGAGTTCGAGGAGTGACTTGTGGGGCAAGTTCCCGATTTGGTGAAGGTTTCCGATGAAAGGAAGTCTTGTGGGGGATGGAGGAAGCTTTAGGTTTCTTGATTTGATCTTTTGCTTTATAAGTACAAATATGAAAAGTGGGAACAATGCGCAAAGAGTTAGAAAGAAAGAGTTTGAGCTGAAGATGATTTGCTCCATTATTATTTTAGTCTGCTTTAGGTGTTGTGATCACTCGATTTGATCCAAGGCTTCTTTTATAGCAGTTATAAGAAAAGGTTACTACTTAAAATGTCTAGTACCGAGCTGTCAAGTCAAATATCGGCAACCTTCTTAATATAAATATATCATCCATACATAAATCAAAAACGTGACCGAGACCGAAATATATTGTTATAAGTCATTTACAATTAGACCAAACGTTACGATCACATATAATATATATTTTTACGTCCAGATAATAGAAACAAAATAATCTTTTTGATTAAGATAAACAATGGATTATTTTATGCTTTTAGCCAACTTTTCCATGCTTTTCATCTGGGAAAAAAATGGTCAGAAGAACAACAATTTATTATAAAGGTTAGAAAAACAAAAGTAGCCAAAGTTTGATCGTTTCAGCTATTCAATCATAATAAGAAACTACTCTATTTACCCACGCATAATTTGTGCTATTTATTCAATCATTTACTATCCAAAGACTATTTCGTGTCATCGCAACAATCAATGAATATTCATCTCTGACACCATAACTTGAAATAAAAGAGTGTCATTTGGTGGTAACAGCTTAACAACTTATCTCTATGCATGTCACGGAATAAATCTCCCTGTCATGGTGGATTTACGGTGGAGTTTTTCAAGAAAACATAGTCTACGATTGGGAGAGATTGCATAGTAGTTATTCTCTATGGGTTTTTTGTCTATATAGTCATTTTTTTATATAATTCAAGGTGAATCCAATGGACTCAAACTAGTATATGGGGGTGGTGCATCACACTGATAGACGCTCTTTTTAATTATGTAAATGAGTCGAAAACAAAGACCCATATTTGTGTTGGTGACAATGTATTTTAGTTTTGCATTGCAGGTGAATCGAATTTGAAAGGTGTTGGCACTTCAATCCCGTATCTTTACCAGTTAACTACGAGACCCCGAATTTAAATCGAATTTAAATAGTCATTGACCAAACGACATGATCACATATAATATATTTTAACGTTCAGATAATAAAAACAAAATTGTCCAAAAGATAAACAATGGATTATTTTATGCTTTTAGCCAACTTTTCCATGCTTTTTTATCTGGGAAGAAAATGGTCAGAAGAATAACAGTGTTGATCGTTTCAGCAAACGGTACCTAATCTATTTTTGAATAAGAGACTGTCTATCCATGCATAATATGTGTTACTTATTCAATCATTTACCATCCAGAAACTATTTCGTGTCATAGCGACAATATAATAACTTGGAATAAAACAGTGTAACTTGGTGATAACAGCTTAACAACTTATCTCTATGTCACGAAATGTTTGAGAAGAATTGCCACTTTAATAACACTAATCTCTTTGTTAAGTAACTTAACCATTCCGAAAAATGAAGCAAACAGCTATATATGAAGCTTATGCAGTGTGTACTTTGATTTTAAAAACCCGTGTATATGGTTGACCAGCCTGTGTAGGACGATGCAAATATTGATAATCAATGAAAGATTATCGTGATAAAAAAAATGTTTTTAACGTGTTTCTAATATATATATAAAGAAAGATCAGATCATCGGAACTGGAGACCTTCCTATATAATGACCGTATTAACGGTACATAGAGCGTCGAACCGAAAAGAACTTGTTATAGAGCGAAAATGGCACCCTCACACAGCCGAACCAACTCAATCCAAGCCGCTGTGATCGGAGCCGGAGCCGCCGGACTCGTGGCTGCACGAGAGCTACGCCGTGAAGGTCACTCAGTAGTCGTCTTCGAACGCGACACACAAGTCGGAGGTCTATGGGTGTACACACCTCGCAGCGAGACCGACCCGCTAAGCCTCGATCCCAATCGAACCATTGTTCACTCGAGTGTCTACGATTCTCTCCGCACCAACCTCCCACGGGAGTGCATGGGTTACAGAGACTTCCCATTCGTGCCTGGACCTGAAGACGACGTGTCCAGAGACCCAAGAAGGTACCCAAGTCGCAAGGAAGTCCTGGAGTACCTTCAGGATTTCGCCAGAGAATTCAAACTCGAGCAGATGGTTCGATTCGAGACTGAAGTTGTTGGTGTGGAGCCTGAAGGCCGGAAATGGAGGATCCAGTCCAGAAATTCGGATGGGATCTTCGCCGATGAGATCTTCGACGCCGTCGTCGTTTGCAATGGACACTATACAGAGCCTCGAGTTGCTCATGTTCCTGGTACTTTATTTCCACAACTTTTTTAATTCGATGATTTTGAAGTTATTTGTGTTTAAATGATATTGGTGGCTTTGTTGTAGGCATAGAATCATGGCCAGGCAAGCAGATCCATAGCCACAACTACCGTGTTCCTGCTCCATTCAAAGACCAGGTTTGTTATAAGTTATGTGACGTAAATTGTTTTGGACGATTTTATTTTTTGGGTTGATTAGGTGATTTTTTATATGAACCTATAACTTGTGAAAATGTTTGAGGTTATAGGATTTTAAAATTAGTAGTTTTTTTTAATGTCATATACTATAAATTATAGTGTTAAGTGTGTGACACTTTAGAGATCTATGTGATAAATTAGATGTCTAAATAACAAGTTATGAATTACTTGTCTAGCAATAAACTAGAATTCTAAATTAGACGTATTTGAGAGTAAGAATACCGAATCATTTTTCATTTTCCTTATTCTTTCATATTCAAACTTGCTCTTGACCTAAATTTACTCAACTTTATATATTGCTTTTTTTTTCTTTGTCCACAACAGTCTTTTATATATGTATCAGGTACTTATTACAAATACTCTTTTAGTTCTAATTTGATCTAATGGCTATTCTATTTATCTTATCGAATTTATCTAGAGATTTTTTTAAGGAATGGGTGGTTAAAGGTGTTGGATGGGATGCAAGGAAATTACATATAAATAATTCAAGTTACTTTTTCAAAAGAATAGTTTCTATTGGTAATGCTATGAATCTTTGAAAATGAAAAAGAAGTCTAGAACAAAGTGATGAGAATCAATAACCGAAAAGAATTTCCATTTACCAAAGTTACATTGAATAGTTCAGGGCATAATACAATATATATAGGATCATTTATATCATACATCGTTGGTTTTGCAATCTTTGCAAGGTGGTGGTAGTGATTGGAAATTTAGCAAGTGGAGCCGATATTAGTAGGGATATAATGGGAGTCGCGAAGGAAGTCCACATTGCCTCCAGATCGCATCCATCAAGTACATGCAAAAAGCTTCCCGGGTCAAACAATATGTGGCTTCACTCTATGGTAAATTAACAAATAAACAAAATGAAAGATGGTTAGATCAGAGAGGAATGGTCAATGATTCAATTGTGTTCCATTTGAATATATACGTCTTTGCAGATAAAAAGCGCACATGAAGATGGGTCGATCCTTTTCCAAAACGCTAAGGTTGTACAAGCCGATACCATAGTCCATTGCACCGGTTACAAATATCATTTCCCGTTTCTCAACACTAATGGCTATATCACGGTCGATGATAATTGTGTTGGACCGCTTTACAAACATGTGTTTCCACCTGCGTTTGCTCCCGGGCTTTCCTTTATCGGTTTACCATGGATGGTTAAATCTCTTCGTCAATATAATTTTTTAGTATTTTTGCGCCGGAATTATTAGCTCTTATAATATTCTTTGTTTATGAAATCAGACCCTACAATTTTTTATGTTTGAGCTCCAAAGCAAGTGGGTGGCTGCAACTTTGTCTGGACGGGTTACACTTCCAACCGAAGACAAGATGATGGAAGATGTTGTAGCTTTCTATGAAGAGCTTGAAACCAAATGTATTCCCAAGAGATATACTCATCATTTAGGTGTTTCTCAGGTATATATGCCCTTTCAATACAAAAGCTTCAGCCGCAATGATCACATAAAGGAGTTGTATTTGAATGTTTTTCAACACTTTTTTTTCTTGTAGGTTGAGTACTTCAACTGGATCGCTGAACAATGTGGTTGTTCTCCTGTTGAACGGTGGAGAGAACAAGAACATTCTATTGGCCTCAAGAGAGCTTCCAATCATTCTGATATTTTTCGTGATCAATGGGACGATGATCATCTTACTGCAGAAGCGTACGAAGATTTCGCCAAACTGAAACAAAACAGAGTTCATAATTCTCATTAATCGGAGCTTGATTTGTCTGAATTATTGATTATAATTGTGTTCAATTCTATGTTGTATTCCAAGATGAATGATCATAAGTCGATTAATGACAATTCGGATAAAATTGTGTATTGGTGTAAGTCATGGAAAGTCTCAAAGTTTGTAATTCAACAAAGATTTCCATTCGAGATTACTAAGACAATCTTTGCTATGCTTCACAACAAAGCACCTGGCCTGATGTGTTTCACAAGGACTTCTTCTTGAAATCATGGGTCATCACCAAGGAACCTTTGATAAAGAATGTAGAAGTTCTTTAAAACTGGATCTTTAATGCTCCAAATTATTATCATAACAATCAATCTTATCCCAAGGATGTAAGCATTGATTTCATTTCCGAGTATCGCTCAATCTCATATTAAAACACTATATATAATGTGATGTCTTAGATTTTAGCCAACCATCTCAAGTTGTTTATCCCTTTGGTTGTGAAAAACAATCAAGTGGGGTTTGTTAAGGTTAACTATTATGTAAAACGTGTTGCTGGCTTCCGAGTTTCTTGAGAATTTTCGCAAAGATGGGCCAACTTCGATAGGATGTTTGAAGATAGATTTGACAAAAGCATATGACAGTCTCGATTGGGTCTTCTTAATATACGTTCTTTGAGCTTTCAATCTCTTGTCTATCTTTGTCAAATGGATAATGAAATGTGTCTCCACAACATCCTTCTTCATATCCATAAAGCGCGTGTGAGACAAGGCGGTCCTTTATCTTCCCTTTTTTTTTTTATAATTGTTGTGGACATATTAGCAAAGAAATTGGAAATTAAGGTGCGGGATCAATCCTTCTCACCTTACCCGAAATGCTTATATCTTCTCATCACATACTGTGGATAACATGTTTGTTTTCTTTGATGGGTCCATGCAGTCTCTTCAAGCGATTATTAACATATTAATCAAGTTCAAAACAGCTTCTCGGTTGGGTATTGGTGAAGCCAAGTCAACCTTATATTTGGACGACAATAATTTTCCTTTGGCTAAAAATTTAGCGAATCAGTGTGGCTTATCTCAATATCTCTTTCGGTCCATTACCTTGGGGTTCCTCTTACTTCAGAAAATTTAAGAGTTCAAGATTACCAGCCTCTACTCGATAAGGTACACAAACACAAGCACTTCAAATCTTGGATGGTAAGACATCTCTCCTTTGCCGGTAGATTACAATTGATACAAGCGATGATTTTGAGTTGATAAAATTTTGGCTTCGATATATATGCTAATTAATGGTTGTATTTTGGAAATGAAACAAATGCGTAATGGATTATTTTGGAAAAGTTCTCCATCTAATGCTAGAGATGCTCGGATAGCTTGGTCTTCGGTTTGTTCTCCTAAGGTGTACGAGGTATTAGAAGCTTCTCAAAGTTGAATATAGTATCTGATTGAAGCTGATTTAGATTTTTTTTTCCTTGAATGGGTCTTTATGGGTTTCTTGGATACAACGACATTTAACTCGAATAATTTTGGGAACTTAAATGAATCTTCTTAAACGGATTTAGAATATCATGAGATTCTTGGCTTAGTTTTGGCATTATTATGGAAACACTTCTATTTATGATAAAGACAACTAAAGAACAGTAAGATTCATAATTCTAAACACATTCACTCTCAAGACTAAGAAGAATCAATAGTAAGAAACAACACAAGTTTAATATATTACACAATTCGAAGTTCTCTTGTTGAGTTGTTTATTAATATTTTTTGTGACCCCATTAGAGGTGAAGCATAGGAAGAAGTATAAGAGGAACTTTCTTCACAATAGTGACATCACCTACTTCTTCCATGTTCATATCTTTCTCTTCAGGCAATCTCCAATCAAAGAAGTAAAGCAAATTCAATAGTCCCAATTCAATAGTTGCAATCCCTAAAGCCATTCCTGGACACATCCTTCGACCAGAACCGAATGGTAACATCTCAAAGCTTTGCCCTTTGTATTCCACAGAACAATCCATAAACCTCTCTGGGATAAACTCTTCTGGATTTTCCCAGTGTTTAGGATCTCGTCCAATCGACCACGCGTTAATCACAAGAAGGGTTTTCGTTGGAATTTCGTAGTCTTGAATCTTGATCTGACTCATCGTTTCTCTTGGGAGTAATAAAGGAGCTGGTGGGTGTAGTCTTAAGGTTTCTTTCACCACAAGCTTCAAGTATTGTAGCTTATCGAGATCTTCTTCCGCGATTCTCTCATTTGGTTTAGTTCTTATGTAAGTTCGGATCTCGTCTTGAACTTTTGTCATCACTCTAGGGTTTCTAACGAGCTCTGTCATCGCCCATATCATGGTGATTGAACTTGTGTCCACTCCAGCGAGATATATATTCTAGGTCAACAAAAAGAAATTAAATGATAACTAAAGATATATATATATATATATATATATATATATATATATAGATATATTTTTATTAAAATCGGTGATCCGGACCAAAACTAGGGACTCACGGCTTAACCATCTTAACCTCCATTTCGGAGGGACCAATGGACCAATCACTACCCCAAGATTAAAGATATATAGGTTAGATTTCAAGAATCATGAACGTAAGAGATTCGTTTGGCTAACCTGGAGGATTCCTTTGAGATGATCAATGGTGAGCTTGAATGATTCATCTTGTTCTTGTTTATTTATCATATCTAAGATGGAGTCTACGATATCAGGACGATCTTGAGATGAGTCCTTCACTTGATGATCATCAATTATATGATCAAGAAAAGTATCAACCTCACCGAATACATCGTGAAGCCTCTTATGTTGGCCTGATATGATATCCATGAACCACCCAAGTACACCAATAGGGAAAAGATCAGAGAATTTGAAGGACATATTTCTCTGAGCTTCAAACATCAGTTCTTCGATCTTTTCCTTATCGATATGCTTGTTCTCAAAGAAACTCTGTCCAAAAGCAGTTCTGAATACGATACTCGCAGATAAGCAATATAAGGTTTTGCTCAAATCCACCGGAGATTGTTTCAAAGCCGAATATCTCAGTTTCTTGACCATTGACTCATTCTCTTCTTCTCTAACATACCTGAAAGATCGAACCTTTTTCACGCTGAAAAACTCACGAACCGAAAGCTTACGCAATTCTCTCCATGGCTCACCGTATGCACCAAAACCAATGTCTTTACCGTTACGCGAGAAAACCCTGGAGGCGACAGTATTGGGACGTGTACAACATTCAAGGTCATGTGTTTTAAGAACTTCTTCAGCTGCTTCACTCGATGAGATCACGACCATTGGAACAAACCCTAGACGGAGAAGCATCACGGGCCCGTGTTTCTTGTAGAGATCGTGAAGACATCTGTGAATCAATCCTTGAAGTTGGTGTAAGTTTCCGATGAACGGAAGCTTTGATGGACTAGGAAGATGATTAAGTTTCGAGTCTTTGATCTTTTTGGTGTAGATTAACGAGAATAGAATGGGAAGGAGTAAAAGGAAGAGGAAAGACAGAACAATCACCATTTTTTTTTGTTTAAGACAAAACAATGTTTTCTTTTCTAAGTTCCAAGAAAATATTAAGACGGTTTTATGTAACGCACATAGGCAGATTTGTGATAAGTTACGTTACATGTGGCTTATTGTCGTCAGAAGAGGACAAGCTTGAGATTAAGACAGAAAGTGTGAGGTTAAAACCTCTCACGTAAATTACACAAAAATATCTCAAATTACTTCAAAATCTTAATCCAATAACACCTTTAGAAAGCATCTAAAGAAATGACAGAAAAAGAAGTCGGCAATTTCGTAAGCCCAATATACGGTGGGCCTTAGTAATAATCAGCCGAGGTAATTCGGCCCACTAGCTTCACATATATTAAGCAGTCACTTCCCTTCATTAGGTTTAGGGTTCTCACTCGCTTTAAAGCTTACTCCTTCTTCTTGCGGCGAATACCTCTTTGCTATCTGTTGATCTTCTCCTCCATCGAGAATCATGGGGTAAACAATTCTCCTCTCTTAGATCCATCATTTTACTTATCTCCGTTCACTCTCTTAGCATTTTATCGATTTGATTTCGTTATCGAGTTTGCTGTATTCTTTCGCCGTTTCGTAATTCGACTTCGTTTCTGATTTTACGGAAATGCGTTTTCGTTTTTTTTTTTTTGGGTATGAATTACGGAGATGCGTTCTCGTTTCTGGATATGAGCTACTCGATTTTTTCTCTAAATAGATCTACAATAGATTATACTCAATTAAGCTCAGTTCGTTTTCGCTAGTGTTGGTAACTAATTTCAATAGATACGAGCTAATCTGGAGTTTTACGATTGTAATAGAACTCATGTAATTCAATAGATACGAGTTTTTCATTTCTGTGAATACTTAACTGTATTTGCTCATAATGATGAACAAGAGATTACGATTCTACTTTCTCGTGTATACATAGCTATATAGCTTATAGATTATGTGTTTGTTTGGTTAATGACTTACTAATAATGAATCTAAGATTATGTTTATCGTTTTGGTTCTTGGTGAAGTTTCTGAAATGTTGTTTCTTGTGATGATAATGTTGCAGAAAGACACGTGGAATGGGAGCTGGGCGTAAGCTGAAGAAGCTTCGAATTAACCAGAGGTGGGCAGACAAACAGTACAAGAAGTCTCATCTTGGTAACGAGTGGAAGAAACCATTCGCTGGTTCTTCTCACGCTAAGGGAATCGTTCTCGAGAAGATGTAAGATTGTTTGAAAAACTTTTTAGTTTTGTTTCTTCACCTTAGTGTTGATTCTTATGAGACTCTTCTGGTTTTTGATTCTTTTGCAGCGGTATTGAAGCTAAGCAGCCTAACTCTGCTATTCGTAAGTGTGCTAGAGTTCAACTTATCAAGAACGGAAAGAAGATTGCTGCTTTCGTTCCCAATGATGGTTGTTTGAACTACATTGAAGAAAATGTAAGTATTAACAATATCTTTTCATCACTAATGGATTTGGTTTCTGTGTGAAATGTTGATTCATATTTTGTTGTTGTTTTACAGGACGAGGTTTTGATTGCTGGATTTGGTCGTAAGGGTCACGCCGTGGGAGATATTCCCGGAGTTAGGTTCAAGGTTGTGAAGGTTTCTGGTGTTTCACTCTTGGCTTTGTTCAAGGAGAAGAAGGAGAAGCCAAGATCTTAGAGATTCAAAGCTCTTTTCTTTTCGAAATGTGATTTTGATATTTAAAAGCAAATCTTTTGGTAGTTTTTGTTCTCTGCTCTACTTCAAAAGACTTCAATTGTGTTCAACTTTTTTTAATGAGGCTTTGATTTTAGTCATGACATTATATTATATTGCTTCGGTCTTCTTCTGGTTTGGTTTGGCAAAATTACCAAACCGAACAAAAATGTTCCATGGTAATTTAATTGGAAAAACGGCCGGTTTTGTTGTTGTTTGATGAATTTGAAATGCTGTGTTTGCTGGTAAATTTAAAAACTTGATTTTAAAAAACCAAATAACCGGTCGGTTTAAAATGCCGAACCAGAAACTGAAGAAATGATCAATCTTGAAACTCAATCGGGGCTAATCCAAAATATCCTTAGTCTTTGTTGATCATAAACAGTTAAGAATCAACAAGCTAAATATCCTCACAGTCTCATTACAATTATTCTACTTTCATCACTGTTCTAATTCCTGATTCAAACTCTTAACTTTTAGCGTCTCTATGTTTTGGTCATCTTCTTCTTGCTCTGTTTGGTTTTGATGCAAACAAACTTAAGTTTGTAACTTAGTAGAGAAGGTCCAAAGATACTGTATTTACCTGCACTGCTAAACGCAGTCTTTGCGTCTTCACTTCTTTCGAACACAACTCTAGCTCTCTTACCGTTCTTGTTGATCAACTTAGTCTCTGATTCAATGAGCGTACCGTAACGGCTAAATATCTTGTTCAGCTTCTCTACTGTTGGAACCGAACCTGAATCCGCAAAGTTTAGGATCAATGCCTCTTTCGAGTTTGAGCTAGTGATCATGTCCTTGACTCCGGTTTGATCTTCAGGATCGGTTTGATCTTTGGAACCTGAGCCAGTGTTGTCTTCGAGACCGGTTTGCTCTTCTGAAGAGTCTTTAAGACCGCCTGAGTCAGTGATGTTATTGAGACTAGTTTGCACATTCATAGATTCTGATGCACCAGTGGTTAGCTTTATGAAATCGTCGTCATTGAGATTACTACAATCCTTAACGAACTTTTCGAAATCTTCGTAATTGGAATGATCGATACTGATTGATGATTCAGGTATTATCTCCATTCGGGTTTTGACGTTGTGAAGGCTTGAGATCATCTCATCAGTTTCTGAAGATGTCTCAGTGATGATGACACTCGTCTTCTTCGATTCACCGTTGAGATTACTGCTGCAAGATAGTTCCTTCAACAAGTTTTCATAATTCCAAGGGTCGTTGTTGATTGATGACTCCATCTTCTTGTTCTTACCGGATTCCAAAGACTCAGCCTTACGTTTCTTTTCAGAATCCGACTTCTCAGAGCGTTTCTCTGCAATAAATTCTAACAAAGTCTTCTTCTTCTTTGACTTTTCATCACTCTTATCCTCAATACCAAATCTTTCCTTGTCTTCTTCGTTATCTTTGTAACCTGTCTTTCTCTTTTTCGACGACGGTTCTTCAGGGATAGAAGCTTCGGATTCTAACGACTTTAGAAAAGTTTCATATTTGGGAAAGGTAACAGAGCTTTGCCATTCTTGAAAAGCCAATAACCGAGCTCGGTTAGTCACAAACCAAAGCTTATCAGTCGCATCATATTCATAGCTAGAAAAGCAAGCTAAATGCTTCAGATATTCCAAAACTCTCACAGGTTTAAAAAACGCAGCATTCGATAACTTATCTCCACCGTTTCTGACAAACGAGTCCTCTCGAACTCCGGGATTCATTATCTTCTGTGTCTTGAGATTGTTATAAGCTTCCTTTGAGATACAAGAGCAAGATAAACCAAACTCAACTCTTCTTGAAACCTCTTCCAAAGCACAATCAACAGCATTACGAAACTCTGTCGTTTTACTCTGATTCACCATTTGTGAGAAGAACTGATGAAATGGCTTTATACGAGTCGAATCATTCCAAGCAAAAGTGCAATCACCGAAATACATAATCAGAGATTTCCCTTTCTTGTAAAACTTCTTTGCTTTAGACGATGCAGCTGATGAATTAAAGACTTGTCCTGGCCACCATGGATAGCTTCTTACTTTAGCCCAAACCAAATCTGAGTCAGATTGCTTCAAATTCTCAGATTTTGGTTCTTGCTTATCTCTATCATCACCAATATCCTCAAATTCTGCATCAAAATCAACACCTTTACAGAGATTATCGTCATGAGAACGAACTTTCTCCTTATAAACCAAATCTGGCTCAGATAGCTTCAGAGTCAGAGTAGCTGAAGCCGAACCAGTTAAAACCACACCATTCAAATTCTCAGGTTTTGATTCTTGCTTCCCTGAACCAACTACAGATTCCGTTTTCTTCTTCAAATCACAAAATCCATTTCTCGTTTCGGTCTCTTCATCACCAGCAGAGACGCATCCTCTTCGCTCAGCTTCAGTTAACTTCACTACCAGGTCCTGAGCTTCACTATCAGCTAGGGTTTCAGATTTGTGAGCCATTTCGTTCTCAGATCTCGACGCATCAGCCCCAAAAACAGCTACGGAGTCCGATTCGACTCCGACTGGTTCCGTAGACATAACGAGCACCCCCAAAAAAAAAACCCTAGACAACGAAGAAGAAATTTCGCTTCAGTACACTTTCGTTAAAGCAAACAGTACCTCATACAGAGAGAAAGAAATTAATCGAAGAAGAAAGACTGAAATAGAGTGAAAAATGCGAACAGACCTCTGGTGACTGTGACGGCGACAACTTTCCGGCGACGGGAGCTCGAATTTAGGGAGAATAAATGAAGACGTCTTAAAATATGAGTGAGTTTCCTCGTTTATTTTAATCTGGGGTTTTTGAGTGAGCTACGTGCCACGTGGCATAGTGCTTTTTTGTCGACACTCGCGAGTCATCATCACCACACCAGCAAGTCTCTAATAAACCTTCAGTCTACAAATTTGTAAATTATTACACCAAATGCCATTGTAAATTAATAATGAAAATTTATAAGAGTTTACAGTTTAGAATTCAAGTCATTTTCGTTATTACATTTCTAAACTTTTTTGAAATCAACCCTTTAATCATTTTCAAATTGTGTTCAATTAAGCTAGTCTCTCAGTATAGACTATACTTTCTTGGTCTTTAAGTTTCTCAAAGTTTCATTTATGTGACTAATATATACTTCACTGCTTAAGAAAAGAGGCTTGAAATAATGTTTTCTTTTACTTAAAAGATACAAAGTGAAAAACAAACCTATATATACGTATATACAAACCTGCCAAAGAATGTTGTATATAAGGACAAAAAAAACTTTGAAATTTTTTGGTAAATTGGTGGTTTAAGTTAAGGTCGGAAGATTCGAATGGTTCTAGAGACTTGAAGGCGACAAAAGGGACATCTAGAGACTGAAGATGAACACCTCCGACACAAGACATGTCCACATGGTACAATGGTCATATCCACTTCATTAATCAAACATATCTTACACACCCATTGCGATTTCGCCGTCTCTGCTTCTTTCAAAGAAGCTTCTGCTCTATCTTGCTCAAGTAATAACGCAGCTTGAGAGTCCTTTAGTTCTTCTTGAAGTGTTATGGTTCTTTCCAGTAAAGATTGATTCTCTAGTTCCATATTGATTCCAGCTGCAGATAACATCTCGTTGACCGCTTCGACTAATTCTTTAGCTGTGACTCGACCATATCTCGTTTCATTCACAGGCTCCAAGCTAGAACTTGCTTTGCTAGTTCTAGAACTTTCAGGAATTTCTGGGAGCACATCGGGTAATATCGAGGGACATTCGTTATCGATTGACGTGCCTCGGAAGGAGAAGACTTGAGATGAAAGTAATGAACCAGTTTCTCCAGGTGACAATTCAACTTTAAATCTGTAAAGAGCTTGACCTGAAGAAGGTCTAACATCATCAGGGACTCTTCCATATCTAAGTTTGTCTCCTTGTTGGATTTTCCAAGCAACAATCTCTCCTTTGTAGAATGGTCTCAAAGGATGAAGTTGTACTTGTACAGCATCTTGTGGCATTATCTCTTGACCAACACAACTATCAACAGCTGGAACGGTATTTGTAAGAGCACAAAGTCTCAAACAGGCAGAGATTTCAGTTTCAGATCCATCAGGACATGAAAATAAAGAACCTATTGGTAAGGAAGTTTGAAACCCTAAAACCTCGCTCACCACTGTTGCCATGACATCCAAGAAAGAAATGTATCCAGGTGGTTCAGAGACTAGGATCGATGTTCTTCGACAGTTGATGTAATACATTGTTCGATGTCGCGATTCATTCTCCCATTCAGGAATCATTGACTCTTTAGAGACGAGAGTAACATCTACAGAGTTTGGCAGGAGAAGGAACCTGGTGTATATGTTTCTGACCAATTGAATTTTCTCTGCAGCGGAATGAAGTAAACGTTGCATATCTTCAAAAGATAATAAGTCATCCATGGTGGTTGTTTGACGACTCACTGTCCATAAAGCAGATTGAAACGACTCGCTTTGCAGTTTCTTTCTGATAACCGTGAGTGATATAGACCCAATGTTGTCTAAGGTTTGAATCTGTTCACTGCTTTCAAGTTCCTCAATAACCACATCAGAGAGCTTTCTCACACCCAAATCTAGACAGATTCTTTCTGGAAGACGTGGATGAACAAGTCTTAACCTGGCAGTGTCTATGTATTTCACATAACGTGAACCAAAGGAATCGACATAAACACAAGATTGTGCGTGAACAAGCCTGCAGCCATCATCTGGGACTATCACATCTGATTTAAGAGTGGGTGTTGCCTTTGTCGCATCATCG
Organism: Euclidium syriacum; assembly: GCA_900116095.1. NCBI lineage: Eukaryota > Viridiplantae > Streptophyta > Magnoliopsida > Brassicales > Brassicaceae > Euclidium > Euclidium syriacum. The sequence continues at coordinate 13,511,621 of FPAK01000007.1, forward strand.
CAGAGAAAATGAAGAATTTCCATCACCGCTCGAAGCTCATTCGGGTTCAAACGACGATAACCACATACTTTTTGTAACTTGGAGAGAATATCTTTAGCAGCAACAACTGAAAGCACGTCGTTAAGTCCCAAATCTTTAAGGATTTTCATAAAAGGTAGATAGAGACTTGGAAGTTCAAACGCGAAAGGTGATAGGTTTATCGGTAAGCGGACAAATAGGGAGCTTGCACCAACCAAACGTGTTCCATTTGCAGCTGGTAAAAACGCCACCTTTTGCAACTCCAAAATATCTGCCAAAAAATTAATTAATCAAATGTTCCTATCCGATAATTTAAATTGAGTGTTGAATTAAGTATGATACGTACCTGAAGAAGTGAGAGAGCTCCAGACCTTTTCAAGGTATTTCAAAACTTCACAAGAAGCAACGTCAACGGTCATCACATTTGGATCATTAGGCCAGTGAGCAAGAGTGTCTTCACCACCATTTTTCCCGATTACCTGGAGATATAAGATCAGGTCTCTGTGTTCACATAAGAGTACACAGATAAAAATCAAAGAGAGAAGAGTATTCGTTTACCTGTAAGTGTTTAAGAACAGTCGAAAAAATCGGAGGACTTCTCAAGCGAAATGATGTCCAAGAATAGTCAGGTGGAATGAATCTCTGACTTGAAAGAATCGGAGCAGAACTCCAAGCTAAGGGCCAGTCTCGTAAAAGAACAGCTTCGCTGTAACGTGCAAGGACTCTTTTGCCACCTTTTTTTCCACCAAGACTTGGGAACCCTGATTCAGCAGGTACGCAAGCAATCTGACCAAGAGTGTTGCAGAATGTGGTGCTATAAAGAACAGCAAAGTTTGAAAATATCGCTTCGAGTACAGTTCCAGCTAATGTTGATAACTCAACAGAAATATTCTTCTCAGAATGAACAAGATCCGTTTCGAAATCATCTTCTTCAGAGGATCTTTTATGCTCTATACCCAGAAACTCCACCCTTTTGGCACATTCAAGTATGACATCGGCTTCTGCTGCAGTTCGAAGGCCAGCTTTCCGTAGAATGCGAAGCCAGCCTTCAGATGAGAATCTTTCTCCAGGAAATCGTTTTCTTTCACCAAAAAAGACTGACACTAGTAGCGTATCAGAAGGATCAAACAACTCCTTCGGTTTAAACAGCTCAGAAGAAAATTCATCAGAGTTTCTAACAAATTTAGCCTCCCTAAGAGCTTCAATCACAGTAGAATCGCCCTGTAAATCTGGCCAATTTCCATATAGATATATTACTATATCTTCTTGTTCAGATTGGGATCTGCTTTCAAACCCAGCTAACCCAAACCTTACTAAAGTCTGATGATTACGCAACACAGCGACGCCAAGAGCTTGGAGAAAGTGACACTCAACTGAATCTGAATCATAGCAAAAGCAACATTCATCATATGGTTTGAGGAAGGAATTTCCAGGGATTATACACAAATCCTGCCTTTGCAAATGCGTATAAGACCCAGTGACAGTCTTAAATATAGGAAGTGAACTTAGTACTTCAAGTTCATATGCTTGGTATCTTGAGCCACTGGAAGAGAAATCATTAGCCAAAAGCGTAAAAAGCTCATCACGGCCAGAAATCGGGAAGGAAGCGGTATCAGCAATGTAGCCAGCTCGTTTGCCTTCAGCAAGCTTGGAAGCAATAGCTTGGCCAAGTGACACGCTTGATGAAGGCAGACACTTGCATCTCTCAGCGCAATCAATATATGCAGCATCACAAACAGGTATATTGCACTGATTCAGCAGTAAAATCAGCCAAGGATGCCTGCTCTGAGCTAAGTCAAAACCTGAAACATAGTCACTTACTGTTGTTGTGGGGATATCACTCTCTCCCTGATGCGTATCAGTTCCACTTCTAGAGATTGTCGGTGGTGGAAAGAAGATTAAATGTCTTTCCCTTACACGGCACAAAATTGGTCTGCCAAGGAAGGCAGGAATCAAAGGCCAATCCGAAAAGAGGGAGAGCTCATCAGCTGATCCATTGAAATTTTTCCAAAAGAGACGTATCCATTCAGGTGAGGGACCACTATCATCACTAGAACTGGATGTACTTTCCCATGAAAACCATGGCACCGTATTTGATTCTGAGATATAATTAACCCAATGGTCATGAAATAGATATCTCATATTACTGGCAAGTAAAGGAAGTGACCAACTCCTTAACTTCAAAAATGCTTGAACTGAAGATTTCAAAAATATATCAGCCAAACTCGATCTGTCAAACACTTTTGGATGGATAAATCGTGCAGACACAGGCAACATCAATTCCTGCTGCTCCTTGTTGCCCAACCATAGCTCAGAATTACCCAAGCGTGCTAAATGCTTTGTAGCAGTCGGGCATGGTAATCCTTTAAGTTCATTAACTGCAGATAGAAACCTTGGGTCAACATTACTATATCGATTGTTACTACTATTTCTCAGACCAGTCGAATCTCCAGCACGGCCAATATCTTCAACAACAACTCTACCAAAATCAAATAAAGCCTTTCCCAAGCTTGTCACCATTTCAAAAGCATCACTTGAGCCAGCCTGAGTTTGACTAGACATCGACATCAATTCATCCACTTCGGGGTTAAGTGCTCCAATGAATTGAATATCTGAGAGACAATATTCAAGTACATCAATATAAGTATCAATAGATCGAAGATCGATGGATGCAGATGACTTCCTTAGAAGATCGCGAACCATCTTTGGTTTAACTTCACGAACATGAATCCCCACTGCTTGAACTTCAGCCAACAATTCCCAAGGCACGGAGAACACAGGGTAATGCTCCTTCACAAAGCTGCAAACTGTAACAGGGAGCAAATTAACAGCAACCTCGCTACCAGGTTGTGTTAGAAACATACCCTCTTCAGCCTTGACTAAATTTCCTGAATAGAGTTGCCACAGAGGAAGGTCAGCAACACGAGCATAAAACGGTCTTATAACTTGTTCAACCAAGCATTCCCACTCCCGTTTGAGCACTTCTGTTGCTATAGAACCGTCGTGTGGGCTAAGCAAATCATATTTATTAGATAGTGGCCAGAAGGAATATAACTGATGACCATAGGCTTTAAGAGAAAGAGCCAGCTGACGTGCTGTACTTGACTCAATTGAAGAGCTTGAATGTTCTCGCCTTAGCCTTTCCATCTCCACCACTATTTCTATGTAAGAATCACGTACACATGACATTAACTCTTTGTTCCATGCATCAATCAATCTATCTCCAGTATCGAGCTGTGGCTCTGACATAGCTCTCTCATTTTGCTTTTTGAAAAGAAAGCGACCACAATTATTCCGAATGAGGAAGCATCCAAGGATGGTGACTGGTAGATTCACACTACCAGACAAAGGCAAAGGAGACATTATGGGGCTGGCTGGATGAACATCAACAGGACGACCATTTCGAGATACATGTGCAGCAACTCCAGCAACAGGTGTCAAATTGTACGCTAGATACCTCCTGCAGATAAGCAATAATTTAACAACATATAGCGACATGATAACCTCTACTACACTAATCATATCTACTAGGTTTGATAAAACGCATGAGTAAACAGAATTCTTTTGTCTTCTTGATTGATCAGTAAAAAAAAGGAAATAGTGTTGAGTAATAGTTAGTGACTTCATACCTGTCAAGAGCCATGTTTCGAGATTGTCCAGAGCCCATGCTGAGAAAAACAAGCCAGCGGTCCAGAAATTTGTTTTCTCCAATATGTAGGTTAACCTCTATTATATGTGATTTAACAGCAGAGCTAGAGCTACTAAACAACCTCGAAAGTTGAAACTTTCTCCATTTTTTCTCCGAAAAAGGATTCCTCAAAATTGCTGATGCTGAATCAATATGCAACGCGTAATCTTGATGTGGTTGTGCATTTCCTTGCTCCCATGTGGAAAATGAAACCTGAAATTAACAAGTATTCTTTCACTTTTCTTAGGTTTGATACATATCCCATCTGCTGCCTAGAACAGGCCAAGTGATTAAAACGGAGTGCAAGATATTGAAACATGAATCGCTACGAAGTAATTTAGCATTATACATGTACAGAGTTCCATACAATCAAAGAAAAAAGTCAAACCTCACTCATTCCTTATATTTTAACTTTGAAATATTTATATGTATCCAAAATATATGGGAAAATGTCACGAATCATATTTTTCTATAGGAAACCTAAACAAAATACGGGTTGTGAATTTAATAGCGCTCTACTGAAATAAAAAAGAATTCAATGACTTCAAGGCGGTGTAGATATATATATTTATATATTGATACCTGTGAAACTGACTTCAAAAAAATGAGAACTCTGGAAGCATTCTCCAAAAACTGGTCAGATATTTGCTTCACTCTAGATAACCCGGCCTCAAGTCCATCTTTCAAGATGTCAGATGATAAAGGCATTCGAATAATGGTGGAATCTGTCATTGACCATGCCTTATCTTGACCAATCAGCATGGGATTAAACTGATCACTGAATCTCTCGACCAAATTCGTACCTAAAAGAACAGAGGTATAATCAATGTAAACTATAAGAAAGAAAAAAGTCAACTGAATAGCATCCAAAAACTGCTTTATCAAATTAACAATAGCTTAAACATAAAATCAAGGGTGAACAAAGAAGCACTGGATGGGTCGAGATGAAGCTTGACTAAATAAAAAGTATTAAGTTCACAGATCAAGGTAAGACAAATGTAAGTAAAGCTAAAGCTAAAAGATGATCTCTCCCTGATACGAAAAATTGAACAAAAGTTTATTGTGGTCTATCCACACCTGAACCAGTTACTGAATAGATATGAGTCATTTAAGATAATTTCCAAGCGGCTTTAGCATGGGGAAGAAAAGAGTAAGAAAAGAACACCAGAATTTCATACCTAACAAGGAGAACATCTTAGCAGCAGGAGCCTGAGTAGTGGATGCAGAAAGGGTCGCTCCTTGGGGATCAAACATGTAAAAGTAGCCACCCGAAACAATAGACAGAAGTTCACACATGAAGTAGCAGCTAAGAAGGCCCAACCCATAGTTGAGTGTTTCACCTTTAACTCTCCACTGCGAAAGAAGCTGAAGATTACAAACCTCCTCTCTGGTCAATGTAGCCCCTTCTAAAATGGCAACTAGAGCAGGTCCTTGAAATTCACCTGAAAAAGGAGAGCATGTTAATAACAGGATCAAGATAGATAACCCTACGATTTCAAAACAAACACTCATCACATATTCAAACCCAAGCAACAAAGAAGCTTGTATCTAGGAAAAGCTCAAGAAATCTTTTCCAGCATAAAATTTTTTCCACCTTAGATATATCCGCCATTCTCCAAAATTAAGAGAGAAAGCTCAGAGCAAAACCACAAATAATACAAGAATAAAAGGACATAAAAGAATCAACTGAAAAACTGGTGATTAGCTCAAAACATTGACTACCTAAATTATGTTGCAGCAAGGACTTGCGAGAGTGCTCTCTGGTGTCAAAAATTATATGCAGCTTTTTAACTCTGCAGCAATCAGCTAACTCAAGAAGATCGAACAACAAGAAATCTTTGCTGCCATATAGTGATAGTAGCTCCTTCAATTTTGTGAACTCCATACAAGGAAGATCCTGAGTTATATCATTATCGACTAAGGAGATACAACGAAGAGATTGTATCCCCAATCTATTAGCCATGTCATTGCTGATGCTAGGATGCACAAACCGCTTCCCAGAGAGAGAACTGCTGTCTACCCACGGTGCATCATTATAAACAAGATCCTCTAACGGGACCAAAACTCCAGCGGAATCGGGAACTAACACTGAATTTTTATCACAATCTGGTGACGCCTCAGAGAAACAGTCTGCAATGGCTTCAAGAACACAAATCACAAAATTTATCTGCTCGTCTGTTAAAGGTGATCCTTTCATATCGTTCTGCAAGTGTTGCAGAGTGTTCATATAATCTGCCGCATCAAAACTAAGTCTCACACCCAATTCTAGAAGCAATTCTTTAAACTCTGATAACTCTGAAGGGACAACATATAGATAGGGGGTAAACTTCACTGGTGAATCAAAAGCAAGAACATCTGCAGAGACAAAATCATCCCCAAGCCACACCCATGGAACACCAGTTAGTGCAGATGTAAGAGCAACAAAGTCATTTTCCCTAGCATGTTCTTGCAGTCTCGTATAGAGTAGAGGAATTTGACTTTGTAACATGCTCTCAAAATCAGGATTAACTGAGGAACGAGTCTTCTGTTCTTTGTATGACTTTGATAGCTCAATTAGTTGTCTGCACAGGACATTAATACCTAAACTGTCCACCCACCCAAGTTTCTGATGTAGATATGACGAGTCGCACTCGCCATCGAGCAAGTGCATTGTTGCAGACACCAAAAACATCTGAGACTTAGGTCTTACTTTATCTGGAGATGCCACCAAGTTACTAGATTCAAGCCATGGAAGTCCTTCCATTGGTGGATCAAGACAAATAGGACACCATGGGATAGACCTCAGTTGACACCAAAACCCATCTTCAGATTGTTCAGTGAGCAAGCTCCCAAGATAAGTAGTCTCTGCGTCATATTCTGGATAGGTTTCTCCATCAGGTGAGTCTTCGCTTGTATTAGACATAAGATTTTGTGATTCATCATACTTCGCTTCACCTGTCTTGGCTGATAGTTTGACAGAAAGAGTTTTGATATAGAAGAGTAGCCTTCTTCCATATCTTGATGCTTCTAGATCTCCCGAGTCATGTAGAATGGACACACTTCTAGCAGCATCCAGATAGGCAGAACAATCCAGAGTGGTTCTAAGTCCAAGACCAACCAATGCATCGAGGACCTTAGAATCTAAGAATTTCTCAGAAGGAAAGTAGACTTCTTTGTGAAGAAGCTCTTGTAGCCCAGGAACACGAGGATCATAAAGCCTGAAAAGAGAAAATATGAAGAAAATTATAGAAAAGTCCAGTTCTTGCATAGAGCGTGTAAATGTTAACATAGATTAATTAATGTCAAGTTGCCTCTGAAGTCTGTTATGAACATACTCAACATATCAGAATAGGAAAAAGGTAATTAAATAGATTAACCTGGAAGGTTGTTGCCATAATCCATTAGCGGCAAGAACAAAAGGGGTGGTAGATAGTGCACTCTGAAGGGAAACATCATCAGCGACCAGATCATTTAGATCATGCAAAATAGCCAACAGAGTTTCTTCCTGAGAAAGGAACTCAGACATACGATTAAGTACATAAGCTTTGTAGAATTCCATTCTCGAGGGCTCTTCTATTTGTAAGTATCTTTTGACGATAGCTCTCTCCCTCTCTGAGTCTAAGCGTACAAAATCATCATCCAACAGATCCTCCCTGATGCCATCAGGTTTGAGCCACTTAACCGGACAGTTCAAACTTACAAGTTTTCTATTTCTGTATGATTCAAATATGGGGAGGTGTTTGATAGTCTCAAAGTGGACCTCATTCATATGTCCACCAGAAAACCACTTTGACTGAAGAATAAAATTCCGTAGTTCATGCAACTCTCCTTCTGAAACATTAAGGAAAAGCCCCTTTATGTTTTCTTGGCTACCAGAAACCGCAAGAAGTGCATTCAATATGCCCGTTGCTGTTGGTGGCTGAACAAATGTTTCCAACTGAGGGTGCTCTACTTGAAGCTCATGATTTAAGAACCGGCATCCACATTTCAGCAATAATGAAGACATGTTCTCGCTCCAGCCATCATCTTGAATAACATTTGAATTTTCAACTAGTTGAATGAGACAGTGATCTTCAACTGGCAGTATGGGCCACTTAGAAAATACTGAGAGGTCATCACAAGATAACTTAAGATAGCTCCATAGTGCCTTAATCCACTCTACTGTCGGATGTCCTTGTTGGCCAGGTGTCCAAAGTACCTTTCCTGAGAGATGCCAGTCTGCTGGCAGTAGCTTAAAAAAGAGCTTCTCAAGCAAACTGCAAGAGAGAAGACATATGCATGATGCTTCGCTTTGAGCTACAGCCAACAACTTACTATAAACTCCTTCCGGCACTTCACGGTCAACAAGTTGGTGAGGAAGTGAATCCTTCAGAAGTTCATACCCATTCTCTTCAGCGAAAAATATTCTCTCAGCAGTCCCATTCTTGTTAAAGGTGGTAAATGAACTATCAGCAAGAGGTAGCAGGGGTAGACCATAAAGAAGATCAGCCGGAAAAGGAACTTCCAGATCAAGAAGACAGTATTCTAGTGCCAAGATCAAGCCATTTCTATCCTTAAATTCACGTTTCCGCCGGGTCAACAGGGTCCTTAACAGGTGAGGTGTCAAAAAATGCAAAGATGAACAGGCCTCTTGGAATCTTTCAGTAACCGACTTTGAGATATTGATAACAGGGAGACCAGCGTCTGCAAGGACCTCAACTAGCTCCTCTGCCATGGGAAAGCTGAAATCAGGGTAAATTGCTTGCTTAGTTGAAATCCATTGGCCCCCTCTAGCTTTCGTATATAACACACGAAGACCATTATTCGCAATAAAACTATAGAGTTTCCGGACCAAGGATGCCCAAGGTTCTGCTCCTAGAGTTACTGGCCAGACAGAGAAGAACAAATCACATGGACCAAGTTCAGATGCAATCTTTTCAAGCAAATGACCATAGGCTGGTACAACAACTTCCTCAATCAAGTAAAGATTCCAATCAGACCGTACTTTTCCACCCCCTGCCATGTCATTACCAAACCAAAGATCCCTCCTGTTGGAAGACAACTCAAAATATGCATTGATATGCGCAGGGAGGCCAGTAGTTATGGGTAAAGGCAGAAAGCAGAAAGCATGCCCCCTGAAATCTCTTCTATTCTGAGTTGAAATTGCAGATGGCCCAAATATATCAGAATTGCTAGCAGCCACGTTCTCGACATTATCACTCTTGACAGAATTTATAAGCACGGCAACACTAGCCCAGGGTATTAACTTATGAGACATTTCAGGAAGGTTCAAGTGCTTTTTACTTACCCCTGCATTCAAACATTCACCTGTTATCCATCCATGTGAAATACAGCCAGAAGAATCTTGCTCGGTCACCACAATCTTCTGGCATTTATACGGGAGATCTTTAACTACAGTGCTGCTAAGCCTTTTTAGCAACTGGTCTTTATTCATTCCAGCAGAAAGATTTTCGTCAAGAAGACTAAAAACTTGACCAGATGGCTTTGGTTCAGTTTCTTGCCCGATATTGTAATCTTTGCGGACACGGTGAAGTAACTGCATTTCATGACCAGCTCCTTCCTTAATAAAAATGGATACCGTTTTTACATTCCGCAGGAAGATTAAAGCCTCCGAAACTACACCAGAAAAGGAAGTAAAGAGGGACAAAACATCTTCAGGTGTATATATTTCTTTCTTTATCTGGCTTCTGGGAGCAACACTGGCGTTTCTAAGAGGAAACCGAAACAGTGTACCAGGAAATGTATGCTCTAAGTCGCAGCCAAAATGCAAGAATGGTGCAAATTGATCAGGAAACTGGTCCAATATACTTCTCCCAGCAAATTTAATCCGCAAACCTGGGTGAGTTGGAGAGATGCCAGGCAGATGATTGGCATGAGGATCAAACATAACAATGTTTTCTCCAGAAACAAACGCCGGGATATCTGTGAAATGATAAACACAGTTGAATCCCAACCCGAATCTCCCAATCGCAAAAGGTTTTTCAAGTTTGCTTGCTTGACCAATGCGTGATATTGCATACATATCTTGTTGAGTAAATATCGAGTCGTTGAAACAATACAGAGCAGGGCCTTGCCAATCTGCCATTTCAGGAGAGAGGAGTGAAGAAGTCCCATACTGAGTCCTATCTAAAAGGAATGTCACCTCAGAAGCTCCTGCATCTTCCGCGTTTTGAACCAGCTCAAAAAGAATTCCCGGCCCATCAGCATACATTTCTAGTATGTGTTTAAGTCTGGTAGTCAATGCTTCATGCTGCCCAAATGCCTCGGCAGCCCCAGATAAACTAAAATTCATCGAATCAGCACTTTCTGCGAGCAAGACTCTACGAAGTGAGCGAACACCAAGTTTCTCCGCTACCTCATTAGATATGTTGCCATGGACGAATTTTTGCATTGTTCTTTTCGCATTCAATAGCATTGTAGACTCGGCACTAAATGAGCTGTTATGATTGTCTGATGCAGTCAACCATGGAGCGTCATTATAGACCAAGTCACTTGAAGGGAAGAGTCGACCAGAAACGTCGGGTAAATAGATTGTGACTTTATCAAGAGACTGCGCTTCAGACAACTGCTGCGCAATCAACACAGCTGCTCTGATTTCTTGTGGATCAAGAGGTGAGGTGCCTTTCCTTACAGCTATTCTACATAAAACATCAGCATAATCAGATGGAGTTAAAAATTCTCGAACACCAAGCTCCACAAATAGTCCCCTAAAAACAGCCAAGTCGGTAGGTATGACACGAACGTAGGGAACAAGATGAAGAGGGCCATCGAGAACAACCTCACTCAAAGTTGCAAATCCATCACCTACCCAGATCCAGCGACTACCTTCAAGTACAGCCTTAACAATATCCATCTCATCTGAACCAAGTAAGCCTGCAAGAATTGAGTATATCTTTGGCATTGCTAAAGCTAGTTCCTGCCGAAGAACCTGATCAATCAGAATTTCATTATTCTTTCCAAGTTCAAGCAACTGAGCCGCAATAGCACTTCCTCCTGGATGTGATAACCACCCCAAGTTATATGCAAGAGCTGTAGAAGAACATTCACCATCCAGTATCCGCATGGATGCAGAAACAAGCCACATATCTGTTTTTGGACGTACAAGCTTTGGAGGAGCAACAGTAGAAGTCACAACTGGCCATGGTAAAGTTTGAAATGGAGCAGACACTAAAACGGGACACCAACAAATCATTTTAAGTTCACTCCAGAACTTCACAAGGTTACATGTCAGGTTACGTGGTCTGAAAGCCGTGGCAGCTCTTGAAAATATCCTGTTGATAGCTCCATCATCTTCACTCGTCTGATCAGGCAGCCACTTCACAGCATTAACTTCTAAAAATGAAAAAAGCACTTTGCCTCGTGAATGTGCCTTTTCCAAATCCTTGTGCATCAGTCGCTCCACCAATCGAGCACTCTCTAAAATTGTCTCAGGAGAAACAGTTGTTCTAAGGCCCAAACCCTGAAGCATGTCCAAGATAGCAGATCCCTGGAATCCACTACCAGGGAAACAATCTGAGTCTTCCAACAAAGCATATAACTCTTCATTACGAGGATCATGTAAAACAGATGGGCGTTTAAGAGGACCATTTACAGTTGGAACAAACTCTAGGTTCTGCAATTCCTCCCTCAAGAATCGATCTTCCAGACAAAGCTGTGGAAGATTCTGCAAAATAGAAACCATCACCTGATCACGAATCTCAGGTTCCAAAACTTCAATTCTGTTAAAAACGTTCTGTCTGTAGAAATTACTTTTCTTCATTCTCTCAACGCCATAATACCTCGACAAAACATCTTCTTCGCTGCCTTGGCAAGTTAAAATAAACTCACATCCTAGAAGAGAGGCAGGCACATCCAACGGCGGTAAGTACTTGGAAGGATTAACAAGATCAGAATAATTGGATTCTTGAGCACATGTTTCTCCATACACACGATAAATGGGCGAAATCTTGCAGATATTAAGGTATAGATTGCCAATTTGATGTCCCATGTGCCATTTTGGATCCAAAAGAAAACCACGAAGTTCATCCTTCTCTTGAGCATTCAAACCATATAGTAAATTGTGCACCGCATCCATATCCGAAGAGGCAGCATCAAAAATAGATTCTAAGACATCTGTGTAACTAGCATCCAAAACAAAGGAGGACAAATCTGAATGTTCAACTTTAAAGTTTTTGTTTAATATTTTGCTACCAATCTTCTCTAAGACATGTCTGACTGCATCCGGAAGCTTCTCTGCATTGATCAATTTTGATTTCGAAGAGGCTATATATAAATGGCCAGATGCGGATGGCAGGATTGGCCAATCACAGAATAATGATAGGCTCGGACACTGTTTCTCAATGTACTTCCAGAAGAGAACAAACCATGATGACGATGGATGGTCCGGGTTGGAATCTGGATCCCAGGAAATCTTGCTTCTATATTTCCATTCAGCAGGTACAAGTCTAGGAAATAACTGAAGCAAATTGTGGATACTGAAAATTGCAAGATTTGCTGAAGGTAACTCTGCAATGGCAAAAAGTCTGCTGTACAAACGTGGAGGAATGTTCCTATCAATTAATCTGTCATATACTTTTGGCAAAAGCATATGCTCCAATTCGTCACAAATAAAATAGGAGTCACCTTCTGCACTTTCAGAAAAGAAGCCAAAGTCACCATTTGCTAATGGAAGCAGTTTCAGATTGCTGGCTTGTGTACAAACACTATCATCAGTCAGATCATCCAGACAATATTCCAATAATACTAGCTTCAAGGATTTTCTCAAAGCTGAAAGCATTTTGCATTCTCTGAGAAAGTTGCGCACTCCATCTGGGGTAACCACTTTTGGACAAAGAGAGGAAGGAAGTTTCAGAAGCATATCAAAAACTGATCTTGGGAGGCACACGATAGGCATTTCAAGCTGCAGTAAGGCATCGCCAAGTTCTTTGCTACTTGAGAATTCCTCATCGTGAAGGTAAGCGTCGGCAGGGGACACCCATTTCCCCCCTTCAAGATCAGAAAACAGCACAGGAGCATTGCAGATATTTTTGTAAATTTGCTCAACCAAAATACTCCATGGTGCTTCAAAAGATCCACTTGGCCATAAGGAGAAGTAGGAATCCTTGGGATCAAGCACTTCTCTCAAACAAAGAAGCAATTGTGCAAAACTGGGAGCTACCACATCTTCCAGAAGAAGCCTATTCCAAGCTGAACGAACTTTTCCACTCCTGTCCATGTCTTCTCCATACCAAATTCCGCGACGATTTGATGACACCTCAAAGTAACCATTGACTTGTACCGTCAATCCAGTTCGTACAGGCAATGGAAGAAAGCAGAAAGCATGCCCAAGCTTTAGGATATTATTCTGTCAAAACCATATGAAAACAGAGTGAATGCATCGTCTTCAAAAGCAATACGAGAAAATCCAATCCAAAAGCAGTTACAAACAACTTCCTTCACAGTACAGAGTAATAACATAAGAAACGAAAATCATGGAGTATGGAATTGTATTACAATAAATCAAATAAATAAACAAATGCAATTGTACATTCCGTACTGCAAGGATGTACACGAAGGTGCAACATGGGCAAAAACAATGACTAGAGATAGCAAAAAGATAGAATTAAAGTTGCACAGTACCTCTGATGAATCATCTGATATGCACGCTGCAACTGAAGCCCATGGTAGCAAGTGAATATCATATTCTTTGGATGCTGTTGCAGCAAAAGAACCAATTCTGCTAGATGATGATGCCATTGTCTGAACTATGTAAAACTTGTCTGTTTTTCGTTTAGTTTGGCTTCCATTTACAGACTCACTCAAGAATTCCAGAGTAAATGCATCCATCTCCCTATCTCCAGAAATAGATGTCTTTGACTTTGACAATCTGAGAACTGCTTGCCGATGCGACACAGTATCATCATTTGGTGAGCTCACAGTACATGAATAAAGTTTTTTAGGCTCTAGATCTCCATCATCCCATGTGTACATCTCAATAGACAATACACATTTAAGAAAGAGCAAAGAGAAAACACCTTCTTCGAAAAGTTGATCAAACATCAAAGAAATGTCGTCTTCAAAATAGGCTTGCCTTGAAAGCCTACTAGTAGCTGCCTGCTCTGGGTTTCTCAAAGGGAAACGGAATAAAGTACCATGAAAAGGACTTTTCATGTCACATCCAAAAGCACAATAAGGAAGAAACTGATCCTTATACTGAGACAGAGCTGAAGAACCAACAAAATCAATTCTCTTCCCTGGGTTGGCTGCAGAAATATTTGGAAGATAAGCACCTTGAGGATCAAACATAACCACGAATTTTCCACTCACAAAAGAAGGTATATCAGTCAAATGGTATACCGAATTAAACCCAACCCTATAATATCAAAAGCCAACAAAATTTTATCAGAAAACGAAGGAGGAGCTATTAGAGCAAATAAACGAAGAAAAAGTGAGTAAAATTCAGAGATAATGAATCGAAATTTACCCAAATCGACCAGTCTTCCAAGCTTGACCGTGTTTGCCACTCCCACCAATCCTGGAGATACTAACGAAATCCTCCTCGGTGAAAACAGCATCATTGTAGGCCAAGAGAGAAGGACCTTGCCACTGGGCTAAAGAGTTCGATAGCAGAGAGTCCGACCTGTGAACCCGGCGGTCAAGACAGAGGCGGACTCGGGTAGCTCCGGCGTCATCAGCATTCTGTATAAGCTCTTTGAGCACGGTGGTTCCTTCCGGGTAGTTCAACAAAACCTCCCGAATCCGTCGGGTCAAATCCACCTTTTGCCCAAAATCTTCGAGAAGAAGTGAATCCATCTTCGATTAACGTTTCTCTATTTCAGAAAGGTCATAGCCCCATTAGTTGAAGAAGACGAGATTTGAGCCTGAGGTCGGTTTTGATCTCGACGCACCGACTTGGAAAAAAAAACATCCAAATTCCAAAGTGCTCGAGGAAAAGTTTTTACTTCAAAGGAAATTCCAGAATTGTGACTAAATAATGGTGTCATTAATGTGAACCAAATTAGTCATGTAAATTTAAGAATGAATATGAAAAGACTGGGCCTTGCCCCTATAATGGGCTTCTTCTTAATGGGTTCCTTATATATGTGTTTTAAAAACTGGGCCTTGCCCCTACTTTTTTTCTTTCTCATATTCTACAGATCTCATGAGTGTGTTAATTCCGCAATTTTAGTTCTTTCTTCTTTGTCAACTGGATTTGAGGAATGGTACATACCAAAGCCTATGTTGTTACAATAAGCGAGAGTTATCTTGAGAGGACAATGAAGGTAAAGCAAACATATTTCACAACCAACAAGTTTTTGCAATTGCGTTAGACCAAGCCTCTTCTAATATTAGATTTACAAATCTAATTCCTCAGTTAGGTGATTATTTTGGTTAGTCTTTAAACCAAAAAAAAAAAATTCAGAAAAAGCGGAACATACGAAGTAATGATGTCTTAACCCAATGAATCTAAAGCAAGTTGGCCTCTAATAACTAGTCAATATTAGAGGTCAACTTAAAACACTTTTAAAGAACTAATCTAAAAGAGAACTAGCCAATATACAAAAATACGGAATCTATAACTAAAATCATATGAAACATAACTTATCAATTCGGCTTCACAAGAGCTCATCTAAGACATTATTATTACGACCGAATTGAAACCGCTTTCCACTAAATCCTGAACTATAGACAACCAATTTGTCTAGTGTTCTTGACTTTTCCATCAAAAGTTCCATCAACGAAGCTACAAGTTGCCGCTCCTTAAAGTTACGCGGCCTGGTCGGGAAAACCGCCACTTCCACATCCAAGTTCCACTCATGCGACTCCAAGTAACGGTTAACACATTCATCCTGCAAAAGAGAAAAAACAAAAAGATTTCATCTTGAAAACTAGAACCCTTTAAAAAAAAAAAAAAATTAAAGTAAGTGTCAATATTTCAAATTTCTCCAACATAGATTAACCAACGAAAAGTAAAGAACAGGATAATAAAATAGGTTAATGGTAAAAACATACCAGTACGGTACTACACGTAATTGTGTAAAATGTTATCTTCTTTAATCCAGGTGAGCTTTGTACCAGCCTTTCTATACCAGGAACCACAGATCGTAAAAGCTTTGTTTCAAGAATCAAATTTTCGACCTTGAGCGTCGGGAGAGGAACAAAGGAGAGTTCAGAAAGAGATAAAATCTAACAAAAGATTGACAAAAACAAAGATATATAGTCAGTCAATACCATAAACACTAACACAGAAAACCAGACTACATGTTCGGGTCAAGTTCTAAGCAAACAAATTTTGTTTTGTTACTAAAACATAATATACGAGCTTGACACAAGAATGTCACTAGCACAAAATGTACTAACGTCAACATTAGGCTACATGTTCCGGTTTACGCCAAAGAAAACCATTTTTTTAATCAAAATCATAGAACCCAAATTGGTGACACAAGAACGACTTAGCACAAATCATTGAGCTACACGTTCTTTTCAAACCCTAAGCAAAGCATAAAGGTTCAATTTTTTTTTTCACTTAATCACTAATGCAACCAACCAATATTCACTATGCAAACCAACTCATCAAGATAGTTCTACGCAATAAAGAGTTAAAAGAATGCAAGAATGGCAACATACATGAAGAAAGTCCATCCCAACAGTAAGTTTCTCCACGTTTTGCAACTTTTCAAGCATATCTTGCACCATGACTTGAAGAGAACCAGTCTCTGAGAAATCAGCTTCAGACCACTTCGTCGTACAAAAGAAATGGCAAATGTCTAAGTCAGCTTCAATTACAGAAGAAACAGCAACCAAAGTACATTGTGTCTCAGAGTTTCTCAATCTCAAATAACGGATACATGGAGCCATAATCTGCATTGGTTTCTGAAACCAAGGGCTACAATCTATATCCAATCTTGTCAATCGGTGCGATTTACTCAAATCAAGATACTGAAACGAACCACAATACTTTAATCTCAAGCTTTCTAGCATTGGACAACCAGAGATAATTTTAACTAAAGTTTCATCGGAGAATCGAACGTGTCTCAAAGACAAGCTCTTTAGCGATGTCCAAGACACAGTGGTGCATTTGAGAATCATACTAAGATCATTAAAGAATACGTGTACAGTGAGTTGCTTTAAAGAAGGATTGTTGAAGAAGCAATCTGGGAAACTGTAATCCGTAATAAGAATTTGATCAAACTTCAAAGTAAGCTTCTCCACGTTGTGAGACACTGCAAACTCGATCATGCTATTAACAAGGTTAGTTCTTTCCGCTAAGACGGTTTTGAGACGGAAAATCATGATTTTGTCGGCCGAGTAATTAAATAGGGTTTTGTTTATCGATTCACTGGATGCGTAAACCCTTTCAAAGAAGAGACAAGGTGATCGGGACCATACATGCGTCCATCTTTTGGACAAGACAGAAGTTCTGATGGCCAAGTCGGTGGGAATAAAGGAGAGGATATGGTGGAGGATCTCGTCTGGTAGAGCGCTGATGAGATCGAGACCTTCGATTGAAAAATCTCTTGCTCGTTTGACTTTTTGGTGAACATCGGAAGCGGGAGTTCCTAGGGTTTTTCTCTCGGCAGTTGTCTAACACCTCAATCGCTCCACTAGCGTGTACTCAAACAAGGCTAATTTGTGTTTGTTTTTACATTTCAACATGATCTGTGTTTGTGTCGTTGATCCGTGTTTTTTTTTTTCTATAATAAAGATGAATCATCTTTGGTAATGATACATAATATGTTTCTGTCTAAAAACCTTATAATACATATATACTTAAACAATGGCTATTGTTTATCACACAATTAAGACATTAATGTTGTGAGAAGCAGTTGGATACATATTTAACATGTCTTTGCTTAATCATTATAGAGACATTGTTGTTGTTGTGAGAAATTGTTGTAGCCATTTCAAGAAGCTCTTCAAGACCTGATGCATTAAGATAACCAACCAAGAGTACAACCATTGTTTCAAGACTCGTGTTTTTCAGTAAAAGTTCCATAAACGAAGCCACGAGATTGGAACCCGCGTGTTTACCAACTAACATCGAAATAGTGCGTCTTACGATTTCCACCAACCACCATTGTCTCTGTTGATTCGAGCTTTGTAAACGTAAGTAATTGTTGAAATCATTTACTCAATTTTAAGATTGTTTCTGAAACTTTAACTGAAAAATATTTTTTATTTTATGTGTCAATTAAATAACAAATTGAAATTTTGCAGTAGATCTTCTGTGAAAGAAAAACGTCAAAAGAATATATCCTCACTTTTCTTTCTGTATTAAATCTATTTGCGCTTTTTTTCTTCCACATTTTCGTCTCATAGTAGCTAGAAATTACAACACTACATTGAACTATTTTTTCTTCAAAATAAATTTTGTCCCGTATGTAGTAGTACATGCCTAATACTAGTTTAGATATAATTCTTCATTAAAAAACGGAAACGGTTAGAATGGCTATCCCTAAATCTACGGACAACAAAGCTTTTTGACGTTGAGGACTTTGAGAGCTGTTACTTTTGTTTTATTTTGAAATATTGGTTTTGAAAAAAATTGGCTTTAAAAAAAGAGGTTGTGACTTTTAAAGAAATAAAAGTCATGTTTTCTTGGCTTTTAAAAAAAAAACCTCAAGAGAAAAAAAATAAGAAAGTTACACCTTGAATATTGTTAGGAAATTTTAAGAATTTGAAAATTTTCAAAGTGTGATTGGATGAAAATGACTTTGAAGAACAATTTTTGGGTTCACCAATTTATGTTTAAGTGTAATAATAGATGGCACACTCTTATTAGTTATTAGATGAGGGGTGAATATAAAGGTTGAACCCAAGAATTGTTCCTTTAGAAAATAAAAATAAAAGTCTCAACTCTCTAAGCCTACCAATCGGTCCCTTGATGAATATATTTGACGAGGTTGATTTCTTTCCTCATGAGGTTTAGATCTTTGTCTTCTTGAATCTACATGAGTATCATTTTTTGTTTACCAATTTCGTTTTTACTCTTCTTCATGCTGGAAAATAAACATTGCAAATAGGGAAGTTAGTTTAATATAATCGAAAATCATTTATTAGAATAAGGAAACTAACATTAAAAATAAAAATAAAAGAGTATTGTATTGAAAAAAATAACCAACGAACCTTATTAGAATAAATAAAAAATTTGAAGACAAAGAGTAGATCGGCCATGCTAAGAATCAATTGCTAGTGGTATGTATTTATTTTTAGTGAAGGTTGTGATATTTATTCTTAAGACAATTTGGCTGTTGAAGTGTATGTTACATTTATGTAGAGATGAAAATTGTGGCCGAGAATTTATGATGATTTCGGCGATGGTTGATTTCTTTCATCATGAGGTTAGATTTTGTCTTCTTGAATCTCCATGTGTATTGTTTTTTTACCAATTTCATTTTTGCTCTTCTTCATGATGGAAATAAAAATTGAAAATAGAAAACTTAGTCCAATATCATTTATTAAAAAAACATCCCATGCCATACACGTACCTTGTTCCAACTACAAAGAAGAATATATAAAGAAAAGCTGAGGGGGACAAAAAAAACAAAGAACACGTTTGAGAGAAAAAGTAAAGTAAAAGAAAAAAGAAAAGAAAAAGATGAGTTTGATTTACTTTTTGCTGCTGCTTGTTTCAAGTACCGTTGCAAGTAACTGTGTAGACAAATGTGGAGACGTTTTGATACAATATCCCTTTGGAATAGGAGATGGTTGCTATCACAACGCATGGTATGAGGTCCAATGTAAGAATTCTACATCTGATCCTAAGTTCATTGCTTTTCTTCCAAAGATCAAGAAGGAAGTTGTCCAAATCGATCTTCCGAGGCGATTACGTTACGAAGACGGGGACAGACTTCCTTCTGGGTCACTCCGAATCAAAACAGGCATAACTTCAATGGGATGTTCAGAGCGCAAGGGAGGAAACTTGGAAGAGATCTTGGATGTTACGGGAAGTCCTTTTTACATCAGCGGCAATAACAGTCTTGTGGTTCTCGGGTGCAATAGCAAGGCTACATTGAAGCATGTCACTCCAAGAATTGTGGGATGCGTATCGACTTGTGATAAGTTTACGGACATATTGCCGTCATCTAATCCAAGTTGCAATGGCTTTGGATGTTGCAATGCAACGATACCGGAAAATAGCCAAGTAATTGGTGTAATATTGGATAAGGCCAATGCTAGCAGAACAAAAGGAGGGTGCGAAGTCGCATACTTAACTGATAAATTTGAAGAATCCCACGAGCGGCTCGAAGAACCTGAAAAGGTTCATGAGAGAAACGATACTGTTCTCCAGCTAGACTGGCGACTTCACACGACAAATCTTTCATATCAAAACTCCTTACGGTGTCTCGACTACCAGCCACATCCTGACGACTTTGTACCTAGGCCTTGCATATGCATCACGGAGCTGGCCACTGATGAGATTAACTGGGTGATGTGTGCGTGCAATCATGGATTCGAAGGTAACCCATTTGCTCCTGATAAATGCCAAGGTAAGTACGTGGAACTCTACAATCACATTTTTTAGGTAAAAACAAATAACATCAGTACTTATTACATAACTTTCTTTTTTTTTCATAGATATTGATGAGTGTGCAGGATTTAAGAAAGATGGACATGACGAGTTGTGTAAAAGCGGAACAACTTGTACAAACCTCCCCGGAAATTACCAATGCGTCGCCAAGAAAGACAGAACCTATCTAATCTATATAGGTAAACTTCACTTTTTCTCTCAGTAAAATAATAATTTCTCTATAAAATTCACTTACTTTTTTCCTTTACTAGAACATCACCTTCTTCTTTTTTTGATTAGAGGTATTATAACTAGAACATCACAAACAAATTCATTTTTCGTAATATTTTTATAATTTTGAAAATCAACAGCATGATTAATAATTGATTAATCGTAATCTATATATTTAGCTTTTTTTAAGATTATCACTGATATTAAAATTTAAACTTTTGTCAATGAAAACTTTATTATTAATTAATGTTTGGTTGGAAATTTTTATTATTATTATTTTCCGATTGCTTAAATTATTATATTATAATTTTTTTCTCTTTTGTATGTTTTAAATCAATTACTCTTTCTATCATGACGACACCATAATCATTTGAAATTAATATAGAAATTTTATAATATGAAACTATTTTTTAAAATTTAAACTAATAAAAACTGCCATGATTAGTAAAAACTGACTAATCCTAAACTTTAATTTTTTTTTGTGGGAAATAAGTCAGATATAATAGTTGGTTTTTCAATAATAACAGTTTTTCAAAATTAAAATAAAACATATTAAAAATAAGCAAAAAAAATTTATAATAAAATTATATATAATTTTTTTATAAAACGTGTATTTTTATAAAAACCGATTATATATATATATATAAGACATAAGAAAAATAATAAAATTTATAAATACATAAACTAATAAAAACGTTTTTAGAACATAATAAAATAAAAAAAATGTTTTATATAATGCATAAAAAAAATTCAAATCATTTATAATAAATAATTTTAAAACCTTTCATATAAGTTAAAATATATTCAAACTTAAAAATACTAAAAATATGAAAATTTCGTAAACCTTGATATTTTAACAAATTCAAGGCTAAAACTACACAATCTAACTCTATCAACCTGTATTCTAACATTCCAAAGCTCATATTCAACAAGTTCAACAAGCTATAACTTAACAATATAATCTATTTAGAAAGTTAAACTATCATACTTTTCTCATTTATAGATATATAAAATTTTGTATATGTATTACTATATTTTACTATCTTTGTTTTGTTTGAAATACATTAGGCTTTCTGACTATATATAATTATTTAAAATGTTTTTATGAATTTTATATTATGACTTTTGAACAACTAACTTTCATAAACTAAAAAAAAAGATCGGTAATGGAAATTTATAAACTTTTAATGAGAAGTCTTTTTCTTTTCTCACTATATATCCGATATATCTTACTATTAAATAATTTTTATTTTAATCCAATTTTTTTTCATGAAAAATAGTTGCACATAATTAAAAGTGATTTATGTTTCGTTAAGGATTTTTTACTATGTAGAAAATTTTATTTATCACATTCTCCGTAAATGCATTTACAATTTTTTTCTCTCTCTGTTACAAAACAAATTAAAAGTGGCATTTCCTTCTAATTTAGTGTACAGTTTCCCACAGATATTTTCGTAAAATATCTTGAACTTTTTATGAAAGCGTAGATGCAGTTCTTTTTCTTTCTTTTTTTTCTTGTTTACCTTTCTCTATGTTAAATATAAGACCAAACGAACCACATTTTACTAAAATATACACATTTTATTATAGATATATACGTATATATAGTCGATAATTTTTGTGATCGATTAACATATTCAATACTATCTTAGATTTATTATTTAACATTTGTGACACAAACAAAACCAGTTAAATAATAATAAAGTGCAATATAAAACCATCAAACATATTATACTTTTTCTATGAACTAAGTCTCTTATGAGTTTTTATGTTTATGATTTAAATTATGATATAATTAATTTTCAAACTATTTTTAGTAAGTCAATATATAGGTTCATATCAAATTTTAAAGTTTGAAATTACGAAACTAAATGTAAAATATGATGTATGGGAATAATAAGGTGTCACGAGAAAAACATACTCTCTCCCTTAATTAATATTGTGATGTTATGTTCTTGTAATAATTGATGGATTTTGTAGGGATTAGTATTGGTCTCGGCGTGGTGATGGTAGGTTTATGCATCTGGTTATACAGATTGATTAAGAAGCATAGAAAGAGGAACCTCAGGAAAAAGTTCTTTAAACGAAACGGAGGTCTCTTGTTGGAACAAGAGCTAACTTCAAAACAAGGATGTGTAGAGAAGACAATATTGTTCGGGTCCAAAGAACTGGAGAAAGCTACTGAGAAGTTCAGTTCAAGTAGGGTCCTTGGACATGGCGGGCAAGGGACAGTTTTTAAAGGCATGCTCGGTGATGGTCGTATCGTAGCCGTGAAGCAGTCCATAGTTGTGGACGAAGCGAAGCTGGGAGAATTCATTAACGAGCTGGTGATTCTCTCTCAAATCAACCACCGAAACATCGTGAAATTACTTGGATGTTGCCTCGAAACGGAGGTACCTCTACTAGTTTACGAGTTCATCTCCAACGGCAACTTGTCGGAGCATCTTCATAATGAGATGGATGATGAGACGGTTACTTCTTGGGAAATGCGTCTCAAAATTGCGATAGACGTGGCCGGAGCTCTTTCCTACCTACATTCAGCTGCGACTTCTCCGATTTACCACAGGGATATTAAATCAACCAACATTATGTTGGATGACAAGTTTCGAGCAAAGCTGTCTGACTTCGGAACATCGAGAACCGTAACCGAGGACCAGACACATCTCACAACAGTGGTTTTAGGGACGGCGGGATATGTCGATCCTGAGTACTACCAGTCCAGCCATTTCACGGAGAAGAGTGACGTCTACAGTTTCGGCGTCGTCCTCGCAGAGCTCATCACCGGAGAGAAACCATTCTCCTTACAGCGGTCTTCAGAAAATAGGACTCTCGCAACTTTGTTCCTCCGTGCAATGAAAGAGAACAGGCTTAACGATATCGTTGATTCTCGAATCAGAGATGGCTGCAAGCTAGATCAAGTTACAGCGATGGAAAATATTGCCAATACCTGTCTGCATCTAAAGGGGGAGAGGCGACCCACCATGAGAGAAGTCTCAATGGAGTTGGAGATGATTTGCTCTGGAAGTCCACAACAAGAGTTCCACGACATGGTAACGGATGAACAGGACGAAATTGTAGAGCTTCAGTAGCACGTATGACAAAAAGGGACAAGAGGTCTATCGAATAATGGATTTGGTTGTTTAGTTATTCTTATGCATTTACTTTTGAGTTGTTAGCAAATCTTATGGTATTGTGTTATGGATATTGTGTAAGACTTAGTCACTACCCACATCTTTCTATTATTAAAACTACGCATTGCTTGAAGACGTTTTACCCGGATCAGTTTTTTTTTTTTTTTTTTCTATGATAAATAATGATGAATGAATGTATTCAAAAGAAAGAGATGAAATATTTTGAAATACTGATGATGTACATAAAATGTTTTTGTGTCTAAAAAACCTTATTATACATAAAACATAAAATGTTTCCATGTTACTTCTTCTGTACGTAACCTTTCGATTTCTAGCATTGTCGCTGTTGATTCGAGCTTTGTAAACGTAAGTAATTGTTGAGATGCCTTTCCTGTTAAACTGAGGGAAAAAAAAAAAAAAATCATCATTATGCTATATAACTAAAATCATTCGACAGTGGCTAAACAAACATGAAGAAAGGTAGCTCCAAAAGTAAGCTCCTCTACGTTCTGCAACTTCTCTAGCACGAGGATCACGAAACTCCAAAGACAAAGTCTCGGGGTTGCGAGATTTCGCGAAATCGATGAAGTTATTTAACAGAGAGAATTGATTTTAAATTTCCCTAGCTCAATTTTATTTGCTTATATACTAAGAAATGAAATCACAATAGCCAATGTGTGCTAGCTACAACAGCCATAAGATCTACAACCATAGACTCCTCTGTTTCCATCTTTAATGGTGTTTATTTATGTTAATGAAGGAATCACTTTTTCGAACAAGAAAAAAAAGATAGGGGGACGAGTCAGTATCATTTATTATTATTATACCAATTGAAACTTCCAAATTCTATTAAATACCTACACGTTAGGGGGACGAGTCAGTATCATTTATTATTATTATACCAATTGAAACTTCCAAATTCTATTAAATACCTACACGTTAGGGGGACGAGTCAGTATCATTTATTATTATTATACCAATTGAAACTTCCAAATTCTATTAAATACCTACACGTTATGGGTTTCCAATCCAATCTAATCCAGTGATCGTCATGCCTAAAACACTTATACCAAAATACACATGCACATGCAATATGAATTTCCTAAATTTATATGCTAAAATTTACACAAATAAGATACCTACATATAAAAGAATGCACGTACTAAGTCTCTATTACTAGTACAAATGAGAGCCCTAAGAACGTCAAAATCTGGACTCATCATTAAGTTAGTTTCTCTTTATCACTATGTTATATATTTATCCTGTACAAAGCATATGGTGCTTGGTGGTATAAGGTTTGTGTATCCACAAGTGGTTGTGTCTGAGTGTTTAGTGGATCATTTAGGCAGATTTAACCGTCCTCACTAAGTAACAAGACTCCTTCTATTTGCGATAGTGATGCAATTGTGTTTTTTTTTGGAGCATCGTTTGTTTCAAAGTTTTTTTTCAGTATTTTTATAACGATTTAAGTCATACCTAAATTAAACATATGATTCTTGGTCATAACTAAAATTTGTTGGATTTTGTTTGAAATTTTGTTTTCAAACCTTAAACTCAACCGACCCGGTTGGGAAGCCTGAATTTGGAGGGTTATAGAACTGGTAAGGTTATTTTTATTTGGTTTGATCTTAGTGATCAATCTTACTTTTCTGTACTAAGTTCTCTAATGGTCAGAATTTTAGTTAGACATTGTTTATGTTTAAATTTAGCTAGAGTTATAAAAAGAATATTCAATAAATAGGTAAACCAAGAAATTTTACCTCTCAAATTTCTTTTATAAATACTTAACTTTGATGCCCTTGATTCATATTACTCCAAAGATACTTTAGATTCAAAAAATGAATTATCTCTCAATTTTCATGTTAGTTATTGTTATATGTTTTAGATTGAATGAAGTAAGAAATTGCACATTTACTCTAGAAATTCGAAATGGACTCAGTCATGGTCGAACTCTCGAAATTTATTATAGAAAAAATCCCAAATATTCTCCAAACACCCGAAAGATTTTGAAAATCCATGAGAGACTCAAGGACATATACGCCACAGTAACATCTACGACGGCCAGAGTGAAATGTTATTTGACACCAGGGCATAAAACAGATCATTTCTATTATCTGGATGTATCCTTACAAGCTGTTCATCCATGTACAAATATGAACAAGACATGGATTCCCAAAGATGATGGGATTTACTATCAAGATGATGTAAGAAAACCACCTAAGCGTCTGAAGGCATGGGATACACAAGGTGGATTTGGGAATTAATGTGTCTTTCTTCCTTTCTTTTTGGGTATAATTACTTATTTTCTAAAATAATCAGTTTTATTTTTGTGCTTGCTTGTTAAGCCAAATTATCATTCTACCTTAGCATTAGAGTATACAAAATACTCAAATAAAATATGACTTTATTTAATATCTATGTAACCTTGTCAATTTTTTTAATTTTCTAAAATATCATATTTTAAATTTCAGCATATATTCAATATCGTAATAATTCAAATCATATTTAAAGAGAAATCTAAATACTAAATTGGAGAAATAGAACTCAAACAAAGTGTTAGAGTAAAAGTCGTTCTTATAGTCGTTACAGATAATATGACGTTACAGATAATATGACAACAATTTAGGTGTATCTCTTATCGTTATATATAATATAGTTTAGACGAATCACTTAGCGTTACGTATAAGAAAATTATAAAAAAAATTTTAGGATCATACTCTACCATTCATATGGTACCTAATTTATGATTAAGTGGGAACTCATATATCTCTATATATAGAGTCACCCAACCCTTTTAATAAAAAATTGGATGTTATAATTTAAGTATTCCCTCTTTTTACTTACTAAGTCTATATCTATGCAACGTCAAAAAAATGTAAATGAGTGCGGAAAACAATCTAACTTATTTAAAAATATATTTAAATCTAAAAGTTATCTTAGATATATAAAAATATTCAGTTAACTTATATATATAATAAATTTTAAATGACCATATAATTTACTGAATTTTTGTTAAAAACAAAATAAATGGATCAACTTTGTAATTTTAATTATAAAACGTAAGATTACTATTAAAAATTAATAGTTTAGTAGGGTAGAATATACGGGGTCACGTCAAAATAAGTTTCTTATAACTTTGATCATGGGGAAAGTCTCTTGTGAAATAAAAAACCGCATAAGAGATTAGAACCATCATGTTTTCCGGAAACTCTCTGGTACTCAAGTGAAAATAAATAAAAAGGACACGAGACTTTCAAAGATTGGAAACCAGAAGATAATGAAAAACACAACCAGAACCTGATGGACCACTTTCCTTAATTGGACATAAAGAGGGTTATTGGACTGAATCTACTAGTGTAGTGGAATATGCTGGTATGGGCCACTGCAGTTTGGCTCTCCAGTGATATGAGCTCTTGAGCTAAGGTGGCTCGAGCCTAGGCCACTTTTTTCGTTTCTTGTGTTGTGGCTTTATGTTTGGTTAGATTTTCAATTTGAATGGTTTGGTGGTTTCTCTTTCAGATCCAGATCCTTGTGCCCTCTAGCATCTCCATGGCTGAGCTTGGTTCCAATGACCTCCCTCTTCTAGTTGGCACCACAATCTCCCCTTTCTTTCATCTCTCCTTTCTCAAATCTACTTTCTCTATTTCACTAAATATCATATAAGTATCGACATAACGTGCTGACAAAAAGAAAATTGAATGTAATATACTGATAGGAAACTATGTAGGGACAAGGTCGTTATCATTTATTATGATACCACTTTGAAAATTGCAACTTCTAATGACTACATATATATAATGTAAAATAAACAAAAAAAAATGACTAACTATAAAACAAGACTCATTGGTACACTACACACTATCACAATGAGATATGAACATGTGACTATTTGGTGTATATAAGTATGTAACAAACAAAAATGTTTACATCATTTTCAATTTCCTTTTCCGCATCTATTTCACAACTCTAATAAAAAAAATATCGTAATAAGGAATGGTTTTTTCTAAAAAATGATACAAAATAATAGTTAAATAAATTTTTTAATTATAAATTAGAACGCGTTTTTAGTTCTGTAATTAGAGTATATGGGTTGAGTAAATCCATTCAAATCAATAGTATTGTACCGTACATGAATTACTTAAACTTTTCAGGTAATAATAACAACTAAATTATATACCGCACCAAGTGCCGATATTATATATTTTTATTAATGCGTAGTTATAATTTGATATTTAAAATCATTTATTTTTATTAAGTTAAAATATTTTTAAAAAAATTCTATCTAATTATGGGATATCATGTTATTAAAGTATATTAAAATTATAAAATTTGTATTGAATTAAGGGGGAATTACAAAATTATACCTCTTTTAAATTATAAACTATAACCTAACCCCTATTCAACAGATTTGCAAAGAGTAATTCCCTTTTGTCCTTTTGAGAAAATTCTATTTACGAACATACCATTATAATTTGTTTATTTCTTTTTTTTGGGACGAAAATGACATGAAAGTAAATAAGAGAATTCAATAATTACGATGATACCATTGTCTTCAATTTCGCCACCCACCATTAACAACCACTTTCAAGTTCTAAATGCTTCACTCCACCGGTTTTTAAGCTTGCATTAAACGCAGAACAACCCTGAACCCATCAACTATCTTATTCTCTCCAAAATCTCTACCAAAAAGCATTGAGAATCACGTTTTTAGAAAACGACGACTTGTAGATCTGGTGAGTTGCCGTCATAGGTGGTTACAGGTGGTCAAAAGGAAACAGTGCGGTGGCAGACGAAACTTATCGTCCCTAGACGCCGTCCACGACGAGGTCAAGACGCCTCTTAGGTGAATTTTCGATCTGAATCTGAGTTTCAACGCGCTTGCGGACGATGCTCGACGCCTGTTCGGTACTTGGGGGGTCATGTTAGCATTTGAAAAGCATTTGACTTTTTAAGTGTAGACGTTCTAGGAAACCTGCTTTGTATTAAAAAAAGGGCGGGTTAGATTAGGATTTGACCAAAAAAATAGTCTTACGTTGTGTAGACATCCGTACAAGTCTGCTTGACGTGGGTGTTAGTATAGGAGTTAAAATATTGATTAGGTTTGACCTAATCGCTGCAGACCTCGAATGTGATTTCCTTATTTAAATCAGGGTTGTTTTAACAATTGCAAAAAAATGGCAATTACAAAGGAGATCTATAACGAAGTCTGCCCTTGAAAATATGAGTTATTTGAAGCAATTGTCGAAATCTGTTTTGAAGTAAACTACAGTCATAGTCTCCAAAAAAATAAAAAGGAGTATATTATAGAAATTGGAAAAATGTAGATTTAAGTAAAAGTCTGCAGTCAAAGAGTCAACAATTTTTCAATTGCTCATCTAACACCTATTTTTCAATGGAGACTACAATTGTAATCTGCCAGAAAGTGTAGACTATAATATATGTTTGTTCGAAAGTCAAATTTTTTGGTAAATGCAAAAATAACCCCCTAAGACAATCAGGCTTGCGTCCTCTAATCCAACATCAACATCCTTGCAACCTAAGACAATCATGCTTGCGTCCTATAATCCGACGACACTCTTTGCGAAGCCTTCATCCAACCCATGCATGAGGAGCCTTCTTTTGATTGATATATTATTACTCTGCGTTTCCAATAAAAAAAAAACATTTAGTCAATCGTAACTAAATAACTCACAATAGAGTAAATCAAGTCAAACGATATTTTATAAAAACGAAATACCTTTTCTAAAAAAAACATAAATGGATGGAGCCACTTAGCCTTTTATTCCCGAGAACTTGACAGTGTGGTTACATCGTTCTTCTAGGAGTACCGGAGATAAAATGGTAAAAGAAAAACTGCTATTTGGTCTGACACTACAATGGTATGGGAATAGGGGTAGGCATATTTTTCGAAACCCGAACCCGGGTCCAATCCGAAAATTGTGCGGTTAGATATGTCTTGGAAGATCTTCAAGTTATTAAAAGATGACGTTAAGATTTTGGCGAACTAAAAAAAATAAAAAAAAACTATTCTCTAAAGATATTATGAGAAGATTTGGAAAGATTTAGTTCGAAAGAAAATGATTTAATTTTGTAATCTTTTCACATATATGGGTGGGTGTAATCATTTTTAGGTTATTGATTTTTTGGGGGTTTTGAGTGAAAAAAAAAAAAAATGTTTTTAGAGGAATTAGAAATCTATGTGACAATCTCTCGTAACACCAAAAAGCTATATGACAATGTTGGAAAGATTTATTTATAATCTTTTGTAAGATTAATTTCTACTTTATTAATTTTGAAGTTATATAATCATAAATTTTAAGTGAATTAATTGAGTATCTAATACGATAAAGCTCATATTTTTAATTGAATAATAATGGTAAGCTCATTTTCAAGTCATTTGGGGTTACCTTTTATATCGAAGATGTCAAAAATTGTGGATATTGAAGATAGGTAAACCTCTAATTTGGTCAAATTAAATATACAATAACATTAAAATGATTATCCGGATTTTTTTTAAAATTATTATATGTACAATATGTTTTTCCCATGAAGTACCAATTTTTGGCTTCCTACTACTTACTAATTAACCATTCTTTGTACAAAAGCCTTAGAAAAAAACAGAAGACAAAAAAAGAACAAAAAAAAGAGAGAGAAAACAAAGAGCTTCCTCCTTTAACAATCCACTCTTCATCTTCTCAACATCATCATCTCCTAAAAACTTCTGCTAATTTTTTTTTTTACAAGAAAAAAAAAAAAAAAACCTAACTTAAATTAAGAAAGATGAAAAGAACCTTGGCCTTCAGTTATTGCATAAATCAACTTCTCCTTCATCTTCTCCTGTAACAACAAAAACAAGAACAGAGCAAAGTCAGATTAATCCCGAGACCGTATTACAGAGAATAGAAAAAAAGATAAAGATAGAGAAATCACTTTGGAAGAATAAGGTGGAAGCTTTAGGTAATTCGCGCAAGTCATCACACTAGGCAAATCGGTTTCCGAAGAATCGCTTCCGTGCTGTGTTTTTCGCAAAACAAATTAAAAACAGAGCAAACACA
The DNA here is from genome assembly GCA_900116095.1 of Euclidium syriacum. Lineage (NCBI taxonomy): Eukaryota > Viridiplantae > Streptophyta > Magnoliopsida > Brassicales > Brassicaceae > Euclidium > Euclidium syriacum. The sequence goes on from FPAK01000007.1 coordinate 13,542,212, forward strand.
AAACAGAGCATACACAAATCCTTTTTGTTATACCTTGCGGACGATTGTTAGTTTTGGATTAAGAGACGCTAAACCACCAGGAGGTAACCGAGGAGATCCAGTAACGAATTGCAGAAACGAACGTTGTTGCTCTTTATCAAACTCATGAAGAATCTCCAACAAGTTTTCAACAGGTGGACTACTAGAAGTATATCCATGATCAAACTTAATATGATCCAACACTTGATTCACGTTAAAGAGATCACGTTCTCCACACAACATTGTTTCAACCTCTTCTTCATTGAACATCCCAAGATGTTGGATATCGAAAACCTGGTTAAATCCAGACCGAAACGCTTCCACTTGTTTTTGAATCCCGTTACCAACCGTTGCATCGACCATCGCCTTAATGTACTCGTCGAGGTTATCGGAATTTACTGTATCGTGATCGGAACCGGGACCGAGATCGTAATCTGTATAACCAGGAACCGCGAATTCAAGACAAAGATCTTCGATCTTCGTTCCGCGGAAACTTAAACCACCGCCTTCAACCTTTCTCCTACGCGATAATGCTTGTAACTCCATTAGTGTTCTACAAAGCTCAGGGTCAACGAAATGAATGTCGAATAAAGTCAACTCCTGCCCGAGGATTAGTTTATAGAAGGATCTGGAGAAAGGAAGGTCTAAAACTCGTCCGTCTTGTATAGCTTTTGCTACTACAGTTCCTAAAAGAAGAAATCTCTGCAACACACTTGGAAAAGCGATTGATGAAACAGACCAAGGACGTGGAAAGAGTTGGGCACGATCACTACTTCTCCACATACCAAGATCCGGATTCTGAAACTCTCTACTGACAAGTGTATAGAACTCGAGCGTTGGACCGAGACCGGTTCCGACTTCTTCGTTGTATTCAACCTCAACGACGACCTTTTGATTACCGTATAACTCCATCATTTTCTTAGCAGAATCGAGGATTTTGTCTCGGCAAGCTAAGAACTTCTTGCGAGGAATCGAACGTGAACCTTCGTTTGATGATGAACTGCTGGTAAGTGAAGCGAAAGCTGCGATTCGGAAGTATTTAGATTTGACTTCGAAACTAAACAGAAACGGGCATGAATCCATCAGATCGTTAAACCACGGTGGTAAACCGGAGGTGGACACAGCGAAAGAATCACGTAACTGTTGCTCTAGCTTCTCTGTAAGCTTACTGCTAACGAATTCAGAATACGCCACGGGTCTAACAACTTGTTCTACTCTCAGATCATCCAGATTCTCCAGCTTACCTTCACCGAAAGCGTGAATCTTTTCGAGTGAGATCAAGTGAAAGAGATATCTGTTCATGGCTTCTAGGCTCTTGAGGAGAAACATTATGTCGTACGAAGGTGGACTCGTTCCGTTGAGACGTAACGCGAGTCTATGAGCAAACAGGTACGACAAGAACGGTCGATACTCATCCATAGAAAGATTTTCATAAGAGGAAGCAGAAGGAGAATCCTCAAGTTGTGGAGCTCTTTCGTAAGTGATGTTATGTGGTCCACTCATCTTCGAACCGTTTTCGTTTTCTGATTTCAGCTTGTGCAAGAGAATCGCTTGGTATACAGTCAAAGACCGGTCTAGCTCGAACCCTTGTAGACGAAACAAAAGCCTCGGTATTGAATCATCCTCCATTTCAACACTCTTTTCTTCTCCTGGACCATTGTCTTCCTCTTGAGGACTATCAATCTCCATATGAGTTGAGCTTTCACCTTGACAAGATATCGAAGTTGACTGCAACTGAAAAGATTGAGACTCTATAGCTTCATCGTTTGCTTCAACAGAATCTAGAGGTTTTGAATTCACTCTAGGCCACATGTGTTGATCAACGGCATCCCAATAGCAAAGTGGATCAACAGTGACAAACTCTTGAGAGTAATCACCCAAACTAGTCTCACCTTCTGCTTTCACGAATCGAACTTTTAACGATGGATAAGTCGTGCAACTTCCATTCGGAATCGCCGCGTATGAGTTCCTCTGCTTCGCGAATTGGCTTAGCACAATTGGGAAGTTTTCTAAAGACGATAACGAGCTTTGAAGCTTCTGTATCAACACGGATGAAGTCGCCATGGCCATCGCCGCGTTGTCGTTTGACCAAAGCAATCTCGTGAACACTTTGAATCTCTTGCCGACAAACGATAAACATTGGGGATCGGAATCGCGAAGATAGAGTCCATTCGAAAGATAATTCGCGAGCGACTTCACAACACCACTCTCTGTAAATTCAAAAGTCGACACAGATTCTTTCCCATTCAGCCTTTCCTTGATTTGATTCCATATCGAGAAGAATCTCGCATCAACGGGTACATTCATCAAATCTCCAAGCGCTACAGACAAGTTCTTCAAATTCTGGAGAACATCTGTTAAACCTTTCTCGGAATCAAACACCTCAGGTCCAAAGAAACTCTCCTTGATACGTGTCGCGAGAACGTGAACAGAATCATTCTCAATCTTACACGCGGAAGAAGAAGAAACCGATCTCTCGAAATACTCGCACAAGCATTTCACAACCTCTTTCGTTGCAACAGGCTTTTCCGATGATGCTTGAACGAAACCAGAAACCGGATTCTGTAATTGCGCTCTATTGGAATTCAAAACCGCTTCGATCGCGAAAACAACGCCTTCTTTGATAAACGAATTCAAAAACGCATCTCTGTATTTCTCAAGTAGCACTTCAGCAACTTTTAGTGCTACTAAAACCACATGATGATCCTTCCTTGACAAAATCCCAGCCAAAACACTCGAAATGTTAGCGTCTTTCAATAACACGACGAGATCGCTCGAGTTACTCAAGCAAGTCAGTTTATGAATCGCTGATAAGCAACCATAAGAAACATATACATTAGCTCCAGAGTTAAGCACCTACAAAAAAACATTTATACATTAATCATCGCATTCACAAGAGAAAATTCAAGAATTGTGTATAGAAAATAAACCTGAATCAAAACAGGAAGCATGTCGGTTCCAAATTGTTGCAAGAGATCAGGCTGATTAACAAGAAAACTTCTTTTCTCCAATGCAAGGTGATTATCTTCAACAGGTGAAGCAGGAAGAAGCTCAATCACCAACTTCAAAACTTCATACATCTGATTAGAACATGAAGTGATGGGATGTGTTGAAGGAACCGAGTGAGAAGCGTCATACGTAGACATGATTTCTTTTAATCTATATCCAATGTTAAGCTCATATAACGTTCTGAATGCTAAAGTCGAACCACAAGATAGTTTCCGTAACAATCCAATCACACCCTGCCAAAATCCAAAACTCACTTCAAAAATGCAACCAATACCAAAGAGGAAGAAGGAGATTCTTACATTGTAAACCGGTTGAGATAACGTAGTGCGACTATTCAAGTTCAAAAGATGTGTGGACTGATGAATTAGTCCATGGTTACATAACTGATCCAACATTTCAGGTGATTTACTAACTTGATCTGCTATTTTCGTCAAACAAATCGCTACATTCTCAACCAACTGCAAAAATTTAAACATATTTTTTTAGCTCAAGATAAAATTTATCGAAAATGAGCAATCAATACTGACCTGTCGATCTTCGTATTTAAGAAGATTGCATAAAATCGGAACAGCATCCATGAAAGGAGAAGTAGACTGAGAAGGAAGCTTCCTACATACATTCACCACAGTAGAAATCGCAACTCTCTGTATACTTGTTGAGAAGAAATCGATAAACGAAAGCACAGCCATAATTGCTCCAGCATTTAAACAAGCTAATGGCTGATCTCGAGAGATTTTCTCTAGTGCTTGTAAACACTAAAAAGAAAACAAATTCAATTAGTCACTAAATTAAGCTTAAGAAAAGTACAAAATCTTTTAACCTGTTCAGCGACGTCAAGGTACTCGATTGTTAATAGTCTTTGACAAAGAGCAGGAATAGTCTCGTGTCTAACGAGGAAAGCAACAGATCGTGGATAAACATCGCACAAGTAAGTAATGGCACGAATCGCGAGAAGCATGATGTCAGCATTGGTCTCATGCTTAGATAATCTGACAAGCACTGGTGAAAGCTTATCAGCCATTTGAGTAGAAAGGGAATCTTCGGTACAAAAGGATAACACTTCGCAAAGGTGGGTAAGACCGGTTAACTGCAAGGAAGGATCGGTTTCTCCGGTTAAGCTTGATAATAGAGAATTCAATTTCTCTTGATCACTAGATGATCGATTTCTTTGATAATCTTGAAGATCTCTGTGTCTCGGTTCTACTACTTCTTCAGAATCATCATCATCGTCATCATCATCATCATCATCATCATCATCGCAAGATCCGTAATCCGAGTCTTGTTTATCTTCTTGTTCTTCTTCGTCTTGTTCGTGTTCTTGTTCTTGAGATGATTGACTCGATTGCGAAGCGGATGATGATGATGTATCCATATCAGCTTCTTCACCGTTTTCGCTACCACCATTAGTAGCTTGAGCTTGAACTGATGAATTAGATGTGCTTGGTCTAAAATCTTGTGAGTTACAAGCTCTTTTATCAGCAGGAAGCTCTTCAACAACCTCCATTCGTTTCTGTCCTCTGTTCTCCATCACTTAAATCAATCTGATTTTCAATATAATCAAGTAAATTATCAAAAACCCAGAAGAAACAATAAGATAAGAAACTGCAATCACTATCCCAAAATTAGGGTTTTTTTTAATGGAATTCTTATTTGACACCATCAAACACCAAAATCAATATAGAACACAGACGATAAAATCAAAAGCCAAGTATAAGGCTTCACTTACGAAAACCAAGCAAAAAAAAAGGAAAAAAAAATTATGTGTTAAACGATTGCAGATTTGAATGATCAAGTAAGAACAATACAAATTGAAGAAACGAAGATCATGATCGCAATTAAAATTGTGTAAAAAAAGTAAAAATTAAAATCTCTGGAATTTACCACACACCTTTTAAGTCGTCTTCTTCACCAGATTGACAGGAAGAAAGAAAAATCTATCGTCCTTTGATTTCGATAATTATTTTTAACCTTAAAATTCTCTTTCGGAGATTGAGAATCTAGGGTTTTAATCTCCAGAGGAAGAAGAAAATCACATAGATAGATATCAAAGAAAATTTATGTATATACTTTTTTTTTTTTCCCTGCTTATTTGCTAAGGACGCTGGGATTTGTTAATCAGAGTTATCCTCTGCGGATATGCACACGGGAATTACTGTGTACTACGGAAGGTTTGTTTTAGATCGGACGGTTTAAAATTAGTTGCAAGAAGATCCAAGGGACGTGGATTTTTTGTGTGTTCGTTTCGTTTCCGATTTTGGGATGCGATTAGTTAGCACCGCCTCACTTGGTTGACAAGTGTCATTATTAACAATCTTAAACCGTATATAATTACCCAAAGCTTTTTATTCATGTTTATGGTAGTATTGATTCATAAGCCTATTTAAGTCTTGTTTTGCCTTTTTATTTGGTCATTGAAAATTTAATTTTATTGTGTTAAAGTAAGAAAGTTAATGCTTTATTAAGTTGTTTACTTTTTTTAGGGTTCCGTATAGGAAGGTCTAATAATAACACGTCAAGTCATAAAACTAAACAATAAAATTACTTTTCGCCGACTAAATCTTAAGTGAATCAACATTTTTTTAAGAATAAAAAATCTTAAGTGAATCTATTGAGATTTGAGAAAATATTATATAAATCAGAAATTCAGAAAAATATGAGTAATTTAGATATTCAATATATTTAGTTGTTACTCAGAATTCCCATATATACACATAAAATCTTCCATAAAATATCCCAAGTAATTTCCTTGGAATTTATAGGGAAAGTGACGAAAGTTTTTATCTGACAAAAACTGCAATTACATGGAAAGTCGTGATTTACTACACTTTTTTCCGGAAGTTGAGATATATTATTTGCAATTAATAAAATCAAACAACATCTTACTTTGTTGACAAAAAGATCATTACTTTCTTAAGGCTCAAGAAAGATAATGAAAAAGTACACATCTGACAGGAACGGCATAGTTCTAGGCAATAGACAGGACAAGGCTTTATCAGGTGTACTAGTTTGGTTATAATTGGTTTTAACAATTTACATTAAGTTCGGTTTAAATACGGTTTAATTTCGGTTGAGTTCGGTTAAACTATCCAATGAACAAATTTTCGAAGCAAAAGCAGTAAAGATTGAAAAACATGATCATAATAAGTTCTTAAAAATCCTCTTACCAACTCAACAACATAAAACTTCATCAAAGTAATCCAAAAATAAATCCAAAGATCATGATAAAACAACAAGTAACCAAAATCTTTGCCTAAATTTGAGAAGAGAATTTGCGATGATGATGATGAAAACATTATCATGATGATTACTGACTTGCTCCGAGCCACTTGGTGAAGTTATCGAATTCGGTGTAGTCACTGTCTGAGATCATAGTCTGGTACCATGCCTTTCCTGCTGCTTTGATCGCTTGTGCTTCCTCCTAAAGATTAAACAAAACAGTTCAAGAACCAATTTCAAGATCCAAATCGTCAAAATCCGCTACTGGAAATGATGAACAAATTCTATATTCAAACTAAATCTATGACCAGATGAATCCAAAACTTTCAAAATTAATGGCAGTTATAGAGAAGAATGGAGTTTTACCTTAGTGACGACTTTCCTCTTCTTCTCGAGCTTCTCCTTCTTAGACTTAACTCTCTGAGCTTCAGCCAAAAGAGACATTCTCTTTGCAGTCTTAGCATAAGGATTCAACTTAAGCATCACATTAAGATTCTTCAATGGATTCTTCTTAAGAACAGCTCTCTTATCTTCTTTCTTAATCGGCTTCACAACACTTTGAACTTCATCAGAGTTAATAATCCTAGCGAGATCAGCATTAACCATTTTCGATCTAGGCAAAACGTAACCCTTCTTCTTCTCAGATGGTTTCTCAAAAGAACCATAGATCGACTCAAGCTTTTCAAAAGCAGACTTAGTCCAAATCACAAACCTACCAAGATGACCACCAGGAGCTAATTTCAACAAGTTAAGCCTCTCTATATGACAAAGCTCAACACCAGGAAGATTCCTAAACCCTTTCACAATCTTAGATCCTTCAGTTCCGTAAACAACAAGAGGACCTTTCCTAGAAATGTAACGACGGTTCCTCATTTTACCTTTACCAGGACGGATTCCGATACTGTTCTTCGCTTTCTCCGCATCGTCGTAAGCTCCGATCTGCTTCAAAACCTTAATCGCGGCGGAAGTCTTCTCCACGGCTTCAACGGAATCGCTGACGATGAGAGGCATCTCTGGAACATTCTCGATCTTGTGACCACGAGCTGTTACGAGCGCAGGAACAGCAGTAGCTGCAATCGCCGAAACAATCGCGTGTCTCTTCATGTTGACATTGACACGACGGTGCCATTTACGCCAGATCTTAGTCGGAGCGAACATACGACCACCACGACACATGTTTCCGTACGCTGCTTGACCGGCTCTGTGAGTTCCTCCTCCCGGGACACGAGGGATACGTGACACGGCTCTTCCGGTTCCCCATGATTCGGCGGAGGTTTGGTGACCGGCAAGTTTGGAGACTGCGTATGGCTGACGGCTGTTGTTGGAGATTTGGGCGTGGACGAAACTGACGATGTCTGGTCGAACTGGTGCGGTCATGACATCGGGTAATGAGATGGTGGTGGATTGATCGGTGGACATGTCACCGTCGAGTCCTTGGACGGTGACGAGAGGTCGTGCGGCGGCTGAGGCAACCATTTTGGTTCTTTGGAATAGAGTGTGCTCTTCTGTAAGATTTTAGGGTTTCTGGCGAGAACTTATACTAAATTGTGGAAGTATATACGGACCTAAAAAGCCCATAGGCCCAACTAAATAGAAAACTCAAAACATTTTAGAGTAGGTCATACCATTTTATCTGAATCTGAAACCCGAATCCGAAACCAAACCGAAAAATTCGAAAAAAATCTGAATCCGATTTTACTTAAATATCCGAATAGGTTCTATGAGGTTACATCCGAAGATCCGAAAAATCCGATCCGAATGGAACCTGAAATCCAAATCCAATTTTAGTTATATGTTTATCTCTGTTTAAAACAGTATTACTATGTGTGACATCTAAAACAGTATCTTATATAGTAAAAGAATAAGATTATAAGCTTTGTCACGTGTCATCACGAGAGTCCTCAAAAGACTTAATATGCCTAAAACACCCTTAATGAATTTGCAAACCCTAACATTAAATCCTATATAAATAATCGATTGCTACCATACCATGTTTCAAATCATTATTCCAAAAATTAAAGACAAATCATCGTTACACATGTTTGGTGGTTAGTTTACTGATTTCACCTATCTCTATCCTTGTGATTTCTCCTCATTATTCATACGTTTAATGTGTAATCTTAAGCTTTTTGTATCTTTTACATTTTGTAGATGACACAACTTCACACCATGTATTTGTATCTCTTTTTGAGCAAATTGAAGGTAATGATAATTTCTAAATTAGTTTCCGTATCTTTTGCTTAAGTTAACAAGAAATATGCGACTGTTATCCGGTAGCAACAGCCGTGAGATGCACGAATTACAACAATTCTCTCAATGGATTCTGGATATTGGAGATGAAAAAATCAATACACCAAACGAAGGAGAAGTTGATATTGATATGCCAGAGGAATTTCTCATAACATATTGTGATAAGCCAATTGAAGCGATCGTCAAAGAAATTTACGGTTCAACATTCATAACAGAGAGGAGATCAACGTTCTTTCAAGAGCGAGCCATTTTGAGTCCAAGAAATGCAGATGTTGAACAAATAAACGACTATATGTTGTTCTGCTTGTCAGGTATGTTTTTGTGATGAAGTTAATTTAAATATGTTTAATCACAAAGCATAATTTGATTCAAATAACAATCGTTTATTATATAATAGGGAAAGAGAAGAGATACCTCAGCTCCGATAGTATTGACACATCTGACAAAGGAAAATATGATGATATGGTCTATACCCCAGAGTTTATCAACAACATAAAGTTGTTCGGATTACCGAATCATGATTTGCGCTTAAAGATCGATACTCCGATAATGCTTTTACGAAATATTGATCCGAGAAGTGGTGTATGTAATGGTACTAGATTACTGGTAAGTCAAATGGTTAATCATGTGATAGAAGCCACTGTTATAACTGGAAAGAACGTCGGCGAAAGAGTTTTGATCCCAAGAATGTTCGTAACTCCTCAAGATGCAAAATTCTCATTCCGAATGAAGAGGAGGTAATTTCCAATAGCTCTAGCCTTTTCTATGACAATAAATAAGAGTCAAGGACATACATTGAAAAAAGTTGGTCTATTTCTTTCAAAATGAGTATTTTCTCATGGTCAACTTTACGTAGCACTCTCAAGGGTAACTTCAAAGAGTGGTTTGAAGATATTGATAACCGATCAAAAAGGAAAACCACAAAAAAAACTACAAACGTAGTCTACAATGAAGTTTTTGACCATTTCTAACTTTTCTTTCATTTTTCTCTCCGTTATTCTTTCTCTTTGTTCACTTTCTTAGTTTTAATGTTTATTCAACTTTTGTCGACTAAATCGTTGTCTCCGTTTTATGCTTTATTGGATATCATTGTGTTGAAAGATAAAAGAAAAAAAAACCACAAATGGTCACGATAACATCTTTTTAAAAAAATTTGAATTTCATATCAAAAATATTACTAAATCCGTAACTATGTCCGCATCCGCGGGCAAATCCCTAGTTACCATGTATGACATCTGTATTTTGACCTCTAACCTTAAAGATGGAGATACATGTAAGTATTAACTTTGGTGAAAGCATCATATCCGATGTAAAACTATATCGGACCAATCCATAGTAGAATCCAATATGGTTTGGGTTTCATGAGTTTTGGAAGTTTGGTTATTGACAAGAACAACAACAAAAAACGGCTCGATTGACAATGTACAATACAACATCTCTCACTTATGGGTTGAGTAAAATTTGGCTAGCTCTTAACATTTTGCTTTTGGTTAAATAGGATACATAACCAAACAGATCCAACAACAGAAAAACTACAAATTACAAAATTTCATTACCAAACAAATATCACAATTGGTAACCATTTTTCTACATATTGTATCTAACCAGTAACCGAACCGGTTCTGACCGAAACTGCCACATGTTTCCCTCTTGTTTAGTGACAGCTTCATAGTTATGTTCTTCTCTCAGACACCAATGAGATGCAGTATAACAACACAATCCACCTAATGCAGAGAGATCAAATAATCATTAGTTACGAATCATAATGCAAAACGGAACCAAACTTGACCGAAATAATCAAACCGAAATTGCATTATAAATTGTTTCATTTGATAGCTAAAACTGAACCGTAAACCGGATTGTCATTATACCTGCTTGTTGTGAGCAAGAAGTCACCAAGAAGATATATATCACTTGTTAAAGTTCTTGATTCCACATTAACCTCTAAAGTGTTCAAGACCTTTCTTCCTCTGCATCATCAAAAAGTTGAAACAATTTCAAGATTAGATTAAATCAATTTTCAAGAAGAAATCAAATATGATAAAAAATTAAACACTTACAGTAAGCAGAACATGTTTTTTTTTTTTTAATTGGGATTAAGCAGACACAAAGTCAACAAGTCCTTTTAACTGCATCCCAATTTATCTTATGGCCATTTCTTCACTATACGTTCAAGCAACCTAACATCTTCATCTTTCGGTGCATTCGGATCAAGATTCCTCAAATCTTCAACAAACAATTTCGCTTCGTTCTTCATATTCAGCTTACAATAACCATCAACAATGGAGTTGTAAGTATTCTGGTTCGGTCTACAACCATGTTTAATCATATACCTCACAACACCAATAGCTTCTTCAAACATCGAATCCGCCGCGTAAGAACCAATAAACGTATTGTAAGTGATCACATCAGGAACAATCCCTGAATCTTTCATCTCAGAGAAGATTCTCGACGCATCTCTCATCCTTGTATTCCTACAATACCCGTAAATCACGGTATTGTACGATATAATATCCGGTTTAATCCCTTTCGCGAGTATCTCCCGCAAGATCTCTTCTGATTTCCCGAAATCCGTAGACCGACTATGCATATACATCAAGCTATTGTAAGTCGCCATGCTCGGAGTGAAGCCTCGTTCTTTCATGTATTCCAAAACTTCATTCGCTTTCCCAACCATTTGTCTTCTTCCGTAAATCGAAACCATAGAGTTCAAAGTCGTTATATCAGGTGAAAAGCCTCTTTCTTTAAGCTCAGAGAACGCATGTTCAGCTTCAGGTAAAAGATCGCATTTACTACAAACCAATACAAGTGTTTTCAAAAGAATACCTCGAGGCTCGATAACTCCGGAATAAACTTCTTCCGCTAACGAATGCATCCGAACAATCTCTTTTCCGTTTGCATAAGCGTGAAGCAACGAACAATAAGTTAACTCGTTTGGTTTACAACGTCCATCTTCCATCTCCGCAAGAACTCTCTCAGATTGTTGCCACATTCCTCCACGGGCTAAAGCTGCTAAAACAGTGTTGTAAGTCGAAAGATCAGGTGAGACACCAGCGTCAAGCATTCGTCTGTAAACCGTCATAGCTTGTTCGAAAGAACCACAACGACTATACGCACTGATTAATGTATTGAAAGTTTCTCTTTCCGGTATGAAACCAGCTCTCTTCATCTCTTTGAATACACCGGAGACTTCTGAATCCATACCGTTCTGTCCGAAAACCGCTAACAACGTATTCCAAGTGACGATATCGGGTGAGAGACCACAAACGTTGATGTCATCAAATATCTTCATCATATCAGCAAACTTCCCTCTGTTACCATACATTTTGATAAACGCGTTAAACGTACAGATATTCGGTTTACAACCTGCGTTTCTCATCTCTTCGAAAACATTCATCGCGGATTCGACTTTCCCGGCTCTCTCGAAACCGGATAAAAGCGTGGTGTAAGTGAAAACATCCGGTTTAGTTCCCTTTTCCGTCATCTGTCTCTTAAGCTCCATAGCTTCATCAAGCATACCGTCTCTCGCGTACGCAGAGATCAACGAGTTATAAGTGACAATACTCGGCGTGAACCCATTCATCTCCATCTCATTCAATACCTTCATAGCTTCTTTAGGTCTATGAGACTTCCCGTAAACATCTAACAAAGCGTTATACGTAACTTTATCATAACTAAACCCAGCAATCTTCATCTCTTCGAAAACTTTAGCAGCTTCTTGATGCAATGAGCCTCGTTTACAACAAGTTATAAGCGTGTTATACGTATACGCATCTGGATTCACTCCTTCGTTCTTCATCTTCTCCACTAGAGACACAATCTTATTCCATGGAGTTCCCATTTTCCCAAACACATTCAAAACAACGTTGTAAGTTATCAATGTCGGTTTACAACCTTCTTCTTCCATCTTCTTAAAAACATTCACAGCTTCTCTGTATTTGCCGCTATTCGCGAAAGCCGAAATCAACGAAGTGTAGGAGTAAACGTCGAGAGAGAATCCGTTCTCTTGTAATCCATTGCATAATTTCGCGGCGGATGATACTCTTCCTTCTTTACCTAACATGGAGATAACTACAGCGATAACAGAGTTATCCAAAATCGATTGATAATCCTTTTGCTTCATAAACCAATCGAACACAGAGAGAGCCAAATCGAATCTCTTATGGAAACCTAATCCTTTGATAAGAGGAAGTAATTCCGACGAAGTGGTAGTGGTAGATTCTGAACCGGAATTGAATAACGGAGAGAGAAGAGTATCGAGCTGACCGGAATCGAAGGAAGGATTATCGATGAGTGAACGGAGAATTTCCTGACCTTGTGGAGATAAGCCATGGTAAGACCAAGGTTTACCAAGGTTTGGGTCACGTGATTTTCCGATTCGAGTTCGGTTACGGATTCGAGAAGGAGTTTGGTGACGGGAATTAGGGTTTTGGTGAAGGAATACGTCGTGAAGGAGAGGTTCAACAGGTGGAGGTGGTGGTGAAGGAAGCGTACGGTAGAGATGGTGGTTCTGGTCGTGAAACAAAGGTTTTGACGAAGAAGGTGTGCAAGGAAGGAGAAGAGGAAGAGCAAGCTTGTCCGCCATTAGAGAGGAGGTAGTGAAGAGTACTGAGGAGGAGAAAGCGAGCGAGAGAGAAGAGAAATGAATGGATATTTTTTTTTTTGTTAAACACTTTTTTTTCCTTCAAATAAAACAGTTTTTTAGGGGAAGATATTTTCACGTGCACGAAGGAGGTTAATAGTTACTCTCTGTAGATTTTAAACTAGCCAGTAAAAAAGAGTTTTAACCACATTCAATGAAACCCACATTTCAAACCTGTCATTCGGTTTTAATCTCCAAATCGAACCAAAACCGAAATTTTCGGTTCGATTAAGCAATTATCTCACTATATTCCGATAAACAACTTGAAAATGAAACAAGTAGCAAAATTTTCACACTCAGTCACTGAAAAAAAACTAATCATCAATCATCATCAGAGCTCTCATCACTACTGTAATCACTATCATCATCACTCTCCAAATCGAGCTGAACAGCTCGGACTTGTATGACATCAGGCGGTCTGTGAAGTCCCAAAGAAGCAGCACTGGTTCTACTAGGTGCAGCAGGAATGGACTCCAATGGCGGTAACACGACCGGATCTCCTGGTTTCCATCCCGGAGGTGGTAACGGCAAATCTTTCGGTAATTCAACTGGCATTCCCGGTTTCCATCCCGAAGGAACTGCGAGATTAGCCGGAAGAAGATTCTGAAATGCAGAGAGATTCATAGCTTCTTGTGGTGGCGGTGGTGGTTCAATTAGTGATTCGATCTTCTTCTCTTCAACGGTTTTTGGTAAACCGATATCGAGATCAGCGAATGCGTAAAGCTGAGAAGCTCTCATTTGTTCGTCTTGTGGTGCGGGTGGTAATGCTCCACGGAGAGGTGCTTGTCCTGCACCGAATTCAGGTGGAGCAAATGTTGTGTAGCTGATTTTATGAGCGTAAGCTAATATGTCCTTTAGCTTGATCTGAGACGAAACCGTTGTGGTGGATGATGAAGAAGTAGAGTCTATTTCATCATCGTCTTCTTCGGTTACGATTTTGCCTCGTTTTGGTTTCCGGTAATCGGAGTAATCATCAACGAGCATATCGAGAACACGTTCTGCTTCTTTGAGTTTGTTAGCGAAAGCTTGAAGAGATGAATCTTTGGATTTTACCTCGCGAGCTACTTTCTGCTTCGCGTCTTGTAGATCTAGAATCTCTTGTAGCTCTGTAACGGATTCGAAGAGCTGAGTCTGGAGGGAATTGAACTGAGAGAGAATCTCCTTCGTGGAGGAAGGATTAGGGTTTTCGAGCGGCGGAGGCGGCGGTAATGAGTGGGAAGAGAGGAATGAAGGGAGAGATCCACGGAAAGCGTTGTGCCAGAGAGCGCGATTAGGTGAGACATCGAAGAGCTTTGATGTTAAAATCGCCATTTGTTGGAGAAGAGCTTGAGCTCGCGGTAATGGTGGAAGGAGAGATAATAACGCGGAGGATGAGATAGTACTCGCCGAGGTTGATGCGGCGGAGACGGTGGAAGAAGGGAGGAGATTAGGAGGTTGTTGTTGTTGGATCTGTTGTTGTTGATGCTGAGATTGGGAAGATGAAGAAGATGTTGGATGGCCATGACGAGGAGGTGTTGGATTTTGTACGGAAGGAGATCCAGGTCCTGTTAACCCTAATCTCGCCGGAGATTGTACGATTTGATGCTGTAGCATCTTCGCCTCCGGCGAAAAACTGTAAATCAGAGACGATTAACGGATATTATCGAAAGGGGATTTGAGATTTAAGGTATGGATTCATAAAGGATCTCGCACACAGAATGGAAGAAAAAAATCTCGAGACTCTCCTGGAGAGCGAGTACGACGAAGAAAGAAGACGACGCGAAGCAAAATGTATTAATGAAAGTGAGCCGAGAAGTTTTTTTGGGTAACTGGATCAGTGGTCGACCCAGTCCAATAATGGCCCAATAAATCGTTATCTACTTTTCTGACGAATTTTTGATGGATTTGGTTGTAGGAAATTGAACTTATTCTTGTAGTGTTCCAACTCCTAATCATTATATGAGGTATGTGTGTGTTTTGCAAATAATAGCGAAGGGGGTTTATGTTCCTATCTGTGAGGAGAAGTCCCTTTTCCCTTATTTCTTTTTGCTTTGTGTGTTTCCAAGTGTGTAATAGTTGAAACTCCATTGTAAATTGAAAAATAACATATTGTCCAAAGGGCTTGCTTATTGAAAGATTTGTTCTTGTGTTCCTGATTTTTCCTTGTGTTTTACTTGAGGCCAAGGGAGCTGACGTGGAAATTCTTAGCTGAGCTGTGTCACCTTGGTTGTTTCTTAGCTAAGTCAAAAGTGTAAAAGAGACCTTGACTATAGAAGGAGGCTCTCTAAATGTTTAGACTTGATCTGGTTAGGTTATTAGGAGTCGAGAGAAGCTTGTGACTTATCTAACTATCGCGACAAGTGTCGGGAGACTTTGAGACGTTGGGATTAGTGTTCTAAAATACGGTGTATATACATTATAGTGAGAAGTCATACTGTTTTTATACTATACAATGAACCTATACAGTGGACATTAATACGGTTGTATATACATCATATATATAATGTATATACATTACTGTATATATATATATCATAAATTTTTAAAAAGCTACGTAGTTTTAACAAAGATTAACTCTAAAAAGTAACTATAAAAGATTTACCGTCTCCTAAAGTTTTTTATTATCGTCACGACGACACCGAATTCATGATATTAATTAATTATGAATATGATAACGAATATATTTTAGAAATATATGGAGAAAAAGAGAATAAGAATTACAGTTAGTCATTTTTATTTATTTTATTTTAGAATTAAGTTGACATTTTTTATTTTATATTTCATTTTGTTCAAGGTTTTACTGTTTTCTTGCTGTGATTACTTTGATTTGGATTTTGGACTATTATGTCATTGAATTTTAATTATTAGAGATAATTTTTAATACTTAGTAAATATTCATCATCATTATATATATATATATATTATCGAAAAAATTCACCGTATAGTATTTATATATACGATCGTATATACACCTATACATTATGCAGTGTTTACAATACGTCTAACGTATAACATATTTTTAAATATTGAATGGGATACAAATAATGTGTAACTCATTCTTATTAAAAGATAATATGTAAGTCATTCTTTTAAAAATAATTTGTAAGTTGGGTTTCTTAATAACAATAATTTCTTGAATTGGGTCTTTTTTATAGAAGACTTTCTTTCATGTTAAGTTATTTTTCAGAAACATAACTTGTAAGTTGGGTCATCCTAGTGTAATACTAAAAAACTAATAATGATGTTCCATTGTCCCAAAATTTCATCCGTTGGATTAGAAAAGAGGCTCCAAAGATCTGAGCGGTTAATATGAGAAATCTATTTAACAAGGTGGTTTTCCTTTATTATTTCTCACACCACACCACAAATATTTGAAATATTTCTATTATCAATATGGCTCCTTGGTTACAGAAGGTTTCTAATTTCTCTGGTAAGTGTGTATACGTATTCCTGACTGATGGTCGGACGTTTGCTCTCGACGATCAAGAGTCAAAGTGTATTGATAAGGAAGAGGGTAATATTTCTGCTGATGCATTTACGAAGATTGATGGAGGTTTTGGAGATGTTCAAGGATATCGGCTGAAGTACTCCTACTACAATATACTTCTTAATAATGTTCTTGGTGTAAAAAATAATGTTCGAAATGCTCGTATTCGTACAGGGAAGAGAAAATACCCTATTACTATAGAAATATTTGAAGATGCAATGATTATAACGTCCGTTTCACAGAAACTAATGATAAATAGAGAAGCTGGTGGTACAGAATGTTATAGTATTATTAGCGCAACCCATATTACAGGAGGAGGTATTCTAGTCAAAGGATTAGACGAAGATGAAGATGAAGATGAAGAGGAAGAGGAAGAGGAAGAGGAAGAAGATGAAGTTGAAGAAAAAAAGCATCAACGAAAATGAAAGGTCCACATGCAGACGATAACAGCAATCGGATTGCCCAACCGAAAGTACCAGCAAGACTGACTAAGTCATTGACTTAAAGTCTCTTTCACTTTTATGTGTGTGTTTTTGCAAATAATAACGAAGTGAGTTTATCTTCCTATCTGTGAGGACAAACCCACTGTTCCCTTCTTCTTATTTTGCTTTGTGTGCTTCCAAGTGTGTTATAGTTAAGACTCCATTGTAAATAGTAAAATACATTACTGTATAAAGGGCTTGCGTATTGTAACAGTTGTTCTTGTTTTTTTATTGTAAGGTAGTTAAAGGCTAGTAAAGCAAACAATAAAAATTTGGTTTTGCTAACAATGTTTTAAACCAATCTTGACAAAAAGACAGAATATATATATTATATGGGTATATGATTTTACATCGTTATGTGCTGTAAACATTCTATGATAATAATAAAATGGATGTACGCATAACGACGTTATTGCATATTCGGTTTATGTAAACTAGTTCTGCGTACCACCAGCTTTAATTTCAGTAAATTTATTGAAAATCGAATAACCGAAGTGACAGGCCTAGTCTTTTATCTTTTGCCTGAACAATCAAAGAAACTACAAAAATTACAAAAACTCATGAACAAATAAAATATCAAAAAGTAAAAAAATACAATTTGGTAACCATTTTTTCTACACACACATACACAAATATATATAAATTTATATATCTACCATTCACCAAACTAGTTCCGACATTTCAGTTATGTTTCTCCTCAGACAACAACCATAAGAAGCACCTGTCACAATCCAATCCACAAAAAAATGCAGAGATCAAATAAACCATTTGGTAAAAAGCACTATCTTGTCATTTTGATAACTATTAAAGATCTAATTCTATAAAAGCCACACCTTACTTGATAGAGAGCATAGACAATTGTTGTGAGCAAGAAGATATATATATCACTCGTTGAGAATCTTTGACAAGAGAAGGATCCCATATTAAACAGCTACGAGCTTAATTGTTCCGGACCTTCCTCTGTGCCATCAAAATGTTCAGACTATTTCAAAAGTTAGATTACATCTGTTTCAAGAAACCAATCCAGAAAAAAAAAACACAACAATTTCTCATTTATGATAAACTTAATACTTACAGCTGGTTCGAAGTCAGGGTTTGACAAGTTCACTGTAAGGTTTCTCATCAATAGCAGAACCTACGATCGTTATAAAGATCAGTTCAAGTCGAAGAAGCTTAAATGATTTGAGGTATTGTCTCACTTACAGTTTCGAAATTTATAGGATCCATTTCTTTGAGCTTTTTCATACGACCTTTACTGTCAGGATCGAAGACACTTCCGATGAAGTTATAAACTTCAGCAAAATCAGGAAGACCTGCAAGAAACAAACCCATAAGTTGAAAAAACTCAGGAATAGTTTAGCAATTGTTTCAGATAATTACCATGCATCATTGGAGTTTGTTCCATTGGTCTTAAGTTCGTGGAATCTGATAGTGTTCTGCTTGAGCTTCCTATACCAGATGCAGAAGGACTACTCGCACTTGCTATCTCATTTGATCCAATAACAACTGAAACAAATAACATCGTAAACCGCAATTTAGCATATATGAAACTCGACTACAAAAATTTGAGTGGAGATGAGAATAATACAATACCTTCTTCTTCACAAAACATACCAAGTTCATCTTCTGGTGGAATAACTTCACTTACGGCTATGTTTAACAATGCAGGAGTATTATTATCCCATGAAGCAAATCTAGGCACGGTGTTAATTTGAGTAGGAAAAGCCATGGAAACGTGAAGCGACATTTGAGCTGTATAAAAATTGACTTGATATCAGATTGATTACTTCAAAATGTTGTAATGGAATTAACTAACTTACTAACCATTCTTTGATGCCTTTTGAGGATATGGATGAGCAGCTTTACGCTTAGGTCTAGGTGGTGGCACGTGTGCTAATGTCCCGTTTTTCTGAACTTTTAGAAAGTATTTTTGAGCATGGCTTCTAATCTGCAGTGAAACAAGTAGGTACAAGAAGATTGAGTGATGAAATGTGTCAATGTTTGTATGTTAAACCGAAAAATCACAAAGGAGATGATCTCAAACCTGAATCACTGTCTTTGAACCAACAAAATCTTCTATTTTTTTCCAGTCACGATCAAATCTAAGGATTCAACAAAGTAAAATTACATTTTATATCTTTATCTGAACCTCAATACATAACCAAAAAATTTGATCATTGATCTGATGAAACTATGACTAAACCGGAATCAATAGCCAATTTATTCCACTATATATTTCCTTTAAAAAGCAAAATTGATCCGAAGGAGCAATTTAGGTTAGAAATTAATCCTAAAAATACTCAAATCATGCTCTGATAGTGTAATCTAGGTTAAAATCAGACTAACAAGATCACGCAAATTCAGAGCTCGAAAACACGCAAAATCAGTAAAACCAAATCCCCAATCGAAGAAGATGAACGGAAATAAATAGAGGCGGTGATCTTACAATTGAAGAGCTTCTAGAAACTTATCGTGTTCTCCTTCAGTCCAGCTCTCTCTGGATTTCGTAATCGTGTAAGCTTTTCTCACTTTCTTCTCCGGTGCTTCCGTAGCTTCCGTCGACAAAGACGTCACTGTCGTCGTCTCTACAGAAGTTTCCGTCGGTAAAACCGCCGGATCGATTGACGGCGACGAGGTCATCGGTGGTAAATTCTGAAGATCGCGACGGTTTAAGAGAGATTCGTGTTACAGAGCTTTAGAGTTAGAGTCAGAGAGAGAGAGAAATGAGGATAGTCCAGAATACAGATGGCGGGCAGGAAGTTGGTGTAAGTATGTGGAGATGATTCATTTCGAATTTGTGACCATCCATTTTTATTTTATTTTATTGTTAAATAAAAATATTCCTTTTAACTAATCACGTGCAAGCCACATTAGATAAACCGGTATACTGTAAAACCAAAAATCCGGTTCGGTTTGTAAGTTGTAAGAATAGCCTTTCAAATTCAATCCATTTTTACAGGTTAAAAATTAAAAACCAGAGAGCTACGATAATGATGATGATGATGATCTCAACCGTTAGCGAGGAATGAGCGACTTTGTCATCGTCTTTGGCTCTTCCTCCGCCATAACCAATCCTCACCGTCACCACATTAATAACCACCGTCGCTGTTACGCCACCGCACCGGAGCGAAACCGGAAAGCTAAATCCACTAAGCTACTCCCTTCACTGCCGCCACAGCAACAACAACACTCAGTTTCTTCGGCGAATACTCTCTCTAGTCACCATTTATCCGACGCCGTTAGATGGATTCCAGACGGGTCAATCGAGTATTACGCCGATTTCGCATCGAAACTCGCCGAGGACGGCCGGATTCAAGACGTCGCGCTCATCGCCGAGACTTTAGCTGCAGAATCCGGAGCTAATGTGGTTCGTTTCGCTTCGATGGTTGATTCTACTCTCTTATCGAAAGGGATTTCGTTGAATCTTAAACAAGGGAAAATCGAGAGTGTGGTTTACACTTTGAAGAGAATCGAGAAAGTAGGGATTGCTCCATTAGACCTCGTCGATGAATCGTCTGTAAAACTGATGAGGAAACAGTTTCGTGCAATGGTTAACTCTGTGCAAGTAGAGAAAGCTATTGACCTAATGGAGATACTTGCAGGTAACAAATACTATAGACCAGAATTTGAAATTCTTGGATTGAGCTGATGATTCTTACATTTCAGGTTTCAGGTTCAAAATCAAAGAGCTGGTGGATCCATTTGACGTTGTAAAGATTTGTGTTGACAATTCCAATCCTGAATTAGCTATTAGGTAATGTCAATTCGTGTAATTGTGCTTTTCTTGGTTCTCATGGATGCTAAACAATTCGATGAATGTAATGCAATTGCAGATACGCTTGTCTTTTGCCGCATACAGAGATATTGCTATGTAGAATTATTCTCGGTTTCGGTAAAAAAGGAGATATGGTCTCTGTAATGACAGCATATGAAGCTTGCAAACAGATTTTAGATACTCCTAACATGTATATATGCCGCACTATGATTGATGTTTGTGGCTTATGTGGTGATTACGTTAAATCGAGGTACATATATGAGGTATGAACCATTAACTTCACATTTTCTTTGATCCTCCATTTGAGATTTGTAGTTAACTTCGAAATCTTGTGTGCAGGATCTTCTCAAAGAAAACATTAAGCCAAATATTTATGTTATGAATAGCTTAATGAATGTTAATTCACATGATCTTGGGTATACACTTGAAGTATACAAGAATATGCAGGTATGTTCTTTCTATCTATCTCGTAACACTATATGAGTACTTGGACTTTTTAGAGAGTGTTTCGAATCCTTAAGTGCTAATTCGATGTTATGTCATGTGCAGAAACTTGATGTTACAGCTGACATGACATCTTACAACATACTACTGAAAACATGTTGCTTAGCTGGACGAGTTGATCTTGCTCAAGATATATACAAAGAAGCAAAGCGAATGGAATCTTCTGGATTGTTGAAGTTAGATGCTTTTACATATTGTACTATCATAAAGGTATAAACACCATCTCGTTGCATTTTTGCTTTTGTATTCCTTGAGTCTATGACTAATGCTTCGAGATTCAGGTTTTCGCAGATGCAAAGATGTGGAAAATGGCGTTAAAAGTGAAAGACGATATGCAATCAGTTGGTGTAACACCGAATACACATACATGGTCATCGTTAATCAGCGCCTGTGCGAATGCGGGTTTAGTAGAGCAAGCAAATCACTTATTTGAAGAAATGCTTGCATCTGGTTGCGAACCTAATTCTCAGTGTTTCAACATCTTACTTCACGCTTGTGTCGAAGCTTGTCAATATGACCGAGCTTTTCGTCTTTTTCAATCTTGGAAAGGAAGCTCATTTAAAGAAGCCTTACTAAATCATGGTCATGGATCTTTTAGTTCACCTTATATCCAAGCTTCGAATAGATTTTCTTTCAAGCCAACAACTGCGACATATAATATACTCTTGAAAGCTTGTGGTACGGATTACTATCGAGGAAAAGAATTGATGGATGAGATGAAAAGCTTAGGTCTTGCACCTAATCAAATAACATGGTCGACGTTGATCGATATATGTGGTGGTTCAGGCGATGTAGAAGGTGCTGTACGGGTGAGTCAACTTTTTTCTTGATCATACTTCTCCTGTTTCGGTTTATAAAGCTTATGGATCCATTTTATGGGGATTTACGTAGAAATGTGATAGATAGTCTTCTTCTTCAGCACAGATTTTGAGAACTATGCATTCAGCTGGAACCAGACCTGATGTTGTTGCATACACAACAGCTATTAAGGTATGATTAATCTCTCTTTCTTAGTTGTGCAATTATTTCTACTCAAAGGTGTGAAGATTCAATCCTTATTATTATCTTTGCAGATTTGCGCGGAAAATAAAAGTTTGAAGTTGGCGTTTTCTTTGTTTGAGGAGATGCGGAGATATCAGATAAAACCAAATTGGGTAATTTCTCCTTCTTTAATGGCTAGTTTGTGTGTACAAAATGATATAGAGTCTTGATGTTTTGTCAGGTGACTTATAATACGCTTTTGAAAGCAAGAAGCAAATACGGTTCATTACTTGAAGTACGACAATGTTTAGCTATATATCAAGACATGCGAAAAGCAGGGTAAAGCGATGCAATCAAAATCTTTCACTAGTTTTGATTTCTCTCTTCTTGATTGTATTAGTATTACTCTTTTACTTCAGGTATAAACCGAACGATCGTTTTCTTAAAGAACTTATCGAAGAATGGTGTGAAGGAGTGATACAAGAAAACGTTAAAAAAAGCCAAGATAAAACAAGTGACCAAGAAAATACTAACTTGAGTTTACTCTTTGAGAAAGTAGCTACACATTTACAAGACAGAATAGCTGGAAATCTTGCTATTGATCTTCAAGGACTTACCAAAGTAAGTTAATAACGAGTAATAAGATAACGGAGTATTCTTTTTTACTGTGCTCATGTCAAAACTTTTATTATTCGTTTTTACAGGTTGAGGCTAGGCTTGTTATTCTATCGGTTTTGCGAATGATCAAAGAAGACTATATGCGAGGTAAGTTTCGATACACCAAATACATTCACTGTTTTGAATTCAGACTGATAACTAAATGAATCTCAATTCTCGCAGGTGATGTTGTAAGAGATGATTTGTTGATTATCTTAGGAACAGGTGAAGCAAATCCAACCGAATCAGGAATGAAACAAGAGATTGATGTGAAAGAAGTACTAATAAAGCTTCTAAAAGATGAATTATCTCTTGTGGTTCTTCCTGCTAGAAAAAAACAAGATACAAACGAAGATTCTTCAGAGAACCCAACTAGAAGACCTGTGATTCTAGAGAGGTTGATGGTGACAAAGACATCTCTGCATCAGTGGTTACAACGTAAAAAGAAAAAAGTAGCTGTTATTGAATATTCTTGACCGGTGCATTTTGCTAATTAACCAAAATCATCTTTGTATTTTTAATGCAATTTTTTTGAATTAAATTTCAGAAGAGAATGAGGAAATAAATTCAATAGTACTTCGATACACAACTAAAATTTGGTGAAACTGAACCAAAATTACCAAAACAACCAGCATCCGAACTACAATAAAACCGAACTAAACCGAGATTCCACCTACACAGACCAAACCATAAAACCAAATTTCAGTTTCTTGCAACAATTCACATTAGAAACCTCAGAGACCAAACTTTTGAGTAACCAATCAAATCCAATCTTGTTGCTGCAATTTCAATGGCAAGTATACTTCAGACAAGTACTGAAACCCAAAAGAACTCAGCGCTTGAATCTCAGCTTTCTGTTTCGACTTCACCATCAGATTCAATTCTTCAACCCAACCAGGATTCTTCTTCACAAAATCTTCTTCCAACATATCCTTACCAGTTTTAATATCCTGTTCCGTCATCGGTAATCTACATTGCTCCGGAATCTGATACTTATCCAAATCAGAAGGTCTGATTCCTAGCCACTTGATATCAGGTGTCGTCAGATTAGCACTATCATAAGACATATTCTTCGAGCCACAACCATAAACCGAAAGAATCTTCAAACCATACGGATCACTATCAACCAAAGCCAAAACCGGAAGTTTAAGCTCCATTTTCATCTTCCTTAAGAATAATCTAGTAGCTACATCAGGCTGACCTTTCGCTGTTACAATGATACATGGAAAACGATTGTAGAATCTGTCTTCTGCTAGTCTCATGTAAGCTGCATCTTTTTCGACTAAGAGAATGAACATTGCGTCGCTTGACATATCTCCTACTCGATCAATGTTTGGTGGTATTGCTTTGCCTCCTATTCCCATTTTTGTGCAATCTATCATGTCTCCATTGTCACTGAATATGATTCGGCCTACTACTACACCTTTCTCTGATGCGATTACGTTGAGACTTGATCTTGTGCAGCCTAACATACACGAGACGTCGTCTAATACAGTGTCACTCTGTGCCTGGTCCTGAAACATTCAGTAATTGTTGCACAAATTGGTTAAATAAAAACCCAAAATCAAGATTTACAATAACCAGAGGTTTCGATTCCAAGTGTTATTACTAGTTCAAGATTTATAAGAACTGTATCTAATTCAGGAACCAGATACTTTTAACATATGAATCGATTGAGAAAAATCAGAGGTGTGTTCTTTTGATTTCTAAAGGCAATTACTGCTCAAAACCACAGAATCAAGATGTAAGTTCCAATGAATTTACAAGAACTGGATCTAATAGTGACTTATCACTGAATCGATTGAGAAAAAACCAGAGAAATAGTTTCAATTCTAAGAGCCGTAACTTTCTCAAAACCAAGAATCGAGAAATAAAGCTGGAAAACAAACTATGAATCTACCTGGAAAAGCTTAACGTCGGTGTAGAAGAGATCACGCTTAGTGACATGAATGTTTTTGAGGCATAATTGATGGATAAGAGCGAGGATCCGAGTAGTGATTGTGGTTTTCCTGACAGAAGAAACGGAGGAAAAGGAACGAACGGTAGATTTGTCTTTCAACACTATCCGGTCAAGTTCCGGTACGTAAAGCTGGTTCGAGGCGGCGCGTGAAGGAACATTGAAAGAGTATCCATCACCGGCGAGAATGGTATTCGTGATCTGAAGGATGACTGTCTCTATCGCTGTCTGCACGGAGGATAGTGAGAGTTCTGCAACTTCACGGCATGGAGTTGGGAGAGCGAGGTCGGATAAGGTTAGTGGCTTCGATGGAGCTGAAGAGGAAGAAGCACCGCCGCTTCTAGCTGCTGCGGCGGCGGAGACATAAGTGGAAAAATAGGATTTGAGAAGCTTTGCGATAACTTCGTCTGATTCGAGAATGTCTTTGAAAGGAAGTTCCTCCGATTGATCATCTTTAGTTCTCTTGCGCTTCTTCTTATCCACCATGGCGACGGCGACAGAGATTCGCGACGGCGTAGAGAGAGTATTACTAAGAACGGCGGGAAATTTTGGTCTTTAGGGTGAAAGTATCTCGTTGAAGGAGACAATTCTAGGGCACTTACATTGTGCTAGCACGCGCAGGTTCGAACCCTGCTGTCGACGATTTAATCATTGAATATTTTTCTATTGGGCTTCTATTTACGGCCCATATAGCCCAATGTTAATCACATCTATAAAAAAATCTTTAACGCAAATCTCTTCCGCCAAAATCTAATCAACGGTCAAGATAAGCCAAGTACTTAACGTGTCACTTCATAAAGATCTCAGATCTGCCACTAACCTTAGTAACGACTGTTTTTGATATCGATTCCACGTCAGCAATCCTCGCCAATACATAACGTGGAAATATCCGTCCTACTTGGAATTTCACGAACGTTCGGGACCTCTAGTTTTGTCCACATCAGATATTTTGATTTTTTAATTTTTATTCCGCGAAACAAATCTTTCTAATATCTATCTATCTCCGGAAAAAATAAAATCGGTGGCTTATGGTCGTCTCCGATTTCCACTCTCTGGGAGACAGCGAAAAAAAAACCTCAGAAAATCAAAATTGTTCAGTATTTTGCTATTTCTAAAGATACAGAGAAAGAGAAGCTTCGATTCTCTGTGAGAATATTCCTTACCTTACTTAATTCTGTTGCCGTTTTGATTTCTTAAAACCGTGAGCTGCTTTGTGCTGGATCCGTTTTTCTAATCGGAGAAGTGATTTGATGCGACTTCTGCAGTTGAATTCTCCGTTTTAGTGAATTGATTATTGTAAGTTTCCTGTTGGAATTCAGATAATTTATGTTTTGGTTTTGTGATTTTGATGTAATTGGTCGAGATTCGGTTTAAAGTTTTTTTGATGATTCTGGAATTTGGATTGCTGGTTTTCGAAATTCGCTGTATTCAACTCTTTGTTTCTGTTAATCTGGGTTTATTGATCAATTATAACTCTTCTAGCTTTAGCATTTTGTGAAAATTAGGGTTTCTGATTAGGTTTTATATTGAACAGTGACCATTTTGGGTGTGTTTTAATGATTTGATTCATTTGAAACTTCAGTGAAGCAGAAATTCAGGTGTGATGAATGTTAATGAGAACGGTGAAGGTTCGCGTTACCCGATCACTGATCGAAAATCCACCGATAAGGTTGAAGAAGAGAATAAAGCCAATGGAGTCATCACTGTGGATGTGAGAAATGGGAATAGTAGTGGTGGTAACGGAGCTGTACAAGGATCAGGTGGATTGCAAATTCCGCAGTCGCAGCAAACCGCCGCGACTGTGTGTTGGGAAAGGTTTCTTCATGTGAGAACCATAAGAGTTCTTCTTGTGGAAAACGATGATTGTACTCGTTATATAGTTACTGCACTTCTTCGTAATTGTAGCTATGAAGGTATGTAGAGTTATAAATCTTTAAGCTCATATCTATTTACTAATTTCAGTTTCCATTTGGCTGATTTTGATTATTATAATTTTGTTGATTGCAGTTGTTGAGGTAGCGAATGGTATACAAGCATGGAAAGTGTTGGAAGATCTAAACAATCATATCGATATTGTGTTAACGGAAGTAGTCATGCCTTACTTATCTGGTATCGCACTCTTATGCAAGATCTTGAATCACAAATCTCGTCGAAACATCCCTGTCATCAGTGAGTTTCTTTTCTTTTAATAGTTACACATGCTTTGTTTGAGTTCTTCGTTAAGCTTTTTAACTACATTCGATTGTGAGATTTGTTGTTGCAGTGATGTCATCTCATGATTCAATGGGACTGGTCTTTAAGTGCTTATCTAAAGGAGCAGTTGATTTTCTTGTTAAGCCGATAAGGAAAAACGAGCTTAAGATCCTTTGGCAACATGTTTGGAGAAGATGTCAAAGTGTAAGTCCCTTGGCTTTGTTTTTGTTTGGTTTGGTGTCTAAGTTTTGGTTTCTCATTGTTTTTCTTCGTGTTCAACAGTCTAGTGGGAGTGGAAGTGAAAGTGGAACACATCAAACTCAAAAGTCTGTGAAATCAAAGAGTGTTAGAAAATCTGATAACGATTCCGGAAGTAGTGGTGAGAATGAGAATGAGAATGAAAATGAAAATGGAAGCATTGGTTTGAATGGTAGTGATGGAAGTAGCGATGGTAGTGGCGCTCAGGTAAACACGAATACAAATCCGCAATATCAAGAAGTCTAATGTATATATGTATACCCAGAACTTCGATTTATTTTGATATATTCGGTATTTTTTACAGAGCTCTTGGACGAAGAAAGCTATAGAGGTTGATGATAGTCCACGAGCAGTATCAGTATCTCCATGGGATCGAGTTGATAGCACTTGCGCACAAGTCGTACATTCAAACCCGGAGATTCCTAGTAATCGTCAGTTGGTTGTAACCGCACTTACCGAGAAAGAGACTCAAGAACAGGACGAAAAACTCGGTAAAGAGAAACGAACTTGTGATCTCGCATTTCTCCTTTATACCGAAACTTTAAAACGTGTTCTTTTCCGTTATTTTCTGCAGAAGATGTCACAATGGGTAGAGACTTGGAGATAAGCATCCGTAGAAATTATGATCAGTCACTGGAGAAACCAAAAGATGAAACCTTAAACGGCATCACGAGAAAAGACAATTCATTCGAAAAAACCGCTACCAAATGGAAAACAAAAGTTGGTAAATCACCGTTTGATCTCAGTAACGAAAGTCCTTCGAGTAAACAAATGCATGAAGATGGAAACTCAGCTTTCAAAGCAGCTGTGTCTAGCCACAACAGAGAACCAGAGACAGCACTTAACACACACTGCAAAACCTCCTTAGACACCAACAACGAAGCTACAGTTAAAAACACCGAAGAGCCAATGCATGTTGTGGAACATGGTTCAAAGAGGCATAGAGGAAGTAAAGATGATGGCACAATAGTTAAAGATGATCGTAATGTACTGAGACGTTCAGAAGGTTCAGCTTTCTCAAGGTAACAAAATATTTCATAACATAACTAATTCCAACAGTTTTTGAGATTAGCTTCATAAAAGATTGATTGTTGTGACTTGTACAGGTATAATCCTGCATCAAATGCGAATAAGCTCTCTGGTGTGAACCATGATATTAATAATAACCAAGATCTAACCAAAAAGGCTGAAGCAACAGCGTGTGATTGTCATTCAAACATTAACGAGAGTAGTCTTCCCAATAACAATCATCACTCACGTGTTGGTAGTAATAACTTCGAGATGAGTTCAACGACGGATTTCACTAAACCTGGAGCTCCGAAAGTAAGCTCAGCAGGATCTTCATCAGTCAAACAATCATCACCGTTTCAGCCTCACCATCATAATCATCATCATAATGGATCGTATAATCTTGTTCATGTCCCTGAACAACGGAAGATACTACCACCACAATGTGGATCGTCGAATGCATACAATGAAGTGGTTGAAGGTAATAACAATAATGGTGCGGTGAATTACAGTGTGAATGGGAGTGTTTCAGGTAGTGGTCATGGAAGTAATGATCCGTATGGAAGTAATGCTGGAGGAGGAATGAATATGGGAAGTGATAATAACGGTGCGGGTAAAAGCGGTGGAAGCGGTGATGATGGTAGCGGAAGTGGAAGTGGAAGCGGAAGCGGAAATGTGGCTGATGGGAATAAGATATCTCAAAGAGAAGCTGCTTTAACAAAGTTTCGTCAGAAGAGAAAAGAGAGATGCTTCAGAAAGAAGGTATGCAAACGCAAATGAACAATCAAAACGTTTGGAACGGTAGAAAAATAGCGTTTTTTTTTTACATTTTCAAATGTAAAAATTGCCGTTTATTTTTTCCCTTAGGTACGATACCAAAGCCGGAAAAAGCTAGCGGAACAACGACCACGTGTCCGCGGCCAATTCGTCCGTAAAACCGCCGCGAGGGACGATAAAGACGTAAACAGTAACACCGAAGATAGCTAACGGAAAAAAAAAAGTCTACAACGAAACCTAAACTTCACAGAGTTCCAAAACATCAGTAATGTTTTTGGATCGATCTATCTTTATCTATCTTATATCACGTGCTTTTTAACAATTTTTCTTCCTGTTTAAAAGGTCCGATTCTTTGATATTATTACTATTATTCACGAAACAAAAGAGACACGACCCGTGCGACATTTGATTGTTTGTTATAATATTGTGTCGTTTGGTCTGGTCTGGTTTAGGACGAAGGATTTGGTTTATCATTAGTTCGAGTCTTTGTAGATTGTTGTAAGCTTGTAAAACAATAACCACTTTTTGTGTATTTTATGTATAAGTTTTAGCTTTTGAATCGGAGTATGATACGGTGTCGTATTTGTATCAGCAGTATTTCTTGTAATATTTTTAGCTTAAATTACAATATAAAAATATTCTCTTGTTATGTAAAATTTGATGAGTAGTTGATACTTTACTAGAAATTAATTTCTCATTTGTCAAAAGTCAAAGTCAAACCCGTTAACATCATTAATTTGTATCACAAAAAATAATTTAAATGAGAAAAGAAAATAATCGGGAAAAAATCCAGCGCGATTGGAGCCGAGTTCGGCTTGGCGTAACTCTCTTTACATTTCAAACTTTCTCGAACTTCTCTCTCTATCGAATCGAGATCATCGAAAAACGAAGAATCATTGCAAGACGAAGACGAAGAAGAAGACGAAAAAAAGATCTGAATAAAGCTTAAATGGGTTGGATTCCTTGTTCTGGGAAATCTAGTGGGAAGACTAAAACAAGGAAGAACAGTAACGAAAAGCTCAACAGAAATCACTCAAATTCTTCTGTCCCTACTTCAGGTAAATACTATTTCAAGAAGTTTCTCAGCTACAATTCTTCAATTCCTAGGAAAATTTCTGGAAATTTTGAGAAATTTTTATCTGAATTTCAGTAAGCTCTAAAGCTGATTCGAGATTTAGGGTTTTGATTTTTTTTTTGTTTCCCTCTAAATGATATTGTTATTGCAAGGTTACATAAGAAATTGAATATAATTTTTCTTGATTTAAGCTATTTTGATGAATATTTAGTCAAATTAAAACCTGAAAAACCTGATTTTTGTGCTTTTTTGCTCTGATAATGTATTCTTTAATTAATTTAAGCTTTAGTTATAAGTTATAATAACTATTAATAGTTGAATTTCCCTAATTTAAAGTTTTATTTTGCCTTTCTCATTGTCTGAAAATTAGTTTGATTTTGAGACAGTTTTGCTTATATAGCATTGTGTTTGACTAAACTGTTTCGTATTCTCGTATTCTTTGTTGTGTATAGAGAAATCTAAAGCGAAATCGTCCGTAAGCGAATCGAAAACCAAAGAATCTTCTGATAACATTGTAGCACAAACATTTACATTCTCTGAATTAGCAACCGCGACAAGAAACTTCCGAAAAGAATGTCTTATAGGAGAAGGAGGTTTTGGTAGAGTTTACAAAGGCTACTTAACAAACACTAACCAGGTTTCGATCTTAAACTTTC
Source organism: Euclidium syriacum (assembly GCA_900116095.1). Taxonomy (NCBI): domain Eukaryota; kingdom Viridiplantae; phylum Streptophyta; class Magnoliopsida; order Brassicales; family Brassicaceae; genus Euclidium; species Euclidium syriacum. The sequence goes on from FPAK01000007.1 coordinate 13,573,136, forward strand.
TAAGTTTTTTTGAAAAAAAAATCTTTGGTTACTGACATTCTTGAATTCTTGTAGATAGCTGCGATTAAACAACTTGATCATAATGGTTTACAAGGAAACAGAGAGTTTCTTGTCGAGGTTTTGATGTTAAGTCTTCTTCATCATCCAAATCTCGTTAACTTGATTGGTTATTGCGCTGATGGAGATCAAAGACTTCTTGTTTATGAGTATATGCCTTTAGGTTCACTTGAAGATCATTTACACGGTAATGTAATTACGGTTTACAGTTTATAGAGTTTTAAACCGCCGGTTTAATTGAAATCCTTTTTCAGATATTTCACCGGGTAAGCAACCGCTTGATTGGAACACGAGGATGAAAATAGCGGCGGGAGCGGCGAAAGGATTAGAGTATTTACACGACAAAACAATGCCTCCGGTTATCTACCGCGATTTGAAATGCTCGAATATTTTGCTCGGAGATGATTATTTCCCGAAGCTGTCTGATTTCGGTTTAGCGAAACTCGGTCCGGTTGGTGATAAATCTCATGTTTCGACTCGTGTTATGGGAACTTACGGTTACTGCGCTCCCGAGTACGCGATGACCGGTCAGTTAACGCTTAAATCGGATGTTTATAGTTACGGAGTTGTGCTTTTGGAGATTATAACCGGAAGGAAAGCTATCGACGGTTCAAGATCAACCGGAGAACAAAATCTCGTCGCTTGGGTAAGAACCGAACCGAGAATCGAACTTTCAATTTTTCCGGTTTAATGATTGTTAATGGCTCTGTTTTTCATTCAGGCAAGGCCATTGTTTAAAGACAGGAGGAAATTCTCGCAAATGGCTGATCCGATGCTTCAAGGTCAATACCCTCCACGAGGATTATACCAAGCACTCGCTGTAGCGGCGATGTGCGTTCAAGAGCAACCGAATCTAAGACCTTTAATCGCCGATGTTGTAACCGCGCTTACTTATCTCGCTTCTCAAAAGTTTGATCCTTTGGCTCAACAAGTTCAAGGCTCGCTTTTCGCTCCTGCGACTCCACCTAGATCATCTAAAAGAGTCTAAAACAGTGAAATGAGTGTAAGTTATATAATTATTGGTTTAAAACAGAGTTCGAGTTATATTGTTTTGCTTTTTGGATGTTTTTTTCATTTTCAGACTTAAGTATCAGCTTAAGAGCTGTGCTTGTAGATATGTAGAAGATTAATGATTTTTCACATGTATTTTGTTATAAAATGTGATGATATCTCATTATAGATTTTGAGGAATGTATGTTGTTGTTGTTTTCTTACTTTTGTTTCCACAACAATATTTTGTATAAATATTTTAAAATTACTATAGTTTCAAAACTTTATAATGTCTTTTTTAATTATTTTGAGATCTTTACTGTATTATTAATGTCAATGGTGTATTTCAAGCATATTTGTAACCGTATTGAAATTCATATACCAAATTAATCAAAACCGAATTTGAATCAAACCTTAATTTTATGCAACTGGATTAACTGAAATTAATTTCGAAACCAACCGAAACGCTTAAACAATATGTGTAAACAACTTCTAATATTTTTATTAAAATGAAACTATTAAACTATAGCCATAACTTAACAAAAACCAAATCAAAACAAAACCTTAAAAAGTCAAATCATCATTCTAAATTGAGAGTTATAGTAAAAAAAAAAAGTAACAACTATCTTCTATAATTTAGGAGATTACTAACTAATTAGACTGACTCAACCACTTCAGCAAATGCCTCTACATGGTTCTCCTCTAAGGCAGCAGTCTAAACGAGGTATCTTTTTCCTTATAGGGTTTTTTTCTTTCTCTTCTTCATCGCTAGAATAATCATCACTACTAGTGCTCTCCTCTTTTGGATTTTTTTCCTGCAAAGACATATGGTTAATTAATGTCAATGAATCAAACATGAAAAAATTGTTTGAACAAAAAAGAGTCATTAACATTATGTTAAGGACTTATTAAGTTTAAATAGTACCAGTCAATAGCATGAATGGTATGCAAAAAAAAAAGCAATTCCAAGAGAACATAATATTCACATTAAAACCTAGAGAATGATAAAATGTGAAACCTAACAAATGATTTTTCAATTCACCCATACATTTTAATTTTATAATAATATTAGATAAAGTACCATTCATCTAACTAAATAGTAGGTTTTAATTCCTTTTAGTGATTCAGATCCTAAGCTACTAGATGCGAATAATACAACTTATAGAAAACACATTACACACGTTGAATAAGTGATCAGCAAGAATCGAAAACTCAAACACATAAACAAGAATGAGCTATAAAAGTATAATTATACCTTCTCATCATCGTCAGAATCATCTTCTGGTTCATCCTCAGAGGATGATGAATTAGCAGTTTCTTCATCATTATCATCGTCACTAACTGCTTTAGAGAGAGTCAGACTATAACCATTCACCTCTAGATCCGCTTTTGTTGGCAACAAATCCATCTTTGTTACCAACAAATTCAACTTTTCGTCCAACAAATCAATCTTTGCTTCGAGCAACTGAAGACTATTAGATAGCCCTTTCATTATCTCCTTCTTCGTCTTCTTCTTTTCAGTTTTTTCCTTGTTAATCACGTCTTCCTTCTTCTGCTTCTTCAGATTAACTTTGTTCTCCAAATAATCTCCAGTCTCTCGCTTACTTTTCTTCAAAGGCTTCATGGCCTTAGCCCTTGAGTCGCTCATGGAGAAGAATATGAGAATAAAAAAGAGAAGAGCGACTTTAGGGTTTCCGAGAGCAGAGAGGCAAATAGAAAATTCGCTTAGAAAAGAGTTATGAATCTTACCTATATATAATAAACCCTAGACAAGTGTTTTTTTTTTTTTTGGGTCGGTTAATGTTTGCCTTGGGTATTAATATGATAGGACAAAAAAGCATAGGATTGTTAATTACGTAACTTAATTATATATATGAATTGGGGGCTTAGCATCAATCTTGTTCGTTTCGCTTCTCAAAAGTTCGATCCTTTGACTCAATCTTGGTCATCTAAAACTAAAAGAGTCTAAAACCGCGATATGTGGGTGTAAGTTATATATTTACGGGTCAAAACCGGGTTTCGAGGGATATTGTTTTGGATGGTTTTCATTTTCATACGTAAGTATATCAGCTTAAGAGCTATGCTTGTAGATATATGTAGAAGATTGATGATGTTCACATGTATTTTGTTTTAGAATGTAATGATATCTCATTATTTGAGGAATGTATGTTGTTGTTTCTATACTTTTATTTCCACTTTAAAGTTACTATAGTTCCAACGCTTGTTAATGTTTTTATTGAGATTTTTTATTGTATTATATAAATGTCAATGGTGAATGTTTACATTGATTATTAACAGTAAAAATACAGATCAAGCTATATTGTTATTGTTGCATATTAGTTTTAAGGTAAACATTTTATTGCATGAAAGTGATTATTGCTACAAAGACCATAAGTAGTTTGCTCCGGTACACTTCACTTTTGGTGCTTCTCCTTACTGCAAGAATAAACCGGAAATAAAGATTTAGTTTTGGTACAAACTATTAACCAGAAAAAAAAAATATATAACAAATCCTTTGGCCATAATCCTCTGTCTAAACTGACTCGGTTTTTCATCCTTCAAACCGAAATTAAAAAAAAGAAAAGAGCAAAACATTCAAATCTTTATATACTAAAAGGCATAAGCTTATAATCCAGCTGTATTTAGATGAAGCAACTCAAAATTTGGATTCAATAAAATCAAGTGGCTGTTCATTAAATAAACTACATCCTAATTACAAGACTTAACTTACCATGAACTTTTTCTTGAAAATCTCCACAATCTCCTTAGGATCGAGTTTCGTTTCTGCATAAGCATCAATCTTGTTCATTTCCTGCAAATATAACACATCAAATCACTTTACTACCAATCCCTAGTGAAGAAAAATATTAAGCTTTTACGACTTAATGGTATAAAGCATAGTCAAATGAAGCTATCGCTTCGAGTTTTAGGTATATAAATGAATATGACTACGCTTACCAAAAAAAAAAAATGAATGACTAAAACTTAATTAATAAAAAATGCATAAATTTCTAAAGAAATTTTAATGCTACATATATACGGTATACCTCGATCCATGCAGATAGTTTGGGACGTTCTGTGGTAATGTCAAACTTAAATAGTTCATTAAGAACAATTTGAAACCTTTCGAAGAACGGGATATATGCGATATCAACCTGACAAAAAAAAACAAATAATGAAAAATCTTATTTGAAACAAGGGACTTGAAAATTGATAAGATAAAGAGACAAAAGGGACTTGAAAATAATACGAATTATATACCAAACTAATTTGACCAAGGAAGAATGGCCCGTCATCGAACTTATGCAAAGCGTTTTCGAGATAATCCAACACAGGTGCTACATTCAAGAACATAAAATTCTCACTTTACACTCCGAAAAAGGACGAATTTTTTGAAGAAGAGGTTTAGAGATCCCTTACCGGTTTCTTTAACCGGGTCTCCTTTGAGTGATACATACATAGTTTTAACGAATGTATCAGTGTATTTCAACAACTCGTCACCAAACTCTCTTTTTGCATGATCCTAAGAGATCACAAGAGAGAAGAGCAACGAATTTGAAACCAAAGACTCAAAGAAAGGGAAAACAAAGTAAAACCATGTTATGATTTTTTTTACCTCGGGGAAAAGTGAAGGTCCCTCGAAAGTATTATCGAGGTATTTGATCAAATCAAGACTCTCTCCTATGATCTTTCCATTGTGTTCAAGCGCTGGGACCTACCAAATAATGAAAAGCTTTCTACTATTAACGACGAAAGTCGATAACTTATAATAACCGTTTTAAGAAGGAAAGTTTTTTTTACTAGAAGATTCAAAAAATGAAAATTCATATACATTTGTGTTAGGTATTAATCGATAAGGATTTTACCTTGTTTTCTGGATAAACTTTCTCCTTGTACCAAGCAGGCCTATTCCCAAGATCCAAAGGAACAAGTTTTATCTTTTCTTGCAAACCCTGCACTCCAAAACAAAACCAAATCTTGTTTTAGGAATCCAACTTTACTTTTGAATTATAGTGTATTATATAGTGTATAGTTTTCTTGGTCTAGCAAGAGAAATCAACTAATTTATAACGGTGAATCGAATCCGGCTTTACGAAATCCTTCCTAAGTCCCTAGCTTTCTTTTTATAAAGGAAAAAAGTGTTCGTAAAAGTGAGATTTATATATACCTTGATGTTTCTGGTGATCCAAACTCGTTGAGCAAATGGGCAAACATAGCTTGTATACAATCTTTACTCATTGGTTAAGGAAAAAAAAACACAAAAAACAAAACAATTAAGAGTTGATTACCAAATAATATGGGACCTCAAGAAACGATAGAGTAAGTGTAGGGAGGAAAATGAATATTAAACCTTGTGGTTCCATCAAACAGAGAAGGTGGATCAGCTGTAGCATCAAGTGTAGCTGGACGAGATTCTACAACACTGTCTCAAAACCGAAACAAAATTAACAAAAACAAAAAAATATGGAACTTTTCAAAAATCTACACCAGTAGTTCAAAAAATTATGAGAATTTCTATCAAATTTTATTAAAACCTAGAATTTAACGAAACCCAATCCAAAATTGATCAAACGAGAAAAATATAAGAAAGAAAACCCATCAACGAGAAGAAAAAAAATCTTACACAGGAGAAGCCATGGACGATCAAAGATCTGATTCTATAGGAATTGAGGATTTTGATCATAAAAAAGAAAACGCTAATTAAGAAACAGAGTGAAAGCGTTTTTCTTTTTCGTATAGTTTTCTCGAAATTATTATAATCATCGTCAATGAAGACACGTGGCAGTTATGCGTATCTTTGTCGGTAGCTCGATGTCAACGGAGTGGGCCGTTAATTGATATTATTAAAATAAGGTACTAAGCCCATTTCATTATGGTATTACAAAATCACCATTTGTACATATGAGTAAAAATTTATTTATCAATGACTATGAATAGGTGAAATCTATTTGAAGTAATTTCATCTCCACCAAAATTACAAACTCTTGAAGTTCTTGAAAAAAAAAAAAAAAACTCTCTTGAAGTTCTAAGCGAAACGGAGGTCGAAATGTATTTGATTATCGTGATTCTCTTTTCTTCGTTATGCATATATATTAAGGTTATAGAAATCTTCATATCCGAAACACAATATATATGAAACAAACTAATCTTTATTGAATTTAAAAAGCTATGTCTATAAAATATAGACTACATGCAACTTAATTATAATTAAAAAAAATCTTTAAACTCCAAAGCATCAATTCTAAATTGAGAGATAGGTGAGATGATTGATCAATTAGACTGATCTAAGTCAAAGCAACAACTTATCTCCTATAATATAGGAGATGACATAGACTAATTAGACTGATCAGTCAACTACTTATTCAACAACGACCTCTACATCTTCCTCTTCCTCTAAGGCAGCAGTCTAAACGAGGTATCTTTGTTGGTTTCTCCACTTCATCATTAGATTCATCGCTAGATTCATCACTACTAGTGCTCTCCTCTTTAGGAGTCTTAGAATCTACTTTAGTAGGTATTTCATCTTCATTATTTTTCTGCAAATACATAGTTAATTAATTAACATCAATGAATGAAAACATCCCAAAACTGCTTTGAAAAAGAGTCATAAACAATATGTTACGGAGTTATTAAGTACAGTTTAGTTAAGGGCATGAATGTTTTTCATGTTTGAAAATACAATTGAGAATAGGCAAATAATTGTAAAACGTTTAATCTAACAAATGAATTTATAAAAAGTTGGATAATTAAAATCTTATTCATCTACTAAATAGTAAATTTTTTGTTATTTAAAAAATTTAACAATTCGTTTAGTGATTAAGTCCTAAACTAGCAAAGCTAGATGATGAATAAAACAGCATAGATAAAACACATTACATATATGATAAAAAATATAAAACTCTCGAGACATATAAACAATAATGAGCTATAAAAGTGTAATTACCTGCTCATCATCAACATCTTCGTCTGATTCATCCTCAGAAGATGAAGAAGAGTATTTAGCAGTTGGCTTGGCAGGTTCCTCATCATCATCCGAAGATGATTCACTCTCTGCTTTAGAGAGAGTCAGACTACTCTTATACTTTGCCTCTAGATCCGCTTTTGTTGGCAACAAGTCCACTTTTTTCTTCAACAACTCCAAGTTTTCATCCAATGAATCCAAGCTTTCTTCCAACGAATCGATCTTTTATTCGAGCAACCGAAGACTATAAGACAATCCTTTCATTGTCAACTTGCTCTTGTTCTTCCTCTTTTTCTTATTCTCAGTTTTTTCCTTGTCAATCACGTCTCCTTTCTTCTGCTTCTTCAGATTTACTCTGTTCTCCAAGTCATCTCCAGTCTCTCGCTTACTTTTCTTCAAAGGCTTCATCGCCTTAATCACAGACTCGCTAATGGAAAAGAGGAGAATGGAAAGAGAGGCAAAAACCCTCTAGACAACTGCTTTTATAAATCTACAAGTGGTAAACCCTAGTATGAACGAACCCTTGCGTTAGTTTGTTTATTATTTTTGGGCCGGTTTGTGTGTGGGTTGGGTATTTATACGAGATAGAATAAACAAAAATTGGCATCGTTACTAACATAGATTTAAAACGTAAAAAATTATTTCTATTAGAAAAATGGCTTGAGTCAAGCTAAACACTTATTCAGCAGGCATCTAGGGCACGAAACCGCAGCAAGATCGTTGTTTTATTTTACTTTTCATCAAACTAAAGGAAAATGCACAAGATTATGAATGTAAATGGGTACATCCACAAAAGACTAAACTAAGATAAAATTGAAAAAATCCTCCAAAATTCCAAATAAACAAGAAAAGAAAACCCAAAAAAACTATTAAAACTCTTCTTCTCTAATATTGTTTTTTCTTAACTAAGCAACGTATTTAAAAATGTCAGGGTTTTCAGTATCCCTCTCCAAATGTTAACGATAGCAATTTTCAGTAGTCAAGAAAAAGCAACGACACTCTGATTCGACAAGCCGAAAGCAGAGCACGAAAGACATTATGAATCTTCTTGTGGGTTCATTAGCTATTTCTAAGACTAAGTCTGTTATAATTCTATAATTCAGATATTATTCGTTAAATAGTGCATGGCCTGGTTTAGAGACCCAATGCAACTGAGTCTTTAGTCAAAACAAAAACTAGCTCATTTGTGTATAGAGCAAACAATCAACCAGAAGAAAAAAAAAATTCTTTTTATTACGAAAAAAATGAAAGCTATTAAAATCCAATAATGCATAACGTTATAAAAAAGTTTTGCTAGGATCACGAATTCAAACACCTATAACAGAAAAACCCAAAGCATCGTTTGAATAGCTAAGCTAGGTTGAGTCAAGCTTATTCAGCAGAAACTTTTACACGGTTCCCCATTAGCGCAGCAGCCTGAAAGCGGATAACCACCCTTAGGGTACTTGACGAAATCAGGTGGTCTCACCAAAGGGCTCGTTGGATCAAAAGAAGAGCTATTACTACTACTCTCCTTTATAGAAGGAAAGGAAGAGACGCTTGTTGTCTGTTGAAAAGGGCTAAGTGTCTGGTTTGGTGTCTGAAATTGGCTAGGTGTCTCCTTTAATGTCTGAAAGAGGCTAGGTGTCTCCTTTGGTGTCTGTTGAAAGAAGCTAGGTGTCTGGTTTTGTGTCTGCTGAAAGAATTGAAAGGGGTTTGATGTCTGAAAGGGGCTTGGTGTCTGTTGAAAGGGGCTTGGCGTCTGGTTTGGTGTCTGAAAAGGGCTTGGTGTCTGTTGAAAAGGGTTTGGTGTTTGGTTTGGTGTCTGAAAGAGGCTTGGTGTCTGGTTTGGTGTCTGCTGAAAAAAGCTTGTTGTCTGGTTTGGTGTCTGAAAGAAGCTTGGTGTCTGTTGAAAGGGGCTTGGTGTTTGGTTTGATGTCTCAAAGGGGCTTGGTGTCTGGTTTGGTGTCTGCTGAAAAGGGCTTGGCGTCTGGTTTGGTGTCTGTTGAAAGGGGCTTGGTGTTTGAAAGAGGCTTGGTGTCTGGTTTGATGTCTGGTTTGGTCTTGGCATCCCAAAAATCTACCATAAAAAAAAAAAGATAAAAGGTTAATCTCAATGAATGATAATGAAATCTTGAAAAGAATGTCACAAATCCAAAAAAAACAAACACAAATCGAAATTTTTATAAACAAAACCAAAGTAAAGTTTTTTGTATTCAAATAAACCACATACCGAACCACCATCTTTTTCCTTAGCTGAGATCAAAATCGCCACTAGATCTTTCAACGAATCCAACTTTTCTTCGATTCGTTCAAGACGTTCAGAGATTTCTTCCATTGTTTTCTCCTTCTTCTTATTACTTATTTTGATCACCAAATCAGTATCATCTTCCATTAGCTGACTCAGTGACATATCCATAAGCATGTGAGAGTTAGACATATCAAACAGAGACGATGAAGATGAAAAGAAACTATCAACGAAATTTCTTTTTTATTTTTTCTGAGAGAAAAGAGACTAAAAAACTAGACATGTATTTATACTAATTAGGTAATTCGATATTTATATAAAAAAAAATAGAAATCTTACGTCCATGTAACGCTAGTATGTTTTTCTTGAACGTCGTATAAACGCTACGCTGCTATGTATACGAACAAGTTTTGGGCTAGTTAATGTTTGGGCTGGTTAATGTTTGGGCCGGTTAATGTTTGGGCCGGGTGTTAATACGATAGAATTACAAGAAAAGCAACGACACTCTGTTTCGACAAGCCGAAAACAGAGCACGAAAGACTGATTTGACTGTCTCTTTTCCTTCTTCGACGGTTATCGGAATAACGAACTCGAAAAACCGCCCAACGAACATTGATTTGACTGTCTCGTTTCTCCTGCTTTGACTTTTTGTGTTTTTTCATGAATCTTCGGAAGTAACTGCTCGAAGTGACAGCAGTTGCAACAGCTTTTCCGGATCTGAGATGATTTCAGCGGAGCCGTCAAAAACGACGGAGGAAGTGGTTACCGAACCAGAAAATCTGGGAACTGAGAGAAATACGCGAACAATGACAACAGATCCCACGATCTTTTGTTTACGGTTTGGTTTTCTATTTCTTGGTTTGTATAGAACTCGAATTGGGTTTTTATTCGGTTTGGTACAATTACGGTTTGGTTTTTCTTTCTGTTGAATATAATTTTAAAATAGAAATAAAACAAAAACTTAAAATTATTGAAATTTATTGACTTTTTTAAGGAATTTTGCTAAAATTAGCAAATGAATGTCACTGGCAAGAGGCTTATTTAAGGTATGATACAGTCAAAACAAAATGAGCAAATGTAATTAATTAATTATACCATTTTAGCTGTATATTAAGTTTATGGTTTTTTAAAAATATAATCACAACCCGTAGATAGATAAATTTATAATAATAAATGTAACCACGGTTATGGTTGGGACTAAACGGACCGTTATCAATAAAACTAAGGTTCCGAGCCCATTTTATTGTTAACACTATACAAGAATCAAATCTTGTTTATCATCCAGAAATGTATTAACACTCACAACTCACAAGTAATAATTTTTCTTCTTCATAAGCAACATGGCACACCGATGACTCGGTATATATTTGTTACCTTACTGCAAAAGGAAAAAAAAAAAAAAATCGATTCACTTTTGGTATTTAATTGTATTTTTTTTTTTATGATTTTCACTGTTGAGATTTACCATGAACTTCTTGAAAAACTTGATGACATATTCCGAGTCTGGTTTTGTCTGTGTATATGCAACAATCTTGTTCATTTCCTGCTAACAATACAATTTGAGGTTAAAGCAAGAAACTTAACCTTATGAAAAGCAGCATAATTGTGTGTACGTACCTCAATCCAAATTGCTAGTTTTGGACGTCCAACAATAATATCGTACTTAAAAACTTTGTCGAGGAAGACTTTAAACCGATCGATGAATGTGATATATTCGACATCAACCTAGGAAAAATATCGAGAAAAAGTTATATCCATTTCTAAGCCAAAAGCTCATATTTTTGCATATATTAAGAAGAAAATATCGGTTTATATACCAAGCTAAGCTCGCCGAGGAAGAATGGTCCATCATCAAACTTCTGCAAAGCTTCTTCGATGTGATCGAAGATCGATGCTATTAAAAATGAAAGTTTCAGCGATATGATCTCTGTTGTTTCAAACGATATTTGCATGACAATTTTGTTTAAAAATAACATTTTAGAAATTCAAAAATTGTTGTAAAACATTTTTTTCATAATTTTGGAAATCTTTTGCCTATGTTTGGTGTTATTGTTAATTTAATTAACAACATTTTTTTTTTTTGCTTAAAATGCCTATGGTTGTAAGTTCGTTTGGAGATATTTACACTAAAATGTAAATGTAAATACAAATTCAAATGCAAACAAACAACCGAAGCCTAATACAACGATTGACGAGTCATACGAGAATTGAGCTTACCCGTTTCTTTAGCGGGATCACCTTTGAAAGAACCAAACACGATTTTAACAAATGTCGAATCAACATATTGTAACAACTCTTCACCAAACTCTCTCTTTGCAGGATCCTAGACAAAGCAAAAGAAAAACAAATTGGCCCATTGAAAGTATTACATAATATGACCAGTAAAAGCTCTATAACATCCTATACATATGAAGAAAAGTTTTTAAAAGAGTCTTACCTTAGGGTAAAGTGAAGGACCGTCGAAATTGCTATCGACATATTTGATTAAATCAAGACTCTCGCAAATGATTTTGCCATCGTGTACAAGAGTAGGGACCTACATGATCATTACTAAAATATATCAAAAGTCAAACCATTCAAAATCTTTTGTTGAATACACACCCCACAGACATTTCTATTGTCACGCATAAAGGAACCTTAAATCACAAGGATTCAAATATCCTCGTTTAAAATGAATATGCAATCTAAATGTCGCTTTTTCGGGCTTAAATGTTAAGAGAAGAAATAAAGGGTACATATATTACCTTGTTTTCAGGATTAACTTTCTCTTTGAACCAAGCTGGCTTGTTCGAAATGTCTATAGGAACCAATTTGATCTTGTTTTGTAGACCCTAAAATTCCTCAATATCAAAATAACTTCAGATCAATCTTGCTTTTATTTTATCATATCATTCTCAATTTAGATTAACTACAACAACAACAAAAAAAACCCACTGTCAAAATGATAATTTTTCTTGAGCCCTACAATGAATATCTAGGTTTATAAGGTCATGTGTTACTAGACTTATGGTCTAAAACTTGTGTTTTTGAGATTAAATTTCCTGACCATTAGAGTCTTACCGATAAAATCTTAAAGCTTTGAAACGTGTTTATGTTGAACGAAACTCAAACTAATCTCAAATGTATGTTTACCAAATTTTCAAAGTTCAATCCTTTTTCGAAGTGTATATAATAACAAATGTTAACACAAACCAGTTATACGTCCGTTACCACTTTGTGTGAATCATAAAAGTGTATATAATAACCAAATGTTAACTCAAACTAATCTCAAATTATCTATAAAGATTAAACACTTTAGTCTGGAGAAAATGTTCAAATAGTCATAACATAAATTAGACAAGAGAAAGAAGAAAGGATAACAAGTATATACCTTGAGGTTTCTGGTAATCCAAACACGTTGAGCAAATGGGCAAGTGTAGCTTATGTACAACCTTTATTTTTTTTTCGATTTTTGAGTAATATTTATAAAACAACAAAAAAAGGAGTTAATTCAACCATGTCAAAAAACTCATTAACAAATATGTTATTTACTAAAAAAATAAATTAACAAATAGAAACCTCGTTGCTCCGTCAGACAAAGGAGGTGGATCGGAGCTAGCGCCCAAGGGAACTTGACGATCTTCTACCAAACTTTTCTCAATGAAGAAAGAAAGGAAATCAAATTAGAATATAGCAAATTTGGCAAAATGACTGTTTTTTTTTTCTTTACAAAATAGTCTCAGGTGAAAATGTGTGGATTCCTTTTTCATAGTTCATGCTTTATTTCGTGATGACACGCTATTTGTTAAACCCAAGAAAGTTGACTTTGTGGAGTAATGAAGGAGAAAGCTTGAATCCAATAATTAAGAAGAAGAGATTCCATTAAAATTTGGGATATAAAGAAACTCATAATCCAATTTTCCAACTTCCAAGAAAAATCATGAGGAAATAAAGAAACTTACATAGGAGATGATAAAGCCATGGGAGAGGATCGATTTTCTTCAGAAGATTTATAATTTACAGAGATGCTTTTTTGTAGAAACTATCGATCAAAAACATAGAGGTACGTATATGAATATATATATATTCAATGGAAATTGAAAAAAAAAAAGAAGGCTTGGTTCATGCTTAATGTGATCAATGGTGACAACTAATGCGAATGTGATCTACAGTTGGATTTTTTTTTAATATATTTGTGATGATATTTCTTCTCTATATCAAATGAAAACAAGTGTATAGAAATAGAAAAAAAATGGTAAATGACTTAATATAAATTCAGTTGTGTATGTTGAATAAACTAAAGAATAAAGTGGTGGCCGGACGTTATGTCTTTATCCACACGTCGCGTTATAAGAATAACTAAACACTATTCATATGATGAAATTAAAGTATTGGAGGTATATTCCCTATCAATAGTTGCATGGTCCGTGCCTTTTGCCTTTGGTTGTTTTCTTCTTTCTTATTTCTGACTATTCAGTTATTTCTCCATTACTGAGAGAAGCGTCTTTATTTATGTATAGAGAGACCTTATCTTTTCATTTTCCATGTGCCTTGTTGGTATAAACTATGAAGTATATATATAGCTCGAGCATCACTAAACCTGAAACCAGAGCATATTTTATGATACCATCCCAAACGTTTTTCGATTTTGTTGTCTCTAAACAAAGTATGATATTATCTATGTTCATTTCGTAGTTGCTAGCGATCATCAACTAAATCAATGTTTGTTTTGCAACTATTGACAATAGTGATAGCAAGGAGTCAAGTTTTGTGGAAACTTCGTCTCTCTTTCCAGAGAGTATTCAAGGGATAAATTATTGGATCACTTGACAAAAATTTCTACTTTTGATTATTGGTTCTACATTTACCCAATCCTAAAAGATAATTTGCAGACCACTTTGAAAATTCACAAACAGGAAAATGCATGGTAAACATGAACATATTTATTGATTCAAATGTTATTTTGTCTCGAATTTATCAGTTTATTTCCGCAAGCTCTTTGCATCTCACATATTAGGTCACAAACGGTTACTACATTTTCTCACAAAATAACCTCTTTACTAAAATTTTTTTTTCTTGGAGCTTGACTTTTAAACTCGCTCACATATACATGATTTCGCTTATGTAACACTAAAACTTCCAAATTATGTGGAGAAAAATATTGATGCGTGTAAGTTTATCCCTAATATCTATTATGCACATAATTGTTGTTGAAATATTCATGGTTTCGTTCCACATACATGCGCATTTTCAATAAAATTATGTCAATTTGTTGTTAACTACTTAATTTTGTGTTTTTCTCTAGTATAGATTTTATTCACTCGAATTTAATATCCGTTTAAGTTTAAATATTGTTCCATAAATCTCAACTTGAGTAACACATTTGTGACAAATTTTTTTAAGGGATTTGTATAAATCTCACTACAATAACCTAGGATTTGGAAAAGGTTTTCCAAATGCCAGTCCAATAACCAGAGATTTAGAAAAAACTTGAAATCTCGTATTCCTCTGGCTCCTGGATATGGCATAAATTGTTGAAATTGAGGCCGGCTGCTTTAGAGTTTTTTCGATGGGAAATTCACAGTGGATCGCAAATTCTTTTTTGGTCTGACCCTTGGTCCTCCTTAGGTCGTTTGATTGATTATGTTGGAGATACCGGGCCTCGCAAGTTAGGTATTGGACGAGGGGATACTCTGGATATAGTGGCTGCGAGTGGAAGTTGGCAGTTCCGACGAAATCGATGTGCTCTGTTGCAGCAGATTATAGATGGGGCTTGTGCTCTAAAGCCACCTTCACCCTCTGAGGGACAGGATCGTCTCTTATGGCGTCATGAATATGATGTTTTTAAGCCGTGTTTCTCTGCTTCAAAAACGTGGAATCAGATTCGTGTTGTCCGGGGAGAGGTTCCTTGGGCGAAGGTTATATGGTTCCCGCAATTGGTTCCTCGTTTTGCTTTTATTACTTGGCTAGCTATCCGTGATCGCCTTTCTACGGGTGTTCGTATGGCAGCTTGGGGTGGTCATCAACCATGTGTTCTATGTGGTGAAAGGGAGGAAACCCGTGATCATCTGTTCTTCGCTTGCCCATATTCATTCACTCTATGGATGGAGGTCTGTGGTGATCTGCTCGATGGTGACCCGGACCCGGATTGGACCATCACACTCGAATCCCTGATTCATCGAGCTTGTGATCGTCTTACCTATATCCTCTTGCGGTTGGTGTTTCAGACAACGGTGTACTATATATTTGGCAGGAGCGGAATGCACGATTTCATGGTAAAGCTCCCTGCTCCATTTCGATCTTAGTTCAACTCATTGATCGGGTGATGCGGTCCCGGATTGCTTCTTTGTGTTATTACGATAAACCGCCGCTTCAAAACCTTCTCCTAAGATGGTTTCAAGCTCGGGCATCGTCGGTGTAGTGTCATAGCTGCAGTCTCGTGTAGGCACTGTTGCTTATAATTGTGTTTGTTCATTACCCTATGTTTTGAATGCTATTAGCCTTATGTTCTGTTTTTTGAGTGCACCTTGTATTTATACCTTTGTTTCTATTTTATATCAATAAATATGACATTTTGTAAAAAAAATAAAAAAATTTGAAATCTTTTTAAATGACAGATCCAATACCACCCCTAAATTATTACTTGTCTCCGGGAAAATAAAATTTAATAATTATTCATCAATGAAATAGATAAGGAAACGGGAAATAAGTAATTCGGAAAAATATTTATGACATGTGTATACTTACGTGTCACAAAAAGGTTCTTCTCTCCCAATTATATATGATCGAGTTTCAGAGAAATCGAAAAAACAGAGTTTCGTATCATTCTTGCAAAACGCAATTTTTTTTTTCTTCTTTCAACAAAACCAATTCCAAAAACATATCAAACAGTCTCGAAATCGATAGTTCAAAAGGAATGAAGAATTCATTTCTAGTCTTAAAAACCATTCAGAGGTTGCACAGAAGGTGTTCGATACAATTACTGAGTGAGATGAAAATGTGTGATTTTTGGCACGTGAGAACGTGGCTTCTTGTGCGTGAACTTAAGCCACCATTCTTTATTTTTTTCCCGCTTCTATTTCCTTCTCCTCTTAGCCAATCGAAGAATTCTTTTCATTCTCATTTCTCGGAATTCATCTCTTTTCTCTCCAAGAAAAGCGCAAGAAGTCACACATTCAGTTCTCGGAAGCAATTCTGTTCTTTGCTTACTCATGGATCCTTACAATCATGCGTTGCATCTCTACGCAGCAGGAGATCATATTCAAGCGTTAGATGTAATTGCAACAGCTCCGTTTAATCAATCGAATCTGGATGAGCTGAATATTCTTCAAGGCTCAATATTCCAACAGTTGGCGGAGGAAGCAGAATCTTCTGACCTCAGGTTCACTTTCCTTTTCGCTTCTCTCGAATGTTTTCGCGGAACTCTGTTTCTTGCTGAATCTTTATTCAGAATGGCCGAGGAAAGCAATTCGATATGGTATTACGAGAAAGCTCTCCGTGAATCAAGTGAATGGCTGTCTCGAATAGCTTCCAACCCTGCTGCTCAAGAATTTCAATCCAGAAAAGAATCTCTTGAGGTTATAATGAATTCGTGTGAGGAAAAAATTGATTCTTTCTTAGATTCTGTGGTAAAAGATGATGCAAAACTTGAGGAGCTGAAGAAAAGTGTTGATTCTAGATTCATTGGAGACCTGGGAGAGTATTGGTGCGGTTTGAATTCTGAGATGAAGGCTAATTTTATGAAAGTTCCCACTGCTGCATTTAGAACTTTTGTTAGGAACAAGTTTGGTAGAGATGGAGAAACGGCGTTAGAGCAAGTACTGACCTATTCAAGGAAAACGGAAAGATGGAAATTCTGGCTGTGTAGAATCTGTTCTAAAAGATTTCTAGTTTCAGCTGAGTGTATAAACCATATTGAACAAGATCATGCTGCAAAGTTGACGCCTTCGTTGAGAAAGAAAATGCCGGAGAGGATCAACGAAGATTGGAGATTGAAGATTGGATCCGGAGTATGGAAACCTGTGGAAGCAGAAACTGCATTTTATCTTGTTAAGAACCATCTCGAAGATGTGAAAGCGTTTGGATATGTCAATGGATGGTGCAAAGAGTGGCCTGAAGCTAAAGATGCAGAGCGCAGTAAGTTACTCAATGATATCAGATCGTTTCTTTTGTTGCTAAATGATCGAGAAGTGCTCTCGGTTAGTATCATAGACGTTATGTTTTGCGGTTAGTAGGTTTGAGGAATCCGCTACAAAACATCAGGTACCGAGACAAAACCTTGACGATTATCGCCTTATGAATTCTCCTCAGATTATCTGTTTCCTAGAATCTAGTGAATTGAATAACATCTTGGGTTTTCTGAGAACGATCAAGCACACAAGGGATGATGAAACTGATCTCGTTTGCAGAGCTGTGGATAGGTTGTGTGTTGATATGAGAGTTAAACATAAGCTAAGTTTTGACTATGATCTCTCGTTTTTTCTTCTGGACAAGAACCTACTACAAGCAAAGAATCCATCAGAAGGAAAAATAGAATTCTTGAATCCCATAACTCACTGTGTTAAGGTTCATCCTAGTGGTGATGATGATTACATCTCATGGCTAGCTGAAGATTCTACAGAAGATGCAACATTTTCATTTCCTAAACCTATCAAGCAACACAATATGGTAATTTGGGTTGCTGTTCTAACAGTGCTTCAGCTTATGCTTAGGAATTTGGAAGTCAAAGTAGAAAAAAGATTGGTGTTAGAAGATTTTGATGCAGCTTTAATGGATGCAAAAATCTTGTTGATTGAAAAGTCAAGGAAGAACTTGCTGGAAAGGCTTGTGTCTCTGTCCATTTTCGATTACAGATTCTACCTATTTCCACAGCTAAAGAAGTTTCTGAAATCGGCTCTTGAACGCCACCAAAGGGAGAACCAATAAGATCAAACAAAAAAAAGGTAGGAAGAAAGATAGAATGATATTTTTGTATTAGAAAAAAGTGTAAGTAGAATGATTTTTTGTATTTGGAAAAATGTATAGATATTACTCCTCTGACTGTTCTACATTTTCTACTCCAAATCTACACGATCTATCATTGCACGACAACTGTTTGTTTTGTTTCTTTCATTTAATAAGAAATATAGCCAAAAGAGACTCTTTTCATTTGTAAAGTCAAACGTGTAACACTCGCCTTTCGACTTATCCAAGAACACATATTTACTTATACAAGGGTTTCTAACCTTTTTTAGTTACAAATATGCCTAGTAAAACATGGAAAAGGACAAACGAAATATATACGTCTATCTATTTGGGAGTTCCTGACTTTAGTTTTAATCAGTTAAGTAAGCATCAGGAGTTTGTTACATAATACAATGATTGAAGATAGATAGAAGACATCTTTAGCACAATCTCTATATTTCAAAGGTTGATTGTCTCTTCTCCTAATACCAATATTTGTGGATCTTTGATAGTTGATGAATTTCTTTGGCATCAAACATCCATCTACTGTCAAGTTACAACATATATCTGGTATTTTTTTCTCCATCTAAGTCTAAAATAGATGGTCCTTGCTTTGTGTATCCTTTAGCTAAGCCAAAATGTCTGCTTTTGTGTCTCATAATCATTTGTCTTCTACTTCATTTAAGATCAGTATAGGAGCATGGCTTTGGCCACTTGTTAGCTTCTCTGGTTACAACAGCTTCTAACATATTTATGTGTCAAGGTATCCACTCAAGACATGTTTTTTGTGACAATAAATCTGCTCTACATATTTCTACTAACTGTTTTCCATGAGAGGACTGAACACATTAAGACTGACTGCCACACGGGATCAGATTAAGAATGGTTTTTTAAAGGTTCTTCATGTTTCATCCTCCAATCAGAATTTCTAGATGTAAAATGTAGTCGTTTAGCGATAGTTTTATAGAAAAGTCAATTGCAAAACTACCACTTCGTTGACACAATTGAAAATAAGACTTCAGATGAAATCTCAAAACACGACACAGATCTAGAAAATCGGCGTTAAGAACTTTCATTACCTAACTCCGATTTTATCTTGTGTGTAGTTTCTTCAAGCGTTAAAATTGTCTAACATTAATCAAAATGCATGAAGTCCAGTCGTGTTTAACCTTTTGTAAGAGGAGATCTGGGATTTCAAACAAATGCAAACGATTTCGCGTATTTGAGATATGAAATCGATGATTAATTGGTAAAAGTTGGACAATATAAAAAAAATAGGTCGTTCGAAACTCAATTATAGAAATTTTAAGACAACATAATCAATAGAATCGAATATTTACATCTCGTTCATGGTTACAGTGAATGGCAAACATTGAAGACAATGGTAACATCGTAAATACTTTTGGAACTAGAGGTCTTTTTTGTCTTCGACATAATGTAAAAGGATACAAAGTCTTTTATTTCATATCTTTAAGAGTATTTTATGGTATTTTTAAAATAAAAAGGATAGCATATTTTGAAGTTGATTTGAATTTATGGTATATTTTAGCAAATAGCTCGTTGTTGTTTCGTATTTGAAAAATCTCAAATAGAAAATGGAAATCTTGATTTGCGGTTTAGAAATAAGAGATTTGCCAAAAAAAGATTAATACCAATGAAAGAAACGAAATAAAATTGAAATGAAAACTAAAAATCATTGTAAAAAAGAAACCAATTTTTTTTTATAAGTTCGTTTTATTATTTTGGAAATTCGTTCCTCAAATTTCCTTCTCCTTAACAACTTAGGATAATCATAATATATATATATATATATATATATAGAGAGAGAGATGCACAAACCCTAAATCAAATACAAAAACCCTAACTTGGGTGAGAATTTCTCCCGCAAGCTAGCACAAGATGAGTTTTCCGGCAATAAATGAAGACATGATTCTAGAGATCATGTCTCGTTGTCCCTTGGCGGAGATTGGAAAATTTCGTGTACTAAACAAAGAGTGCAACAAACGGAGTTATGAATTGTGCTTCGTCAATCGTCATCTCCAAAGAACCAACTGTGTCTTCGGTTATTTCTTTCAATTTCAAAATAACAATTGGTTAGATTATAATAAGTATCACTCCCGTTTCGCATCGGGCATCGAAGAAGCTACCGAGAAAACTGGAATCTCGCTTAAATTTATTCCTAGACGTGATTTAAGGTTCGAAGCTTGTGATACACGTCATGGGATTTTGCTATGTGTCAATGATGAAAATTACTATGGAGAAAGAGAAAGAATACCAGAATACATCGTTTGTAAACCGACTACGAAGCAGTACCGGACTATACCGAATCCAGAATACCCGTATCTAACTGTTGCGGCCGGTTTAGTGGTGATTCAGTCTAAGAACCCTTTTCGATATAAAATTGTTAAGGTTTCTCAACTTACGCTGGAAGAGGGAAGGGAGAAGACGAAGGAAGGTTTCCACCATCACCATTGTGAGGTTTTCGATTCCGATTCGTTGACGTGGAAGCGGTTGAATGATTTGGAATTCCGGAATCGCGGTGGTTTTGTCGCCACGAAAGAAAATATTCCGGTATGGGCTTATGGTTTCTTGCATTGGTTAACGTCGGATAGTAATGTGATTCGGTTCTGTTTGAGAACCGAAACTTGGTCTCTCTTTCCGATTCCGGAAGATTTAGTAGGGGATTCTTTAGTTTTGGTGAGCTACGAAGGAAAGCTAGGTGTGGTTTGTTTGAATTATCCGGAAGAAGATGATGATTTATAGGTTTTAGAGAACAGTTTCGGAAAGTCTTGGGTACAAGTGAAAGATGCTAAGATTTCAGGGGGAGGAGTTGATAAATACGTCGAGCCCTTATGGTACCCTTGCAACGACATCGTAGCAAAGGCTGGTTATGATCTCAGTGGTTTTCGTGGAAAACACAAGTCTCAATATTTGCATATGATGTCTTGGGATTTTAGCACTCGCTATAATTTGAAAAGTTTTAATTGTATCCCTTTCTACTCTAACTACGAAAGAGTTGATTTGGAGTAGTCAATGAGGTCCAATAGGACCGAGAAATATATTTTGCTATACAAACTTGTTTTTTTTTTCAAAATTTATTATATAGTTATTATTTATCTCTTTTTTTATTTATTATATTTGTTTAAAAAGGAAAGAAGGTGTAGTTACTATTTCCACCAAGATTTTCCTTGAATCTTGCAAAGCAACCTGCCCCAATCAAATGCATCTACCTCTTGTATATGTTCGTTTCAAGATAATATACCTCTTGTATTAGTATAATGTTTGTTTGAAGATAAAATAAAAAAATATTTACATAGGAAATTTTTTACTATTAATGGATAATAACTTGGTCATATAACAAAAGATAACAAAACTAGAATTTAGGAACTTGGATATTCTGCTTATTATCTAAAGATGCACAATAAAACTTGAGATTATCATGTATCAGAGATAAGAAAACACTCTACTGAAAACATGTGTGAGATGAAAATTATGGAGTTGGAATTACTAACTTCACTATATGTTACATTTTAATAGAAAAGTAAATAAATTTTTAATTTTCTTGACTTCTCTGAATTCTGAAAAATGAAAAAAAAAAAAATCTAGAAATTAGATATCTACAAAATCAAAGTGGCAACATAAACAAATTCAATCAAATACTTCATAGTTGCCACATTATCATAAAATATTGTAATCAAATTAGTTAACAATTTAATTTTTATAAATAGTAATGAATGTTCAACATCTTCCATATGTCACATTATCATATAATATTTAATCAATAAAGGTGCTACTTTAACTTTTATTAATAGTAATATATAAAAACATTGGTTTATTTTCCAAAAAACATTAATAGTTACGATTATATTACATATTCATAACTTTTGGAAACAAAAAACAACCATTATATTTTTCAAAGTTTGTTTTTGTCAATAGTCATAATGTGTAACTTAATTCAATGCTAAATGAGATTTATGTAACAATATTTCAATTTTTGATTAAATTTAGGGTGAATGAAATCTATATCAATGGAAGACACAAATTTTAAGTTTTACAAATAAAAATATACTAAATCTCTTTCTGACATTAATTTGTACTCAGATTACCCATATCAAAAAAGACACATAGTATATGATAATAAAAATATTTACATAGTTATTTAATAAATCTGTGATAAATTCAACTCACAGTTCACCGTGTCAACTGAAATCCTTGTACCATCCTAAGATTTGTTCTTGATTGAGCAATATGGAGACACTTCTTAAACCTAATATCATTCAGCACAACAATTCTTGTAATTTGGCACTTACATCAATTATCGTAAGCCAATACATGAAATACCCTTATTGACAAATTTATTAAATGACTTTGTTTAGACGTGTTACATCAACACCTTTTAGGTTTTTGATTTTGCTTGAAATATGTGGAAATTACTACGTAAATTATAATAAAAAGTTTATATTTTTTCCAATTTGACTTAGGTTCTTCCATCTCTCACTATGTCTTAGCCAATACAAAATTTATCGACAAATTTACTAAATGACAATATTATCATATACTATATATAGAAATCATATCTTATTTTATTATTAACATATAACCCCTTTGTTTTTCAATATATATGTTTTTAAGGTTTTTACATACAGATTAAAAAATCATTTAATTTTTTTTTTTTTTTTATCGAAACATCATTTATCATTCAATTAAACACAATTCAATCAATGATAAAACATAATGTAAAAGATCAAAAACAATAAAAAACTAATTATTTTTGTATTGAAAATTAAAAAACATCAACTAATTTAAAAAAAAAACATTTCTCTTAAAACATCAAAAAAATAGAGGGAGTACAATCCAAGTACAAGAACCAAATCTTGTTTTTTTTTTATCAAATTCAAACTACCATACCAAATCCAGAAATTTATCAACACTCACGAATATTAATTTTTCTTCTTCATAAGCCAACATGGCATAAAGAGGATTCGGTAACATGGCAAATAAACAGTCAAGGCCTAATACAATAGTTAATGAGTCATACTTAAATTAATTTTACCCGTTTCATTAGCTGGATCACCTTTGAAAGAACTAAACACGATTGCTATCGACATATTTGATTAAATCAAGACTCTCCCAATGATTTTGCCCTTGTGTTTAAGTGCAGGAACCTACATATGGTTGTTACATGTAGTACTTGACACATAGATTAAATTATATTACATTTATAGCTTAAATTAAGCTATCATAAAATTTTATATAAAAAAATTAAGCACAATTGATGTTGCGCTTAGCGCGATTTAGAATCTAGCCAAACAATTAATATTGAATATTGATACAACCAAATGGCGGTTATTTATTTGTAATAGAATCATCACTATTATTGCTCTCCTTTTTTGAAGTTCCGGTATCTCCATTTTAGAAGTTTATTATCTTCCTCACTTTCCTGCCGAAAAAAAGAAACAACCAAAAAAGACATGATTAGCTTCAAGAGAAATTAAACATGATGCATCAGAACAACAACAATTTGAATGCAAGTATAACTGGATTTTGTTATGCAGCGAAAGATCTTGATATTTCATTAAATGGTAGATAAACAAAATTAAAGATCGCATCTGCTTGCGCATCAGATTTAAATCAAATGACTTCCAAAAGATAATGAATGTTAAATAATACTCAAAGAAAAAATTAATGTTTTAAAAATTTTAACCTAAACTTGAATCGAAAAGTTTTAAATCAGAAAAACAATGAACCGAAAAAACAACCACTACATCGTTTTTCTTATCACTAATTATGTAGTCTGCTTTTCATTATCATAAACCGTAATTAGAGGACTGTTAAAAAAACGATACAACAAAGCTAAAAACCAAATATAACTGAAACATAAAAGTAATTATCACCTTCTCGGCACAAATTTTCTCAGCCTCCCATAGAATCCTCAGCAGATCCATCTCTTCTTCCAAACGCCGACGGCGATCCTCGATCTCAGAATCAGATAAAGGAGTTTTCTTCTTAACATGAACCTTAAATGGAAGCAAAATCGCTTCTATTTCCTCTTTTGTCAACAACTCGGAATTTGTAGGCATCAAATCAATATTTGTCTCATTAATCACAGACGACTCGCCCATGACGAAGTAAAGAGAAGAGCGATCTAGGGTTTTTTTTCCAGAGAGATGGCAAAGAAAACCCTAGACAACTGCTTTTATACTACTTAGGAAATTCGATGATAAAAGATTATAAATCTTAATTATTAATATGTATTTCGTGACAAAAAATAAAAATAATCATCTACTTCTTTTTTTTGGGTATACATATATTCGATGATACATATCATATAATTATTAATATGTATCGTTGTAGACATTTTGACAAATTATCAAAAACCAGATAGAGATTAAATAATAGAGAACGCAAATAATTTTAAGCGTATGAAATATATAGCATTTAATTTAATAGATGCTAGGATACATGATCCGAAATTATAAAGCATTTTATGAAAATATATATATACTACGTACTCCCTCGTTTTAGGTCGGTTTTTCCTTTTCATTTTAAGTATCGCTTTAGAGTATACTATAAAGGAAATTAACTTAAACAATAATGTTATGTAGAAAATTAATCCTTAACACAAAAATGAAATTAATATAAATAAGCTATACAATGGATTATATCATTATAGGATAAAAATTATAATTACATTTAGAAGAGAAATGTATAGGTGTTAATCTATGTTGATGAATTGGTCACAGCATACAATGATTTGAAAATGTTGACCGAATTTAAGGCCTATTTGAGTGAGTGTTTTCACATTAAAGACCTCTACAAAATGGAGTACTTCCTCACACCAAGAATGTTTCACTGCATATAATTTTGTTGGCAGGACTTCTCAGGAGTAAGCTGATGTGACCCCGATCGAGTTAAGCCACAAACTTCTCTCGGATAAAGGTCCACTTTACAAGAGTTTGGTTCAGTTTCGAAGGGTCGTGGTCCAGCTTGTATATCTTACAATAACTTGTCTCGAGTTGTGTTATGCAGATTTTGCCTTGTCTTAGGTAATGCATCATCTAAGGGAGATGCATTGGAATGCAGTCATGAGAGTGATTCCATCTTTAAAGGGTTGTCCCGGTAAAGGAGTTATGTGAAAAGTCGATAGTAACTTGTGTATCCGGCTTTTTTTTTTTTCTTTTTCGATTGAGCATCTTGTCCATTCACACCGTGCTCATTATCGACTTATGTTGGAAGACAAAGAAACATGATACAATGTCTCATTCATCGACCGAGGTGGAGTATAGAGGGATGGCAGCTGCCTTGCGCGAGCTCAAGTGGTTGAAGTGGCTTTTGAAAGGTCTAGGAGTTTTGTAGCATGATCCGATGGTCACATTGCAACAAATCCATTGTAAATTTTGTGTATTTTTAAGAAATATTTTCGATATATTATTAGTCACATGTTATGAAAAGTTAACACCAATTTAGAGCGACTGTTATAGACTTAAACGTCCGTTAATTCTCGGATGTAAAACCTTCACATATTGTATATATGAATGTTAAATTGCTAATGTCAATTAGTTCATATATCTTTCGATTAACAAAAATATTTGTGTATTTTCTTAACAAATGTCGTTTAGGTAGAATATTTTTGGAGAATTAATTAGTTGTATTTTCTTTATTTATTTACTTTACCAAAAAAAAAAAAAAACATTATAAACCAAAATTTCTCAGTCAACTACAACACAACAAAACCCAATTACAAAAGATTCAAAGATACAGAAGTAATATGAAGAGAAAGCAAAGTATTTCTTAATCTTTAACTTTTGCTCAGAGCCTATTTCCCCTGTGAACAAACAACTCTACTTTAAGATAATCTTTTACCATAGGGTAGACATAAAACCGATAGTCAAAAACTGAAAGTTTTATGAGATGGACCATCAATGTCTCCAATGAGTTTGCAATTAGCAACAACTTTGCATCCGTCTTAGCAATTTTCTGGTTGAGAGCTGATTCAAGAATTTCAATTGTACTCAACACGGTTTTATCTTCAAGGAGATTCTGACCCTTACGTATATCATATAAGCAAGCCTCTACTCCGGGGAATTGGAATGTCTATTCTGATTCTCTGTTGAAAACATCTCTAACTGCAGACAAGAAAGAATCTTTAGCATCGTTTTCCTCACATCTAGTGCATAGAAGAGATGCATAGCTGTTCCATTCCTCTTCATGAAGATTCCTTCTCCTCTCATCTTCGATTTTACACAGCATCTTGACATTGGTAAGGTCTGCAACAGAAGCTAGCAACTTCAGTTTCTTGGTGTATACGGTTTCGAAATCTCTACAAGTAAACTGAACTACTCTCAAAACAGCCATCCAAATATCCAAAATGTGTTCCTTGATTGGTGTTGGAAAGCTAAACCTCGCATCCTCTGAAGAATAGTCAGCAAGCCATAAAAGAAACTCATTCCCCTGAGGATGAACCTTGTTGCAATGTAGATCTGGATTCAAAAAATCAATTTTTCCTTCATCATCACAAAACCCATCAAACCTGCCTTCTTGTAGAAGTCTCTTATCCAGCAAAAGAAAAGAAAACCTAGAATCAAAGGTGAGCTTTTCTTTAACTCTCATAACATCACAAAATCTGTTCACTGCTCTGGAAACAAGATCTGTACCGTCATTCCTTTCTTGCTTAATCGTTTTAAGAAAATCCAAGATGTGATTCAGTGCAGTGAGTTCTAGAAAACAGATACTTTGAGGAGTTTCAGCAAAGCCACAATCAGAAAGAGTTTGTTCCGAAACTTGAGCAGATACTTTGAGGTTTCTAAAAGTAAAACCCATGATCCAGCCTTTTAAGCTACCTGAGAGCATTTTGCGATCGTTCAGCAACAAAAGCAGCGATCGGATTTCCTTAAGTAGTAACTCCTTGCGCCTGCAGTTTCCATCTTTAGCTAAAGGCCAGTCCTTGGACCATCCATCCACAAATGAAAACGCTTTCAGTTCTTCCAAATGGTTCTTAATGAGATCAAACGAAGCTTCCCTATTCAGTGGTTTCCATAATCCAGATCGTATCTTCAACTCCCAATCTTCGTGAATACTCTCGGGTTTTTGATTTCTCAACTTTGCACCATGTTCTTCTTCAAGATGGTCCTTAAAATCCTCTGAAGTTGAGAACTTCTTAGCACAGATTCTACATAACCAAAACTTCAACCTTTCATTCTTTCTAGCATATGTGAGTACCTGATCCAATGCTTTTACTCCTTCCTCACCCTCTTTGATCTTGATATGAGTTCTTAATCGTTGAACAGAAACTTTCATTAAGTTTCTTCTCATCCCAGCATTCAAACCTTCCCAATACTCCCCAAATGCATTAAGGAAACCATAATCGATCTTACTTTCAACTTCGTTTGACTCCCTCACATTTTGTTCGCAGTTTTTGAGAGAAGAACCTATGCGATTCCTGAAAAAAGCTAACTTTAACTCTCCAGTTTCAACCACATCCTCTAGTCTCTCTCTTACCTTCTCCATTACACTAGAAGCACGACCTGAACTAATTCCAGATAAAACCTCTTTAGCTTGAACCAGGGACTTCTTGAAAAACAATACCGATTCAATCTCTTGGGCTAAGTTGAACAATACATCCGCTGAATACACTTGAAACCCAGAAATTATTGAAAAGCATTCTATCGAACCCAACATGTATGTAACCTTCAACTCAACTTTATCTGTACTTTTCGCTAAGTTCTTGTATATCATACCTTGAAGACCATTAAGATTGTCCTTTTCTTTGTCATCCCCTTGGTCGAAGAGAGACTTATCCTCAAGTACTTCCAAAGCCTTGATGTAATCTTGTTGACTGTACAAATCTTTGGCACGTTGATATGCAGAGGAATAAAACGCCATGTTTGGGAAGAGAGCAAGAAAGATTCTGACTAAAGAAACGGGAAAATGAAGAGAGTAAAGAGAACCAAAATGGGAGCGATGAATTGATTTCGGATTATAGGGTTGTGATTTCAGATTATCGGAGATTTAGAGGATTCAAGATACAGAGAATGAGATCGCTTTAGGAAGAAGAAGTAGAAGAGGAAGACGAAGACGAAGATCGCTTCTTGTACTCTGTTTTTAGTTGGTTATAACGGTTTTGTTGTAATCGTTCTCTCCTAACCTTTGTATTCTACTTTTGGGCCTGAATCTATTTCCCGAAGCCCAGTTTGGGTTTTAATGTGCGGGGAGAGATTTCCAAACATTTCAAGGACATTAAAAATAACGTAAATATAGAACCAATAATTATTTAATATGATTATATTATATTTATTTTAATACATTAAAAAATTATTTCGGTTTTGGTTTAATTATTTCGATTTCTTTGGTTTGATTCTTTCAGTTGCGGTTTTTGTCTACCATAAATCGTCTTTCTTTTGGGTATTTGAGGACAAAAGGAGACGTGAGTGTAGGGCTTGGCCTGTTTGGAAATTTGGTCCGGTTTCGAATCGTTATTTTCAGTTCCGGGTTTTCGAATTTAGACATGATTCACTTTCAATGATACATGCAAGGACTTTTATATCATAAAGTGACACAAAGGGCGACTGGTTTTCCTTAAATAACTCATATTGTTTTTCATCCTTAGCTAAAGGCTAGTATTTGCACCATCCATTGTGATATGAAAACGCTTTGACATCTTCAGTTAGATTCTCAATTAATTCATTGGTTTTCAACTCCCATATTCTATTTTACTAATCCATGTCTTAGAATTATCTTTTGGGGAATATTTTCTTGAAGATGTTTTAGATTCTACACCATGCTCTTATTTTAGATGTTTCTCGCAATCCTCAGAATCAAAAAAGATTTGTGAACGAGATTGACATACCCATAATTTCCATTGCCTTTTCTTCCTCGCAAATAAAAGATCTTCTCTAGTATGTCTCTTGAAACTTCACCGAGTTTATTATCCAAAAAAACTTCTAAATTTTGAAATGCTTCATGAAATTCCTTCCATCTCGGCCCCAATTCACATTGTAACCTAATTCGATTCTAGAAAAATAAGTTTTCAATTGGACAATCTCCACATTGTTCTCAGATCTATCATCACCGAGAGAACTGAAGTTCCTCAACTTCTACAAAGACATTTATGAAAAGCGACCCAGTAGACAAATTTTAGATTGACTTCCTTTTAAGTCCCTTTCCATGAAGATTTTACCTCAGAAACCGTATATGTATTCATCATCCTTAGACTCCTATCTTCTAGTGACATTAAGAAAATGATTGACTGAAAACCTCTTAGAAGCATGGGATGAACTCAAAAACTACACTAACTCGTGTCCTCACCATGGAATTGGTAAAAACCAATTCTTGAATATATTTTCACCAAGGATGTACACCTTAATGGAAACTTTATATCACAATCGCAAGTCACGGAGTTTCGTGGATCTCATGCTAAGCCAAGGTAAAAATATCACTGAGAACATCTCT
The DNA here is from genome assembly GCA_900116095.1 of Euclidium syriacum. Lineage (NCBI taxonomy): Eukaryota > Viridiplantae > Streptophyta > Magnoliopsida > Brassicales > Brassicaceae > Euclidium > Euclidium syriacum. Next base: position 13,602,742 of record FPAK01000007.1, read on the forward strand.
CAACTGGAGCATCGTAGAAATGATACATTCGGGATTTAATGCTTGGACATAATCGTAATATTGGTATTGGTCAGGGCCAATTGTTAGTGCTTGGTCATGAAATCGGGATTGATCATCATGGTCAAATGGTTATGATTTTGATTTTCTGAGTTTGTTTAATTTTAATTTATGTTAAAGTGTAATATTTTATGGTAGTTTTAATTGGTTATAATAAGAGGGGTGAACCCAAAAAATATTCAATATATATATGGACAAGAGTGAATATGGATCAGAGTCCAATTTTTTTTTTTTATATATAAATATTAAATTTATTGAATAAAAAAGATCGTTTTAACATTTACAAGTAAAGAAGAACCCAACTTTATAAATAACATTATACAATTCCAGTACAAGAACCAAATCTTGTTTATTATCAAATTCAAACTACAACGCCAAATCCAGAATTTTTTTATCAACACACAGAAGTATAGTAATCTGTCTTCTTCATAAGCTAGCCAACATGGCATACCGAGGATTCGGTATAGCTTTCTTACTTCACTGCAAAAGAACAATAATTGTTTAATTTTTATCATTGAACTTTTACCCAATTAAACAAGATCATGACTTAACTAAAGAAGAAGAGAATTTAAGTTTAAACCGGTTTGATTCAGTTTTGGCTACCCTTGTGGTTATTTCAATTTAAAAAATGAAGTCTATTTGATTCTTTTCTCCTTTGGTAATCGGTTTCTTAGCTCAAGGTTCGGTTCATCAGCGTTTCTAGATATGTGTTTTAGAGTTTAGGAACACGATTTTTGTATAGTAGAGATTTAGAAACTCTTACCATAAGTTTTTTGAAATAATTGATGATATATTCCGAATCGGTTTTTGTCTGCGTATATGCAACCATCTTGTTCATTTCCTACACAAAATACACTTTGAGGTTAAAGCAAAGCAACTTAACTTTACAAAAAGCCTTACCATGTTGTATGTACTATGTATCACATGTACCTCAATCCAAGCCGCTAGTTTTGGACGTCCAACAATAATATCGTACTTAAAAACTGCCCCGAGGAAGACTTGAAATCTTTCGACGAACGGGATGTATGCGATATCAACCTAAAAACAAAATATTGATAATTTTTTTTAACCATTTCATAGACAAAGGTTAACAATTTGCATTTGTTAAGAAGAGACATGGTTGATTTATTATATACCAAGCTAAGCTCGCCGAGGAAGAATGGTCCATCATCAAATTTCTGTAGAGCGTTTTCGATGTGATCAAAGATCGATGCTGGATAAAAACACACACACAAGTTTTAGCAATAAGAACTTTATTGTTTCAAACGCAATTTACATGACATTTTCATTATAAAAAACTGCATTTTGGAATATAAATTATTTTTCATATTTTTTAAATTACAAACGCTTTTCTTGCGTCTGGTTATTATGTTTATAGTTAAAACAAAATAGTTATGCTTAAAATGCTTTAAGGTTGTAGGTTTACTTATTTGGAGTATTGTACACTAAATGTTAACGGAAATGTAAAGAAACAGTCGAGGCCTAATACAACAATTACTGAGTCGTACAGAAATTAATCTTACCCGTTTCTTTAGCTGGATCACCTTTGAAAGAACCAAACACGACTTTAACGAATGTTGAATCAACATATTGGAACAAGTCTTCACCAAACTCTCTCTTTGCAGGATCCTAGACAAAAAAAAAAAAATATATCATTGAAAGATTAATTATTACATATCAAGAACAAGTTCTTTAACATGAAATGATCAAATACATTATAAAGAAAATCCAACAAGGATCTTACCTCAGGGTATAGTGAAGGACCGTTGAAATTGCTATCGACATATTTGATTAAATCAAGACTCTCCCCAATGATTTTGCCATTGTGTTCAAGTGCAGGAACCTACGTATGGTTAGTCCACATAGATTGACATTATATAACATTTATAGCTTAATTTTAACTATCATAAACTTTTATATACAAAAATTTAAGCACAAGGAATTAGAATCTAGTCAACCAATTAAAAATGAATATTTATTAAGAGAAAGGTAAAGGGTATATATACCTTGTTTGCAGGATTAACTTTCTCTTTGTACCAAATTGGCCTATTAGGAAGGTCAATAGGAACCAATTTGATCTTCTCTTGTAGACCCTAAAAACTCCCCAATATCAAAATAAATAGACCAAATCATTATTTAAAATTTTCCTGCAGTTCACACATACTATAAGATATAAATATTTGTCTTGAATCCTATTATGAAAAAAACATATAATATATATAATCTTAGACTTATGATCATAAAGTGTTTGAGGTTAAATTACCTAAACTCTAGAGTCCAACTAATTAATCCTAAAGTTCATAAACTTGATTTTCATTAGAACGAAATCCAGACTAATCTCAAATGTATATGTTTACTGAATTACCTAAAATTGATCCATTCTCGAAACCAATTTAGACTCTAACCAATTCTTACCACAAAACATTTCACTTTTGTATGTGTTTCAGAAAAAAAGTATTAAATCTCTCTAAAAACTAAACACTATAATCTTTAGAAAAAAAAGATTATGAAAATGAATTAAGTACCTTGAGGTTTCTGGTAATCCAAACACGTTGTGCAAATGGGCAGGTGTAGCTTATGTATAACCTTTTTTTTATATAAAGAAAAAGCTAATTAGCAAATGTTTTCACGAAACTTAAATGAACTATTTGAATAAAAAATTAAATAAAACAAATATTAACCTTGTCGTTCCATCGAACAGAGCAGGTGGGTCAGAGGTAGTATCGAGCGGAACTTGACGATCTTCTATAACACTTTTTATAGATGAAAAATATAAAACTAAAATTAATATGATAAGTCGATTTTATATAATAATCAAGAAACTTAATATAAAGTAGTAAAAGATCTTACATATGAGATGAATCCATGGAGAAGATTTGACAAGAGTTTGTTTCTTCAAGGGATTATTAGAGAGATGCTTTTTGGAGAAATTATCGATCAAACACATAAAATCACGTATGTATATATTATATTCAATGAAAACTTGAAAAAGCATTGGTCCATGTTTATGTTAATATAAAAAGGTCAAAAGTCAACGTTTCATAGTTTCTGCCGTCGAACTTTTTAATTTTCTTATGTGAAATGTCAAAAATGGTGAACAAAACCATTGAATAATATATGTTCGGATAATATGCTTAATGACTTTGTTCATACGAGTTTATCTAGAAGGAACACTAGTGTCGAATGTTATTTATATATTGATCATCAGTTGTTGCCTCTTCTGCTTTGAATCGACTAAGTTTTTTTTTTTAATTCGACGCTTGTAATTATCTTGAATAGCTGTATCTCCACCCTCAAAATTCAATGTTAAGAATTTTATAAACCCCAATAAAGTTATGAAAAACGATAGTAGTATATATAATTATGTTCTGAATCTTGACCATATTAAAGGGAGCAAATTTTTTTACGATTCCTTATCTTTTGTCTAAACTCCTAATGTTCTTTCAATTAATTCTAGTATCAACATCATCAAAATAAATTAGTAGCATACTAAAAACATACACATTAATATCTTTAAATATTAACATGTATGTTTTTATGATTGCAAGAAAATTTCTTTCTGAATCATTCAAATTAATCTGTTAAATGCATTACTTAACAACTAGTCGATAACATGTGAAAAAATACTTAATTTTATGTTTTCCTCTCATATAAATTTTATTTACTCTAATTTAATATCCGTTTAAGTTCGGATATTGTTACCTAACTCTCAATTTGAGTAACACATTTATGACATTCTTTTTTTAATTAGAACCTTAAATGGTTTAATATTTTATAATAATATATGACACTTATGGAAGATATTGAACATTCATTACTATTTATAAAAGTTAAATTACTAGCTAATAAAGTCCAATAAAACAAATTACCAGCTAATTTGAAAATATGATAATGTGGCAAAAGTATTCATAATCTACGTCTCTACGACCTCCAATCAAAGATTTTCAGAGATTTGGTTCAGGAATCGAAGGATGATCTGAGATTTGTGTATTGGCTAGTGACAGTGGAATGTAAATGTAAACTTAAGAGAAATGCGTTCTTGGATGATCATAGTTTTAAGAGGTGTCTACAGATTACAAAAGAAAGAACAGATCTTGGAATGACATAGAAAAACTCAAAAACCCTTTGATACTCCGTGACTTGAATAGGAATTGGAGCCGATTGACTATAGAGAAGATATTAACGTGTATGCTTTTATGATTATAAGAAAATTTATTTTTGAATCATTCAAATATACAGTAGAAAGTTAGCAAAAAATCTAACCAAGATTAACTGATTCGGTTTGTTTTTTCTCCTTATGGATTGATTGAAATAATAACGGACTCGATTTTTTCTCATTCAAATTCATCTATGGATTGAAGCAGACTTCTCGTCAATGGTACAAGTGTTTTTCTTCAACATGGATTTTGATCAACTCAAATAGATTCGAAATCAAAAAGAAAAAGAAGTTATTGTTACAAGATTGTGAATCAGCTCAAATAAATTTAAAAATGTTGTTTATCGGAAAGGCAAAAACCAAGTTGCGAAACAGCTCACATCTCTCTCTGTATTCGACTATCGATTTTATGTTTTTCCAAAGCTAAAATGCTATTTGAAAGTTGTTAAACTTCAACAAGAGAAGACTCAATAAAGAAAAAAAATATCCAAGTATCTTTTGGTCAACAATGAATGATGAGAGACACAATATTAAGTATTTTAAAATGAAAAATTGTATATTAAATCTCTTTCTTTCTGACAATTAATTTGTACTGAAAATGTTTATATAAGAAGAGATAAATATTGTTTGTAATGAGCATTAGATGTTTATTGATATCCATTACATCACAAATCATTAAATCTGCTTAAAATTGATTACTAAGAAGATGGGAAGAGAGTTCATTTCCATTTTATCACAAGAAGAATAACGATGCAATTGCTTACAATCCATCACACATTAAACAAAAGAGTTATCAATTAATTATTCTACTAGATGCATTACTTAACAAGGATAACATGTGGAAAAATGTTATGGTTGTCCCTATTTCACCCATTATTAACCAATTATGCTACCTAGAGACTCAAGTTATCCACTTAATATATAAGTTATAATATTAAAATTCTCTATTCAACAACATGTTGTTTATTTTGTGGTTTACAATTATCCAAGTCTAATCCATTACATACCTTATAAGAAGAACACACATTTCTTATCGAGTTTTTACTAAAATCGATTAGCTTGGACGAAAAACAGAAATGGGATATGCTAAATCAACATATTGAAAAAAAGATATGCATGTCTCAACGTATTGTGGTCGCAAAAGCAATAACTTTAAGTTCTGGGCCTCACTCATTTTGGGCCTAATTTGGGTACGATTAAGTGAAAGGCTTTTTCTATTTAGATCTGATAGAATCAGGTTTTTGGATTTGACGATATTGCCCCTTCGTTTTCTCAAGGCTTTAAAAATCCCCAAAAGACCAGACGCTTCGACTTTTAACCTTACACACAGGCTAAATCGCATCAAAGAGAAATATCTTCACGACTCTGTCACTTTTCTCTCATCCTTAGGGCGCGTATTTTGAACGGAAAACTTCGATTTCAATGGCGAGCAACGGCGATAACAAGGTCACGGCTACTACTACTTCTATCGGAAACGGCGGCGTTGAAAACCCTAAGAAAATCGTAGACCTCAACACCGCGGAACCAGATCGTACAGACGACATTATTCTCGACGGAGAAGAAAAGGTATTGTCGGATTCTGCTGATGTTTCTGGTGAGAAGAAAGAGGAATTAGACTCTAAGGCTACTGGATCTCCTCCGGTCGATGATGATATTCAGAAGAAGATTCGACGTGCTGAGAGGTTTGGTGTTTCTGTTACATTGACTGAAGAGGAGAAGCGAAATTCTCGGGCTGAGAGGTAAACGATATAGTCTACTTGAAATTGTTTCCCTGAGCTTAAGTTTGATTACTGTCGAATTTAGGGATTTGCAAAATTAGGGTTCCCTGCGTTCTTATGACTCGTTACGGAATTTTATTATTCTCACTGAACGAAACATGAGTATGCATTGGTGGATTGTTATTTGCTATGTTCGCATTCGTGGTCACAGCGAGATTGAAACGAATTTTAACCATTGATGCAGGTTTGGTACTGTAGCAGCTACAACGAACGGTTCAGAGGGAACAAAGAAAGCAGAGGAATTGAAGCGGAAGGCTAGAGCTGATAGGTATTTCTTTGCGCTGGATTTTTTATTTGCTTGTTTGTTTTGGTTTTAAAGGAAAAAGGAGTTTCTGATTCGCTTTATGTTTCACACAGATTTGGGGTTCCTGCAACAACAACCTCTGCTGCTGATAAGACTGAGGAAGAGGCAAAGAAGAAAGCTAGGCTTGCTCGTTTCGGGAAAGATACTAAAGCTGATACGAAAGTTGATTCGGCTGAAGAAGATAAACGTAAAGCTAGAGCATTGAGGTACTTTTCTATAGCAATCCAAACTATGTTAGTCCCTGAGGTTTAGAAAACTGTGCGGTGTTTTCTTATAAACGATTTTTTTGGTTGGTTTTATAGGTTTTCGAAAGCTGCTACTGATTCAACTTCAGATTTAACTGAGAAGCAGAGTATTGGCAAGGTAAATGACCTTTAACTTCTGTTGCTGTTTCTCACATCTATTAGAATGAGATAATTCATAGAAGAGCTAACCGTATTGTTCATTTTATACAGGAGGCAGCTGTATCAGGCAACGCTGCCTAAGGTTCTTGAATAAAGTCTCTTCTATCGTTGTAGTTAGGTGAGTTTCACTAATTACTTTTGATTACAATGCAAATTTTACTAGTGCCTATTTGTATCTAACTCCACATTCTTTGAATTTTGCAGGTAGTGTTCTAGCTGTTGTTTTAAGAGTCCCCTCTCTGGCTGCTTCATTCTCTCTTTTATTTCCGAATTAGAAGTCCCAGTATGTGTCAGCATCGTTATCAAGGTCGAAGTTAAAGTTTGGTCGTGGAGCAAGGTTTCGTCAGTCATGCCATAGTTCTCTCAGATGGATTGAAGCTAAAGTTGTCACCAAGATGAGATCATGAGAAACCAATAAGTAACCTATAGTTCTGATTGTCTTAAGAAGCAATTACCAACATGTTAGGACCTAGGAATTCTGAAGTGGCTGGTTTTGATGTTTTCCATGTTGCAGGTGCTTGAAAAATGGTAAGTATAGCTTGAATTATTAATGCCTTTATTTCATTACGGAATGTGGTTGGTCCTTTTAAGCATTGCATGTTCTTATCAAGCACAAGAAGTTAGCAATATAGAATTTCTACTGCATGCAGAAGTAAAGAGTGATTTTTTTCGCTGCTTTGAGGATTGTGTTACCTAAACTAGTTAGAAATTAGAAGTCTTGATTGCTTCTGAGTTGTTTCAATGCGCCGGTTTACTAGTTTATCCATCAAAGTCAGTGTTTTATCATCTTTGTTACTAAAGTGAGAGTTAGTTTATGTTTGATTGTGAACATTGCATGCGAGATGGATCCCATAACCATGTGTTGTTCTTTAGTTTTGCTTATTGATATGACCTCTCAAGCCACGCTACTTCCGAATTCCTTAGTCAAGTAAGACATCATTAGAACTATAGAAGTACTTGTTGGTTTCTGTTTCTCTGGTCTCTATGGCAGTAATGGAGGAAAACAAAGCCTCGGATTCTGAATCTCTTGTTCGTTGCTTTGTTATTGATGCTTTTTGACAATGTCTTTGTTTCTGTAGTAGTTTTTTAATAAGACTTTTGTTGATACTTGTGAATCAAGCGCCAGAATACTTTTGAGGGAATGTAATGTTTTCGTCTTTCTTCAGATTTTTGCTTCTTTACTCGCACTTGATGGTAATTTGACATTGATGATCTTGAAAGTACCCTCGTGTATAAATTTGCTTACAGGGGTACATGAGAGAATTCATGTTTTCTTGAAAAGAGAAACATATAAAAAGATCTCACAAATTTTCATATTGTTTTGTCTACCTATACTACTAGTGGTTCTTCTGTTTTTTTTTGCCTTTGAGACAATACACAGGAAGATTTGTTTCATGATGATGAACCACCTCTTAGTGACAGAGGAGAAGAAGAAACCCAAGCATTGGTTTTGACTTGTTGAGGCTTGAGATAGACAACAATAACAGTTATATCGTCATGGAAATGTCTTCTAACACCAGGAAGAATCTCTTTCAGGTCTGTGTATCTCATCTCTCTTTTCTTTGCTGCTTCTTTCAATCCAGCTTTTAGTAATCTCCTTGCTATTCCCTGAGAAAAACCGTAAATGCTATCATCAATAAAACAAATCTTTGTGTTGCATATTGGATATTGTGGTTTTAGGTGTTGGAACTTACTTGACGTGGAGAATTATACACAATATCAACAGCTTCTTGGTTACTAAGATGTTCCCATAACCCATCTGAAGCAAGAATCATAAACTCATCTTCTGAATTAAGCTCCGTAACAGTAACCGATGGATCTGCACTTAATATCGGCTTAGTGAAATGCTGCTGTAGTCTGAACTTCGGCAACAAAGGTTCTCTATTAAACTCAGCTCTTTTAAGGTATGCATCACCTATAGATCTTGTAACCTATCAAATTCACAAAACACATTTTAGTATCAGATTTTGAGCTTATGGCAAAATTTTGTGTTTTGTTACCTGTATGACGCCTTTGACACGCCACATACGATGTTTCATAACAAGAATGTTTGGATCATTAGGATGCATTGACCAAAGCTCTTGTCTCGCAGATTCCAAATTAGCGTTATGCTCTACTGATAACTGAATAGCTCTCACTCCACTTCCACCACGACCTCTCTCGGATCTAGCCAACACAGCTCTGGAGTCACCTGAGTTTGCAGTGTAAACCAATCCGTTACATATCACTGCGGCTAAACAACATGAACCAACCGAAGCCATCTGTGGATTCGTTCTCCATTGCTTCTTCACCGTTGTAAGAAACTCTTCGTCTGTCTCTATAAACGCTTTCCTTATCACTTCCTCTGTTATCTCCATTTCCTCTGTAGCAAACTCTGTTTCATAAGAGGAAATTATTAGTCTGTGCAATGACGATACAAAGAATGAGATAGGTGTAAGTGTTCTTACTCTTTAAGTTAGGGAAGATGTTGTCTGAGATGAATCGAGAAGCTTGTGGACCACCATGACCATCGTAAACACCAACGAAAGTGCCTTGAACCGTTGGATTATTGAATGTTAATGGACCTGATTCGATCTGGCATTGATCTTCCATTTCATTGTTAGCTTGAATCATCGCCATTGAAAACTCACCGAAAGCGTGGAAGCCAAGATCGTTACACCAAGTCAAATCATCGGTCTTTTTCGGATTGACTTTACTTCTCCCATTACCACCAGAACCTAATCTCCAAAACGGTTTAACCATCATCTTCTTAAACAGGTATGTTCTTAAAGATAATGATAGAGAATAATGTTGGTTTTGAGTTTTTTAAGTTATGAGGAAAAGAGTTGTATATGTATATATAGGTGTGTAAAGAAACCCTAAGAGGGGAAAGTGGAAGCCAAAAAAGTGATGGGTCAAAATAACTGATTTAAATGATTCTGATGAGTGTTTAAATGAAAGACAAGAGGGCAGTAGTTTAAAAGAGGATATTCAGAGATTCTCTTTTTTTTTTCTTTACTGTTCAATGTTGATTCTCTGTCTTTAGTATTGTTATAATTGTAAGTTAAAAAAAAAAAAGGCTGTTGTGATTCAGAACTCTATTTTCTTCTGCTATTATATTTAAATTTAAATGTTGGAATGGTTTTTTTTTTTTTATCTAAGAAGCAAGAATATGTGTTCATAGCCATGTAAATGCAAGTTGTACAATTCGACTCTTATTATTTGTTTAATTCCAAGATTGGAAAAATGTTGTAGCAGATTCTTTTGTTTAAGAAACATATATATAGATATGGTTTATAAATAATGTATACTTTCTCAAGATGGTTTAACCGTTAATTTATATAGTTCTATGCAAATTATTATTGGTCAAAAGGATTTGAAAGAAAAAAAAAACAGAATAGTGTAGATAATTTATACAAACTCAGTGTCCACCATTCACCAAAAGCATAACATAGAGTGAAAATCTCATGTAAACGGTGGTTGTGTATGTTGTAGTGTCTTTATCTTTTTTTCATCTTGTTAAGTTTTATAAATAAGTGTTTTTTTTTTTTGAGAAATTAAGTGAAAATTGTGGGAAGGAAATGAAAAGAAAAGGATTGGTCATAGGATGCATGTGTGAGGGGAGTGAAGGAGAGGGCGTGGGTTTGGATTTGGATTGGAGTCATTGAACTTGGAACCATTTAAAAAGTTTTTATTGAGAAAGACTCAAGAGAGAGGCAACGAAGACATTTTGTGGGGCGTTTGAGGAACACTCTTAGCTGTCTTCTTTAACTTACTTAACCCTTGCCCCTTTTTTTTCACTTTGGTGAGATTTAGATCGACATTTATTGAATATGATGGGAGTTTTTATGAAATGAATGAATTTTCCCAAAGAGGATGGATTGTTTTTTGGTGTTTTTCCTAAGTTCCAACTTTGTATTGTGGCCTTGTTGTTCTTTGCATTGATGTTTACCGTAGAGAGAAACACTGTCGTGTGTTGATCAATGAAACTACAAACATTTTTAATTAGACTTATCAAATTTTGTATATTATCTTTGTGTTTTTATTTTTCCATTCCTTCTGTAATATAACACTTGTGTGTGCTTTGAAATTTGGAATTTAACAAGTGGGTTGTTACATAACTTTCACTTCCACTTGTTTTATTTTGTATTATCACATAGAGTTTTGGGTTCTATGTTCTATAGGCAATCCTCTTACTCTTTGCAGTAATAAGCGTACAATCACAAAACTGGTGTAACCATTATTATTGTATAGAATTTATTAAACAAATTTGTATGTTATAATTTAGTTATTTTACGGTATTTTTTTAAGATAATGTAGATTTTTTGCATGTGAATTAACATATATCGGCTTTGATTGATGAGCAAAAAACAAAGCGGTTGAAATAAAACGTTTTTGTTTGTAAAAACTAAAATAAAAACGTTTCTCTCAGTTTTTTGTTACTGTTTTCACCAACAATTTTCTCTCACAGTTTTGTACTATTCTCCAACCGTTCACCATTTCCGCTAACCGCTAATATATATGTTCCGCTTTTGTAATTACATACTCACTATTTACAAAGAAAATGTGTGTTTTTTTTTTTTTTGGCAAATTATTTCTTCCACTTTAATTTAGACTTTTGTTAGTGGAGCCTATATTTCATTCATTGCTGATATATAACATGAAGGTTTATCAAAATGGTGTCGGCTAGATCGTGTGACTTGACACACAATTTGGTAAAAAGGAAAAAAGTTTTGATGTTATAATAGATCTAAAGTCAAATCAAAAGAGTAAGAAAATCACATGTATAGATAGTACTCTATAATACAAAATAGGGAGAAAGAATGGTCCAGGTACATTTTCTCTAATAGCATATCAAATAACTTTCATAGATTTGGACCGATTAAATATTGGAACCATAGAGAAAGAAAACACATGTGGCCTTGGAACATATTGAAGGGTCCTTGAATGATGCATTACAACAGTACATTGTATTTTCTTCATGTGCTTTCTAATCCTTAATTTAATTTCGTATCTTATTACAAATTGAGTCTCGTTTTTGATTAAATAAGATAAGGAGAGAATATATAATATATTATTTAAAAATGAAAATAAAAACAAGTTTCTATGAAAATGTTGAAATAACATAAAAAAGAGTTTTGGTGACAGCTGGGGCCATGGATGCACTGTGTCTGTGTGTTTTGTCTTTTGGTTGAGGGAGCATGCATGTCAGTCTATCTCTTTACCTTCTTTACTTAGCTTCTGTTTTCTTTAATGTATAGTAAGTACTCTCTTCTCGTTCATTAAGGGGATAAATTTTTAATCGGAACAATTCTTAATTTTTCTAGTATATTTGGATCGCTAATTTCCACTTGAATCAATTAAGTAAGATGTAACAAGTAGACCAATATCAAAAAATACAAGTACAATCCATGGACCTCTCATAGGGACTGCTTTAGACCACAATGAGATTGGACCAACTTCCGAAAGTGTACTTGAGAATGGAAAGACACAAAAAATTGGGGTGAATCTAGAGTTTCTTCTTAATTTCGTGAATACAAACTCGAGACATCTATATATATACATATATGTTAAATGTTCTTTTTATAAGGTGTATCATAAGGGACATGGAAATATTTTATGTCCACCTTTACTCCATGACGTTCCTATGCTCACATATCTTCGAACAAACTTCACATTAATGAAAACTTCATGATACATAAGACCATAGTCAGTTAGGACGCGTTAAATATATGAGAATCCACTTTGTAATATTCAAGTGAATCCACTGTGTAACATTCAAGTGATTAATCTGAGTTTCAATTTAGAATCCACTTTGTAACATTCAAGTGAATCCACTATGTAACATTCAAGTGATTAGTCTGGGTTTCGGAAGAAAAAAAAAAAAAAATTCAAGTGAATCCTCATGTAATTTCTTACTTTTCTAACTTATTAAACCATATCAAGTCATGAGCAAACCATCACATACATTAGACACCCAACTGCACTGGAATTTGGAACTTGCATCTATAGTCTCTTCTTTTGTGCTGAAAACTTAGCATGATTCACAAAATGTATAGACACTGTTTTCGCCTTTGTTATGTCAAACATATCTATAACCTTAATTCTCAATGTAAATCCTCTAAGACAACCACAATCTCTTAACATTTTCCTCTCTGTGAATCTCTATCCCTATCAAATTGGAGGTTTTATGACGTGTTAGCAGTTATACTCTCATCTGGTTTGTTGATAAATCTTTCTGCTCCATCTTAGCATACTTCTCATCAACAGCTGCTACTAGTCTAGCTTCACTAGACTATTCATGTGTTGTTTTATAACATGTGTCATCCCCAAATCTAACATGTGCTTCAACTGACCTCACATGTTGCCTCATATACTGATCATCAAATACCACATCTCGAATGAGCACACTAAAAGAAAAGAAGGAGCACATTTTTCTTAGCCTCATGATCCAAGGACCATGACATCTTGGTTTAGTCTAGCGTGCTCGGTGCTCGAACTCAAAATCTTCTTGATTTTTTCTTCCAGGTGATTAAATAGTATTCCAATTAAACTACTGACGCCAGTAAAAGATCACCACGTACTCGTACATTAATGCCGTAAGAAATATTTCTTCCATTTCTCTATAAATAATGTTTTCAATTCCTTTGTAACTTTGTATAAATATTGTTTTGCTATTTTTACGTACAACTTGATTTTACTCTTTTCATTTATGCATAAAACTTTAAAAACTTCAATTTAAATGAACAAGCAAATAGATCGACGATACATATCGATTATATATGGAGTTACGTCAATTTCTGAAACTTCCACGGCTTTCTACAAAATTTATTTATATGATAACATGCATCGATTTAAATTAGACATTATCGTTAGAAACAAATCATATACGTACCCCGTTGGATTTTTATCAAACAAGAATTATTCGGTTTCTATTAAAAATCATCAAAAGTAAGAAAATTGAATGCACTCACGTCGACAATTCGACACTGGCTCGAATCTTGACAATATTTCTGATGTTATTTTTTATAATTTGCAATATATTTTAAACGAGCATTTAAGTAGATTTCAATTTTCGAGAAACATAGGTTACTCTATAGTGTTGGACAACTAAGTCTACCTTCACTTTAAAGAAAAGATTAAACGCTAATTATTTGAGATTAAGCATACCAACAAACATATGATGAATAAATATACATTAACCGTTTTTCTTTTGTTAAGTAGTGTGCTATTAGATAAAAGGAACAACATATTATTTGCTTACATTCATGAGATTTCTAGTAATTTAAGTAAAATTGTAAGCAACCATAAAATTAATTTAATTACTTTTAAAAAAAGTAAAGTTAATGTGATTTTACCTAATGAATGAAAAATAAAATGTTATTTAGTACGTATAAATACAAAACAAATCACATTTGATGAATCACAAATAAGGAAATGAATAAAATTGGAGACGTGGCCACGTAGAGAAGTTAAAGAGTAAATAAAATTTGCATGGCATGCAGGAAACATGAGACAGACCATCGTGAAGGTCCCATATTGTTATGTCGAATCAAACCTTGACATTTTATCACAACACTATCTTCTTACTAACTAGTGTTCTTCGTATTGTCGTAGTACTTTATTTATCTCTATATATTCATATTACATTTAGAAACTAAATTTAGATTTTCTTTTTGTTATTTAGCTGCAATTGTATCTGGACGTACCATTATCACATTGGTTCTGTACCTTTTATTTTAGAGTTCTCATCTTGCAACTTACTTCCATCATCATCGTTTTCTGCAATTTATTTATTTTTCATATATTTTTTTGCATTGAGTTATTGCCTTAGAATCTTTATCGCTTCAGCCCTAAAATGTCTATCTATTTATGGAAAATCTTATATAAAAATTGGAAATACGTTAAATACCATTACAAACTCTTTCAAACAAAATATCACAAATTAAACACACTTGTTTATCTAAATAAATTACAAGTAGAGTTAAGAATTATGTTTGGATCTACTATATCTCATTTGGGTTTAGATTTCATCTTAACAAGAAGGATTTTGATTCCTTAATATGATATTTGAGTTTGTAGAATTATTATAGAAAAAAACTAGTAACAGATAAAACTTCAAATCATCTTAAAAATTGTATATATGATTTTTCTAGATGGAATAGATGCACATGACTATGATTACTCTAGTCAATTGGTTGATGAAATTAAATTTTAGTGACGGCTATATGTTTATCAAGCCAAAGATATTTTCATTATTTTATCAAAGATTTAGTTTTATACGCAATACGCATCTTCAATTAAAACAATTTGATAAAAAAAAAATCATTACATTGGAATAATTTATATAAAGTTTTAAGCATTTGATTACTTAAACTAAAAGGTCTTTATTTTTAGTCTCCGGTTTGATTCAGTTTTTTAGTTTCGGGAAGTATATATATAAAACCATATTGAAAGTGAGTAAAGTTATACTTGATTCTATATGACTTTGGCAGTCGTTTTTTTCATTAAAACATTTTTTAAGTTAAAAATGTATTCACAGTCTTCTAAAAAGTCCAATTAGTGATTCAAAGCAGTACGGATTTTTAACGAAAAAATAGTAAATATATAGTTTCGAAATAGTGAAAATATGTGAAAGATAATGGTAAACGAAGAGATAGAAAAAACATATATATAGCAGCGGACATAGAAAATAAGACAATTTTGTTACTGCTTTGAAGATGTATTTTTGTACCATTTTGAAGTTAGCATCGGTTTCATCTTCTTTTCTACCATTTTGGTTGACAAATCTTTACCGCATCGATAGAAAAATTACTATTATTACTCTGATGCATATAATAGGCACTGTAAGAAGCTCACCAAAGCCACTGAAATAAAAAGATATAAGAAAAATTAAAACTGTTGAAAAAAATAAATAAACTTTCCACATTGAAAATTATCTAACTCCCATTAGTTGCAAAAGGCCTAAATATGGGAAAGTTCCTATATATAGGCCCATTTGTTCGTTTTAGGATCATCAACAGGAATATGGAAACAAACTCTATCAATAGAATTGAAAACTCTAATGTAGATGATAATGTGCATAGTCACCAATCATGAACTCGTTATTTTCTTTTGAATTAACTATTCATAATTAGTGAACTGGTGAAGTTCTAATGTAGATAATAAAGTGCATAGTTGAAAGCTCTAATGTAGATGACATAGAGCTTTGTTTCTTTCTTCACGCACAATTGAAAGTTCTAATGTAGATAATAAAGTGCATAGTCACCAATCAGAAACTCGTTGTTTTCTTTCAGATTAACTATTAAGAATTAGTGGAATAGTGTCGAAAATCCTACATCGAAAATTAAGATAGGAGCTAAGTTATCTTCTTAGGATAAGTGATATCGACGAATATCTTACTTACCGAATTTTTTAGTGGACCTAAATCATGACACCATTTTATGGATCCGGATGGTTTTGAGAATGATAGTGCTCATGTTAGATGGATCTGGAAGGATCCAGAAATTTCAGTATATGAAACTGTATGTGAGTAATTTTCAATTTCCGATGCATCTAAAAACACTCGACACGTGTGATGTGAGAGCTTGGTATCCTTAAGCTTAGTTTCCTTAACCTTAAGTAAACCCAAGTTCATTTCTTTACCATCTCTTAAAGTTATGAAGCTAAATTGTGTTAGTTTTGAAGATGATTCTGCTTTTGAAATGCTCGTATCTGGCTGCTCTGTTCTTGAAAGATTAACCATTGGTTGGCATGGCGATCGCTGTGTAGAAGTTTTGCGTGTTTGCTCAAATCTCTGTTGAGCTTTACTCATCTTTTCTATGACGAGGAGTACAAAGAAGGTAATGAAGGTCTAGTAATTGTAATTGATGCTCCTAGGCTTAAGTATCTCAAGCTCAATGGAAGTGAAAAACTAGATCTCATGATTAATAGTTTGATGCCATCTCTCGAGTATGTTGATATAAAATGGCCATTGAATGTTGATGCCATAGAGATGAAGATGAAGCTGGTGAGATACTTTTCGGAGAAGTCGAAAGTTCTCAAGACGCTAACTCTACGCTTGGATTTTAGAAGGAGAAGAGTATTTTACATCATCAACAAACTCATAAATATGCCACGTGTATCTTGATCAAAACGAAACAAAAAATCTAACATGTAGATTCTATATATCAAAAAACATTCCTATATAACGAAAATATCTATTACTTTATCACCGAGTGCTGAGATCAAGCTACGTGTAACTCACTACTCTTAACGAGGATCTTCCATAACCGTCCGATCTCGGAGAAGACATCGTCGGTGGGAAGTTGAAACCTACAAGAAGGACACGTGTTCTTTTTGCTAAGCCATGGCAAAATACATTTCCAATGAAACAAATGCTGACATGGCATTTCACAAACATCTCTTCCTTCTTCACTACTCATCTCTTCCTTGCATATCACGCATTCATTTTCTCCTGGTCCAGCCGCCGCGTTTGAAACGGTTGATGATGAAACCTCAACCACTCGTAACGCTACTACTGCCGCTCTAGCCGCTGGAACTTCACAACCTTCTTTTTCGCTTCCTCTTCGAGACAGATGATTGTAACCTCCCATTATGTCGACGAATCTTTTGCATCTAACTAGGGTTTCTATGTAAGGCATCAAGATTCCGGTATCGCAAGTCCAGAGACCAGAGATGTTATTTAACATGGTATCTGCGCAGAGACTACCGAGAATTTCTCTCCAGTTATCTGGGGAAGCTTCTAGAACATCTGGCTCGAGCTGGTGAGATTCGCAGAGGAAGAGGAGAAGAACCACCGCATCAAGGTCCCGGAGCTTCATGGTTGTCGAGGATAGAGAGTTGTTGTGGTTTTGGAAATGGAGGAGAAGAGGATGGAGAAGGGAGAGGAGGTGAGAGGCTATGAGATTGGTTTTTTGAGGGAGAGAAAGAGAAAGCAGATAACGGAGAGTGAGAGAGAAAAGCGTCGGAGAAGAGAGGACGGCGGCGAGACGACGACGGTGGTGATGGGAGATGGAAAGGATTGAGTGAGTGAGATTTGTAAGATGTGAAGAAGAGAGAGTCGAGAGTGATATCATGATAATCGTTGTGTTTTCTTCTTCCATACTTTGAGATCTTCGTTTTCTCTCAATTCTCTTTTGACACTTTTTTGATGAATCAATCTCTTTTGCTTTTATATATATGTATGGAGTCTTAACTCACTTGGGAATTTTGGTGGTGGTGATAATAATAGAATAAAAGTGTCGTGATTTTTTTATTAGGGAAAAATACAAAAGGGTGTGGCACAAAAGAGATTATTGTCGGCTTTGTTTGTTTAGAAACTCTTTATTTTAATTGATTTGATGTAAATTTGGGATTGGAGAATAAAAGTGTGAAGAACTATGAATGGAGAAGGGTTGGCAAAAGTTTATCACTTTAGTTATTGTTAGTGACAGATATAATGAGTTTGCAAAGACTTTATACTATAGAAAAGCGTTTCGTTAAGACTTTTAACTAAATCTTGGAAATAGTAACTTTGAAAGAATATTGGCTTAATTCAATAGATATTTGTTAATGATATTAGCTTATCTCCACAATGTAAACCAACTATTTTAGTGAATGTAGTAGATTTTGGATTGAAATCTATGAAAACATTCGTATAAGCTGAAATTTTGATCATGTGAAAGTGAAAGCTTAGTGGGACCAGACAGTAGTCCGTGGAGCAGAGAAAGAACTTTTGGATAGACTTGTTTACATAATTCTACTTGTCCATATGGAAATTGTCTAATTTCACAACACCAAATAAATCAGATAAGATTATTTACCAAACTCATGTTGTGGTCTAAGACAAAAGAGATCTATTTCTCTATTAGTTTTCTTATGTCTAAACAAAAGTAACACAACAAGAAGAAAATAATCAAAAGTCAAAACTATAACAAATGGGTTTTGGCTAAATCCATTGCTTGCTTCTTCTACTTTTTAACTTGTTGTATTCAAGAAACAGTGATGCAAGATCAATAATTCACATGACCACACCATTTTACTAGTCTCTATGCACTTGTCCCGGTGTGTTGTCCATGCTTTCACAAACTCTCATGTCTCTCAAATCCCTAAACAAAGATTTTTTTGGGCTGATACCAAAAAAGTCTTCAATGACTGATTTTTACATTACCTTTCACTCCAAATTTACCAATCTTACCGATCTGGCAAACACAAATTTGATCTAATAGGTCACTGATGATCTTACTCGAAGATTTGGCCGTACGAATATTGGATAATTAATCCAAAGTTTTCATAATTTTCTATTTTTTTCTAAAATTTGTTTCCTTAATTATCCATTTAAAAAAATTTATCTAAAGTTAAAATCGAATTGATCATAAGCATATCATAAGGACTTAGAAAATTCCCCTTATATAATTCACATCTTCTATATAACCTATGAAACTCATGAAATAAAAATATCGAAAACCGTGTGAGAAGACAAATGATAGCAAAATGCTTCAATAACAAGTAAAGCTGACCCACTAGAGAATGAAAATAAGAAGCAAATAAACAATAAAATAAACTCATAAAATACTATTCTACTACTATTTTCGATTTTTATTATATGGCCCCTAGTGAAAAAGTGTGCCCCCACCAAAGTTCTTATATTACAAAAGTCATCATTCACTTTCTAAAAGCAAAGATTGATCAAAACTCTCATCACATCACATGGGCATCCAAAGATAACACCTTTACTCAAGAATCAAGAAAAGAAACAAATACTCCATAGTTGATATCAGATTAAGATCAATGAAACCTGTATTACTTATTCTTTAACTTCAAAAGTAAACCAAATAAAAGAACGAGAAAAATGTTTTGGATTCATGAGAGGTAAAGAAAAATTACTGAAGAACTTGCATCAAGATTCGGTTATTGAGAAGGAAGCTTCGGTTCTTTGTGATATACGCATTCATCGCTTGAGTCTGCGATGTAAAACGAACCAACGCTATCTTCTTTGGACCTCCGAGTCCTTGACTGTAACATTGTTGCCAAAGAAAATTAACACAGAACAACAATAATAGAAAGAGTAAAACCGATGAAGACTAACCTCGTGATGAACTGAATGGCTCCAGGATTATAGAGACAACCAGATAAGAACCTATCTATGTCATCTATAATTGCATTCTGCGGAATTCCATGTAACGCAACCTAAAAAACCAAAATCACTATCTGAGACTAATTGTTCGATAAGAAGAACTTAGAAGATAAGCTTTACTTACTACTTTTCCTTCATAAGGAGCTATCGGATCCCATTGAGAACGAGTAGCCTAATAAATCATCGAAACAAGGAATCAAACTCGAGTATAAAGCAATCAAACACATAACAGTTTGTGAAAAAAGTTTACCCTTTCTAATTTATAAAGCTTTCCTTTCCTTGAGATTGCTCTTAGTCCACTATCATATGCAGAAAGTGAAGAGAATTGCACATAACTGAAAAAAACACAGAGAAGGATTGAAAAATGTGTTTAGTTTTTGTGTAACAATGTAGAAGTATTTGAGTTAAGTTATATATGAAAGACTTACACTGCTGCAGGATATAAGTTTCCACCACCACGCGTGTAGTGGAATTTGAGATCATCTTGTGTCAAATTGCATCCTTCGAGTATGTTCATTATATCGGTTATCATTGTATGTTTCGTGATACCTGAGAATTTACCGTAATACTTCTCTGAAACAGAACAAAAACAATTACAATTAACGAACTGATAAACACAGAACCATAGTTTTTGGTTTCATCCTTCATAACAAGCTAAATTCTCAAAACCATAACAATCTACGATTCTTCTATGCTCTGTATCATTCGAGATAACAAGTAGATTCCGTAACTTCAGTAAAACCCTCATAATGAGCTAAATTCCCAAAACCATAACAATTCAGAATCCTTCTATGAATCTATATCAATAAAAAAACCGAATAGTATCCATTTTCTAATCAAATTTTTAATAGAATTCACTGTGAATAGACCAAGAAACCAAGAATTTTCATATCATTAGCTTCATACTAATTCATTCTTCATAATGAGCTAAACTCCTAAAACCGTGACGATCCAGATTCATTCTATGCTCTTATATCTAATCAAAATTTCCATGAAAGACTCAGAAACCAAGATTTTCCATATCAATAGCTCTACATCAATTCATACTATCATAATGAGCTAAATTCCCAAAACCGTAACGATTCAGAATTCTTCTGAGCTCTATATCCAATCAAAATCATCAATAGTTTCGGTTTTTAATCAAAATTTCGATATAATACTCTACAGATAGACTCAGCAACCGGAAATTTCCATATACTTAGCTTCAGATTAATTCGCTCGAAGCACTACGATCTACGATATAGGATTTTTGATGCCCAATAACTTAAGAAACACTAGAGGCGAAGGAGAGAAACAAAAACCTTCTCCGGAGGAAGGTTTAGGAATTCCGGAGCCCGGAGAAATTCCTGGAGGCGGAGATAACGGAGAGGCAGAAGGAGGCTGCTGCTCTGTGACAGTAGATAGACATTTCCTAGATTCGTGAAGAAATGAGAGAGAGCTACGATTGATTACACGATCCAATGGTCGGAGACATAGACTCGATCTGATCGCGCTACGAATGATACTCATTATCTCTCGCCGGAAAATGTTTAGGGTTTTTCTCTATCAGGAAGTGTTAGTGACGAAGCTGGAAGATTCGAAATTTGACACTCTTCGCTTATTAAACGACAGCGTTTTATAAACTTAAAATATTCAAAGGCCTTATAATAGGCCCAAGTACATAACTCATAATCTATAATTTGCTCTTTTTTTCTGCATTTATTGTCTAAAATTAGACTATCTAACTAAATACTACCTCAATAAAAAAAATCAATGTAAAACACACGTTATCACAAATATAGATAGTTTTAAAATTTTCATAAAATAAAAGAATAAAATAGACAAAAAGAATCTAAAACATCTTACTAAAAGAAATAAAAAAAAATAAAAAATAAATTTTACATGTATAAGTGATTTTATGTATGTAATTTGAAATAATTTCGATCTTATTTAGGCGAATCAAAAGGACTTTCGCCTTCATAATTTCCACAAGGAGAATACTCACAAACCACTAAAAAACCCCGACCATCATTACATTTTGTAAGTGCACATCCAACGGCTGTAGTTGCACGCCAAACGATTTGTGTATAATGACCACACATCTCACCAAATTTACACGTGTTTGTAACCGGATCGTAATTTAATTTCTCCTCCACCCATTTCGCAACAACTTTCGCAGGCGACCAATTCTCACTACTTCTTTGATACCAAAAAATATTCTCTCCGTGGGGCCCACCCGAATGAATCATTTTACAATCCGATTTACGTTGTTTGGCCCAATTAGTTGCAAATTTGGCCAAACCTTTATTCCAATTGAGTTTCGCCGCGCCAGAAGCTACACGTGCTACATTATGTGCGTGTAAGAACTCTGCTGATTGTTTGTCTCTTCTTGCTCTATTTTTCACACGTGCGGCAGTTTTGGAGTATAATGGTGGAAATGTTCCTACGACGGAAAGAAATTCGCTGGAAAATATTAAGAGAAGAGAGAAGAAGATGGAGAGACGAATTGGTTGATTTAACGAAGACGACATTTTTATTTGTCGTCTTCGTGTCTCTCATTCTCAATCTCTTGTTTTTCTGTAGGTTTTTGTCTTTTTTATTTTTGAAAGATTCATTATTCAGTTAAGTGATTTGCCATTTTCTGAATTGACAGATTATTTTAATCTGTTCGGTTTTCAAGTTTTTTGTTTTTTTTTCTTAATTTGTTGAAAAAAATAAAATAGACATACAGATTGTAAGCTGTTTTTTTTTTTTTAAGCATTCAAACTAATTATAAGTACTTTATGAGTTTTTTGTTAGATGTTTATTCGTAGTATTAATTTTTTTTTTGAGAATTTAGGATTCAGATTTTTGTATAAGTCATTTTTCTTAAAATTGTTCACAACTTCTATAAAATCTACAAGGACTAAATAATCACATAATAGGATTAATTAGCAGAGACTAAACTAATGGTTGGTCAATAATAATTTAAAGTAAAACGAAATGTGAAAGCAATAAAGATCAAAGACTTCAAACAAGACGATATTTTTTTTTTTTACTGAATATTGCCTTAATCATTTATATCTATCAACATTCTTTCATTTGATTACAACCACAATAAAATACCAAAAAAAAACACTAAAAACAACAATTAAAGCTCTAAAACAATTTTAGCTTATCTAGTCTATCCAATCAACAACATGATTACAATGAGCATAATCTTTTCTCATATATAAAAACTCCTCTAACCACGTTGAATATCCCTCACCCATATAAGATTGTAATAGAGTCTAGTCAGTAGCACTTCTAACAATCAATACCGCACCTTTGTTCCTACTCCTAATGTCAACCACTACCGATCAATCCAAAAAATCTTTTAGTTTGTTAAAAATATTACCTGCTTCAATTCTAAAAGATGATCAGACACTAAGTCTACTTCAAAACAAGACGATTAAACTATATAAATGTCCACTAATATTAAATCTTAACAATTTTTATAAATAAAAATATCCAACTTAACTAAAATTATATTAAATATTAATCATGGATTTCAAAAGTTGAAAATTCACAAAGTTTATGCGTTCGTTATTTTATTTTTTTTCTTAAAAAATTCCTTCCTCTAAAATCGTTGTGGATGTGAGATAAAACTAAAATATCTCGTTCAAACATTAATATTTCTTTTTCCTTTGTGGATCTTTAATGCTAACGTTACAAATTGTTGTGTATTCAATATGGAATTCAAGAAAGAAAACAAATTCTTCCTCTGTTCGTAGAAAAGAAAAATCAAGAAAATATAAAACTAAAACGATAAGAAAATGCAAATCCGAAATCCTTTGATCTGGAAAAATCTTCTCTTCTTATTAATCACTCGCATATGGAATCCAGGTAATATACACAAATCTTTTCTTTTTTTTGTTTCTACAAAACAGCTTTATTAAAAATAAATTTTCCCAAATTTCTTTTCTTTTCTTATTTTCTTGAAATTTTTTTTTTTCTGTATTGTAATCCAATAGATCGGTTTATGTAGAATCTGGAAATGATTTGTCTTTTTCAAGTTAATCGAGAGAATTCACAGCTTAAAAATATAAAAGTGAAATCGTCGACAGCAGGATTCGAACCTGCGCGGGCAAAGCCCAATTGATTTCGAGTCAATCTCCTTAACCACTCGGACATATCGACTTACTTGTTCATTTATCCAACTTAACACAAAATATAACTATTTTTCAGGATTTGTGACATCGCAATTTATCACACTAAACTCTATTGAGATATTCACAAAGCACGATTGGTTCAAGC
Organism: Euclidium syriacum; assembly: GCA_900116095.1. Classification (NCBI taxonomy): domain Eukaryota; kingdom Viridiplantae; phylum Streptophyta; class Magnoliopsida; order Brassicales; family Brassicaceae; genus Euclidium; species Euclidium syriacum. The sequence goes on from FPAK01000007.1 coordinate 13,626,791, forward strand.
TTAAACACACAGTCTATTTTCAATGCAAAGGAGAGGCTAAACATCTTCTTCCCGATGTTACCAAAACCGGTATCTTGTATAGTTTCCGTGGTCAAGAATCATGGCAGGTTCGTCCCCAATCTCTTTTACATCCATTTATATTTAGAGTTTAGTATTTAGTTTTGTTAGGACGATGAAAGTAGAAATTATGTGATGAACTAAACGTCCACATAGTAAAATAATATATCACAAGAAAAATATACGCTTTTATGTGAAGAAAAATACGAAATGACAATATTTGTTTTAGACGATTTTACTTTTCATTTAACTGTTATGAGAAGTTAGGGTAAGTTTTCTCATGATACTATACAATAACTTGATGTGTTTCTTCTCTCTATTATTTATTATTACACAGCCTATGACTGAAATTGGTGGCGAAAAATGTAAGCGATGTGGAATATATGAACAAGGCAGTCTTGTTTCAGACAAAGATTTTGATGAATGGGAACTTTGTCCTACTGATTTCTCTGCTAGTCAAATCTATACACATTCTAAAGAAAAAGAGATGAATGTTAGTTTTGTCTGTCACGGTTGTGCTAAGCTGGATTCTGGTAAATAAACAACTAATATCTTACAAAAATAAATATGATCAATCATAATAAGTTGCAAATGTGAATTAATGTATTGTAGTGTCAGCTAAAGCAACGGCGGGTACTAATGGGCAAGATGAAGGAAATAATGGGACAACAGTTGAAATATCGATTGTGGCAGGGGTTTTTTGTGCAACTATTGTTGTGGTTGGTGGTGTTTTTATGTTTAAGCACTCTCAAAGGATGAAGAAACAACGAGATCAAGCTCGGTTTATGAAACTTTTTGAAGAAAGTGATGAACCTGAAGATGAACTTGGACTCGATCCTGTGATATAACCATGGACTCGAACCTGAAGATCAAGTAGGAATTCTTAAGTTTTTGGTATTTGCATTTCTTTCTCATAATTTAGAAATCTTTCAGAATAAACCCAATCTTTTTTTCAACAAGTGCATTGAGAGCATTTTAAAGTTGTATGTATTAGTTAAAAAAGATTGACAGTAGGAACTCTCATCTTTTGGTAATTGCTTTTCTTCCCCCTAATTCAGAAATCAATCAAATAAACTCAAATATTTTATTCCAATACAATAAAGGCTCGTTACACATTGTATTCCTACAAGAAAAGAAATGAATTGGTATCTTTCTTCGAGTTGATCTTGACTATTAACTCAAGCTACTTCTGATCGCTCGGTTGAAATCGTCAAGTGCTTTTAAATCCGAGCTATATATTGTGGTATTGGATTTGGTATTTGAGAGGATTTCAAGTTTTTTTAAATCTCTGATTATTGGACTTGACATTTGTAAAATCTCTTTTAAATCCAAAGTTATTGTAATAATTCTTTATTCAAATTCTTTTAAATTCTAGGTTATTGAAAAATTGGATTTTCATTAATTAATTATATCAAAAAAGATTTGAAATGATATGAAAGACAATTATTAGTTAAAAATTAGAGATTTCAAATACTACCTCAATTGATGGTATTTGCAAAAATTCATTTCAAATCTTTGCGATTCAAAATAATTCTAAATCTTTGTTCCAATACCTCCACCTTAATAATATCAATGAAACAACTCCAATGTAAGAAAAAATACACTAACAAAATCCGATCTTTAGCTAAACTCAATATAAAAAGAAACCGAAGAGAAAGTAATAATGATCACCTTACAACTTCTTCGTTGAATTTCTTTTCTTCGATTCCGTAAAGAGTCTTGAAAGCTTCGGGATCAACACGACAAAAATATGCACGATCTAAGAGCATCAACATTGGTGAGAATTTATTTTGGGGTTCTTATTTAATATAAAATATTAATATTTTAGTTTAAATTTTATTTTTGAATTAAATTTTAGTTTTAGAAAAAAAATTGAACAAACAATATAATAATGACATGTGTTCTCAAATTAATGTTCTTAAATGTTAATATTTTTATTGACTTTTCTTTTATTATTTTTGAATTATACTAAAATTCAAAAACAGATGAAAGTAAATTCACGAAAACAAATCTTTTTCATTTTATTTTTTTTATCTTCTTCAACTTGTCATGTGCTCGTCTTTGTTTTTATCACGTGGAATTCAATTTGATGTTGATAGACATTAAGGCTTCAAAATTTTAGGAGTGGCAACTAACCCTCTTAATCACCACACACGTCCTCTCATGTGTTCCATGTGACAAAGCAATACTCTGGTTCCTGTGGTTATAAATTTGGTGGTGAAACCTTGGACTCCCATATCACTAGTAGTGAACATGGAAGCAACACTCTCTGTTCATTCTAAAACCATATTACCTTTGGCTTGTGATGATGAAAAAAATCGCAAGTTCGAGAAGTTGGTCCCTTCTGAATGGGGTCATCAATTCTCTGCTCATGTCGATATCTCTGTAAGCATCCAAATATATATATAGTTTCTGTGTATAGATACGAATCATGTTTATGCAACGTAGATTCAGGATTAAGATGATTTATTTGTATTTTCATTATATTATTTATTTTAGTAATTATCATATTTTAATTAGTAGTATATCTTTAGGGTTCTTAGGTTTTTTTATAAATAGCTTTTAATTTTAATTAGGCTTAGAGCATCCATCAATGAATTTTTATGGAATTCTTCACTGTTTCGACGCGAATTCTAAAAAAAAAAAAATCAGGGATTTTTCAAATGTTTACAAATTCGACTCTTATCTATGAGCTTTTACGAACCCGGATTTGTACACGTGACGCAACCGGATTCGCTTATTTATTCTTTTTAGTCGAAAATTGTGGGTCATATTTAAAAATAAAAATAAAAAATATTAAGAACCCTTTTTAAAAAAATCTCTAATGCACATGCTCTTATTGCTTCCTAGAATTGTTATTGATTATTGATTTTACTAAAGAGCTTTCAGCTTTGTTAATTAAACACTGAAAAGATATTCTCAAACCTTAAGCTTCAGCTCCATCACTTGTTTAGATATATTATATTATTTTTCCTTTTAAAAGGAAACGGATGACCTTGGGAGAGAGATGGAGACCGTAAAGCCAAAAGTGAAGGACATGTTCATGTCTTTCAAAGGCGTTATTGAGTCGACCAAGGAAAAAATCCTTTTTATCTATTTGCTCGTGACCTTTGGTCTCGCATATCATTTCGAGGATGAGATCCAAGAAAGTCTAAAAGAGGGTTTTGAAAAGGTAGAAGAGATGATGGAGGGTGAAGATGATTTATACACAGTTTCCATCATCTTCTGGGTTTTCAGAACATATGGTCACAACATTTCTTCCGGTACGTAGGGATTCTAGCTATTTTTTTTTAATAATGACCATTTTTAGCATGTGCATTTGAACAAAATTATCACTACAAGAATGTAGTTGCATGCATAGCTACGTAAATTTGCTACAAACTTACTACAAAATCTTGAGTATGTCTATACATTAGGTTTTTTCTTTTTCTTATATATATATATATATACTTTTGACCACATCATAAATACGTTTGATCAAATATTTTTATTCAATACGTACAAATAATTTGAGACGATCTTGGTTGTGATCATTGATTAATGATCGTATACATGCAAGTGTCTGTTATTATATATATGTGATTCGTATAGGGGCGGATGTATGTTGACATTGGGAGGGGGAGTTCAAAGTTGTCACCCCTAAAATTTTGGAATTTTTATGTATTTTTGTTTTTAACTCTACTCTTCTAAACAAACTAATTTATGTCTTTTTCTTTTCTTTTTTTTCTTTTTTTTTTTTTTTCCCAAATGCCTCTTTATCTTTAGTTGAAGTATGAAAAAAATATAAAACAAAGGCCTAGAATTTCTTTTAATTTTATCTACAGACTACAGCCCATATCCAATAAAGCCATGTTAAAAGACTTAATGAAAGACTGCAAATTATTTAGAGGCTTTGTTTTATTTGATAAAGAGATTTTTTTGTTGAAGCGATTTTTCTTTTTTAATATCTTAATATTTTTGTCCCAGTTAAAATTATGTTTTAGATCCGCTAGTGATTCGTATGTATATCAGGGTGATTCATTTGGTGAAAAGATGTTTTCAGGAGATTCAAAGGGGATAATGGAAAATTTAAAGAATGTCTAACCGGGGATGTCAAGGGAATCTTGAGCTTGTATGAAGCTGCTGAAATAGGGACGACGACAGATTACATATTGGAGGAAACCTCAAGCTTTGCATTGAGTTACTTGGAGCCGTTAGCTGCAAGTGGGACGTGTCAGCCTCATCTCTCAAGACGCATACGAAATGCTCTACGTCTATCGCAGCATAAGAACATGGAGATATTAGTCGCAATGGAATATATCCAGTTCTGCGAGCAAGAAGAAGATTGCGAGAAGTTGCTACTCAAATTTGCCAAGCTTCATTTCAAATTCCTACAGCTACATTACCTTCAAGAACTCGAAATCCTTTCAAAGTACGTATGTGATCTCCTCAATCACGTAGTATATCTATCTAATGTTTAACCCTTGAAAGAAGTAATTTTCATCTTTTCTTTTGACGTTTTGGATGCAAGATGGTACAAGGACCAAGATTTTGAATCTAAGTTACCACCTTACTACAGAGACAGACTCGTGGAGTTTCACCTCATTGCGCTAACATACCTGGAGCCAAATTACTCACGCCTGAGGATTGTGCACACTAAGTTGTTTACGGTTCAAACAATGATGGACGACACTTGTGACAGATATGCTTCTCTCCGTGAGGTTGAAACCCTCGCCAACACCCTCGAAAGGTACATTATATACATCAACAAGGAGGGTATTATGCCCGGCTCTGATCTAAACTTTTAAAATACACAAACTCTACACAAATCCACCTACCAATAACCCCAAATATATACTTTGAAACTGATAAACAATGCTAAAAGACACTTATAATTATGAATAACATGAGTCCGCGATTCAAAAAAAAAAAGTGTTGATGATAAAAGTATTGATGATGTAGGTGGGATCCTGATGATGCCATGGATGGACAACCAGAGTATTTGAAATTTGTGGCTAAATTTATAATCAAGACTTTCCAAGAGATTGAAAGAGATATGGGGTCAGAAGTAGGAGCATCTTATAGCTTGGAAGCTACAATTGAAGAAGTAAACATTCAATAACTTATCTTATAAAAAAAAATTCTTTATAATATTATGCATGTGTTTAGAGAACAAATACAAGAGTTTACAGTTTTGAAAATTGCAGTGCAAGAGAGTGATGAGGGCCAACCTTCAACTGGCCCAATGGGCTGCAGCTGGTCACTTGCCTAGTTTTGATGAGTACATAGATGTTGCTGGAGTCGAGATCGCTGGGTATTTAACCATGGCAACTACTTTGATGGCTATGAAAGATATCTGCAAGGAAGAAGCTTATGACTGGTTGAAATCTAGAGACAAGCTCGTGAGAGCAGCAAGTACAAGAACGCGATTGTTGAATGATATTCATGGCTACGAGGTACACATAGCACGAAAAGTTATAATATTTTTATTAATTCATATATAATATATATGTTGTTACTTGATAATAAATCAAACTTACATATATGATGTTGATGATTAGGATGACATGAGAAGAGGATATGTCACGAACTCGATCAACTGTTATAAGAAGCAATTCGGAGTTACTGAGGAAGAAGCCTTTAGAAAGCTTCGTGAAATGGTTAAAAACGTTGATAAGATGCTAAACGAGGAGTTTTTGAAGCCAATCAATGTGCCACGTCAGGTTTTGAAAGCAGTCATCGATTGTGTACGTTTATGTAACGTTACCTATGCAGTCGATGATGAGTTTACCCGTCCCGGTGGAATATTCAAGAACCTTATCACTTCTATTTATGTTGATCTTTAATGAGGACCATGTACGCCTTATTGTTACCGGTTGAGTGTTTAATTCCCGGTTTATCTGCAATTTCTCTTATTTTTTTTGGTTATTGTTATTTGCTTTGGTTATTTCCTTAAACCAATATCTCCGGTTAGGCCTATCTAAACCGTGAGCACATGCTATTTGTACCGACGTTTAGCCATTCGAGCAATCGCAAGAAAATATTTGATTTTCTCTTCCTTCCAGGTCGTATCTGACATTTATGGGACCGTATACAATTTCGAATAATTTCAAATTTTAGGAGCCAACTGATGTATAATTTTTTTCATAAAAAATTTGGGTCAATTATATCAATTAACTTGTGATATTTTAGGGGTCGTAGAGAATATCTCATTTGACTCCTCTCCAATACGGCCATCTTCTTCTTCGTATCACCTTGCTAGAGTGTGAAAGCATCGAATCCTCGATTTCATCGGTGAGATATGGGTTTGTGTCCTCTGTTTCTCTGAAACTATCACACTTATCCAATTTCCTTCTTGTCTTTGGTACTTTCCCTATAAAACTGTTTGAAGAAAGTGATGAACCTGAAGATGAACTTGGACTCGATCCTGTGATATAACCATGGTCTTTTCTGCACAGAGATGTTTGGTATGAATTGATAGTAAGAATTCTTAAGTCGGTATTTCCTTTTCTTCCCCATAATTTAGAAATCTTTCAGAATAAACCCAATCTTTTTTTCCAATACAATAAAGGCTTGTTACACATTGTACTCCTACAAGAAAAGAAATGAGTTTGTATCTTCCTTATTGTTAACTCGAGCTCGGACTATTTCTGATGGCACGATTGAAATCATCAAGTTCTTTTGAATCAGAGCCATATATCGTCTTAATAGTATCAATGCAACAACTGCAATGTAAAGAAAAAACAATAACACATTCTCATCTTAAGCTAAAGCTCAATGTAAAAAAAAAAACTAAAAAGAAAGCAATCATAATTATTACCTTATAGCTTCTTCGTTGAATTTCTTTTCTTCAATACCATAAAGAGTCTTGAAAACCTCTGGCTCAACGCGACAGAAATATGGACGATCTAAAATTCACAAACAAACGGAAGTAAATTCATAAAAACAAATCTTTTTGTTTCACATTCAGATAATTTTTACCTGCATAAATCGAGCATTTGCGTGTAGTTTTATCGTATTTTACGCACCATCCATCATCACCAATCATGCTTCGATACAACTAACATTTAATCATTAAGACATTATTAAAATCAAGAACAATGTAACATTTAAACACTAATAGAGGAATTTCGTCGAACAGTTGGTGGGTGTAACCAAACAAACCTCAACATCGTCTGGGTCGTCGAAGATTTCATCAGGTGTGACGAAAGCGAAGTCTTTCGCAAGCTTACAACAAGCTCCACAGTTTTCTACGCATTGCCAAGTTGATTCTTTTTTTGTTCTCCCGGAGAAACCACTCGCCGACGTCGTCGTTGTCATCGTTGGTCGTTTGTTCTGATTGGGTTTGGTTTTGTTTGGTTTAGCTTGTGAAACTTGAGACCGTCTCGTTGCTGAGATGATTGGCGTCATGGTTATTGGTGAAGTCGATAACGAAAGAGAAAGAAACATTTTTTTTCTTCTTTTTTGGCGCAAAAATTTAACAGAAAGTGTTCGGAAGATAACGACCCGATTCGTGGAAGATGTGTAATAAAACGATGACGTTTTTTAAAATATATAATTTTTTTTACAAGAAAATAAAAAAATGGTCCATTTGGCCAAAAGAAGATATTTTCCATTTAAAGTGGATTTGGACAAAAATATTCAACCGCATATTTGGGAAGTTTTGTGTTTTAAAAAATGATTATTATGCATTTAGATTCAATAAAGTATGTGTAAGGAAGTGTGAATCAATCCACTAATTTCTAAAATTTGGTACTAACAAAGCTCTTGTTAATAGAATAAATCCACTAAGTCTATTATAATTAGCATGTGCGTCACCTTCTTTTCTAACGAGTTGTACATTTTATATATTGATCATAATTGGTCCGTGATGATCAATGTCAATGAGTAATACTATTAGAAAAACTTTATTTGAAGGTTTTGCTTATGAAAGAGACAATATAAATTAAAATTTCGGTACCAAAAAAAAGAACTAAATTGGGGTTGGTCAAGTTGGTAAAAGAGTTTCGACTGAAACTTCCGCATCTAGACTCGATTTTCGTTGGAAGAAGTGAGTTTAACATGGCATCTTACCCCGGTGATTAGTCTGGATTATCACACCGATTATACAAAAAGAAAAAAGAAAAAAAGCTCGCAACATTTTCATCATATAATATAGGTTTACAACTTGAAACAAAAACTTTAAAGTATAGATTGAACCATATATATATAGAGCGCACAAAAGAAAAGAAGTAACAAAAAGGAGGAAACGACATACGATTATAAGAGATGCTAGATGGGATATATATTGATCATAATTGGTCTGTGATGATCAATGTCAATGAGTATACTATTAGAAAAACTTTATTTGAAGGTTTTGGTTATGAAAGAGAGAATATAATGATTCTGATATGAAAAAAGGAAAAAAAGCTCGCAACATTTTCATATGTAATATAGGTTTACAACTCAAAACAAAAAACATTAAGTAGAGATTGAACCGTATACATAGAAACATAAAGGAAAAGAAGTAACAAAAAGGAGGAAACGACATACAGTTATGATGATTGATGCTAGATGGGATATATAGTCATGAGAAGTCATTAAATGTACAAAAAGGGCTAAACTCTAAACCCTCTAAGGCAAGAGCAACCTCGGGGGACATCCATTGGGATGGAGACGAGTACTCTTCTGTTTTCTCATGTGTGATGTATACATCTTTGATGTGATTTTGAGTCTGATTCTGATTATGGGGTAGCCAAGTGGTGGAGGAGGAAGATGAGGATATGTTTGTGTTGTTTGGATGATCAAATCGAATCATGTTGAGGTGATCTTGAGGATTAACAGTGGATTCAATGGGATAAGTAGCATAAGCTTGATGAATTTGGCATTTGTGGTGGCCTAAGTAAGTGGCTGAGTACAATGGAGGATTTTCTTGGATCATTTGAACCCGTTTCTTTGCTTCACAATTCTCTTCACTTGTGTAAGCACACTTGAAGTAACTCCTTTGGTGACCAGATTCTTTGATACGCTTTTGTCCGTATTTCCTCCAGAGAAAACCGTCGTTGAAGGGGTTTGGAGATTCGTGTCTACGGTATTCTGAGCTCTCCGTTGTTGTTGTCTTTCTGTAAACCACACCATGCTTATGATTATCAGCATGATTCATTCATTCTTAAATATAGTATATTAGTAATCATGACCTTCTAACTTAAAACAAATTGACATGACAATGAATCTTATGTACAACTCCACAAATCCTTCAACTTTTACACATTCTAATATAGCAATCGAGCTAAGTGAGATTTATATTCATACCTTTTTCCCGTCTTGTGGAGTGGTTTCTTACAGCTCTCAAGAACATGAGAAGTGTCATGTGGAGATGATGAGTTATTGGATTGATCTTTTTGATCATCACTAGTTTCAATCAAGATGGAGAGAGCATCCGAGAAACAATGGGAGACGGATTTAACCAAATCCTTTCTTTCCATGAACGACTCTGATGACTCGGAGCTGTAGTCCATGATGCGCTCGAGCTGGTTGGCAAATCCATGGCCGTGGCGTAGCTTCTCCATAGCCTTTTGTTGGCGAGACATCCTCTCCTTTTTTTTTAATTTGAGAACTTTGAGAGATTGATGATTAATTACAAAGTAGGTAATGTTGATAGATCAAGATTCTTAAGTATATAAGCTAGATGCGGTATGTGGCTTTTATAAAATAGGTCAAGATAATATGAGGTTATCAGGATGATGTCAGGAAGTTTCGTATTAACAGTCCTTCTTCGTTAATTCCTTTCTCCATAAGATATATATATATATATTATAAAATGTGCAAATTTCTATAAGTGTCCCCTTTGGATAACCCCACATTATAAAGTAAAAAAACAACCAAGTTTTATTAGTTGACTCAAGCAACAACTCTACTTACTATAAAAGTATATTAGTTTAAAGTATATGTATGTGTAAACACAATCTTATTCCACAAGCATTTTCTCCTTTCATTGAAGAAGGTCTCCATTCCATCTCCAAATACATCCACGAGTATTCCTTGTGGCACAAACTGTAATGCCAGTTCTTATCACTAATTTTTATTATAATGTAAATTCTCAACTATTTTGTATTGCCTCTAGTTGTATTGTTAAAAGTTTTTTTAGTGATAAGTGATTAGAAAATATGTGAAGACGTAATAATACAACAAGTTGAGAGTACTATATTTGATATTACTATCTTTTTTGTTACTTATATGTTCTTGGGAGTTAGGATAAGTCCAGAAGTCATTTGGCTCGGCACCTAAAAAGATGAAACGGAGATAGGTCAATTAAGCGGCACGATGAAGAGCTCCGTCAAATAATAGTGACGTATTATTTGACGTAGGGTTCAGTGATCTCATACCGTGACGTCATGACTCAATAGAGGTTGAATTATGAATAACTAGATCATTAAGCAATTGAGATCTAATGCTGCAAATGGTAAGTTGTAATAAAATAAGCTTAAATCAAATCCGCATGTGCTTCTTTTATGGATTTCAACTTGTTTCCTTTATTGTAAATTGTCTACGAAATAACCATTAATTAAACGACCTGCCTGTGTTCTTGCTTCAACATCGGCGGCTGAGATCTTCTTACCCTACTGATTAAACCAAACTAAACCAAAAAATTTGAATTTAATTTGGTTCGGGTTGAATCGACAGCTTTGAAATTCGGGTTCGATTTTGTTTGTTAACTGAACCAATCAATTAATTATTCGATTTTTTCTGATTTATTACCAGTTTAAACCATATCATACAAAAATTACGAACCAAATGACCAAATGGATTGAATTAACCGAAGTGGTCTGAATTAACTCGAAGTTATCCGACTTTAACGGAACTTCCCCAAAGAAACCAAAAACCTCATAACTTGGAAAAAAAAATTAAATTACTCGAGTACTTAATCGAACCGAACTGAATTTTTTAAAACGATTTACATGTAAATCGAGTTAACTGAACTGAAAAACTGAAATCTTAAACCTATAAGTATTATGATAGAAACAAGCATAATAAACTATATATACTGGGATAATGTGATATTGAAAGAAACGTTTTACATTAAAAATACCAAGTGTTACTTCCCAAAACGTTAATCAAATCATTGAAAACACAAGTTGATATGCATGCACATTGAGTAGTCATTCTTTTCTCATCCACTAGTTGGAAATTAACATGCAACATGTTCGATTTATATTGGCGTTAGTTCAGACGGTCTTACAACACAGGGTCGTCTCCGTTATTCGATGACGCGTCCAACGTCAATACAAAATCTAGTAAGCTCAACATCTATCCACTAAACATAAACTACAAAAACATTTTATCTTCAAATTGAAGAAATATACGTAAAATTTAATAGTCTTATTTATACCATTGTTTATTAATTCGAACTATCATTATGAAAAGAAGTATTTGGGATATTTCAATTAATAATAGTCTAATTAAGCTTTAATAATAGATATAGTTAGACAAATAATACGAATTAGGTTAAATTAGATTCCCTACTCATAAATGGGTTCGACAAGGGGTCCACCTGTTTCAAAGAAACCTTGGGTTTTCATAAAACCGGGTTTGGTTTATGCGCTCCTGTCTATTGTTGACCCCTCAGCCTCGTCCGAGACAAGTTTGATATTAAAGAATACTAGATTATGACATGTTTGATGTTAATATATAGATTTAATCATTTTCTTTTAGCAAAATAAGATCTAAAGTAAATACAGGGAATGACGACGATTTACTAATACAGGCTCTGACAATAATAGTTGATTGATCGTTTATGTTATCTTAGTGGATCCAATGCTATTATTTTTGGACATTATTTTTTATTCCATTACAATTTTAACCTTCTATTTGGCATATAAATAATTAAATTTTGTAGAGATTAGAAAACTAAAAGCTGGTTAGCTGATAATAGATGATGGCCTGGACGTATAGTAAGCTAACGTAATGAATGCTTAATCTAATATATACCAAAATTAGAATAAAACATCTGGACGTATTTGTTTTGTTGTAAATAATAATACAAGTATACAACTAGCCAACTAAGCATCTAAATTTGAGTGTATTTACCAAGAATGAGTGTATTTGAGTGTAAATAATACATACGAAAGTAAAAGCGAGTGTGAGAAAAACACCCAAGGCAAATGTTGGTCTTGGTGATGAGAAATCAATTTGGTTTCAGGCTTAAACCGCAACTGGTATTCTTAATTGAGGTTTTGGTTATTGAGCTCTTTTGGTTTAAGGTTTAGAAAAACCGTCTCTTCAATTGAAATCAACTTTGACTTTAGTTGTGTGTGTTAAATGTATATAAGGCTAGGGTCTCTCTTCTCTGATGGTTAATCATTGTAACAGAGAGAGAGTTTGATTCTGTAACTAAACTTAGTGAATTGCCTTAGAACGCCATGCCGAGATGTAGGGTTTCACACATCGTGAACCTGAACTCGTAAATCTCTATGTCGACTCTTTTCTTCTTTCATCTCTTCTTTCTTTTTCTGCGTAATCGATTGCGAGATTCTAAATTCCAGGAAAGAGGGAATTAACAAGCTCATGAGAACTGCTACAAGAATTGTTAATTGAGCGTACCATCTATTTCTCAAATGCTTAGGATATAACAACTACAAACAAACATAATGGGATTGGGAGGTATACAAATTTTAAAACAAATCAAAATTAAAAATGCTTTGAAGAACAAATAGCACAAACATACCCCAATAGCCCATATAGATATGACCAAAACAAACAAACAAACAAAAAGATGTTTTAACAAAAAAAAAGATGAGATCGAGACAAAAGAAAAGATAAAAACATAGAAAATTACAAATTTGGAAGGAGGTAAGAAACAAGATTTATGGGTTACATGTAGAGATTACAATGAATTTTTTTAGTTGAAAAGACAATAAAAGAGAAACAATTACAAACCGTAAGAGACCTAGATCAACCGAGATATTTTACTAGGAGAAAAAGCTAAATGCAGCCGAAGAATATTTCAAAGCAAGCGAAGATGCCATTTCCTCTTTAAATTTTACCAAACAATCAAAAGAACAAAAGGTTTCAATGTTCTCTTTGTAAATTATTTTTCCTGGGCAACGGTGCTTACAACGACGACAAAATGGCCGAGACAAGGTATTGTTGCGAAGAATACGAATCTCTGTAAAGCCATACTTTATGGTCTGACCAGATTTCATATAGGGGTCTTTCCCAAGCAAACAACCAATATGAAGAGTGGTGCAACAGTCATCGCACGAATAGAACCCTTCTTTTGGTAAATCTCCTATTTTTCTTTCGCATATATCACACCATTCTGAATGCTCATTTTCTTCCTTGTCTTGGTAAAATGTGAGGAAATGGTTGTCATGTTTATACCTTGCCTTGTATGGTAAGGTAGCACACTTGAAACATATAACATAATTGCATTCGGATTCGATGCAATTTAGTTTCTTACGAATTTCTTTTCCACTACCGTTCTTTTGGCAGATTTGACAAATTGCAGACGCCTCTTCTTCTGGATTTAGAGCTAGGAATAAGGGATGCTCATGGCCTTGATAATCAAATGGTTCAGAAACCGAGGCACACTGGAAATCTAGTTTGAAACCGTAACATCCGGTGTAGACAAAACTACAGCTTTTACACTGACAAGCACTACATTGGAAGTAACCATTTTCAGCATCAAAATATTCGTTGGCGACAACTTGTAGCGTAAGTGGGTTGGCATGCAACGGATTATGCTTCTTCATGGGAGCATTTGCACATGTTTCATGTAGGATGAAATCACATTCATCCATACATGAATAGTATCTACCCTCGTATATTGGTAGGGTGCACGCTTGACAAAACTTGTGTTCATCGTAAAATCTACTAATCTCCCATTTTAGATGATGGACATGGGAAAAATGGAGTATTACTCCATCGGCTATCTTTTCGAATGGCTCAACAACTATCTCAAGTTCTTCAGGTACTCCCTCAAGATCTTTGCCATCCCACAAGTCTTTCCGTAACGCACATCTTGTATGCACAAAATAATCACTACATTTGTTGCAAGAGTACGCACCACAATTGTTGTCAACCTTTTGACGACAAACTCCACAAGACCATTTCCCAGATGGAAGAGAGTAGGTAAAAGAGATACGGTGTTGGTGACGAGATATTCTTATGACATGGGGGAAATAGATGCAATCGTTATGGGATACAAAGACACACCGAGCACATATATAGGTGGGAATAAGCTCTTTAATCATACCACAAATATCACATGATAAAGAATCTTGTTTCGGGAAAAAGGTGAGAGGGTGGAGATGACATTTTGAGTGGTCTATGAAAATGGGTATTGGCATCAAAGCACAAAATATATGCATACGTACATTGTAAGTGGGACAATAATATACCATGTAATAGATATACCATCCACAACATACGCATCTCCAAGTGTCGTCGGTGGAACTGGGAGTTGTGTAAAGTTGGAAAGAAAGAAAGGGATAAAAAGGGTGTTTGATCTCAAGTGGAGGCTCCACACATTCTTTGTGGAACTTTTTATCACATGTGACACATAAATAATAGTCAGTGCCAATCTTTGGACTTAGACATACACCGCAATCGAATTCCTTTCTACGAGGTTTTTCATTGTTGCACCAAAAGAGAGGGGACACAGGGAGCTTACAAATATCTTGGACAGTGCTTTTTACTTGGAGGAAGTGAGGAGAAACATTGAAGGGGAAAACGCCGTCTTCGCTTTGATAACCATACTTCTCTCGTTTGTGCATTTCAATCTTGAGACGTGAAGATGGACAAAGAAAAAGAGGTTGAGATTCAGAAAGGTCAACGCCACCGCAATCAATAGCTACTTCATCAGAGGAGGAGGATGAGGAGAAAGAAAAGGAAGGGCTGTCTGTTTGTGATAAGAAACTGAATATGTGAAATGGTTTTCCATTGATTTCTCCCTCGCGAAAAACACCGATTGAATTCATGGCTGATGATATTTGTGTAGTTGTGTTTTTCTTCTTCTCCTTTCTCCACCTTACCTTTATAAAACTTGAAAATACAGCTAAGCTTGATTGAAATATTTAACATTATTATGACGTCCAGAAAATTAATATGTTTACAAATTGTCAAACAAAAAAAATTTGTAGTTAATGCTCCCCACAACACCATATTTGTCGTGACTTCAAACGAAAATATAAACAACTCCCACTTGGACGTAGAATTGAAATTGTCATGGTAAGGTGTAATATAGTGGTTTATGTCATTGTTATCAATATCAAAAGATAAGTTCAAAGCTGCATCATACATGTTAACAAACAAAAATAGTTAAAATATAGATCAATAACAAAGAATTTGGTCACGTTTGATGTGACATGTTTTTGAGATTCATTCATCAATCAAAAGAAGCCGTTTTACTTGTGTGATTGTTTGAACTTCAATGAGCATCATCACGGATAGAAGAAACGTTAAAAGATTTCATAAGTAACTGAAATACAAGAAATGTAAACACTATTATTATTAAATCATCATTGCTTTTTCTTGCTATTGTTATTCTATAACATTTTAGAATCAACCTTAATTTTGCAAATAAATTTTTACTTAACTACCTTTAAAGATCCTACAGTGTGGTTGGAGGACTAGCAATTCGAGAGCATTGTTGTTTTAACATAGGAGGAAAAAAAGGATTGAATGGAAGATTTGATGTGCAGTTGACTTCAGTATCCAGAAAAGCTTTACAGCAAGCGAGACCGATGTTGCCAAAGTTTCCGGTCATTATAGATTGAAAGATCTCTGCAAAACATCCTGGAATATTCATCGCTGTTGATAAACATTTGGTTATATCAGACATTCCTGGCATGTTAGGACTAGGTTGGAATGGAAGTGGAAACTGCGGTAGTTGAGCATTCACGGAGATTGTGATGTATATAACCACTATAAGAAAAATTGGGTTCTTAATCGACATGATAACAATTAAAGATTATGCAATAAGAGAAAGAGAAAAGAAGTTTTGAGAAGTCTAATATAAGATGTTGTTTGATGAAATTAAGTAATTGGCTCCATAGTCCAATTTATAGGAGAAACAATGTAGTAGTAATTAGGTTGTTGAAACGTATTTAAGTTATAAATTTTTCAATCAATTGTCATTTTAATATTAAAAACAAAAATAAAAACAGTCAAAAACGTTATGTATTTGCAATATTGCGGTACATTAAACTTGATAGATATCATATCAAGCATCTTCACCCCTTTTGTATTTGGCGTTACGGTCAATAATATATTTGTTTTCTTACCCTAATTGTAACCGTTTTTTCAAATGACTAAATTAATAACATTAGAATTTTATAGACATTATAACTAATAACGCTGAATTACTGCGATATTATCACAAATCAATGATTTGAAATCATTACAAATTGTTTTTCGATACTCTTTCATTATTTTCTCAGAGAGATTTGAGGGAGGAATAGAGATTAAAACATTAATTAAAAACACAGTTGAATTTGTTTTTGCTACATAAAGAAAAAAAAAAACAGAGACAAAGCCATAGAGAGGAAGTCTTCAAAACACACCCAAAAAAAAACTTCATTACATGTCTATAAAAAAAACCATTACAAGTCTTTTACTAGTGAATCATCATCCTCAAGGACTAGGTTCATCAATGGGACTGTGGTCTTGTCCATTGGTTGCATCACCATTGCTTTGATCTTTCAAGCTTTCCACATTCTTCTCCTCAACCATTGGACTAGCTTCATTAGGACTTACACTATTATCCTTAAGTGGTGGAGAAACATTATCCACCGTTGGCTCCATGCTCCCACTCCTTGCAGCTCTTTCAACACTCTGTTCCTTCTCAGCCCTAACCGGTGATCTCGACCGACTATAAACCGGAAATTGCATGAAACAAAGAAAAACCAATGTAAACTAAACCGAACCAAAAATAAACCGAAATTTGGAACTGAAATCGTAACAAACCGAACCTGTAGCTTCCGCTTCGGCTTCTGCTTCTGCTACGGTTACGTCTTCTACGAGGAGGAGAACGAGAACGAGATCTAACAGGTGACCTCGAGTGACTTTGATCACGTCTGAAATTTTTATTTATTTTAAAGATCGATCAAAAAGACAATAAACAAAACATTTTTTTTGTGTACGTACTTGAGTTTCTTGGGACTGTTCTTGCAGTTTCTTTCAATGTGACCACGATCACCACAACGATAACATTTGTTCTTCCAATCACCAGCAGTACAATCTCTAGCCCAATGTCCATCAACACCACAGTTGAAACAACGCCCTGCTCCTGGTGGTGGTCCTCCTCCTCCTCCTCCTCCTCTGCTTGATGTTATCTCTCTTGAACCATAACCAGAACCAGAACCACGTGGCATCTATATAACAAGAAATGAAAAAACACTTAAATCTTTATATTCAAAAATGTAAATACCATTTTCATAGTTATGGATTCAGAAGCATTACTCCTTTTGCGAATTCCACAACGATTCGACTTCCATCGATATCTCTTCCATCTAATCTGTATCTTGCATCATCTGCATCTCGAGGATCGCTAAATTCCTGTTCATCAAAATGTGAGCACAAAGAGAAAACAAGAAAGAGACATTCAATGGACGAAAGAGACTTACGACAAAGGCAAAGTCACGCTTCATATCCAAATCTCGAATTCTGCGGTAAATTGTATTGGCAGGAGAAACAGTAAGACCATCATCATCATCATCATCATCATCATTATAAGTAGAGTGTTACTTCATCCATCATCATAGAGTTGAATAAAACACCATAATTTTTTTGTAGAAGCAAGAACACAACAAGATAAAGAGAGAATCCGCCAAAATACACCATCTAAGAATTTTTCCACCACTCTCACCATTAAACACCTTTCCATGTAAGGCAATATAGCCATAGAAAAACCTTCAACAACATCATTTATGTTTAGGGCTTATTATATATGTGGTAAATAACCAAACTCAAGAGCCAACATTGGCAAAAAACGTAACTAAGTTCGTGCTTTTTTGTCATTGGATAATATAACATGACATTGTAAAAGAAAACATGATTAGGAATGGTGAAACTCAAACATGTTACATTAGAAAGTAAAGAACAAGTTTTCATAACTCCAACAGAAAGTAAGTATTCATCAAGAAAGATAAAAAGAAAAAGAAAGTAAAACATGATTGATTAAGAGATTGAAGATAAGAGAAAACAAAATCCTATTGATTGGAATGTATATCAAATAAAGAATTTGTGTAACCACCTAAAAGCTAGCTTTGTTATACAATGAGCATCAAAAAAGATGGAGAAAAAGAGAAAGTAGATTAGACATTGAAGATAAGATCACACAATCCTATTGAAACACTTCAAATCAAGAATTTGTCTAACCATAAAAAACTAGCTTCTTTTTGCTATTTGCATCAAAGAAGACAAAGACGACTAGAGATTAGAGATCAAAAGATTGGAGATATACTTCAAATAAAGAATTTGTGTGACCACCAAAAAGCTAGCTTTGCTATACAATACACGACAACACAAAGATAGAAAAGAACCAAAACAAGGCAAAGATTGAAGATAAGAAAACACAATCCTATTTATCGACAAAGATATAAAAGCAAATGCAAAGAGCACTAAAGATTGAAAGCAAGAAACAACATAGTCTTGAGAAAAAAAATATTTCAAGCAAAGTGAAAGAAACATATTTAGTTACCTTCCATATTTGCTAAAGAGTCTTTCAACATCACGAGTCCGTGTTCGAGAAGACAAGTGACCAACATAGAGTCTTGCACTTCCATGACGATCATCATCATAACGAGGCATTTTTTCCTAAAAACACCAAAAAAAATACACAATCTTTTTAGTTAGATTCACTGAACCAAAGTCGAATCATAGTTACAGGAAATCGAATTGATTAGCAAATAAAGTGAATATGTGAACAGAGATCGATTGAATTTACAATGACGAACTTCGACAATATCCCAGATTAACAGAAAACGTTTACAAATGATTCTCTGATTATTCAACAATAAGAATACAATCGAATTCAAGAGAAACCCTAAACAATTTTACAATTCTATAGAATCGAAATCGTACCTTTTTTTCAGATCGGAGAGGTCACCGAACGCTTTGACCTAAACTTTTTGTGTTCTGTCTTAAAACTGAGCTTATTCCCAATCTCCTCTCGGGTGTTGAAACAAAAGCACAAAAAATGAACGGTGAGGATTCGTTCACTAAAGCAACGGTACAGATCTCAATATATTTATTTAGTTTTTCCATTTTTTGGTCAAACAGCATACGTCATAATACGTGTATTATTTACAAAACATGTTTCTAAGTTTAATTTTCTTTTCCTTTTAACACCAATATTTTCTTTTGATTAAATATGTATCATAAGCTAGTAAGTAATGAGTAAATACAAAAAAAAGCTAGTAAGTTGATGAATTTAAATATTTTAATTTTTATATTTAAGTTTACAATCTAATAATAAAAGTTTCCATAGATAAATCATAAAATTTAATTTTGATGGAAGAAAAATTTATAAATAATTAATTATTAACATTGAACGCACATAATTATTTGTGTTGACACTTGGTTCGTTTATGTGGCTTTTATTTCTGTGGATTTCGTCTCGGCGTTTGGGTCGTTCTGACATGCCGTTCTGGGGAGACGCATGCATGTTACCTTTTGTAGTTTGGTAGGTCGTTTTTCTAATCCGCCTCTGACAACAGAGTAGACTGATGTGACCCGCCTTTCATTTCATATTCTATCTTTTGAGGTCAGCTTATACTTTATCGAGACCACCTGTCGAGACGCATCATTTGCTAAGGAGCACTTCTTGCTATGAGCGGATCGTTTTAGTTGTGGACTTTTGATTTTGAAATAGATTTTGACTTATTACATATTGATGTGGGTCAGAGATGTATTAAACTCACCTCCAACAACAAATTTAAAAGCCATTAATATAAAAGTAAAATATGTTAGTGGTTCATACTAAAATTGTTGTATTAATAATTAGATTAGTTTGTCTGAAACTGAATCAAAGTTGTTTACACAATTGAAAAGAAAACATATTAATGGATAAATACTAAATAATACTACAAAAGTGCATTTGACCTCTTATTTTGAACCAGAACTAAGAGTGAATAAAACAAACAATTAGTAAAAACACTATACAAAATTTGGTTTAATTTTTAATAGTGATAAATAATTATAAAATTTGACCAATGTATATGTATTGGAGATGATTTGGGATATAAGATGTATGTAGAATAACTATTGGGGTTATCAAAGTTCGATTATGAATTGAAACCCGTAAAATACGAAATTAAAAGTATTTTTTATAATGATCATTTTTAAAATAATTTAATATGAATCGTGACTCCAAAAACTTGTGTAATCAAGTAAAATCTTACGAAATCACTTAATCATTTTGTTATACTAAGATTTCACGTATTACTAATTACTTACCATTATAAAAACAGGAAAAAGCAGCTACTGTACATTTTAATCACACCAAATCATAACAACCCATTTCTCATTAATGACTAATAAAATTGCTTTGATTCTAAAACAACAAAAAGTAGTCATATTGCCAACCCCCACCACCAATTCTCATATCTATTCTTTTTTGGCCCTCTCTTCTAGGAGTGTCCCATTTCGTTAAAGTTATTCTGACGAACATATCGGTTTCATGGCTGATCAGAACAATTCAATCTCGAAATTGACTTTTATGTTCGAGTAGTGATTTAAGATACATGAACATCCCAAACCGACCTCGTTACCCAAATTTCATGTTATGTGTTTTATCAAAAAATACATTTATAATATTTTTAAATATCCGAGTTACACATCCAAAGTACATGCAATATAAACACTCATTACGCTCGTCTATGAAAGTAAAATATAATTAAACCCCCTCCCTTCTTAAATCATTCTCTTTCTACATTTCTCCTTTAATTAATTCCCACTTATCTTTTCTTCAAATCTAAGCTTCACTTATTCCTCCACGTTTTACATAAAACCTTTACCAAAAAAAACCTCAAAAAACCCTTATATATATTACACATACACAACACTGAATATCACAAATCACAAAAAAAAAAAAAACTAGTAAGAACATGAACTCGGTGTGTATCTCTAGTTGCATCAACGACACACGTGACACGCGCGTGCCGGTTCGTGCAACCTACGTGAATCTCTACAAATGGCCTGAGTCCGACGCCGAGTTCGCCCGTTCCGTTCGACGTGGAGGCGGTGTACCAGCCCCACGTGTCGTCGATAGCATCTCTTGCCGGCAGATGTATCTTAGAAGCTACACTTTCTCTAGAGAAGACGACGATGATAAAAAGAAAAGCAAATCGGAGAAAGTGACGTCAGCGACGACCCTTAAAACGACGTCGTGTTTAGGGAGAGCTAAGGAAACAGCGTCGTCTCGGTGGGGGAATAAGGAGGAGGATGGTGACGTCATTGTGGTTGATGGGAGGATGAAACGGCGTCGTAAGAGAAATGTTAGAAGGAATAAGAAGAGATCATCATCAGGACAAGTTTGTTCTGTTATGTTCAGGTTCTTTCAAAGGTTATTGTCTTGTGCTGCTACTGTAGATGTTGTTGATCCAAATTAATTTTTAAGTTAATTAGTGTCTTTTTTGGTATTGAAAGTATAATTAATATTTTGGATCCTTTTGATTTGTTTTGCTTTTGAGAGTTATATCCTGAACTGGTTTTTCCACTTCATCTTCTGATTTTGTTTTTGTAAACTTGTAATATATATAGAAATTATTTTCATGGTGTGTTTTGTGTGGAGATTTGTAATTATTTTTAGTTTAGATTAAATTTCATGCATGCCTCGTTTCTCAAATTACTGAATATGATTTTAGTTTAATGTTAAAGTTTTATATATTTAGCGTATATTTTATGCTATGGAAAACAAAAATTAGGTTTGCATAAAAAAAGAATTGTAAATAAATCTGTGTTTATACAACAAAAAAATATTTATGTTCATATACAATGGTTTTGATATTAATCTGTGACATTGAGGATATGTTTTATATTAATATATATGATTCCTTAGATATTCTGAGTTTAGAAAATAACTAAAAATATGCTACTTTATATATAATCAAATACTTGATGGTGGAATTATATTTGTTATGTCTTACTGATATTTTAAAAAATTATATTGAAACATTTAGGCGGGGAATTCGAGCATCGGATGCTCATTGATTTTACTATAAAGTTGTAAAACAAAGTTGTTCAACACTTATAAAAAAGTAAGAATCGTATAGCCAAAAAAAACAAATGTTATTTGTAAATTATTATCTTTCAAAATTACTAGATAGAAGATCATACATGTGTCATGACTGATCAAGATAAGGAAAGGCAATGAACAAGAGAAACCGTTAAACGCTAACAATGCTTAATGGAAGTTTTTTCTTTGGCAATCCGAAACATAGTTGTCTTTCAAAGAATCCCTAAAGTCCACTATCAAAGACAACCTCAACGTCAAAGAACGAGAACCCTCCTATTACATGAAGATCAGCACTAGATGGAACGGAGAGCGAGATGAAGAACCTTTCCGGACAATTCCCTAGGATGAATTAACCACAAATTCACCTTCAGGATTTATTTATTTATTTTAAAAAACCTTTTTTCTAACACCACTCAATATATAAAAAACTTTTTTTTTTTAACACCACTCAATATATAAAACCTTTTTTGGCATCGTCGTGTTAAGAATTGGTGTAGTCAAATAAATTTAGCTTACACAATTGACAAATTATAATGATATAGATAATATAGTCGCATGTTAATCACACTTATATGAAGGTTGTTTAGTGCCATGATATTTAGTTGAGTGGAAGAATATTAGGATTTAATTAAAAGTCAAAGGACTTACAGCATTAATATCACGCCTGTTATGATTAGTGGGGACTTAGTGAACAACACACATAATCACGACCACAAAAGATCATAAAAATATGATTCACTTTTTGTTGTGTCATGATATATGAATTTGTTATGTTCCCCTGTTATTTTCCTAGATACCCTTGTCTATTTAGCTCTAAATCTTTCTTTCTAATAGATCTTTTGTAAACGTTTTCTTCTTTCGGATTGGCTTATAGATCTAGGAGTTATTAAGGAATATTATCCTATATTGGAAGTTGGAAGGGATCTTAAGTAATATATAAAAGAATATATATTAATCTATTTATCGCCAGTTGATTTTGAGTTGGAAACTCATAAAACTTAACCTAGTATTATAGTCCAATCCACACAGTAACTCTTTTCGATCCAAAGTTGGTTCAACCATCGACAACCCAGACCCGAAAATAGTGTCGTCGATCCAAACCCGAATATATCGTGATTGATGGCCAAAAGAGCCATCATTTCGAAGGTGCGTATTAGGAAATATTATCCTACATCGAAAATTGGAAACGAACATAAGCAATATATAAAGAAACATCGATAAATGTATTTACAAGTAAATTGATTTTAATTTGGAAATTCATATAACAAGAAAGTTTTATTTTAATTTAATGTTTAGTTGAAAAGAATGAACTGATTTTGTGAGACGTGGACAACTAAAGTCGCTTCATTTGTACAATAATATCATAAAGTCTCAAATTCCCGAGTCATAATTTCGCGATGTAATGTCGGATATAAGGCAGAGATGGTAGCAAAACAATTATTGAAATTACTTTAAGATTGAAAAAAGTAACAATAACAAATAAAATTTCTATGGCCACCAAACATGGCATGCTTTAAATCTGACGCGTAAGCTCCAAGACTCATCAACAAGATAAAGTTTCTATGAGTATACTATGTCTGCCTATTATTCAACGCTTTCTTCTTTGGTAATTTATTATTTGCTTACAAATGTAATCATTAATAATCATTGCATAAATTTCACGTACTCTTAAGTCCTAGATCACCTTAAGAAGAGCTTCGTTACACAAAGTGAGAATATGATTGGGTGATATATGACGATAACTGAAAGTATTATCCAAGATCTCATTTCCTAAATTCAGTATTAGAAAACAGACCAATTTTTAACTTTATTATATGCTTCCACTCAACTACATATATGTAGAAGATTTGCATAAAAAAAAATTGGGAGAAGTATTTTACATACGAAGAAAATGAAGCTTATCCGCACAAGATAAAGTACAACATGCTTCGTTTTTACTTTTCAAAACTACTTTGTGTGGACAATGTTTCTTACAAAAATTGCAAATTGGCCGAGATAAAGTATTGTTGCGAAAAATATGAAGATCCTCGTTCATGTATAGTCGGATGGTTTGACCAGGTTTCATATACGGGTCTTCCCCAAGCATACAATCAATATGAAGAGTGGTGCAGCATTCATCACACGAATAGAACCCTTTTTTGTTGAATCTGATATTCTTCTTTCACATATATCACACCACTCTGAATGTTCCTTTTTTTCTTTCGCCTCGTAAAATATAAGAAAATGTTTGTCATGTTTATACCTTGCCTTATATGGTGAGGTAACACACTTGAAACATATAATATAGTCGTATTCGATGCAATTTAGTTTTCTGATACCATCATCTCTATCTTGTTCGCAAATATAACATATTGCTGTTCTTTTTTCTTCATGGTCTAAATCTAAGAATAAAGGATGTTTATGGTCTTGATATTGAAATGGTTCAGAAACCAAGGCATATTGCATGTCTGAAACTCACCTTCTCTTTTCGGACACTCGTAGACGAAACCAAAACCTTTACACTTACAAGCACGACAGTGGAAGCCACCCACTCTACTATTATAACCTTTAGTGGCAACTTTCAATTCAAGTAGATGAGAATGTAAAGCGTGTTGTTTTAGGAGAGGGGCATTTGCACATGCTTCATGGAGGATGAAGTCACATTTATCCATGCATGAATAGTAATTACCATCATGGATTGGAAAGACGCATGCTTGACAAACCCTGCCTTCGTCGTACACTCTATTGATCTCGAGTTTCAGATGATGGCCATGAGAAAAATGGAGTATGATTCCATCACTTATCCTCTCAAATGGATGAACATTTATTTCCAGTTCTTCAGGTATACCTTCAAGTTCTTTTTCATCCCACAAGTCTCTCCGCAAAGCACATCTCGTATGAACAAAATAATCATCACAATTTTTGCAAGTGTATGCACCATATTTTTTGTCAATCTTTCGACGACATACGCCACAAGACCATTTTCCGGATGGAAGAAAATAGGTAAAAGATATACGGTGGTGGTGACGAGATATTTTTATGACATATGGAGAATAAATACAATCTTGATGGACTACGAAGACACATCGAGCACATATATAGGTGGTAAAAAGTTCTTTGATGAGGCCACAAACATCGCATGCTAAGGAAGTTTCCTTAGGAAAAAAATGTGAGAAGGTGAGGATGCCTTTTTGGATGGTTGAGAACAATGGGTATCGCACAAATCGGATGCAAACTTAATTTATAGGTAGGACAATGATAGATAATTTCATAGAGGCTTGTTTGACAACAAAGGCAACTCAAAAACTCGAAAAAACCGACAAGTGGGGGACTATAAATATGGAGAGATAGAAAAGGGTAAGAAGGGTGTTTGATCTCAAGTGTGTTGGAACAAAGGAAACATTACAGAAACAGAGTATGAAAAGAACAAAGAAGAAAGAGAAACTTTTGCTGAATAATGCTTTATTCTTTTATGATTAAAACTGAAACAGACTACATCAATTTATAAGAAACAAAAACGTAACTGCATCCATTAAACTCATGGACTCATTATGTCCTACAATAAAGAAGAAAATTGAAACCCCCAAATTGATTAGAAATAAAACCAAAAACTACGTAACTGAAAAACATTGAATTGGTTTGAATCACTTTTCAACACTCTCCCTTGATTCAAACTTGCACATTCCAAGCTTACTCCTGAAGTAGTCAAACTTGTTCTTTGATAATGCCTTTGTAAGAATATCTGCACTCTGCTCGTTTGTGCTGCAATACTCCAAAATAATTGAACCTTCACTAACCAAGTCTCTGATGAAGTGGACCTTGATCGATATATGCTTCGTTCTTCCATGATATGTTGGATTCCTGGTCATCGCTATAGTTGCTTTGTTGTCGCAAAAAATTGTTGTTTCCTTCATTTGTTCTTGCTTGATGTCTATCAGAATTCTTCTTAACCAAACTGCTTGACATGCTGCTGCAGTAGCTGCTGTATACTCAGCTTCTGATGATGATAAAGCTGTCACGTTCTGCTTCTTTGAACTCCAGCAAACTGCTCCTAAACCCAGATTAAAAACATGTCCCGAAGTGCTTTTTCGATCTTGCACACAGCCTGCCCAATCGCTGTCTGTGAACCCAACCAGCTCAAACTCTGAAACAGAGTTATACCAAATGCCATACTCTGCTGTTCCTGCAACATACCTTAACAACCTCTTTGCTGCTCCAAAATGATGCTTGGTCGGATTGTGCATGAACCTGGAAATTGCACTCACAGCAAAACAAATATCTGGTCTTGTATGAGTTAGATATATGAGACCTCCAACTAAACTCCTGAACTTTGTTGCATTTGCTTTCTCCGTTCCATCATCCATTTGCAGCTTCTCATTGATATTCATAGGAGTGTCTACAGCATTGCAACCTGTCATGTCAAACCTTTTAAGCAAGTCATAAGCATACTTATGTTGAGACACAAAAATCCCATCTTTCATTTGCTTAACCTCAAGACCAAGGAAAAAATACAGCAACCCGAGATCTGTCATTTCAAACTTCTCCATCATACTAGCTTTGAACTCAACAACAAGTGAAGCACTAGAACCCATGTAAATCATATCATCTACATATAAACACACAACAAAGATATCACCTTCACCTTGCTTCTTTATGTAGAGAGTAGGCTCACTTTTGCTTTTTTCAAAGCCAGTTTCTGCAAAGAAAGAATCAATTTTGTTGTATCAAGCTCTAGGAGCTTGTTTAAGCCCATAAAGAGCCCTTTACAACCTGTAGACGAAACCCTCTTTACCATCAACAACAAAACCTTCAGGCTGATCAACATAAACCTCTTCAAGTAGCTCACCATTCAAGAAATCTGACTTAACATCAAACTGATATATTGGCCAATGCATATAAGCTCCTAAGGCAAGAAGAGTTCTTACAGTGTCAAACCTTGCTACCGGAGAGAAAGTATCTTCATAATCCACTCCATATTCTTGTGCATATCCCTTAACAACAAGCCTTGCCTTATACTTTTGAATGCTGCCATCTGCATGATACTTAGTTTTAAACACCCATTTCACACCGATGGAATGCTTATCTCCAGGAAGCTTAACTAGCTACCATGTTTGATTCTTCTCTATAGAAGCAATCTCTTCTTCCATTGCTTTTCGCCATTCCTCTTTCTTTACTGCTTCATTAACTGTCACTGGATCAGCACTAAAAAATGCATGTTGTTCCTCATAAATTTCTCGCAGTGATCTAAATTTTTGAGGTGAACTTGTGCTTGAGCTTCCTTCTCCATCACTTGACCCATTGCCATTGTTTGTACTAGGTGAGCTAGGGGCTGAGCTTGCTGGTGTATTAGTTGCAGAAGTTGCTGGACTTTGATTCTCTTCTTGCTCATCAACAACAGAAACTTCAACAAGCTCACCATTTTCACCTTCACGCCAAGTCCAAACCGCCTCCTCATCAAAGGTAACGTTCCTGCTCTCAACAATCTTCCCACTCACAGGATTGTACAATCTATATCCTTTAGATTGTGAACAATATCCAAGAAAAATGCATTTCTCAGATTTTTCATCAAGCTTCTTCCTGTTATGAGCATCAATAAGAGAGTAGCAAACACTGCCAAAAACTCTTAAATGACTCACCCCTGGTTTCCTCCCACACCACGCTTCATATGGTGTCATGTTTAAGACTGTTTTCGTAGGAGAGATGTTCAGCAAATACACTGCTGTCCTCACACTTTCTGCCCAAAAATGATTAGGTAGATTTTTCTGCTTTAACATGCTTCTAGCCATCTCCACCACGGTTCTGTTTTTCCTTTCCGCTACACCATTTTGCTCCGGTGTGTATGCTGTAGTAAGCTCATGATGTATCCCTTCTTTCTCACAGAACTGGTTGAACTCAGTGGATGTAAACTCTCCTCCTCTGTCAGTTCGTAACACCTTAACTCGCTGCTCACTTTGTTTCTCCACAAGTGCCTTGAACTTCTTAAACATCTCGAATGTTTCTCCTTTTGATTCAAGAAAATAAACCCAGCTCATCCTACTGTAGTCATCTGTCAGCATCAGAAAATACTTGCTGCCTCCAAGAGATGCGGTCTGCATCGGACCACACAAATCAACATGAACAATCTCAAGACATTGAGTTGCTCTCCTTGCTTTTCCTACTGGAAACGACCTACGAGTTTGTTTCCCATATATGCAGCCTTCACACAACTCAAGAGCATCGATCTTTGGTAAGCCAACGACCATATCCTTTTGATTGAGCACCCTTAACCCATTCTCATGTAGATGCCCATACCGCAAATGCCACAACTTCGAAATATCAGAAACTTTAGCAACCAAAGCTCTTGTTTCAACAGAAGACATCTCCAATGGATATAGATTGTTTGATGTCTTCTTCACCACTACCAACGTGAGACCAGATTTCTTATCCTTGATGACACATACTTTCCCATCAAAGAAAACGGAACAACTGTTCTCCACCATTTGACCAACACTCAACAGATTATGTGCTAGATCAGGAATGTAGTACACACCATAGATGAGTTTGAGATTACCATGATCATTCTGGACAGCCACGATTCCTCTCCCTTCAACTTGAACTTCTTTATCATTTCCAAGCTTCACCTTAAGCTTGTGCGACTCATCTAACTCTTTGAACAATGATTTAGTGCCTGTCATGTGATTTGAACAGCCACTGTCCAAATACCACACAGATTTGGACACTTCCTCACTTTTAAATGACATGAAAAGTCGAGGTTGCTCATCTTCATGCTCAGCAAAGCTTGCGTGCTTCTCTTCTTTCTGTTTCTTAAAACAGTTGGCCTGTATATGACCATACTTCTTGCAATAATGACACTGAATGTCGCTCTTATTTGTACCTCTGCTTTAGGACTGATTAGAGCTGCTTGAGTTATCATAATAACCTCTTCCTCTGCCTCTTCCATGGTCTCCACGACCTCCAAATATGCCTCGTTCTCTACCTGCAGCTCCAAAACCGCTGCTATTTTTCTGACCATAGTACTCTCCCTTCATTTGAAAAGCGTTTCAAATTGATGGCGAAGAGTCTGCAACTTAACAGTGATGGCCTTCTTATCACCCATGTACTCATGCTTCAAAATTTCTCAGGCTTCGTGTGACGTATTCGCCGCTGAGATCCGAGAAAGGATATCTTCCTCCAAGGCTGTCTGAATTAAGAACAGCGCCTTTGCATCCTTCTTACGTTTGTCTCGTAACTGCTGGTCAGGTTCCGTAGGATTTGCATCTTCAAATCCATTCTCCACCAAATCCCAACTCTCTTGAGATCTAAACATCGTCTTCATCTTGAGACTCCAAAGGTAATACTTTTCACCTTTAAATATCGGAACCGTAACTTGCTGATTCGATCCATTAGCTGCCATGGTTTTTTTTTTTTTTTGATAGGATGAAAGGACTGAAACCTTTGCTCTGATACCACAATGTTGGAACAAAGGAAACACTGCAGAAACAAAGTATGAAAAGAACAAAGATAAACTTTTACTGAATAATGCTTTATTCTTTTATGATTAAAACTGAAACAGACTACATCAATTTATAAGAAACAAAAACGTAACTACATCCATTAAACCTATGGACTCATTATGTCCTACAATAAAGAAGAAAATTGAAACCGCCAAATTGATTAGAAATAAAACAAAAAAATACGTAACTGAAAAACATTGAATTTGTTTGAATCACTTTTTAACAAAGTGGGGACTCTACGCATTCTTTGTGGAACATTCTACTACATGTGACACAGAAATAATAGTATGAGCTGAAATTTGAGCTTCCACATGCACCGCAATAGAATTCATCACGATGAGGTTCTTTGTTGTTGCACCAAAAGAAAGGGACTACATGATGCTTACTGGTATCATCATGGCTGTCTCTTGTGCTAGAGAAGTGAGGAGGAGTATTAACTGGGAGAAATTCGTCAAAAATATAATAATCATTTTCCGCTCCTTTTGATAATTGAACATCAAGACGTAAAGAAGGAAAAGAGGTTGAAGCGAAAGGAAGTCGTCGTCACCGGAATCAATGGCTGATACACCGGAGAACGATGAGGAGGAGGAGAAAGAAGGATTGCATTTTTGAGATAATAAAGTGAATATGTGAAATGGTTTTCCATCGATTTCTCCCTCACGAAACACACCGACGGAATTCATGGCGGCTACACAAGACGATTTGTGTAGTTGTGTTTATGTTATTCCTTATTTATATAGCCAAATAATTTCTCTTATGGAACTTGAAAATACAGCTAACCTTTCTTGGATTCTTCATTCATCGTAATATAAAATCTTTGATATACCTTAAATAAAAGAGCTCTAGTATTCTACCTTCCCACACGTTATTAGACATAAATATATTAATGTATTAAAATCGTTAATGGTGAGATGATGGTAAGATATTGGAAGATGGAAAATCAAGAAAGCACATGGGATCTAACGGACATTGACAACGAGAAGGTTAGCGTTGAGAACAAAATCGACTCTAGATCCGCTTTTGTTGGCAACGTTTCTTATCCTCATGATACGACTGTACCAAACCATCAGGGATCTCTGCATTGTCTATTGCCTACGTACTCAATGGTCGAAAGATAGTTACCAGCAAAAACGGATCTAAAGTCGATTTCGATCTTAAAGAAACCTTAGCTGGCTCTGACTGATGATAATTACTCTTCATCATTTGAAGCTAACATGCGGTGACAGGTTTTTAGTTAGCTTCATTTAACTAATGGTGCATTGACTGACTTGTGCAATTAAATACTTAAATAAAGTCCCTCACATTATTATTAATTTTTTTGTTGATAGGTAATGATGAATGATATTTTTAACCAAGACCGGAGATACTAGTAGTGATGATTCTAGCAAGGAAGAATCTTATGAAGTAGAAAGAAACTCAAAAGAAAAAATTGATAAACTGGTTTTTAATTTCCATATGTTTTAGTTTTGGATTGTTTTCGTTGAAGTCTTTCTACTAAAAATTAGAGACATATAGCTAAGGAATTTTGCTATAGCAAAATTTGTTGACCAAAGATACGTTTTATGTGAATTAATCGTTTGCCTGGTCATAGCTTATTGAAGCGAAGGTAGATTTTGTTGAATCTGTTTGCATATCAACCTATATCAATCTATCATGCATTTTCTAAGACAAGATAAAAAGCTAATATAAATGATATCATAGATTTTAAAAATTATTAGCGTTCTCAAATTTTCTCTCTATATGTTTTTGAAAATTCCGTCAAAATGTCTACAACGAATCTCTTCAGGATAACTTAATTAACAACGTGGATTAATCGTTACCAATTGTTTTCTATCATATTAAAATCTAAATGCCCAGTCCAAATAGTAGTCAATTATAACCAACCAAAAAACAAAATAAAAAAAAACTACCTTATGTGATCGTGCGTACTAGGGTTTACTAGCTAGTTGTATAAAAGCAGTTGTTTAGGGATATGTCTCTCCATCCATTCTCTTTGGATAACTCTGAAGCCGCTCATCTCTTTTCATCCTCATCTTCTCCATTGGCGAGAGTCTGCAATTCAGAACATGAAGCCTTTAGAGAAACGTAAGAGAGTGAGAGAGAAAGAGACTGAAGATGACACGGAGACAACCAAAGTAAATCTGAAGAAGCCGGAGAAGAAGTTCACGTGATTGCCAAGAAAAAGCGGATCTAAAGGAGATTTCGATCTCAGCGCAGCCTAATCGTCTGACTGATGAGGATGATGACTCATCTTCTGTTGATGATTATAATCATGAGTAACTTGAAAAACCAGATGCTAAAGACTCCTCATCAACATCCTTTCAGAATAAATCAGAAAGAGACGATGATGATTCTGAGGATGATAAAGAGGTTACACTTTATATATCTCATTTGTTCTTGTTTACGTATGTTTTGAGTTTTTACTATTCTTTTGTGATCAACTTATCTATATAATCATTATATTATATCAGTTATCAGTTGTTGCTTTCATTAAGTCTCGATACTTTAGATGGTCCTTTAAGTTGCATATTTAGGCTATATTTATGATTGAAAGTTTAGGTGTATCACAATTTGCTTTATTGCAAGGTTTATTTACCTAAATTTAACCAAGGTTAGAGTTTTAGTTCTTTGAACATATCAAGAAGCTAAATCAATTTTTTGAGATAAAGATAGTTTTTTTTATTGTTTTTATTACGGATATATTATGTTATATATTTGTATATATCTTTCTAATATGTAAATCTTCCTAAAGATGTGGAAAGCTAGGTTTATCTCTTTGTATATATATTGGCAGTTAGCCTTTGTGAATAAATAAGAAATCCTTTCATACACATCTAGGTGTGACATGGTATTAGAGCATTGAATCATACAAAAATTTCTTGCTCGATCTTTTTTTTCTTTCAAATTCTCTCTATTTTCTACGTTTCTTTGACCTCTCCTTTTCTTACCAAAACAGTTTTCTCTGTTTCGTTTCTCTTCTTGCAATACGATGCCAGGAGATGATGATGATTCGAGCTTGAGTTTTCCGGGTAAGGGACCCGGTGGTAAGGGTTCCTCCTTAAATTCTGAGAATCAAAGGAGAACTATTTCTCCTTATGATCTTTCTCCTAATGACAACCCTGGATCAGTTATCTCTAAACCTCTCCTCAAAGGACCAAACTACAACGAATGGTCTACTAACTTGCGTGGTGCGCTTATGGCAAGGAAGAAATTTGGTTTTGTTGATGGTTCTATCAAGAAACCATTGGATGATTCTCCAGATTTGGAGGATTGGTGGGCGAATAATGCATTAATCATGAGTTGGATCAAGTCGACCATTGAAGATTCGGTACGGTCAAACTTATCCAATTTCGATTTGGTTCAGGATTTTTGGGAGCATATTCGTCGTCGTTACTCGGTGAAGAATGGTCAGAGAGTTCAGCGCCTTAAGACCGACATTGCTACTTGTCGTCAACATGGGCTCTCTATTGAAGATTATTATGGGAAGCTTAATCAGTTGTGGACATCACTTGCTGAGTTTAGACAAGTCAAGACTTGTAACTGTCCACAAAGCGTGAATCTTGAGAAGGAGAGAGAGGAGGACAAACTTCATGAGTTTTTGAAGGGACTGGATGAGTCCGTTTTTGGTGCTGTGAAGTCCAACTTATTGTCTCGAGATCCCTTACCTACGTTGGATGAAGCTTATAGTGCACTTCTTCAAGATGAAGATTCTCGTGCCGTTTCGCGGGTTTTTGAAGAGAAAGCTGATACGATGGCTCACTCGGTTCGTAGTCTTCCATCTCTGTCTCCTTCCGCTGTTTCAACTTCTAATTCGACACTTACAAGTGAAGAACGGATGAAACTTGTTTGCTCTAGCTGTAATCGGAAGGGTCATCTTTCCACTAATTGTTTTCGAACTCTCGGGTATCCTGAATGGTGGGGAGATCGCCCTCGTGGTCGTCTCAACTCCGGTACGGGAAAAGGTAGTTCAACATCGTCAGCCTCTCCTGCTCGTGTCAATGCTGTTGCCGTTTCTGGTCCTCAACTGTAGACCGCCAATGTTATCACTTCATCGGATCGCATTGGGCTTATTGGTCTCAGTGACACGCAGTGGAAAACGCTTGTTACGATGCTCAATGAACGTGCACCTTCTACTGAGAGATTAATCGGTACGTATTTTTTATCCTCTTGGATCATTGATACAGGCGCTACGAACCATATGAGTGGTTCATTACAGTTTTTATCCGATGTTCGGGACATAGTTCCATTACCTGTTAAACTACCTGATGGACGGATTACTATTGCTACTCGCCAAGGAACAGTTGTTTTGAGTTCTTTGCTTGTGATTCAGAATGTGTTGTTTGTATCTCCGTATCCCAATTAACACGTCAGAAAACCTGTCTTTTCCAAATCACTGATAAGTTGTGCCTTATTCAGGACCGCATTATCAGGATGCTGATTGGAGTGGCTGAGCAGTTGGATGGGCTTTATTTTCTTAGAGGGATGGAGTTTGCTGGAGCTTTGAGACAAGTTGATCGTGTGACTACGGATATTTGGCATCATCGCTTGGGACATCCATCCTCTCGTGTTTTTTATTTACTTCCGTTGTCTGATTTATCTATTGCTAAGGATTTTTCCAATAAAGCGTGTGAAATTTGTCTCCGCGCCAAACAAACAAGATGTTCGTTTCCCATTAGTTCTAATAAAACTACTTTTTCTTTTGAAATGGTTCATTGCGATTTATGGGTCCTTATCGTACTACGGCTCGCTGCGGAGCTCGTTATTTTCTTACTTTGGTTGATGATTATTCTCGAAGTGTCTGGCTTTACTTAGTACCAACAAAGCAAGACGTTGCTCGCGTTCTTAAAGATTTCATTGCGCTTATTGAACGACAATTTGAAACGATGATTAAGATAATTCGGAGTGACAATGGCACAGAGTTTATGTGTTTAACTTCGTTCTTTCGGGAAAAAAGGATAATTCATGAGACCTCGTGTGTTGGTACACCGCAGCAAAACGGTCGTGTTGAGCGGAAACATCGACATATTCTTAATGTTGCTCGAGCTTTACGGTTTCAAGCCTCTTTACCGATTGATTTTTGGGGCGAATGCATTCTTACTGCAGCTTATCTTATTAACCGCACGCCTACTCCTCTGCTTGATGGTAAATCTCCATTCGAACGATTATATCGACGCCCTCCGCCTCTTCTCCATCTCCGTGTTTTTGGATGTTTGTGCTTTGCCCATAATCAGAATCATAAAGGCAATAAATTCGCGTCTCGAAGCATTCGTGGTGTTTTTGTTGGATATCCCACTGGAAAGAAAGGATGGAAAGTTCTGGATTTTGACACCAATAAAGTTTTTGTGAGTCGTGATGTTGTTTTTTTGTGAGACTGAATTTCCATTTTCTTCGTCGAAACCGACGAATTTGGCTATCGAGGAACTCGTCTCTTCTTCTCAGAACGTTTCTCCTTTGGTTGACGAGGAGGATGTCTCTGCAATTCCGTCGTCTTCCTCCTCTGGTCCTGCAATTACCCCCGTACAGTCATCGCTTCAAAGAGAAGAGATTCAGACTCCGGTTCAATTTAATTCTCCTATTATTGAACCAATTACCGGCTTGGCTCTTCCACCTCCGCCTAAACCATCTCCCGAACCGGTTCGTTTAATCGAACCGATTAATGAACCGCTACTTGTACCAGAGAAACCAGTTATTTCATCTGAATCAGGTCCATTTAATGAACCGGGTCCGGTTATCGATAAATCTCCTACAACCTAGATTATACCGATTTCTCCTCTGCCAAAGACACCGTTGTCTTCCTCTCTCGATACTGGCTCTCCGACGTCGTCTGTTTCGCCTCCATTACCTGCGTCTCCGGATCTCGATTCCACAGATGATGAATCCGAGATCGTTGAACTCGGCCCCGGCAAGCGTAACTCACGAATGCCTGCCAAATTTGATGATTATGTTTTGGCGTCGTTTTCTCCGGCAATTCGTGGTCCTATTGTGGCTCCGTTTGGCCTCGAATTTTACGTTGATTATTCGAGTTTCTCTGCCAATCATTGCTAATTTCTTGCTGCGATTTCCTCTATTACTGAACCGCGTTCTTTCAAAGAAGCTATACTCGATGAGAATTGGCGATGTGCGATTCGTTCTGAGTACGATGCACTTGAAGAATGTCAGACTTGGACAGTTGAAGATCTTCCTCCCGGGAAG
Source organism: Euclidium syriacum (assembly GCA_900116095.1). Lineage (NCBI taxonomy): Eukaryota > Viridiplantae > Streptophyta > Magnoliopsida > Brassicales > Brassicaceae > Euclidium > Euclidium syriacum. Next base: position 13,662,707 of record FPAK01000007.1, read on the forward strand.
TATGCTATTGGGAGTAAGTGGGTCTTCAAACTTAAATTTAAATCTGATGGGACTTTAGAGCGATATAAAGCTCGGCTTGTGGTTTTTGGGAATCATCAGGTTGAAGGCGATGATTACGAAGAAACTTTTGCACCTGTTGCCAAAATGACTACGGTTCGTACATTCTTCCAGATTGCTGCTTCTAAGGATTGGGAAGTCCATCAGATGAATGTTCATAATGCATTTTTTCATGGTGATTTGAAGGAAGAAGTGTATATGCGACCTCCTCCTGGTTTTCGTGGGTCTGATCCAAATAAAGTGTGTCGTTTGCGGAAGTCTCTTTACGGTCTTCGTCAGGCTCCGCGTTGTTGGTTTGAGAAGCTGTCATCTGCGTTATGTGATTATGGGTTTGTTCAGGCTATTCCCGACTACTCGCTTTTCACGATGGACAAGGGTGACGATCATTTACAAGTCCTCGTTTATGTGGATGATCTTATCCTTTCTGGCAGTTCTCTGCCTCTTCTTGCTACATTTAAAAGTTATTTGAATACTTGCTTTCGTATGAAGGATCTTGTTATCTCCAAATATTTTCTTGGTTTGGAGATAGCACGAAATCCAACTGGGATTTATCTTTGTCAGCGGAAGTATGCGCTTGACATTATCGCTGACTCGGGTCTTCTTGCAGCTAAGCCTGTTGCTTTTCCGGTTGAGCAGAATCATCGATTGGCTCTTGATGATGCTCCTGATTTTGTTCCGGTTGCTGCTTATCGTCGTCTTGTAGGGCGTGTGATTTATCTAGCGGTTACGCGTCCTGATTTATCCTACTCGGTTCATATTCTCTCTCAGTTTATGCAGCGTCCCAAACAGGCACATTGGGAAGCTGCGTTACGTGTTGTCCGTTACTTGAAAGGGAATCCGGGACAAGGGATCTTACTCCGAGCGCATACGGAACTTACTGTCTCGGCTTGGTGTGACTCTGATTGGTCTGGGTGTCCACTTACACGGAAGTCTCTTACGGGTTGGTTTATTCAGCTTGGCGGTTCTCCTATTTCTTGGAAGACACAAAAGCAGAATGTTGTTTCTCGTTCTAGTGCTGAGGCGGAATATCGAGCAATGTCTTTGACTGTTCAAGAACTCCTTTGGATTAGGAACTTGCTGCAGTCGTTTGGTGTTCCATTAGTGGCTCCCATTCCTCTCCATTGTGATAGTAAGTCGGCTATTTACTTAGCCGCTAATCCGGTTTTTCATGAGCGTACTAAACATGTTGAGAATGATTGTTATTTTATTCGTGACGAGATTATTCGAGGCACTATTACTACTCGTCATGTTTCTACTCATGAGCAGCTTGCTGATATCTTCACTAAAGCCTTGGGTCGAAAGGAGTTTGAGTCCTTTTTATCCAAATTGGGTGTTCTTGATCTTCACTCTCCAACTTGAGGGGGGTATTACGGATATATTCCATATATCCGTCTGTTATATATTTGTATATATCTTTCTAATATGTAAATCTTCCTAAAGATATGGGAAACTAGATTTATCTCTTTGTATATATATTGGCAGTTAGCTTTTGTGAATAAACAAGAAATCCTTTCATACACATCTAGGTTTCTTGACAGTTTTTCCTTCTACTAGTTTGCATGATTCAATTCATTCTGAAGTGCACAATCTATTAAAAAAAAATTTATTGCCTAGCACTCCTAACTTTTTTTATTTATTAGCTAAATTTTAGTCTCAAATTACGTAGCATGAACATTAGCGGATTTCTACGCTGTTTTCGAGGACTATTTCTCTACGTACGTCTATGATTATGATTTAGTCTAAGTTTTTTTCTTTGTTAGTGATTTGATTTTTCTTCTGCTTGGTCATTTTCAGGTACATGCCTAGAAGCCAAGACTCGAGGAACTTTGTGCCTTCTGTTCCTAAACCTGAGGAACACTCGAGAGTGAGCAGGAGAATACAGCTGGATACTGAAGTGTGAGGTAATCTTAGTAGTAATATAGTAATTACGTTTTCCAAGTGGACTAATAAAAATATATGGACCCAACCCAAATAGTTTTTCAAAAAGCATGCAAAGTCTCCAATATATCTCAAATTCTGAATTTTAAATATTACTTTTCTAAAAGAAAGGGCATCCCCAGAAGTACTATCAAAACGAATTTTTTTAATTAATGTCTTCACTGAGTTGTTAAACTGACTAGACTTCAACATAATGAGTTTTGATATGACACATAATTTACAAACCATATATATACTACAGAAAAAAAAAATCATAAAATACTGAATTGAACTCTCTGTTGTTTATGTTTCTTTTTTTTTTATATAAGAAAATGACAAAAAAAATATTGAATTTAACTCGTTTTAATAAATAGATATCGAACTTTTATATAAGTCAAAACAAATACAAAGTTTTGTTGACCAAGCTAACATGAAAAAGTCAACATAAACAAGAGTTATATCTCGTTAACTCAAACGTTAGTTTTATCCGTTAAATGTAAACCACATCCCATGGAGAGGGATCAAACTGAAATCCCTAAATCCCTTTCTCAAATACATAATTATTCGTCAATTTCTTCTTCTCTCTTCACAGCCATCGAGTTCTCAATGACACTTCTCCAATGACCCGCAAGGAAAAGAAATTGAGCACGACCACTCACTTCTACTAATTTTGTCATCAATGGTACTTGAGATGTGAAATCAAAACCAAGAATTTATACAATTCGACTTAAATACAGGGATCAATCTCATGAGAACGGAGGGTTAAACGTGAACGGAGTGATCAAATCAAAACCCAAAACGAATCACATTATATAAAAAAAATCAGTTCAGAAATCGTATCACCACCATATTCATTAAGATTTAACCCCTCCTCTCCATTCGATGTGGTTTTCGTTTGACAGAAAAAACTAACAATAAGTTAACGAGAATACTTAACTCTTGTTTTGAACTTTTTCATGTCTCATATAGCTTGGTCAACAAATCTTAGTATTTATTTTGTCTTAAATGAAATTTCGGTATTTATTTAGCAAAAAGCGTTAAGTTCAATATTTTTGCCATTTTCTTGTTTTTTTATTGATTATTATTCTTTTTCTTTTGTTAAAGAATATTGCTGTTTTTTTTGTTAAAGTTCTTAATCTGCTGATTTATCGTGTTGTTACTGGACAATCCAAGATTGATAGATTTGTAATCTCAAACATGAAGCCTTTGAAGAAACGTAAGAGAGAGAGATTGAAGACATCAATCTACGCCAAAACTCTCTTTGTTGACGTCTAGTGGTTTAAACAACTTAATGACATCAATTGAAATTTTTATTCTCATAGTTCTTCTAGTGACCTATTTCCATTTAGTAAATTAGTATTCAATTTCAATTGTTGATATATACTGGAGATGAAAGTAAGTATGGCTTTCAAAAAAAAAATAAAAAAATAAGGTTTTTCCCCAAACTTTTTAAATCCCGATTGGAAAACTAGCTCCAAGTTGCAACATGAGATTAAGATTGTAGTTAGGGGTTTCAAACAATCTCAAGATTATCTCAACTTGTTAAAATTTTCGGTCCACAATTTGATTGGTCCAATCAACTTCGTACTAAAGCAACCATTCAAAACCTAAGAGTTTGTTGACTTGTGGTATATCTATAACCCATTGTCAACAAAATCAAGACCTCTCTGTTGTTTAAATTTTTTTTTCCATGGGTTTTTTGGTTGAGAAAATGGTCTGAACTTAATGCGTTTTTACTAAATTGTTATCGAACTTTCATGTACACCAAAACAAATACAGAGTTTTGTTGATCCGTAACATGAAAAAGTCAACATAAACAAGAGTTATATGTTGTTAACCCAACGTTAGTTTTTCCGTGGAACGTAAACGGTGTCGTATTGAGAAGAGGGATCAATTTCTTCCTCTCCATTCGATGTGGTTTCCGTTTGACAGAAAAAACTAACATTTTTTAACGAGAATTAACTCTTGTTAAACTTTTTCATGTCTCATTTGGCTTGGTCATCAAAATTCAGTATTTGTTTTGGCTTAAATGAAAGTTTGGTATTTATTTAGGATATGCGTTATATTTTTTGACCATTTTCTAATTTTTTATTAATTATTATTGTTTTTCTTTTGTTAAAGATTATTGTTGTTTTTTTTTGTTAAAGTTCTGATGTTTTATCGTGTTGTTATTGACAATCCAAGATTGATAGATTTGTAATCTCAAACATGAAGAGAGAGAGAGAGATTGAAGATGATACAGTATATCTGAAGAAACTGAAGAAGAAGATCACGTGATTCCCAACAAAAACAAATCTAAAGGAGATTTGATCTCAGCGAGGTTACACTTTATATATCTCATTTATTCTTGTTCACTTATTTTTTGAGTTTTTTCTATTCTTCTTTGATCAGAGTAACTATGATGTTGTCAAAATGGTAGACGATGATGAGTAGTCCATATAATCATTATATTATATAAGTTATTAGTTGTTAAAGCCCATCAGGTCCAATGCTTTCTGGTATTTCTACTTCAAGTACAGTGTCTCAAGTCTCCATCAATGGAAGGTGGTCTCTCCCTAGAGGCAGAAATCGAATTAATGTGCTGTTGAGGGAAGCTGTTCTGCCAATGAGTCCGACAACTTCCGATACACTTGGGCATGACATCTTCCTTTGGAAAGTAAATCAAAATGATCCTCCTTCAATTTTCTCTACCTCGAAGACGTGGCGCTCGCTAAATCCGCAAGTTCAGCCAGATCTGGAATGGTCGAAGTCGGTTTGGTTTCCTCAACGGATCCCAAAGCATGCCTTCATTTTCTGGCTGATCCTCCGTGACCACATGACCACAAGGGATAAGCTAAAGAATTGGGGTTTGAATGTTCCCTCAACCTGTTTGTTGTGTACAAGTTGTGATGAATCTACATCTCACTTGTTCTTTGATTGCTCTTTTTCTAAAGCTGTGTGGGATGGTCTTTTTCATCATCAACATCTGAACCCACCTTCAGATTTTCATGGCAGAGTCTTATGGGTTCGTAGATGTTCTCCTTTCAATAATGTCAAGGTCATAGCTTGCCTCTTCATTCAAACCGTGGCTTACTCGATATGGTTAGAGAGAAACTCGCGATTGCACTCCGAAAATACAAAAACTTCGGTATTGGTTGTCAGAGAGATCCAACTTGTTATGCGTAGTAAATTGCTGGCCCTAGACCGAAGTGACTGGTGTCAACCTCATCGCCGGCCTCAGCACCGACAATCACAAGAATCCTTCCTCTCATCTTGGTTCCATTATTTTCAGGTTTGAAGGCATAAGATGTTCAATCCGACTTCTCTCTCAACTTCAAAACAGATCACTTAACGACGGTTCTCATGCTTCAAAAGTGTTTCAGTTCCATCTTTTAAAATTATCTCCTTGCTGTTGTTTAAATTTCTATTTCCTGTTGTTGTAAACTCTGAAAACGTCTCCCTTTCGGGGAAAAAGGAAAAAAAAAAAAAAAGTTATTAGTTGTTGCTTTCACTAAGTCTCGATGCTTTGGATTTTCTTTTAAGTTGCATGTTAGGCTATATTTATGATTGAAAGTTTAGGTGAATATATATCACAATTGGCTTTATTGCAACGTTTAGTTACCTAAACTTAACCAAATTTAGAGTTGTAGGTCTTTGAACATATATCACAATTGGATTTATTGCAACGTTTAGTTATCTAAACTTAATCAAATTTAGAGTTGTAGGTCTTTGAACATATCAAGAAGCTTAATCTAGTTTGGGGATTGAGATGGTAAGATATTGGAAGATGGAAAATCAAGAAAGCACATGGGATTTAACAGACATTGACGACGAGAAGGTTAGCGTTGAGAACAAAATCGACTCTAGATCCGCTTTTGTTGGCAACGTTTCTTATCCTCATGATCCGACTGTCCCAAACCATCGCGGATCTCTGCATTGTCTATTGCCTACGTACTCGATGGTCAAAAGATCGACTGATAGTTTCGCTTGCCTTCTCGTATGATAGTTACCAGCAAAAGCGAATCTCAGGTCGATTTCGATCTTAACGAAGCCTTAGCTGGCTCTGACTGATGTTTATTACACTTCATCATTTGAAGCTTACATGCGGTGACATGTTTTTTGTTAGCTTTATTTAACTAATGGTGCATTGACTGACTTGTGCAATTAAATACTTAAATAAAGTCCCTCACATTATTATTAATTTTCTTGTTGATAGGTAATGATGAATGATATTTTCAACCAAGACGGAGATACTAGTAGTGATGATTCTAGCAAGTAAGAATCTTATGGAGTAGAAAGAAACTCCAAAGAAAAAACTGATTAATTGGTTTATAAATTGCATGTGTTTTAATTTTGGATTGTTCTCGTTGAAGTCTTTCTAGTGGTATACACTACCAAAAAATTAGAGACATAGCTAAGGAATGTTGCTATAGCAAAATTTTGTTGACCAGAGATACATTTATGTGAATTAATTGTTTGCCTGGTCAAATAGTATTAGTTCATCGAAGCGAAGGTAGATTTTGTTGAATCTATTTGTAGATCAATCAACCAATATCAATCTATCATGCATTTGCTACGACAAGATAAAAAGCTGATATAAATATGTAGTATCGTACATTTTAAAATTATTTGCGTTCTCAAATTTTCTATGTTTTTGAAAATTCCGTCAAAACGTCTACAACAACGAATCTCTTCAGGATAATTTAATTAACAACGTGGATTAATAGTTACCAATTGTTTTCTATCATATAAAAATCTAAATACCCAGCCTAAATAGTTACCAGCCACAAAAAAAAAAACTACCTTATGTGATCGTGCGTACTAGAGTTTACTAGCTAGTTGTATAAAAGCAGTTGTTTAGGGATATGCCTCTCCATCCATTCTGCTCATCTCTTTTCATCCTCATCTTCTCCATTGGCTAGAGTCTGAAATTAAGAACATGAAGCCTTTAGAGAAACGGAGACAACCAAAGTAAATCTGAAGAGGCCGGAGAAGAAGATCACCTGATTGCCAACAAAAAGCGGATCTAAAGGAGATTTCGATCTCAGCACAGCCTAACCATCTGACTGATGATTAATTAATCATCTTCTGATGATGATTATAATCATGAGGAACCTGAAAACCCAGATGCTGAAGACTCTTCATCAACATCATTTCAGGATGAATCAGAAAGAGTGATGATGATTCTGAGAATAACAAAGAGGTTACACTTTATATATCTCATTTATTCTTGTTTACTTAGAGTTTTTTCTATTCTTGTTTGATCAACTCATCTAAACGTGTACTACCTATAGCTATAAAATGTTAAATATAAAGTCCCTAAAACTATTTTTTTCACATAGATAGATATTGTAGAATATACGAAGACCACTAGTATAGATGAATAATGATGATTCTAGCGAAAGAAAAAAACTTGGGAGATGAAAAAGGCATGATGTTGTCGAAATGGTAGACGATGATGATTAGTCTATATAATCATTATATTATATCAGTTATTAGTTGTTGCTTTCACTAAGTCTCCATACTTTGGATTGTCTTTTAAGTTGCATATTTAGGCTATATATATGATTGAAAGTTTAGGTGAATGTATCACAATTCGCTTTATTTCAACGTTTATTTACCCAATTTTAAACAAGGTTAGAGTTTTAGGTCTTTGAACATATCAAGAAGCTAAATCAATTTGAGATAAAGATAGTTTTTAAAAAAGATGTTTTTCCTTCTATAATACTTTGTATTAATTTATGATTCTTAATTCATTCTGATGTGCACATTGTTTCCCCTGATTGCAAAAACGGTTTCTCTTGCCTAGTACTACCAACTTTCTTGATTTCTTAGCTAAATTTTAGTTCAGAACATTAGTGGATTTCTCAAGATGCCTCCTTGCTAGGGAGGTAATCTCAAAAGCTATCAAGGACACATCGACGTGGACTGACGCTCAAGAAACTTCTACTAGAGTGGTCCCACATTGTTACTCATCTTTTGTCGATGTCTCGAACTCATTGTCCAAAAAGGCAGGACTAGCTTGGACGGTTTCTATTGCTTTCTAATAAATTCTTTTTTTTTCTTGTTTAGCTTTATCAGAACTCTCAAATTATGTTGCCTAAACATTGGATTTTTACGCCCTTTCATGGACTATTTCCTTACCTACGTGTATATGATTTTTTTTTTTGTTAGTGATTTGACTTTTATTCTCCTCCTTCACTTTCAGGTACATGCCAAGAATACAAGCTGGATATTGAATGTGAGATACGTAATCACATGATTACCTTTGCAATTACGTTTTTCCAGTTGGACTTTCTTAAAAATTTAGGTCCAAACCCAAATAGGTTTTCAAAAAAGCATAGAACGTCTCCAATATATCTCAAATTCTAAATTAAATATTACTTTACTAAATGCAAGTACATCGCGAAAAGTACTATCAATTAATGTCTTCATTAAACTGTTTAAGTAACCAGGCATTAATGAAGAGAATTTTGATACGTCACATGACAAACTGCATTAGTGTGGTACATAAGATATGGTTCAAATCATCCATTATCTTAATGTGAGAGAAAAAATTTTACCTTATGTAGAACTGGATGTCGAAACAACTAGGGTTTGTACAGTTTTAATACATTGACTATTGACATCTAAACAAGACAACAAAAAACCCTTGCTGTCGATACTCAATATTCACCATTAAAACTATACAAGTTCGGGTTTGTTTCCTCATCCAATTCTATCATTTGTTAGATGTTGTTTTTTCACATTAAGATAGATAATGATAATCATCTCTCATGTACCACACTAATTTTTTTTTTAAGAACAAATGCAGTTTTTTCTATTATGTGGAATATCAAGATTCTGTTTGTTAAGGTCTAGTTGCTTAAACAACTTATCGATGACATCAACTGAACCATTTTGAATTTATGTTAAATTATATAATAAACTTTAATGTACAACAGTTGGTAGCAGATAATTTTACTAAATTCTTTTTTTTTTTTGCTTAGCTTTATTAGAACTCTCAAATTATGAACATTAGTGGATTTTTACGCCCTTTCAAGGAGTATTTCCTTACCTACGTGTATATGATTATTTTCTTTGTTAGTGATTTGACTTTTCTTCTGCTGCGTCACTTTTAGGTACATTCCGAGAAGCCAAGACTCACAAATTTTGTGCCTTTTGACCCATAACCTGAGAAACCCTTTAAGAAAGAGAAGGAGAAGACAAGCTGGATATTGAATGTGAGGTACGTAATCACATGATCACCGTTGCAATTACGTTTTTCCAATTGGACTTTCTTGGGTCCAAACCCAAATAGTTTTTTCAAAAAGCATTGAAAGTCTCCAAAATATCTCAATTTGTAAATTAAATATTACTTTACTAAACCAATTAATGTCTTCGTTAAACTGTTTGAGCAACTAGGCATCAATAAAGAAGGTTTTGGTCATACGCTATAATAGACAAACTACATTAGTGCGGTACATAAGATATGATTCAAATCATTAATTATCTTAATGTGAGAAAAAACATTTACCTTATGCAGTTTTGGATGTCGAAACAACTAGGGTTTGGACATTTTTAATACATTGTCTATTCACAATGAAGGTAAAGTTTTTGTTGCAACTGGTTTTCAGTTGGCAGTTCCTTCAATACCCTCGTTGTCGATACTCAATACTCACCATTAAAACTTTCCAGATCCTCGAGTTGTTTCGTCATCCACTTCTATCTTTGTTAGATGTTTTTTTTTCACATTAAGATAGGTAATGATGATAATCTCTCTATGTACCACACTAATGTTTTTTTTTAAGAACAAATGCAATATTTCTATTATGTGGAATGTCATGATTCTCTTTATTTATGTCGAGTTTCTCTAACAACTTATCGATGACATCAATTGAAACTTTTTGTTCTCATAATTTTTTTTCTAGCGATGTATTTGTTATTGTTATACCGCAGAAGAAAGTGACTATATGTTTTGAGACATAGTTGTAACAGATAATTTTACAAAAGTTTAGTTTAAAAGTTTGTTTTATTTAAATCTCAACCTCTTCTCTCTTCAAGGCAAAGCTCTTTAGTATCTTCTTCTTCTACGTGATCTTCATTAACACCAAAAGACACTTTCCTCTCCATTGCACTAAACATATAAAACATCAAAATACAAAACGCGAGACTCGCGGTTTCCTCAGCTGCATTGCTTACCCACTGATACTCATAAACCTTCATCATAAATCCAACGATCCTTGTGAAAAGCAAATACACAATCACCAAACCGTTAAAACGTGGTAACTTCTTAACCGGTTTTCCATCGGTTTTCGATGTCTCTCTTCTACAAATCAACCAAACCACCGCGCAACAGAAAATCATATCGTCAAGCAACAAGACTTGGTTCCATGTGACCCAATGTTCGATGAAAGGTCCAGTTTCTTCGATCACAATCGTAGCAATGCTTGCTAAAACCTGAAACGGAATTACGATCATCAACAACAACTTCTTCTTCAAGAACGACCAGCTTGTTCCGATTTGAACAATCACCGTAAAGAGCAAAACAACTCCGGTCAATCGGAAAATGTAGAAAAGAACGTTCCAACCGTGAGATGTGCCGTTGACTTTTACGTTGTGTTTAACCTCAAACGCACAAATCAGACTCAGAGATTTCACTAGAAGCAGAGCCGCCATTAAAATGTGAATCTTTTTGTTGTTGAAGCAGAGATAAACCCAAAGAGTGAAGAAGATGAAGTAACAGAGGGAGAAGAAGAGATACAAACCGGGTAATTGGGTTAACCCGGGTTCTAAGTAAACCTTTGACCCGTTTTGATCAAGATTGTACATCTCTGTTTTGAGCTTCATCGACACTTCAGTTTCCGGTACGCAATTCGCGAAGAAGAAAGAGTAATAGTTTGGGGAAGTTATAGAATAGGATTGAACTTGATCGCGGAAAGTGAACGGATTGAGGATGTGGCGTGAATCGAGGAAGCAGAAAAAACGGTTTTGTTCAAGCTCGAGGAGTATCTGAAGAAGCGATTCTTCTGTTAGAAAGAAGAACCCTAGCCTCGACGAGTCCGAAACCGGAGAATAATATGAAGACGATACTGATACAGAGGAAACAGAGACGGTTACGTGGCCGGTTTGAGTAAACCGGAACTTCTCCAATAAAATGATTGACCGAGAATCATTGGAGATTGTGATAGACTTGATCTCCGCTAGTGTCGGAGGAGAAAAGAGTAGGACGAAGAAGAAGAACACGACGATGGCGGAGAAGGGTAATTTCGTCATTTAGAAGTTTCACTTGCCTTGTTGTTTGTATTTTTGTATATTGGAGCAACGAAATTCGTTAGTAGTTTATTAAAAAACATTTTGTTGACTCGTTGACCCTTAGTCAACGTCAACGTTGATATTTTTCTAATCCTTCCAAGTGATTACGACCGGTTTGAAAAACTATGTCATTTGAGACATAATGGACCACTCCATGACTTTTGTTTATCATCCTCAGGCAAATACACAAGTGTTATTAGATCGTATACGGTGCAATATGTTTATATATATATATATATATATATATATATATTACGTGTATAAATGGAAATTCATAAACAAAGATATTGGAAAACAATAATTGAGGATTTTTATTGGGTTTACAGTTGCATGTTTTTTGTGGTCAATAATACTTCGTGATAGGATGACTCTTGCTTAAAGACAACGAACTTATTACAGACGATGAAAATATCACGATTTGGGTCTCCAAAATATAAACCCACAAAAAAATTTTATAGCTAATAAATAAATAAAAATATAACCATATTAATTTAAAGCTGAGCAGTATTGTGTAGTTGCAAGAAGAGTTAATGAGTTATGTTAGAAAAAAACAGTAACACAAGGATTGTATATGCAGCGATCATTCAACAAAAGAATAGTGATTTTTCCATAGCAAAGAATATAAAAAAAAAACTTAAGAAAAGAAAAATTACTAAATATATATATTAAGTGTATTGTCTAGTTGCAACTTGCAAGAGAGTCAGTGAATTGGCTATATATTGGAAGTGGGAGAAGTAGAAGAGTAAATATCACAAACAAACATTTCTCAGTGCAATGAATTCTGTCGGTGGATTTCGTGAGGGTGAAATCGATGGAAAACCATTTCACATATTCCATTTCTTATCTCAAATAGACAACCCTTCTTCCTCTTCCTATCCCGGTGAAGCAGCCACTGATTCGGGTGGCGACGACCTCTCTCCTCCTCTTTTCATCTGCCAATCTTTTCGTTGGAGTGGTCAGTGGTTACATCGAAGGCTGGATAATGTTGATTGCAATGACTTTATCTCTGCGGATGTTTCTCCTCACCCTCACTTGTTTAACAAAAGAAGCGGTGATGAACAATTTAAGTTTTTGATTGGATCCGACATCTATGATCATACATGTAAGCTCCCTCTCGTCCCTCTCTTTTGGTGCAACAATAAAGAACTTGAGTATCAGTATCAGGAATTTCATTGTAATGTATGCCAAACCTCAACGGCCGGCATAGGTTATTATTTATGTGTCACATGTAGTGGAATATCCCACAAAGAATGCATAGAGTCTCCACTTGAGATTAAACACCCTTCTTTCCCTTTTCTTTCTCTCAAACTTTACTATCCTCCTCCATTAAGATTCCCAAGATGCACTTGTTGTCAAAAACACATGATTGGAATGTTCTATTACTGTCCTACCTACAAATTAATTTTGCATCCAATGTGTGCGATGAAGCCAATACCCATTCTTATAGACCACCCAAAAAGGCATCCCCACCCTCTCACCTTTTTCCCTAAACAAAACTCCTTACCTTGCGATGTTTGTGGCCTTATTAAAGAACATTTTCCCACGTACGTTTGTGCTAGGTGTGTCTTCGTAGTTCATCAAGATTGTGTCTATTTTCCACATGCCATAAAAATATCTCGTCACCACCACCGTGTCTTCTTTATATATTCTCTTCCGTTCGGGAAATGGTCTTGTGGGGTATGTCGTCAAAAGGTCGATAACCATTGTGGTGCGTATTCTTGCAACAAGTGTGATGGTTATTTTGTTCATACAAAATGTGCATTGCGGAGAGACTTGTGGGATGGGAAAGAACTAGAGGGGATACCCGAAGAACCAGAGATAGTTGTGGAGCCATTCGAAAAGATATCTGATGGAATTATAGTCCATTTTTCTCATGGCCATCATCTGAAACTCGAGATGAGTAGAGATTATGATGAACACAAGTTTTGTCAAGCTTGCATCCTTCCAATCTATGATGGTAGCTACTATTCGTGTATGGATCAATGTGACTTCATCCTCCACGAAGTATGTGCCAATGCGCCTTGCAAGAAACAACACGCATTGCATGCTCACTCACTTACGCTAAAAGTTGTCACTAATGAATATCTTTTTGGAAAAGGTCACTTTGATTGTGATGGTTGTCGGCGTAAGGGTTGTGGTTTCATCTATGAGATTCACGAAAGAGGTTCTCTGGGTTTTAGGCTAGACTTACGCTGTGCATCGGTTTCTGAACCATTTGAATATGAAGGCCATGAACATCCCTTATTCCTAGCTTTAACCCCAGAAGAAGAAGAATCAACCGTATGTCAGATCTGCCAAGAAGAGGGTGATAGAGATAATCGTTGTAAGAAACTAAATTGCATCGAATGCAAATTTGTTATATGTTTTGCTTGTGCTACCTTACCATACAAGGCAAGGTATAAGCATGACAAACATCTCCTCACATTTCGGAAAAAAGAAGAGGCAAGTGTTGACCATCCAGACTGGTGTGATGTATGCGAAACAAAAATAGCACGTCCGTGGTATAAAAAAAAAGGATTCTACTCGTGCGATGACTACTGCTCCACCACTGTTCATGTTAATTGTCTGCTTGGAGTAAATACGTATATGAAACATGGTCAAACCGTAGATATTCACGGGAAGGAGGTTGATATTCTTAGCAACAAAACCATGTCTCGGCCACTTTGCTATCTCTGTAAGAAGCGTTGTTCACAGAAATTAGTTTTCAAAACTAAAAGCAAAAGTAATTCTGAAAATGTTGTTCTCTGTTCTTTATCTGACGGACATTATTAGTATTTTCTCATTTATTTGAATCAAAACGCATTGTAATCTTCTACATCTTACCCGCTATACTTCCCGTCTATTATCTTGTTCCATATCTGTAATTTCGTCATTTGGGATCTTCACTTGCCTTGTTGTTTGTATTTTTGTATTTTGGAGCAAGGAAATTAGCTACTAGTTTATAATTTCTTTTTGTTGACTCGTTGACCCTGAGTCAACGTCAACGTTAATATTTTCTAATCCTTCCAAGTGATTACGACCGGTTTGAAAAACTGTCATCTGAGCCACAATGACAAATACACAAGTGGTAATTAGATCGTATACGGTGCAATAATATCAATTTATGGGATATAATCTTGTGTAAAGCTGAATTTGCTTATAATCATGATGTCAAATTTCTAGGCCTATGTATATAGTTAGCTAATTTCTAGGCCTATGTATATAGTTAGCTTCTGTAGTATATATTTTGACACCGTATTTATCTTGTAAAAGCTTATTATGATTTATACTGATTTACATATTCATTTACATATACAAAATCTATAAACACAAAAGAGATTCTCCTTTTTATTCCATGAATACAAAAATCTCTATATTTCTTCCTTAGATTCTAACCTCTCTCCAATCAAACCGCATAAAGTTTCCTCTTAGGCTTGTGATCAACCAACTCAGGATCTGACATCATTGAAGCTGGAGAAGATTTCTTAGAACCTTCAATCCGGTTCACAATAACCCAATAACACATAGTCCCAATCGTTGAAACCATGATCAAACCTCCAATGGCCGTTACACCAATCGCTAAAGGCTTCTCTTTATCTCCCACAACGACGAAAGAAAGCGATAAGAAAGCGACCGAGATCATTATACACGCCATCCACATTAGTTTGTTGATTATCGCCATCATTTGCTTCTTCGCTTTCCTTTCGATAACCACAACTGAAGTCTGAACAACCACAACTGCTAAAGATATGAAAAGCGCGAAAGAATCGAAAACCACGAAAATCAAGAACTCGGGTCTTGGAGCCACTCTCGCTTCTCCGAGGGAATAACCATGAGGAACGTTTTTAGGATCATCCATGTATTGTCCTGGAACGTTAAAGATCGCGGCGAATGCCACGGTTGCTATGAGAATAGCAACTACAGTTGTGGAGTTTATCGCGTTGTTGAGTCCTTCTGTGTGCATTTTGTTGACTCTTTTCGCAATTACTTGAATCTCTCTTCTTGTTTTACCGGTTTGTTCGAGTTGAGTATGTACCTCATGGCCTATTTCGCTAACCGTTTCTTTTAGCTTCCTTGACGAGCCTACTGATTCCATTGTTGTTGCGGCTGGTTTGATTGACCTAGCGTTTTGTATACCGATCTTTTGAAGTAGAGATATGATCTCGTGTAGTCCGGTTTTTTCAGCGATATCAAGAGCGGTTTCTCCTGATTTGTTAACCGCCACTCTACTGATCTCATCATACTTTAAAACCGTTTGAACAATCTGCAAAGAACACACATGACAATATTCAATCTTTAAAACAACAAAAATAGCCTTAAAAAAAGTGTGATCTATACAAAGAAAACATGAAAGATTCTAACTCGTTTCTATCAATTACCTCTACTCGGTTTTTACGGACCGCGATATGCAAAGGAGTGTTCCCTTTATTATCCGCTGCATTGATCAAAGAAGCATCCGCTTTCATCAACGCATCCACAATCTCTGTATTTTGTCCTTTAACCGCCATATGAAGCGCGGTTTGACCTTTCTTGTCAACTCTTGTAACCATTCCAACTTTTTTTGCAATCAGCTCATTCACAATCTTTGTGTGTCCGTTCCTAGCCGCGGAATGCAAAGCGGTTTTACCGTTGCTTCTCGCAATAGCGGCTAAGTCCACACCCTTATCCAAAAGGAAACAAACGATCTCTCCGTGACCTTGTGAAGCCGCCGTGTGAAGCGCCGTCGTTTTAGATGAATCAAATGTGAATGAGAGCTCTGGATTTGCTTCCATTATCACATCAAGAACCTCTACAACCAAAAAAAAGAAGGTAATAAGTAAAAATCCACATACTATAAATATTGTTCTGACCATTGGTCCATAACTATGTGAATCTCATTATCTTTGTCAACTAGGATATTTCACATAATTAGCTTATAAAGTTAAACTCCATCTTCACCTACATGTGTAAGATTAGGTTTCACAGGTGCAAAATGGCTAATTGACTAAGATAGTTAAGATATTCACATATCCCAAAAAGAACTCTAGAAAATGGTCTTCATGTCAATTAGCAAACAAATAGCCATTTACACATAATTAGAGTATAAACCAGATTGCTAATTATGTGCTAATTGACTAACATAATCAAGATTCACATGAAAAAAAATTCCAAATAAATCAATAGAATTTCTGGACCGGACTTTTAAAGAAATTTCTGGTAAGTCAACTCACTTAGATTGCCGTTTTTGGCGGCGATATGAAAAGCATCGAATCCATTTTTAGCTTTAGTTCCGGCCAAAACAGAATCGGAATGTTTCATCAGAATTTTAACCATCTCGGTGTGACCATACTCAGCCGCCACGTATAACGCCGTTTCACCGGACTGGTTTTGCTCCGACAACAACTCTTTAAGCTTTAAACCATCTCCGTCGTATTCTCCGATCATCTCTAAAAGAATCTCCGTTTTGCCTTCTCTAACCGCCGTGTGTAACGGCGTGTCGTCACGTCTCGCCGTTATCTGTTTCATCATCGTCTTCTTCTCTTTCATGATTATGAATTCTTGAAAATTTGGTGAAAAAATCAAGATTTGAGGAAGATGAAGAAGATTGAGGAATTGAAATTGGACAAGAGTCACATGAATTTTGGACAAAACAGAGAGAATAAATTTATTATTCTCTGTTCGTTGTTTTTTGGATTCTTATGTTCAAATCTTGATCTTTATCTTATTGATTAGAAGAAGACAAGAGACTGTTTTTACGATTTTTATTAATCTTATTAGTGTCGACTAGAAGTCTAGAAGCAGTGTATAATTATTAATTACTCCATCATTTTATATATTATTTGTGTTTTTTTTTTAACTAACTAATTCAAGACTTTTTTTTCCCACTATACAAATGTGTCATTTTCATTTTATAACTTTAATATATTTTCATAAATATAAAAATTTGTATTTTCAATATATGTTTTAGATAGAAATTTAGTTTTCTTTACAGTTTAAATTAGTATCTAACGAAATAAATTATATGTTGTAATTTTTTTTAATATATGTGAAAATCTTAAATAAGAATTTATATCTCAAAATCTTAAATAAGAGTTTATATCTCAAAATCTTAAATTTATTTTGAGAATAATTTTTTTATAAACCAAACGAGATTGGAGAAAATATATCAAATCAAAATTTAGCCAAGCTTTAATTAATGATATATTGGTTTTATTTATGAAAAAAATGTTTTAACTATTTTTCAAAAAAAAAAAAATACTTATTCGAGTGAACACATAAATACTTATTCAAGTATTTTTCATTTACAGAATTATAATTCAAAAAAGAAAAGAAAAACGCAAGTTGCTCTAATTTCATTTTTTTTTGTTCTAAAATTTAATAAATTCACTAGATTCGGTTTATACTTTAAAATAAAGTGCAATTTACCTAAATTTTTATGAAATATATTAGATGCGATGATTTATAATTTATAAGTTCATATTTTACTTTTAATTGATTATAATCAAGTAGGTGTGGTTTAGTGAACATTTTACTTTTCCAAGTGTTTGATATATATAAGTCAAAACTTATCCAATATACCTAAACCTAAGGAGTGCTATTTTTTTAGATTGTTAAATCAGATGAAGTTATTCTGTTTTAATTCATATAAATAATATAAGAATAAGGAAGATGCCAAAAAATTATAATAAATGTAAAGAACACTTTTCTACATTTAATCTTTTTTTTTGTTTGTTTAAAACTTTTTCTTTTGTTATAGACAATTGAATAATATCGTGAACTGCATATATCAAAACCATGTTATCAAAAATCAAAACTAAACCGAATCAACTTTAAGAAATAATATAGTTGATAGAGAAGAAAAAGAAATTGCTCTCTGTGCCACTAAATGAAAATACATTATTGTCAAATGGAAAATGACATGTGAAGAAAAATAATAAATGGAGCCTCCATTATTGGTATGTCTTAGTGTGAACGTGGAAATATACTGTACCACTGATACAAAACATTATGGGAATTTAATGCAAAATAAAAAAGAGTAAAATACTCTTCAATTTCACTTAAAACGTGGAAATAAATAATTTTTGTTGGAAAAAATAATCAATCGAAAGCAGTAAACCAAAATCGAAAAAATGGTTTTGTTTATAAAATTTAAATTTAAATAGAAAGATCAATTTTAAGTAACTAAACTTAGTCAAAATATTAAAATTGTATATGTTTAATTAAATGCATAAAAATAGATATCTCATATCATAATCATATTAGATAAAATTAAATTATTCTATCTAAGTTATCTAATAATATTTTAACATTTAAAACCAAAAAAATAATTAGTTATCTAATATATCAAAAAACTGAAAATTAAATTAAACCAATCCAAATTTGCATGAAATTGAACCAAAAATAAACCGAGTCACAAATAAACATGATATGTTTTAGAATACTTGTATCGCCTTGACCGCATAGCGCAGTGGATTAGCGCGTTTGACTTCGGATCAAAAGGTCGTGGGTTCGACTCCCACTGTGGTCGCTTTCTTCTCTTTAATTGTTTTTAGAAACTGAAAATAGAGTTTTCGCTAAGATGTTGTATCTTCAAGAAAAATACCACTTTCATTATACAATTGCTAAACTGATTAATCATAGAATTTAATTATTAATCATATGGTTTTGTAGAATCGAGTCCCACTCGTTGATTTATGAAATTTTTTTGTTTTAAACCACAAATTGCTTCCATGGCTACTATCAGAAAATCAATTTATCTTCTCCAAAACCACAAATTCAAAGATGAAAACCACAAAATCAAGAACCGGTTCAACATTTCTATGACTTGGGGAGAATAGATTCGGCTTGTTCCACAACAAAACTTCAATAGTAAACAAAAAGGAAGAAATACATAAGAAAAAGCTTGAATCATCATCATTTTTTTCTAAGTATAGAAACTACACTTTAATAGCATACTTCCTTATTGGGAAATACATTTCTTTCTTCTTCTCACGCTCTGTCTTCAACGAAGCCTGTAAATAACAAACACAAAACATTTTAGAACAAGAAGTCTGTAAAGATCGAACAAAGCAAGGATGGTTTTTTAAGTTTAACGAACCTGATGTTTGGTGAGGCGTCTACGAATGGCACGTGTCTTCTTGGGACGGAGATCGAGTGGTAAGAACTTCTTGTTCTTGTATGCTTCTCTTAAAGCTAACTTCTGCTTTTGGGAGATTACAGTCAAGACCTGAGCGATGGATTTGCGAACAACCTTGCTGGATTTTCAAGAAAACAAAATCAAAAAATGTCAAATAAACTTTGATATATGAATTTAACAATGTTACAATTTCTTCAAATGCAACAAATGAATATCCGAAACAGAGCAACGTATGCTAAATTCCTTCAAAAATCAGAAATTTAACTAACAATAGAGTTCGATTCAAGATTGTTTTTACTCCTACAACACATAAATGTGTATGATTGAATCAATTACAAATGCTTAAATCCAAAAACAGAGCAACATTTGCATACTAATAGCCAAATGCAAGATTTTGTTACTCAAAAAAATCGAAATGAGAAGTCTAAGCAAAACAAAATCCGAACAAAAATGTGGGGAAGATACACATTTGATTGAAATGAAGATTATAAATTGGAATCATAAGCTTTGAGATACGTGATTGAATCGAAAACGATGATACAAATTCAAATCCAAAACAGAGCAAACACATGGTTCACTAATCGAAATGATAAGTCTAATAACCTAAACGCAAACGCTAAATTCAAACAAATGTAACAAAAACGTACATTTTAGAGAGCTTGTTAGGAGCACCTCCGGTGACTTTAGCGACACGGAGAAGAGCAAGCTCAGCTTTGAAATCTTTCAACTGATTCTGAAGATCAGTCTTCGATTTCTCTCTTAGCTCATGAACCTTAATCCTTGCTAAAAAAAATCAAAAACAAAATCCAATTCAGAATCAACGAAATCAGAAATCAAAAGGATTTGATGTTCAATCGTCGTTACCCATTGTGAGCTTGCTGGTGGATGAACTGTGGTTGTGCCGCTAAAGAGTCGCAAACCCTAATTCAGGAGGAAGAAAGGAATTTATACGAAGCTTCAATGAGTTTTAAAACCCTTGCCGAATATAATGGGCTGTATAAAAGGCCCAGTGGATGTAATTATGGGCTTTGTTAAAGAACACTTAATGGGTAGTATGAAGAAAAGAGAAAAGTGGGAATAGTGAAAGGTAAGAGGAATAAATTCGTTCAATAAAATCCCAAAAAGCATCAGATTCTGATATCTGTTTTTTGAGTTTGGTGTTTTGAGAATTAGATTCGGAATTATCAAGAAGAGTTGGCAAAAAATATTGGTCTTTTTTATATGTTTTACGTTTTTTTTTTTTATTATCTCTAGTCTTTTTTCATATTTTAAAAGATTCTCACTATTTAACTCATACATTGTTTTTAGAATGGAGACAAAGACTCAACCTTAATCAAATTTAAAATTATACAATATAAACACCGATTATTAGTGTAACTCGGCCAATTTAATACCAAAGTCTAAAAATTTTTCTACTATTAACCATGTATGGTGGGTTAGTGGTAGTCACTTGAGAACCCGTTGATAATACGGTCCTTCCGAATTCGAGTACCATGAGCAACTAAATCACTATACGTGAGTCAATATATATCTGGATCTTAGCCCGTGGTAGTTAGGTTCAGGTCTTTCCTCCGTCCCAGGATTAGTCGGATGGCCATGGCCAAGGAATCGGTTAGGGGCTACGCCCTATGATGCCGACTTGGAATCCTTGGTGTTGCTACTGGATTACCCAAGTTAAAAAAAAAACTTTTCCACTATTTATTAATGGTCCAAAAACCACCAATTTATTCGAATAAAAACTTATTCCACACGGTTTCTAGCAAACTCACACATTGGTTTGATAAAGAATCCGAATAATTAAAATATAGCTTTTCCTAAAGTCGATTCCATCAACACCGAAAAAATTATCTTTATTACACCAACCTAAAAATATAAATATATTTTAACACTTAATTTATATGTCACTATAGACTCTTGTCTCAATATTCTTATCGCCATAAGCGAAAAATAGATAGAAAAATGTTATGTGCTTCTCAAGCATCAACAAGAACCATTAGCTCAACAATGGACCAAACCTCACAACCTTCATCTTCTTCGTCGATCCGGCTCGGTGGTCGAACCATCGACCGCCATAACCCAATCATACGTGATGCTAAGAGATTCACTCCTCCGCCTTCTCCTTCTCAAAACCCTAATTCTTCCTCTTCTTCTACTTATCATACTCCTCTCAAAACCAAATTAGGTCAAGAAAAGAGAAAACCCAAGAAACGTGGCAGTGAAGTTACTAAGTCACCTATCGGTTGTTTTAGTAGTGACACTCCTCAAGGCTCTTCAAGGTACTTATTGAGCAGCAACCCGGTTTTATTTGACGGGTTTGTGGATTCTGATCCAATTGAGTTACCTAACCTGGAGATAACCGAAGCTGATGATGTCCCTGATTTGGTTAACGATAGATTGATAATAAACGCTTCTAAGTATCTTTCTTCGTCTTCTTTCGTGGAGAAGAAGCAACTAGAACAAGAGCAAGAACAACCCGATTTCTTTGATGGGTTTTTGGATTATGACCCGGTATTGTCTCCGGATAATCCGTTTTCTGAACCAATGAAAGGTTATTCTCCTACAGCTTCTTTAAGCTCTATTGAAGATGTTTCTTTGTCACCGGATTTCAAATTCTCTCCTCCACAACCTCCACCACCTCCTCCGATGTCTTCACCGTCGCCACCGCCTACGCTGGAGAAAAACACATCTTCCGATCAAGTAAGTCATTCATTTGTTACAAAGTTTACGTATGAAATAAAACTTAAACGATATCTTTCTTTCTTTGGTTAAAAGGTTGTTGTTTTGAGAGTGTCACTTCATTGCAAAGGATGTGCAGGGAAAGTTAAGAAACATCTTTCCAAAATGAAAGGTAATAATTAAAGTATATAATATTATGATTTTATAGTATTTATATTTGGTAAATAGCGTAATTTTGGTAGAGATTAGAAAAAAACATACACGATAATCACATTATTTGATTAAAATATTACGCACAAATTTTTTCAATTAAGATCTTAAACAAAAAAAATATCTATCTCATTGATTGTAATTAGTGATTATTTCTTGATTTAAAAAAGATACTCTATTTTTATTTGGTATTTTGTTCGTTGTGTGTAGGAGTGACGTCGTTTAACATAGACTTTGCTGCGAAGAAGGTGACTGTGACGGGAGACGTAACGCCGTTAACTGTGTTGGCCACTATTTCCAAAGTAAAAAACGCACAGTTTTGGCCTGAGATTATTCAAAAGTGATTTATTTATTTTTCTCTGTTTTATTATCTTTATTTTGCAAGACAAAAATGTCGTTCTCTTTATTTTACATTTGTAAGATTTGTGTTGATAATGGCATAAGAACTTACACATATTTCTTTGGGACTTTTAGAAGTTTATAGTTTTTTAAAAAAAATAGTATGGATTTGGAAATTTATTTTAGGATAAATATAATCTGTATATTTGACAAATGTATTGAAACGTGTAAACGTATAAAATCCTTCTTAAAACGGATTAAATGGGGGGCGTTGAATGGAATATACAAGTTCTAGTCTTAGTCAACATAACATTTCTTGGAAAATAAATCATTTTAATTATTTTACTAATTAATACATCGATTCTACTTTTATGAGAAAAAATACGTATTCACAAAATAAAGATTATCCATACTTCTATATAAACCATCGTAACTTTGATCAAAAACTTAAATTACAATCATTCCAAAACCCAAAAAAATACTTGTAATGAAGAAATCAACTTGTGTTTTTATTTTAATTTCGTTTGGTCTTCTCTTCTTCCCTTGTGTCATTGAAGCCAATGAGAAGAACCATAAGGACGAGACTAAAGATTTGCTCTGGTCTAGACCACGACCACGAAGTCCGTTAAGGCTAACCATGTCCGGTCTAAAACCATGGTCACCATCACAACGTTTGGTTTTCGGAATGTTACCTAAAGGCGTTCCAATTCCACCTTCTGGTCCTAGCCGAAAAGAATCTCCTCTAACGCCTCCAAGATTCATGAAATAATCATACTATATATTCGTGATAATATAATCACTTCTCTATGTGTTTTAAAATTTGATTTGCGGTTAGTTTGTAAAATAGTAGAATAATTCCGCAATTTCACATGATTCAATTTCCAAAAACTAGGAAAAACTATTGATAATATCAATAATACATCTTCTTATGTTTTAAAATCTCAATCTTGTTAATTAGTATTTTTTATCATTGAGAGTATTCATTAGATATGGGCGTTCGGGTTCGGATCGGATTTTTGGATGTAAGCATATAGAACCTATTCGGGTATTTTGAAAATACGGATCGGCTTAGATTTTTAGTTGAAAACCGGAGATTATTCAAATTTCGAATTGGTTCAGATACTTTACATCAAAAATAAAGAAAAAAAAATTGATTTAACCAGAAAACCCGAATAATAATATAATGTAATAAATTATAACCAATCCCAAATTCGAACATCAAATACCAAAACAAATTAAATATGATCGTTATATATGTTAGAGACAAATACCATAATAAACACTTCAAAGATATAAAATACTCCATTCATGTAACATGCTGTTAAAAAAAAAAAATGAGATCTCAAATATAATAAATATTGTGTTTTAGACATACATAAACATATAATTAATTAAAATCAATTCAGATTTTCGGGTTCTATTCAAATCGGATTTGTTCAGATCAGATCGGATCTTTCGGATATATAGAATCTATTCGGGTATTTTAATAAAATCGGGTTCAAATTTGTTCGGATTTTTCGGTTCAGATTCCGATTCAGGTTTCGGATAAAATGTGCAGGCCTACTATTCATCCAATTTTTTTAACGAGGCATAATGAGTTGAGCAGAATAAAACTCCAAACACAAACCAAATATTACTAAAACCATTAAAACAAAACTCAAAAATGACAATCATTTTCACCGATTCTTAGCAAAAAGCTTGTTAGTATTAAGCACATTAGCATCAAAATACTCTTTATAAGGATGATTCTCTGGAACTAATCTTCGAAACTCTTCAAATTGTTTCTCAGCTTCATCTTTCTTCTTCATCAATGTATAAATCAAACCTTGACATAGATATGGTCTAAAATCTTTAGGCTCATCTTTCACCAATTCTTGATAAACCCTAATTGCTTCAATCGGATTCCCTTCAATTACCTTAATCTGAGCAATCAAAAGCATGAAATCTCTTACATCTTTCTTCTTATCTTCATCCTTCTTGCATTTCTCAATCGCTTCGTTGATTCTTGTTTCGAGCTCTGTTAATTTTGAATCGTCTGAATCGGAATACGCCATTACTAATCCGTGATAAGCTTCGACGCGAAATGGATCTTTCGTTAGAATCTCTTCGAACGATTTTGTTGCTGATTCGAAATCTCCTGTGTAGGTTTGTGTTTGAGCTTTGAGGATTCTCCATTCTTGTTCTTCTTCTGGGTTGATTTCGATTAGTCGGTTTAGTATCTCTATCGCTTCTTCGAGGTTTTTGGATTTGAATTTGAGTTTCATTAGCGATTTCAGAGCTTCGATGTCGTTTGGATGACTAACGAGATGCTTCTCGAGTGCTGCTTCTTCGATTTCGCCGGATTTTTCCAGATCCGCCGTCGTGGACGGCGGAGGAGAAGGTGGAGCAATTGCGGCGGCGGATTTGGCTGTGAGGTGTAAGGAAGCGGAGAATAAAGCGGCGGCTGTTGTTAAGGTTACACATGTGGTTTTGAGAAAAGAGGATTTAGGGTTTGATGATGAAGATGAAGATGACGAAGCTCTGATGGCGCGAGACAGAGGAGGTTTCTGTAGGATTTGGTATGAATTAGGAATAGGTTGAGATCTACGGTGGTGATTCAGCTTAAGGTTGAATGTTTGGGGACTGTAGTGAAACTTGGCTAGCGACGCCATTGTTGGCTCCTCGGAGAAAAAAAAAGTTAAAAACCCTAATGACAGTGAGATTGAGATAGGAGAAGAAGCTGATACAAAAAAGGAATAAGCTACGTAGAGGACTGAAACGCTGTCGGTTTAAATTTGGGCTTGTGTAGCGGCCCAATATAACTTGTATTATATGCAAAAAAGACAAAAATTAATGCAAAGAAGATGACAAATACTTTACTTGCTAATTATATGATTTAGTTATGTTATTTTATTCATTATATTTATTTAAATTAATGTATATACTCTTTTTTAATAACTTACAAATAAAAATAAAGATGGTGATGATGAAAAACTAATTATTAAAATATTAAAAGACTTTCAAATAGAAAATTAGGTTTAAATTTTATTTATATGATCAAATGATTAATATACTATTTTTCTTTGGATTTTTCAGATTTTGTTTTTTTGTTTTTTTTATGTCAAAGTGATACACGTTCAGCTTTTAGTTTAATTAATCATTGATAAATAATATTGTTTGGATTTTAGTTTTTCATATTTACAATTGAAATACTATTTTAAGATTGTTTCATAATTTAAATAACCGATTTATTTTTATATTGAAACTCATAAGTTAATTCATTTAACTCATAATTTAAATGATCTAAATTTGAGTTGAAAAATATAAACTCATAAATAAATGAGTTGAACAGAATTGAACTATGAAATATTGTAACTTATGATAAGCTGAGTTGAACCGAGCCAAGTTAGCTGAGATTGACACCCCTACAAAGTACTAAGGGATAATTTCATAAACTCAACAAATAACATTTTGGTGGTAACATTTTGGTGGGGTAATATGGTAGCCACTAAGCTAGTGTGAAGAAGAAAAGAGGATGGAAAGATAAACCAAACAAAAGGTTAATTAGTGATAAATGATAATGACTCCATTATTTAACAATAAGTCTTAAAAGATTTGGTCTATATGTTTATCTTTGAACAGAAGATGAGAGATATCTTATCATCTTAGAACCACCTATAACTACTCTTCGTAGTTGAAGATTTTACAGTATAAAACCCAAAACACAAATCAACAAAATATTATAGTTTACAAACTTAGTTAATAATGGCAAAAGTCACTTTAGTTCTTGTGATATCGATTAATCTCTTCTTTGTTTGTCTACTTGATGCAACCAAGACTAGCTTTCCACGCGTAACCAAGGGTTTGCTCCGGTCCGGTCCTTCTCCATGGAGTAATTCAGATGATCCACCGGCACAAACCACTAAGGATTCTCAGGCTTTGCTCCGGTCTGGACCTTCACCGGGAAATTCATATTATCCACCTCGAGCTCCACCAACACAAACCACTAAAGATTCTCTCCGGTCTGGACCTTCACCAGGGAGTTCGGATAATCCACCTGGCGCTCCACCAGCACAAACGACTAACGCTTTGCTCCGGTCTGGACCTACCCCAAGAAATTCATATTATCCACCTCGAGCCCCACCTGCTTAAACCACGAACCACACTAGACTTTACCTAATGGGATAGAAGTTTCTATGAAGCCAAACACTAAATGCAAAACAAGACTTAATTATGTATCTATGAAACTAAACATATCATGTAACAGTCTCCGGTAATAGTACTAGCCGGCGATCTTTTTCTTAGTTTATGAATAAGTTATTAATTAATGAGTTGAAGTCATCTATAAAAAAACACGTATAATCTTTAAATTCAGCGACGTTGAGCATTTGGTTTAAGTAATTCATATAGAAGGATCTAGAAGATCTATAGTATCAACTAAATATATTGTAATTATTATTATTATTAAGATTTGTATATCTCTTTTACTAGGAAAGTAGGTTTAGTGTCTTCTCCCTATATAAACTTGTGTAGTTGATCCTTTGTAATCATGATAGTCAATATAACTTCTTCATATCACAAACTATCATCAATCCAATAAATCAAACAAAAAAAATGTTACATAGCTCTTCTTCGTATTGATTTTTCATCAGTATATATATAAACTTGTTGATTTTGAGCAAAATTTTGTTTTTTATAATATAGTTTAATATAATTTTACATATTTAGAAAACAGATACTGTAGGAAAAGCCACAATTATTTTTTTGCGTTGAATCCCATTTTTACTTTGACGGTTTTGGTTATGAAATTGATTATTTCTTAATTAATTTGTAAAAAATGCAATAAATTTCGAACATAAGATAATTAATTTGAATTGGGAAAATAAATAACATTTCACATATATAACAAGTAAGTAAGGGGAGAAGATTCATTGCCTTAGGCCATATATTTAGCCTTGAAATATCCTTTAAGTGCTTCATTGTAGCCTATGGAGAAAGATGCAGTGGTCATGCAACTCTCTGGTCATTTCATGTAGGCCTCCAGAACTTCCAAACCTTAGACAATTTAAAAGAATTCACCATAGCCTCTCAAAAAAAATTTCAATGTCAACATTTTGAAGTAGAAATCAAATGTAGAAATTTGGTAAGATGAAAAAAAAACTCATTTATTTATTTTTAATTTTTATAACTCTTGGACCTAATACATGAATTAATTATTTTGTAAAATAATATTGTTCCCCTAAAAATTAATCTTTCCATCAAAAATTTGACCAAATCCCCATTTCGGTGGCATTACGGTGATAAAATATTTTGTAATCCCATCACTCGTCGTCACTTTGATCGATAAACTTTGTCCTGTCAATACAACATTGGTTATCCAATGTTGTCCCCAATTCTTACTCATCGTTATCCACCCGGTTCGACTTCCTTTGATTTGCATGGCTTTAATATCTCCAGCTCCTCCAACATTGTAGGGGAAAATCATTAGAAAATTAGGGTTTCCTGTGATTTCAAACTTGACACCTCCAATTTTCACACAACGAACACGTCGATATTTCACTGGAACAACCCCAGCTTTGTATTGGGCTATCTTGGTGAACATTGGCTGGGAGAGATCAAAATGTCTTTGTGGTGGGTTACACCACCCTTCATTCTTTTTGGTGTAATTTGGTGGACAAAAATTTGTAACTGTAACTTTGATGGATCCTGGTAAACACCATTGTGGAGAACGTACACACATGATCTCGTAACAAGCCCCACATGTATAACCATTGTTAAAGAGCGTTGTACTCAACGCCGTTGTGGCTAGACCATAACCTTGTTTGTTTAAATCACCGTATCCACAAGCTCCTTCTATTATATAGTAACAAAAGAAAATAATGAGTATGCAGTATTTATTATGATGGTTTTGTTTGGTATCTTTTCTTTTATCTTTACATAATAAAACATCGTGTTTTCAAAATTATTTGTATCTTTTTGTATTTTTTATAAAAAAAAATTAGTTAATTTTAAATGCAAACATAAAACTCAAACTCAAATAGAAGGACAAGTTATAAAGTTATTTTGTGGTACAACTTAGGTTCAAGATTGTTTTTATTTTATGATAAACTAGATAATGACATGTTGTATTTGGTCTGGGTATTATATACTCTTATAAATATGTTTGAATTATAGTATTATATCTAAAATAATTTTTATTAAGTTAAAATATTTATATACTTATCAAAAAGTTAAAATATTTATAATATTCTTTTATTTAATTATCATGTGATAAAAATATATAAAAATGTAAAATTTTGTATTGAATTAATAATTTGTACATGTTGATTTTTAAAATTTTGAAAATAAATAAAAAATTTCTAATGATTATTTATCAGATTTTTTTTTTTTTTTTTTTATTCTAACAAGTTAGTATTAATTTTTCTCTTGGTTTTCTCTATTAATTTGTAGGGGATAGTGTTTCTACAATTCACATATGCACACTCTTAAATATAAATTTTAGTTATTACAAAGTGAGGCTAGTGCAAATCGTTATACTATAAAACTCAAGTCATAACTTACGTTGTTTCCCTCCTCCGTGGCTGTCACCGTAAAATGTAGCACGTGCGTCATACCAAGTAGGGTCAAGTCCGTTGGTTACACCATTGGGTGCATCGGCTACATCACCGTAACTCATAGGCACAAACCATATCGCCATTACCATCACAAGAACTTTTTGCATACATCATTTTTTGGGAATAAATTTCTATTATATTATAGTACTTAGTTTTTGATGGATGCTTATTATTGAAAGGAATATGTTCGTATATATAAGTAGAGAGGTAAAAAAAAGTTTTAATTTGTTTCCAAAATGAGTATATAGTCAACATTTATTTAGTAATAGAATTGAAATTTTCCTGGTCAATATACATCTTAAAAGTATGTTTTTTCTAAATTGCTTATAATTAATTAATTTATTTGTATTTTTCCATCTTATTACATATGTTGGCAAGTCTATGATGATGCAAGTTGACTACAAATACTTTACTATAATTACTAATAAGAAAAACGTAACACGTACTTAAAACACATGTTAAAATGTGATTTCTTAAAATTTACCAACTTTTAAGTTGTTTCCATAAATATATACATGCATATTATAAATTTTCAAGAAATAAATTACACGAAAACATGATTTAGCTCAACTTAATACTCAATCTAATCATCGTTTTATAATACAACATCGACTTAACAAATATTGGCTAACTATGTGTTTAACTTTTGCATCATCAATGGCCAACATCAACATCGACTAAACTGAATAACCCTACATTTTAAATGTTTAACTTTTGCATATAGACGATACGACAATACTAATGCACCGGATCCGAACAAAAATTCGCAGTTAAGCATGTTTATGTAATAAAAAAAAAAAAAAAAACTTTTGCATATAGATAAAATAAATTTTCAAAATTTTATTTGCATTTTTTAAACAATATTTACTTTACTCCCTTCTAACGGAAAATCGTTTTGAACATACACATGAATGTATACATGAATGAGAGCGTACAACAATAGTTATATAGGTAACTATATGTAAAAAGCACATGAGAAGCAAGAGATGAGAGGTTTGGAACCATCCTTCATGGTTAAAATAGCTCGAACCAAGTGGAAAGATATGAATGATGAACTTGTCGAAAACATATATTGTAATGTTGAACGGTTCGGTCCATAGAAGCTTATCTCTCCCTAATAATTTATGAATCGATGAAACCATTGAGGAAGTAAATTGCGAAGTAGATTTGTACAGCTTATTGTTCCTTTCTATCGAAATCATATATATGGTTGCTTGTAAGATCAAATTCACAATCAACCTAACCTTTTGACTCGCTTAAGAGAAAGCACCTCAAGAGAAAGCCATGTCATATGTAGGAGGAGGAGTTAAAACTGAATGCATAAATATTGTGCTCCCAAATTTTGCTGCATAAGAACATGTGAAGAATATATGGAACGTTGTTTCCGGGTCATTACTGCATAATAAATATATGGAGCCAATGAGAAGAACCTTGAGGATGAGACTAAAAATTTGCTATGTAATAAATATAAATTTCTAAATCCTATTCCCGCTTGTGCTTTTGAGTCTACAATTTTATTCCAATGTTTTTCTTTCTAATTATTGTCTAAAGCTACAATTTTAATCCAAACTATTCCTAGTAGTTTTAAATTAAAATTTCTGAATGTTCATTATGTCGACTTATTTTTTTCTTGTGGTTTAATAAAATCACTATTTTGTCATCGAATCACAATTATAACAGCAATTTAATTTGTAGGTAATGACTAATGGTATAAAAACGCAAAATAAATGAACAAAAAAAGATTAAAAAAGTCTGAAAAACTTCATTTATCCTTCATCATAACTGGACAAAAACCCATCCAGACAACCAAAATAGTTCTCTAAACCACAAAACGGGCTTTAATAAAAAAGCCCAACCATAAAAAAAGTCTTAAACCAAATCCAAAAACAAAGCAAAGTAAAGATAAGGGGAAGAGAGAAAGAGGGA
This sequence comes from Euclidium syriacum, assembly GCA_900116095.1. Lineage (NCBI taxonomy): Eukaryota > Viridiplantae > Streptophyta > Magnoliopsida > Brassicales > Brassicaceae > Euclidium > Euclidium syriacum. The sequence continues at coordinate 13,693,793 of FPAK01000007.1, forward strand.
TCAAAAGTCAACAAAATTAGTCGACCTCCTCAATCTTAGGACCAGCACCACCTGAAGCAGGAGGAGCATCATCATCCATACCACCTGGACCAGCTTCACCACCAGCTCCTTGATACATTTTCGCAATGATCGGGTTACAGATACTCTCCAATTCCTTCATCTTGTCTTCAAACTCATCTGCTTCACCTAACTGGTTACCTTCCAACCACACAATCGCTGCTTCAATCGAATCTTCTATCTTCTTCTTATCAGCTGCTGGAAGCTTCTCACCGATCTTCTCGTCTTGGATCGTGTTTCTCATGTTGTAAGCGTAGTTTTCAAGAGCGTTTTTAGCTTCAACCTTCTTCTTGTGTTCTTCGTCTTCAGATTTGTACTTCTCTGCTTCTTGAACCATCTTCTCGATTTCGTCCTTTGAGAGACGACCTTTGTCGTTAGTGATTGTGATTTTGTTTTTCTGTCCGGTGGTTTTATCTTCAGCAGAGACGTTGAGGATTCCGTTAGCGTCGATGTCGAAACAGACTGTGATTTGTGGGACTCCACGTGGCGCCGGTGGGATTCCGGAGAGTTCGAATTTTCCGAGGAGGTTGTTGTCTTTTGTTCTTGCTCTTTCTCCTTCGTAGACTTGGATCAAGACTCCTGGTTGGTTGTCTGAGTAAGTGGAGAAGACTTGCTCCTTCTTCGTTGGGATGGTTGTGTTTCTTGGGATTAGAGTCGTCATAACTCCTCCGGCGGTTTCAAGACCGAGAGAGAGAGGAGTGACATCAAGAAGAAGAAGATCTTGAACCTTCTCGTTACCTTCACCGGAAAGAATAGCTCCTTGAACAGCAGCACCGTAAGCAACGGCTTCATCGGGGTTGATAGATTTGCAAAGCTCTTTACCGTTAAAGAAGTCTTGAAGCAATTGTTGAACTTTAGGGATACGTGTAGAACCACCAACGAGGACAACATCGTGAACTGTGCTCTTATCCATCTTAGCATCACGGAGACATTTCTCAACTGGTTCCATACATTTTCTGAAGAGATCCATGTTGAGTTCTTCAAATCTAGCACGAGTGATGGTTGAGTAGAAATCAATTCCTTCGTAAAGTGAATCAATCTCGATTGTGGTTTGAGCAGTGGAAGAGAGAGTTCTCTTCGCACGTTCACAAGATGTTCTCAAACGTCTCAAAGCTCTTGGGTTTCCGGTGATGTCTTTCTTTGACTTCCTCTTGAATTCTTGAACGAAATGGTTAACCATTCTGTTGTCGAAGTCTTCACCACCGAGATGAGTGTCACCAGCGGTTGCTTTAACCTCGAAGATACCTTCTTCGATAGTGAGAAGAGAGACATCGAAAGTACCACCTCCAAGATCGAAGATCAACACGTTCTTCTCACCAACAGAAGTTGCTTTTTTGTCAAGACCGTAAGCGATAGCTGCGGCGGTTGGCTCGTTGATAATACGCATGACGTTAAGACCAGCGATGACTCCGGCGTCCTTTGTGGCTTGACGCTGTGAGTCGTTGAAGTAAGCTGGGACTGTAACGACGGCGTTTTTGATTGAGACACCGAGGTAAGCTTCAGCGATCTCACGCATCTTGATTAGAACCATGGATGAGATTTCTTCAGCTGCGAACTGTTTCTCTTCACCCTTGTAGTTGACGATGATCATTGGCTTGTCGGCTGGTCCTGGGATAATCTTGAATGGCCATAGCTTCATGTCGCTCTGGACTGAGCTGTCGCTGAAACGACGACCGATTAAACGCTTAGCATCTGCAAATAGCCAAAAATGAATAACAATAATAGCAATTAGCACTTGAACAAATCACAACACAAACAATCAAATTCTGAAAGAGTAATCGAACATTAATGAACAATCAACAAGAACCAATAATGATTCCCTAAACCTGAGCTAGTAGAATACAAACGTATTTGACATCAGAAGCTAATTTTAGAGCAATACAGAGTAAATCACCATCGACGATTCATAAAACTAGACTTAATCGCGTTATACAGAGAGTATAAACAGGATCTATGTGAGGAATCAGATCTAAATCCGAAAACCTAAAGCTAACAATTGTTTTCCAGATATCAGATCTATCTACTACGACTACGATAAACGAGATCTAGATTCAGAAACATCGAAGACGAAAAGTGAAACGAGAATACGTACCGAAGACGGTGTTGATAGGGTTCATGGCGACCTGATTCTTAGCGGCATCACCGATCAACCTCTCGGAGTCAGTGAAAGCGACGTAAGACGGAGTGGTTCTGTTACCTTGATCATTAGCAATGATCTCAACACGGTCGTGTTGCCATACTCCAACGCAGGAGTAAGTGGTACCGAGATCGATACCGATCGCTGGACCTTCACCTTTACCAGACATTCTTAAACAGAAAGCTTAGAAACTACAAGAGATTCGAAAAAACAGAGACGAAAGGGGCGGCTAGGGTTTTTTCTCTTCTGAAGCAACAATGAAGAAGAGCCTTTGTTTATATAGAGTTGTGAGGTAAGGTTAGAGTTTCATCGGACGGTCATGAGTTGGTCATTGAGAGTTTAGATCTAAAGGCGCCAGGCTGTTTGAAAAGTTTCGAGAATGTTCCGTAGCTGTGAGGTAAAACCCTAGTTTGTACACGTTGGCAGTTTCTTGTGTTTTGATTGGTTAGTGAGGGACCTATGGGTTACAGTGTGAGGAGCGTATTTTATCTCTCTTCCACGTGCACGTTGCATTGTATACTGATATTCCTAAATATGCGGATCGTAATTTTCCTTATTTTGAATATGGTAATTAGGAAGAGTTCGGTTAGATATTTGTTTCCCTTTTTTCCTTTTTTTGACAAAATAAAAAAGCTTTTTTCCGTATTTATCAAAAAACAAAAACAAGACAAAAAAAATAGAAATAATTTTCCTAAATCAATTTTGTTAGGTTCGGCTTCTCATGACTAGTTTAGTTGTCGGTTTAACCAAAAACCTTATAAGAAAAAGATCAGCCCAACTTTCAGTGGGCCTAGTTCAATTCGAGATGAAGTGATGTGCTTAGATGGTTTGGCAGGGCAAGATGTTACGTAACATGAGTTTGTGAAAATACAATAAGAAGTAGAAAAGGTAATGTAAATATGAGTCACACTGGCTCTTGTCTCACGGATTTGACAGTGATGCGGCCGACAGTGAAATGGACAGCCATGGTGTTGCTCGCTCTGTTTCTCATCCGGTGAACAAGACTTGTCGAGTATGTCCCGACCTCTATCCAATCTGCTTCTCTCTAGGCAACAGTCTACGATGTTCTTGCCAGTTGGGTCTCACCGGCAAAAGCTAGACACTTCGACCTGTTTATCACTCTACAAAGAACACATATCCAGATTCAATGGCTTTTTTTTTTGCTTCCTAACTCGAGTTTTTGGGTTCACAATGATGTGAAGGAGGGAATCAGCAATTAGGTCATGGAATGGAATATCAACCGATGGTTGAAGGCTATGGAGGCAGCTCTCCTAAAAATGAAGATCTTGACTCGCTATTAAATGGGTGTTAACATAGTTTTGAGGATGGTTGTGCTCTGTCTCTTTTTTATGCTAGTCCGGAAGGATGAGGGCATGATTTGTTATGTTTATCAGTTTTTTCAGATTCATTTGAACTTCTTACTGGTGGTGATGACAATCTGGTGGTGACTACTAGGGGACAGTGGTTGTCCCGGTCTCGGTTTCTTCCCACGGGTGGCAGTGGCAGTGTTAGCCTCCTGAGATCTTCTAATCTCGGGTTTTGGTATCTCGTTCTCTTATGGGTCCTGGTCCACTCTCTTTCCATCGTGTTGTGAACTTCCTTAGTGAATGAAATTTATTTGGTGTATGTGGTTATGCTTCTATTATTCTTGATGTTATGAATGTGTGGTATGTTCCAGGTTGGGTTTTGCGACGGTCTAGCTAGGCTGCGGTCCAACTTAGTCCTAATTCAGGAGGGTTGTTTTGCTTCGCTCCATCAGTCGAGTCTTTAAGTATGAAATGAATTAAGAGGCTCTTTAGGCAGCCATATAGCTCCGAGAGAAATACACTGACGCTGGATTTCCTGCTCACCATTTGTATAGGCTTGTCCGCCTAAAGGGCTTCGTGCCGGTTCACCATTTGAAATGCTTTATTAGGACGCGATTCTGGTGATGTTTCACTAAGTTGAAGCTCATCTTGTGTCTTTCTATCATTATAGAGTACTATACTAGATGTGATCTTTAGAAGTGTTTCGATTAGCTTGTGTTACTATCAACTTCTTAATAACACAAGTCTTGATTGTAGAGCTCGTGTTTATTGCTTAAATCTTTATTGATTAATAACAATGTTTAGAATGGAAGTTGGTTCCTATCTTTAATCTACTAATCCTTTTGTCGGGTAGAGTTTTGTGTATTAATTTGTAATATCGATACTACCGTCAGAAAGTGGTATTGTAATTCATTGTAACCGATTACCTTTAATCCGACAAGATATTATAAAATTAAAAAAAAATATGAGTCACACTCCTATTGAACCATGAATCCTTATAAGTGAATTTAATAAATTGTGTAAAGATAAAGTATGAGAGATTGACAGATCATATATTTCCTTCTTCCTTACAAAATATGTTGAATGGCTATGGTATGAAGGATTTTTTTTATGAAAGCATTTCCTTTACATGGTTTGGAAGAAAAGGTAATGGATTGGTATGTTGAAAATTAGATATGGATGTAACCAACAATGGTGGGCATCTTCTCTTTTCCCTTTGCTAAACAAAGTAACTTGGCTAAAATAAAGTGATAATAACTCCAATTTTTTATACTCAAGTGTTAAACAAAAACCCTCCTCAAATAAAATCTAGTTTCTCATTGATAAAAAGATGGTTAGAAGAGATTTTACGATGAAGAAATCAGATAAGTTATTATTGACTACTATGCTACTCTGTTTCGATATGACCTAAGATATATTTTATGGTTGTGATGAAGATTGTTCATTAAGAGATTGCTATAGGAGACTATCCCTTATTTACATAAAAAAAATGTTGAAGGGGGTTTCTTTGGATGAATTTTAAAGTGTGGTATTTGACATGGGAGCTCACCAAATCTTGGTTGGATGGTTTCTCTTATAAGTCATGAAAAAAATGCTCTCTAAACTCCTAGCACACCCAATGATAAGGGTGTGATCAAGAACTTAAAAGTGGTTCTAATACTGAGGTTTAAGAGATTGTAGCTCTTCCATAACCACCACTTACAAGGCTTGGAAAGAATGGAATTCACCATTCCTTTGTACTCTTGGAGGTATTTCATGTCATGTGTGAATGTCATCTCTAAGGCTAGTGCAAGAAGGTTTGTTTTGAATAATATTTCACCCCATTTCAACCCAATCACTATGGCGGATTCAATCTCAACTAAGCCAAAAGGGATCATCCGAGACGACCCTAACTTTGTAGAAGGTCATGAAGTACCCACCAACCTTTTTGTGGTGATGAAAATAATCCAAGAAGGCATGATTCCATTGACATTACTTTGGACCATGGGTTGTGTAGATAAGTTGGAGTTTGACAATGTGAGTTTAAAATTTGATTCTCAACTCCTTATTAAAGAAGTTCATGAACCTCAAAATTGTGTTTTCAGTTATATCAACTAAGGTCCATTGATGACAAGTATGGTTTCAATACACAAACTGAGATAGTGCCTACAATCTGGTTATGTCACACTTCAAAGATTAGATCAGAGCTTTGTCATTCTCTTTGTGATGAACTTCCTCAAAACACACATCCTTAACAAAGAGCTACACCACATCAGTCATGAGTGTTTAATAACTCACAAGCATCACAATCTAAACTCACACTCATACCACAAAAAAATGATTCAAGAACTTGTTGAAAACAATGAAACAAGCCCAAATCTATAGATGAATCTTTAAAAAGAAGAGTCTTTAATCCAACCATTCAAAAACCACATTGTCAAAATACAGTACTAGAGAAACATCTTGAACCTAAGACATGTTTTGGTTCTACAACATTTTAAGTGTTTTGTAGAAACTAAACAAAGTATTGAAACCTCATTCGAATTTCGGGTCTGCAACCACGAAATGGTAAGCAATCACCAGTATGAAGATGAAAATCCCAAGAAAATTGGCAAAGAATCCGAGGTCTTGATCGTCAAACATCTGTAACATCACAATTAAAACAATCAGAGATTGAACAAAAACGAGACTTTAGAACAAATCTACATTTTTATCTCAATTCAAAACCAGAAAAAGACGAGTTCTACAGAAATTAGCTCATAATAACACACAAGTCGCGATAAATCAATCCAAAACTTCTACAGCAAAATTCACACCAGATCCAGATCGATCAATGGAATTGTGTTAATAAAAGATGTAGAAAATTTATAGAGAACGAAATTGATTGAATCTCAGCATGGAGAACAGAGAAAGAGTTTTTTCATCAGATCGCTGAAGTAATTTTATCGGAAGAAAATAGATAGCATTAAGATCCACAAATTACCAACAATCTGAAATCGATAAATTCTGAAATTTACCTTGAGAGCGTGAGAAAAAAAAACACAGGCTTGCTTCTTCGATTCTTATCTCTGTCTCTCGAATCTACGAAGCAGATCAAAAAAGAGAAACCAGTGAGGAGGAACAAGAAAGACTCTGGTTAAGAAGAAGGTTGACCCAATACGGTGTCGTGGTGTATGATGCGAAGTCGTTTTAGAACGGAATGTAAAATAAAAACCAAATGCAAATGATAGTGTGGCTGCTGGGATTCGAGCCCAGGTCTCCACGGCCACAACGTGGAATTCTCACCACTAAACTACAGCCACTTTTGATAATTGAAAACTCTGCCTAAAACAAGAAGGTAAAAAATTCGATGTCGTTTAGGTGAAAAGTAAAAAAAACTAGTGTGGCTGCTGGGATTCGAGCCCAGGTCTCCACGGCCACAACGTGGAATTCTTACCACTAAACTACAGCCACTTTGTTCTTGTGTGGACTTTTCTTTAAATAAGAACTACTTAAAAATCGTTTCATCGAGAAAAATACAAGATATGTGTGGCTGCTGGGAATCGAGCCCAGGTCCCTACGGCCACAACGTAGAATTCTAACCACTAAACTACAGCCACTTTGCTGATATCTCAACTTCGTTCTATAATAACTTTACTCAAACTGATTCATCGATCAATCAATAGTGTACTGATTTTCTCGTTGATTGTTTCATCAGTTAAGCAACTATGCTATGAAACTTCATCTTCAAAGAACACAACAACAACAACAACAATCTTTCTCTGAGAATCTGCCTCCAGATGTTTACTAAAATTGTATGGAAATTTGCTTATATAATGTAACAGGCCACTTTTGTTATTTGTGTTGACTAAAGTTGACTTTGATATAATTTTAGAAATATAAACTATTATTAATTTGATACCTCTATTTTTTTTTTAACCCTTTATTTATTTCATTTTATAAGATGGTTTAGAGATTTAGTTCTGTTTTATTTTATCTGGTATTTTCAAAATTTTAAGCATGAATTTAAATGTTTTTATGACTAGGTATTGCCCGCGCATGACGCGCGGAGATAATTAATTCCAAGACAAATAAAATAAATTCTAGATATCTACTTGGTCTAAAGCAACTCATGCATAGAAAATCTAATAACATGCCGCGGAAAAAATAGATGAACGAAACAAAAAATAATGGTTGAAAACACAATACATAAAACATATGAGTGAAGCAAAAATAATAATTCACCGAAGTCCAAGTGAATAATAATATCTCGGTGTAATAATAGTTCAACAAAGTCCAAGTGAATATCTCACATCCAGAAAAAGTTATAACGAAACACGTAAATGTTTATACACAAATTTCAATTTAAGTTGTAGAAAAAAACCACAAATTATGCATTATCCAAGTTTCTAAATTCTGCCCTCATTTGTTATATATCATGAATTCCAGGATTTCCTCTATATTTGAGAACAACTGCATGCACAGGTAACCACCCTATACACACAACTACATGATCATGATTCTTCACCTTCTTTAATAGCAAGCTTCGCAAACTTTACGACACACAACTATATGATCACCATTCCTCTTCTTCGTACTTCGTTGGTTTTGTCTATCACCATCGATTCTTAATTTTTGCGGTTCTTTTTTCTATTCTTCTCTACTATCAACATTATGTATTAACTTCTTCGTTTTGTTTTTCTTTACCTTGCGTGTTTGTCTTCATTGTCTTTGTTCTCTTTTTTTTCTTCTCCTTCGTATGCATTGGTTTTGTCTATGTCCTTCAATTCTTTTTAATTTTTACATTCGTTTTCTTTTCCTTTTTGTTCTTCTTTGGTTTCTTATTATTCTTGGTTACTTTTTCTTTCACTGCGGTTTGTTTGAAAGAATAGGAAGAGAAACAACGACAATGAATAAAAATACGCAAGATAAAGAAGCAATTATATTTTATAAAATAATACCATCACGATAGAAAATATCAACACGTAATTATCTCGTAATTGGTCCTTTTTTGCTCGTGATCATTTTGATCATATCAAAAGCATTGTGAACATTCAAAAAATATTAAGCCACACACAAAACGACAAAGATCGATCATATTACCGCGATTCAATAAAAAAATATTGTGCAAATAATTAACTTGACAACAACTAATGAAAAGAATCACCAAGGTTAAAAAGACCGTGAATACAACAAAGCGCAGTGCCGTGCCTAATTTCATTGGTGTTTGAGGTGGAAAAAAGTTTGTTTAATCTAAAAAAAGAGAACGGTATGGTGGAAAGACGGTGTAAACCAAATCGAACGTGTTGATTGAAGAAGAGAAAATGGTGCCGGCTTAATCAAATTGATCTAAAATTTCCCTTTCATTTTTTTAAATAAAAAAATTGATTCCTTCTTATTGAAATTCGGAATTTAGATTTGGGATACGAATTTTCTTTTCAATTTCAGAATCTCAACTAAAAAAAAGTTTTCTTTTTGTAAAGTCAAAAAAGAAAAGAAAAATGAGCTGAAGTGACCATCAAATCTGGGTGGTGACTGCAAAAACATAATCTCAAAACCACTCTAATACAATATATTTTGAGAAAGCAGATATAACTCTAATTTTTTTTTAAAAAAAAAAACATGAGGCAAATACCTTTTCTCTTCTATAGTAGGCACATCCCTGACAAAGCGAAAACAAATAAGTTCACGGAGGCGGCCCTAAGAAACGCCATCGCAAGGATCCCAAATAGAAGATGGAAAACGCAACCCCATCACGTCTAAAGGAAACCCATCACCACTTGTGGAAACCAAAATCCTTGGAATCAAAACAGTATCTCCGCTATTAACACCTGAGGTAACGACAACTTGGACAGCTCTATCATCTACATGAGTGATCCTCAATCGAGTCCCAGCACACAAATCACGACTCCGATGAACATCCCACAAGAGGACAACCAAATAACCAATCCGAAGACGCTGATCGCGATCATGCAAACTGTCAAACTTAGTATAACGAATACCTGCACAAAACCAAATCAGTCAAAACCAACATTCGAGAAAATAGACGGAAACCCAAATAGCATAACAATATACCTGGAATGGAAAAGCACCATCGCGGGTACAGAGAAGCAGCCATTAAGTGAACAACTAAGAAAAAGCAAAGATGAGCACAGTCTGTCATTTATGACAACATTTAACTATTCCAAATTCACAAATAAACTACAAACACACAAAGGAGAACAAAGGTATATTAGTGTTTCGTGATTGCGAAGTCGTGACGGAGATGTGATTAAGAAAACGGAAATGTTTCTTTGTTTCCTTCCTAGCGTAAATCGAAACAGAAGAATCGGACCGGAGTCATGATCATGAACATGGCCAATTTCCCATGTTATCTTCTTCTTCTAACCCTAAAACTTTTTTTTTTTTTTTTAAATCAGGACTAAAGAACAAAAACCAAAAAACAAATAATCAGAACCGCAAAGAACAAAACGCAAAACTATTCTTACCAAAATCATGGTCAATCTTCCTCTTTATTTTCTTCTCATCAAAATCCTTAACATCTTCTTCTCCTTATTCTTCTTTTTCCTTTCTTCTTCTGCTCCTTGGATCAGAGAGATCATCTACATCATGCCCATCCATTGTCAGTTGATTTTGGCTCTCTTTCTTAAAATATCGTACTAACATGAAGAGAAGGAAGATAAAAAGGCATGATATAGGGTTCTAATTATCAAAACTATTAGAAAACAATTAATAAGCCACTCAAGGATTGAGAGAATTTTCGGACTTATTGTTCCAAATAAGTTAATTCCGTACTCATCGGCCAAGAAACGTTGAGATAGATATCGTCCTTGAAACGCATCACCAACAGAGAAAAAAAATCAAGACAAACTTCTCCGGGTATGTGGAAAACAACATTCCAACACTGCGGACATTATTATATGTAGACATGAGTTTAGAGATTTATAAGAACTTAAACAATAAAAAAGTAATCTTATGGTGCAAGTGTCGTCTTCATCCTCGATCGTTTTTATTCTTCATCATCAATCATTCAATTTTCTTCTTAAATGATGCAAAACACTAAAAACATTAATAAATCAGAACATAAATAATCTTTTTCTTCTTATTAGTTCTACCTAAAGGATTAAGAATCCAAAACTCATCTATTATCAAATTAGTAAAAAGACTCAAAAAACGACTAGGATTCGCGTTCTTTGTGGACGATTAGATATGTATAAGGTATTATATATACCGTTTGGTTGATTTTGGTAAAATAATATTATAAACCATAAAATAATTATATACCGTTTGGATGATTTAGGTAAAATAATATTATAAACCATAAAATAATTTAAAAATCCTAATTTAAAAATGACGTGAACAAAGCCTTTTTATATATAAAATAAAAGTTATGAAACATAGATATAACGATTCATTAAAGGTGTTTTAGGTATACTAAATTCTTTCGAAATCTTTCGTGACGACACGTGGCAGAGCTTATAATCTTATTCTTTTACTATATAAGATGTGACTAATTGTATTTTTGTCATTCGATAATTTGTTTCTCATCTTATTATTAGATTGTATTTTTTAAGCTTTTTAAGTATTAACTAAAACACTGAATAACTTTTGTACTTTTTTTTCAATTGGAATAGAAACAGATTTGATTTTAAAATTGGTGTTGGTGGAGTAATGTTTTGCTTTCTATTCGAAATAAAAATCAAACCGAACCTAAAATCATAACACAAGCGTAAAAACTAAACCGGTCATCTAAACCGGTACAGATTCGTTTCCCGCCCAAAGAAAGATTCTTCATTTCCTTTTTTGCCGAAACCCTAACTAATTCCCCCAATTCGCAAAAAAAAAAATTCACAATAGAAGCGAAAAATCTCGCCGAGTCTTCTACACAGTTCGATTTCGCTCTCAATTGAAGAAACTAATTCTTCGCTCCCATGGTGGATCCTTGGGAACCGAATCTCGACGACGATTGTTCATCATATTTCCAGAAAACAGTGAGTGAGCTTCTAAATCCAAATTTCTCTGGGTTTTTTATTTCAATCAAACTTCTTACTTCTGGATTTTTGTTGTAATAGGTAATTATTACAGATTGGTGGTTAATCAAATGTTCAAACGAATTCAATGGAAAACGATTCGGTGTTGCTGGTACCGAAATTACAGATTCATTCGACCAGTAAGAGACATTAAACACTTTCTAAGCTTTTTTAAAAAACTGAGATTAGTTTTGAAATTCCGATTTCGTTTATTTTCAGGAAACGAGCAATTCGTGTGTTTAGATCATCACCAATTATCAAAGCGATTAATGTTTTCAGTCTCGAAACATCTAATGGAGTCTCTATCATCCTTCGTGGAGTTCTCAATAAAGAACGCGTTGTCAAAAGTGGATTTAACCTTGAGGTAATGTAATCTTCTTCTTCTTCGTATCATATGTGTAGAGAAAAAAAAGCCATTAGTGACTATTGATTTTTGTTTCTTTAGATTTCTCGTGAGTTTATCTTCGGGTTTCCTCCTCTTTGGGAACAAATTTGTAACAAATGGTTTGAAGGAATCTCGTTGAGCAATGATATCGATACTGTTCCTTCTTCGATAATTATTGATAAAGGTTAGGATTTTTGTTTATGTGTACTGTTTAAGAATATAGCTTTTTCTTATGATGATGTCACTTATTGGCAGCTCGTTACTCGGTTTTATCACCATGTAAGAGTAAGAACACGAAAAGGAATGTAGAAGATAGTGTAGGCAAGAACAGAGATAAAAACACTGTCACAGAGACGAATAAGGTTAAGGTTAATGATAAAGATGGTCGTAGTGTTGGTTCTAGAGCAAGAGATGAGAACAATGCTAGGAGAAAGTCTTTTCGTCTGAGATCAAAACCTGTAGAGGAGGAAACAGAATTTGAGGTTCTTGATAATGAAGTGGATGATGGATGTGGTATTAAGCATACTGATGATGCAGAATCAATGGCTTTCGAACAGCGGAAAGATGAACCGAAGGTTACGACTAGAGCAGCTTTACGTAAGAAAAGTGAAAATGATCAGAGTGTAGTAGTAGAGCCTATGATTCATACTACTGAAGATGGACGTGAAGTCGAGAAATCAAAGAATGTTACTACAGAACAAGGAAAAGGTGAAGTGAAGGTAACGAAAGAGTTAGATAAGAGAAGCAAATCTGGAAAGAGTAAGAGGAATGTTGTAGTAACAGAGCCAATGAATCATTCAAGACCCGAAGTTAAACAAGCTGAGAAGATTTTGTCAATGGGAGAAACAAAGAGGAAGATTGACTTTGATGCTGAGGTAAACTATTTTCTTCTACTATGAATCATTAATTGGTAAATAATACATTGTAAGCGAATAATTGAATGATCTCATTGTAGTTAACACCAGAGAAAAAATCGGATAAGAAGCAGAAGAAGAGTGATGCATCGTCATCGTCTATAGGATCTTTCAATCGATCAAGATCAGGTTTAATAAACAGAGAGTATAGTAGAAACTTACTTCACTTTTCAAAGACTCTGTTTTGAAGAGAATCTTTTTGATGTGTTTATTCGCAGGGAGGTTGCTTATGTCACCATTAGAGTTTTGGCGTAACGAGATTCCGGTTTATGATATGGTTTGTGATTTTCTATTAAAAGCTTTAATGGATTACTTAACCCCAGAGAGTCTTATTGCATAGTTTTTATGGTTTTTTTGCAGGATCGGAGTTGTATTAAAGTAAAGGATGGTGATAATGAGACTCCATCTAAAGGTTTGTTTTCTTCTTTTAAAGTTTTGTTGTTTGTTTTCACTATAATAAAGTTTTGTTGTTTGTTTTTTTAGCAGGGAAAAGATCAGATTCTCGAAAGCCAAGAAGATAAATACTCAAAGAAACTACTTTTTAACTTAGTTTTTGTGTAAATCACTAATTAGGATTATGGTCTCTTAGGATTTGTAGCTTATATTTGTTTGGTTTCATTGATATTGCATTTAGGAGTGGACATTTCTGGTTATTTTTGTTTGATCCGGTTTGGTTTTAATATGATTTATGTTTAGGACATATTTTTTGGACCAACTAAAACTTTAATGCTAATGTTTATATATGACTACAAAATCTAGATAAAATTTTATAACTTAACTGGAACAAAGAAAAGTTAAATTGCTGTTTGAAAACACTAAAGCAAGAGACACTACATAGAAATTGCGATTAAGGAAACAATTTTAAGCAAAAGTCTACTCACAATGCTTTGTTTTTTCTTTTTACTTCAATAACCACCACAAAATATAAAACTAAACCACGATAATCTTAAGAACCCTAAAGATCCAAATCATAAGCACTAAAGAAAAGAAATACATGTAGTAGTCTTAAAGTCTTAAATCGATTTGCACTTTTTATGTTTCCATTGCAGCTTCTTTGTGATACTTGTCCAATTCAGCATCAAGATCCTCCGCTGATACTTTCTCATCACGTCCTCTTCCATTTCCACGTCCACCACCACCACTTCCTCCTCTACTTCCCCTACCACCTCTGTTAAAACCACCACCACCACCACCACCACGTGACCTCCCCACAAATCCCCCTCTTCCTCTTCCTCTGTTTCCATAACAAGTTTCTTTTATCCAAAACTATTCGATATTGACTAAAGAAGGTTTCATCCAATCAAATAGCACTGACCTGAAGTTTCCATTGAAGTTGCCATTGAAATTGCTTCCGTTGTAGTTCTGATTAAAGTTTCCGAGTATACCATTAGCTGTAGGGAAAGGAATCTGAGCTGGAGCAAGAAACGGTTGTGGAATCGGAGCTTGAGCTGCTGAGAGATTAGTTCCAACGATCTCAATCTTCATTAGCTTCCCATCTAATTGAACATTGTTGTAACGTTTCACAGCTGCTAATGCATCACCACGACGAGAGAAAACAACTTCAGCAGTTCCCTGACAAACCAATACGTTTAATCAGTACAAGACGATTTTGAAACGATGAAGGAATTAGAGAGAAGCTTTATTAAGTTAGTTAGTACCTTTGATCTTCCACTTCTATCGTAGTGAATACCGTATCGCTTAAGATCACCAACCTCTGAGAAGAGTTCCTACAAGAACAAACACAGCTCAAATTTATTACTACAAAGCCACAATTTTCTCTTAGTTTCATGAAATTAGGGTTCTTTACGATCTTGTATACTTGCTCAACATGTACAGAAGATGAAAACTGGGATTAAAAGCACTTAAGTAATGAAATTAGGGTTCTTCAAGCTCTTGTATAGTTGCTAATCCTATTAAGTTTTTTACAGAATGGAGAACTGATATTGAAAACTGAGGCAGAAAACAATGTATCCACCTAATTAATGAGATTAGGATTCTTCAAGATCTTGTATGCTTGATGAAACTATTAAATTTTTTACAGAACATACATTGAAATGAAATTAGGGTTCTTAAAGATCTATTATACTTTTCTGAACCGATAACATTTGATATGGAACACAGAATCGAGGCCAAGACCTAAACATCCTCCTAAATGAATGAAACTAGGGTTCTTCGAGATCTTGTTTACTTGCTAAACCTATCTACTAAACCTATCTACAGAAAACGGAATTGAAAATGAAAATTTGAGGCAAGACCTTGATATCTTCGTTGGAGACACCGTAATCCAAATTGGAAATGTAGAGCTTAGTTCCAGTCTCGATCGACGAGCCACCACCGACGATCGGGGCAGACTGATGCCCAAACGCCGCCGCCACACTTGCGTCAGTAGCGAAAACGTCGTTTTGCCACATCGCGTCGTGAGCTTGTTGTTGTATTATCGGCTGTTTGAAGAAACGAAAACAGATCTAGGAATCAATCTCTTGAACTGGAAGGGGAAGAAGGAGATAAGGAAGAAATCTAATCGCTGACCCTTGAATACGGCGTCGTTCTGTTTCCAACACGGTTAGCAAACCGACGAGACGGAGCGGAACCAGAACCGGAACCGGAGAATCCGCGACCACCACCAGCACCGCCGGTACTATTACCACCACCACCACCTCGGCCACGAGATCCGGTAGGTTTTCGATTAGATTTGATGATGTCATCAAGTGACATATCCAAACCACCTGCCATTTTTTTGCCGGATCTTTCGAGATCGAGAAGAAGAAAGCAGCTAGGGTTAGGGTTTTGCGACGAGAGAAGTGAAGAGGAAAAACACGAAGGCTCGAAATGAGAATGAGATAGAGAGATGCTGTATAATCCTCTTCGTGAGAAAATTACGAGAAAAGCCACGGGATTTTTGTAACTGTTTGTTTTTTGCTCGAAACTCTTACATTTTGCTAAAGAGACCCTTTTGAATTCTTAATGGGCCGATTGGATTCATAAATATTTATGGACCCCTAAAATGGACCCCCATCATCCACTTAAATATATCCTAAGTACATATAATAATAATATTCTTTCTCTAGCAAATGTCAAAGTCAAAATTGTGGGCAACGAAAGCACACACATTACTTTGTATGGACAATATATTCAGTGGAGTCTCTAGGACAGTCTTTTAAAAACAAAAAATATTAAAATATTCTTATAGTGTAGAACCGTATGCAAATCCTTATATTTAGGAGATACTCTTATTATTGTGTTTAACACGTAACAGCATGTAATTGGTTCGTGTTTTCATTGTTTTTTATTTTTTGTCTGAAAATAAGTGAAACTTATAAACATAATAATAAAAAAATCTTTAAAAATCCAGTTTTAAAAACTGGTGTTGAGGATGTTCTCAATGCATCAGTGTATATTAATGCTAGTTAACACTAGGTCTGTTTATTTGCCTTCCACCGACGGCAGCTACGATTGACGGTAGTGATAAACGCCAGATTGTTATTCGTTTACCTACCGCAATCTTCTATTGTCAGCCACCACGATTCAAGTTTATGACCGTTATTAAAAACAACGTCAGATAAAGAAGTTACAGGAGGTAGCAATTGGATGCGACGGCTGATCGCATGAGGTTGTGACAGGTAAACAAACAATAATTTACCGCTGTCGCAGCCGCGGACATCAGGCAAACGAACATGCCTATTTTTACTTTTTTTGTTTTCAAAATCGAAGATCCAAACTAAAATCCTAAACTAATTTTTGAAGTCTGTGAAGTGCCATGATAATTTTTATTGTTACAATTTAAAGCATATAAAAATTGAATATAACTAGGAGTCTCACATGGTCACATCACATTCCCATGCCATAAACCGGATGAAGTAAATGCATTTCAATAATTCTATTCATGTTCGACTATTGTAATAGGTAGATAGATCTAGTAAGATAGTATATCATTATGTTATATATATATATATATATATATATATATTTTTTGTTCTTTTACTGAAGCAGTTATAAATGTAGGTTGGTCCATTCTATAAGCTTCTTAGATTTGTTTCCTTGTAGGCCAAGCAAAATAGCTATTTGTTTACTGAGTTACCGATTCGTGGGGACTAGAATTTGCATGCTTGCATGTGCTTGCCGGGTAATGGGTATAACCATTTTCTTTTCTTTTTTTCCAATCAAATCTAGTAAACGAGTTTAAACTCAGATGATGACTGATATCAAATGAATCATTAGACTAAATGTCCTTGAACTAAACTAAAGTGTTTAGATTGGTGACACACTGGCGAAGAATTCTATATCTCAAAGGAGCCATAAAATTCATTATGTCATATTCTTCATCCAAATCATGTGTATCCTTTTCCATTTCTAAACACCCAATGCAGAAAATTGGTTATCACTAAGGACATTCTCAATTACGATATCATTAATCAACAAATTTTCAACTCGAGGAACCTCATTGACAAATGTGGGGAAAATATCTCTAACATTCTGGTTTATGGTAAAGTGTTTAGATTGGTGACACACTGGCGAAGAATTCTATATCTCAAAGGAGCCATAAAATTCATTATGTCATATTCTTCATCCAAATCATGTGTATCCTTTTCCATTTCTAAACACCCAATGCAGAAAATTGGTTATCACTAAGGACATTCTCAATTACGATATCATTAATCAACAAATTTTCAACTCGAGGAACCTCATTGACAAATGTGGGGAAAATATCTCTAACATTCTGGTTTATGGTAGAATCAACAATTGTTTTCTCTACAATAGTGATATAGGCTTGATCCGTGATTCAGTTTGCTGTCACTTCCAAAATAGTGACTTTGTCGGTCACAACATGAACATATGTACTTGGAGCCTAACCTCTGTTATGGTCCTCTTTGATACATCTTCATTGGATTGACCTTATTGGGTAGGTAGTTGTTGTAGGCATCTTGAAGTTTTATGCCCCAATTGCCCACATGTATCATATTTTGTGGGAATCCAAGTATATTCTACATCCACCATGGATATGCATCCTTATTTGTCCTCTATATTTATTATAATTGGACCATATAATTTATTAGATTGTGTTAGTATCGTCGTTGTATGACTATCTAAATTTAACGGCCATTGCGTTACCATTGAAGTATTTCATATGATTCTTTTACATGTTGTCTTTGGTTTGTATATAAAAATTTCGAACTAGGTAAAATCTTAGTAAAATGACAAGTGATGATCTTATACTTTGCCTAATATTGATTTTGTACACAGTGACACATAGTAGTAAGATATCCTCGTGATATAAAGTAATAACGGTACTGTTTTCGATATCTTTAACTCTTATCGTTACCTATCAAAACCTTAAACTTTGAAGGAAAAAGAAAAACAAAACTTTCAAGTCTCAACTACCATTACTACTTGTTCAACTATTGATCTTTATTTACACCATACCTTTCGTTAGTTAGAAATCATGTGAAATATAAAATTTAAGCAATATTGAAAATATAGTAATAATAAATATTGGCATTAATCTCTCGATAGTGGTGTGCGTGTGCTTTTGTGTTAAACCTACCACCTAACTATGTCATTATCAGGCTTTCATGCAATTAATTTCGGATGGCAAAAAAAATAAATCCAAATCTCATAGTTGGATTCTCTGAACTTAGAAACGGGAATTGAAAGGAACCTATGGGCACGGGGCTATGAAATTAATTAATACATTCTGTCTAGTTGCTATTTCTAAAGATACACTGGTCTCTTTTTATTTTTAACTTTCGGTTAATAACTTCTTAAACTAATTTTGAGTCAAGTTGGGAGTAAAATGTAGTGATTTTCTTTCGAGGATTTGTTTTTGAGTTCATTTGCAAAGTAGTAATGATTCCGATTGATACGGTATAAAGTTTACAATCTGTCTCTTTTATGGCTACGGTATAGAGTTTACAATTTGTTTGTATTGGTTATGAAAATCAGATATACTAGTGTTGAAATCACGATTGGTCCAATAGACCAACGCATAATTGGTTTAGTTGGTAAAAGGGTTTCGGCTGAGACTTTCGCTATATGGGTTCGATTCTCGTTGGGAGAGGTCTCTCCTTACGTGGATGAGTTTAACATGGCGTGGGTCTCGTCCTGGTGATTAGTTTGGGTTTCGGCTTAGGATCACACCGGTTATAGAAAAAAAAAATCAGGGCTGGTTTAGTCAATAAGAAAATTCGTAATTGATTTCTTTTGGTTTACGGTTTAGTAAACAAATGTGAATGTTTAGGATTTCGGGTTTTTGATGAAATTTTTGTATGATGTTTGATAAACTAGTTTACGTAATAAATAATATATTTGAAAAATATGTATCGCATTGTAAAATAACATGTTATAAAAGAAGTTCACTGCATCTTGTAACAACTAAACAAGAAAAGTAATTTAAAAAGATTAGATCGTACCAGTCTAGTAGGAGAGATTTGGGTAAGTGGTAACACATTCATCGGAAACATGTGAAGAAAGAACGATGTGTCAAGTAGCTGAAAATTTAGTATAGTAATTAACCAACGGTTTCTCACCAACCCGTCATTAATATTTTTGGTCAATTAAATTTTGATTCAGCAAATTTTTTACTTATTCAATAGTTTAGTCACCTTAATACCCTCCATTTAGAAAAAATTAGATAATCATCAATCCCTAAATGTTACCTTTTCACGTAGATTATTTTCATTTTTTTATACACGAAAAAAATCAAATTTCTACTAAGATTCAATTTTAGAAAAACGAGGCGACATTAAAACCTAAGAAAAAGAGTGGACATCACTACTATCACTAGAACTTAGGCAAAATTACTAGGTAAATATAACTTGTTTGATAGCAACATAAAAAAAAAAAGCAGTAACATTTATTATTCTATACAAACCACAAAGTGTATAAAGGACAAAAAAAAAAATACTAGATAGCCAAATTTCACTGTTTTATTTGCTTAAACGATGGATGAAATAGGTTCCATAAAATTTATTTACTTATCATTTATATTTTTCTATGTAACATGAATTTTACACGATTTTTTTTTAAAAATATCATGTTTTTTTTCTGACAACGTGTAATTTTACATATACAATTTTATAACTGCGCGATTTTCGTAATCAATTTTGATGATTTTTTGGCTATCTAGGGGGCGTTAGATCATCCTTAAAAATTATGGCCAAGACTACGTGAAATTTTTAAGAGGAGTTCGACGTATTTTCCATCAAGTTATATTGATATAGTCACATTTTCAAATAATTGGTCATATTGTCGGCTATTTATACCCAATTGCGTGCTTTTGAAGATGAAAATGACTTAATAAATAGACCTTAATCACAACTTATTAAGAAGGGCAAATTTTTTTCTCACTGAAAGAGAGATACTAACATCTCTTCTTAATTTAGAGTGCATGCACGACCAATCGCCACCAAAAAGAAAATTATATCAACTTTTTTTTAATAAATAAGGTTTATTTATAGATTATTTTTTGGTATGTGGTCCATGTGGGGATAGGTATGAATTTGATCTGTATTTACTATTCATAGATCGATTCACATAGTAATGCTGATAAAACTAGAAGGTACCAACCAAAAAAAAAAGACTTTAATGAAAAAAAAAATCTATTGCCACTTATAAATATGATTCTTCTCATTGTACTATGTTATTCTCACACACACTTCTCTTCGCCTTCCTCTTATTCTCTTGTCTCTAGCTCTCATATTGGTTCTTGAGGGGTAGATTTGTGAATATCAGAAAACAGAGAGGTTAATTTAGTAAAGATGGGATTATATTCACTAATTACAGGAAGAAGAGGACCAAGTGGATTTGGTTCAGCTTCAACAGCTGAAGAAGTTACTCAAGGGATTGATGCATCTCATCTCACTGCAGTTATCACAGGTTATATATACACATACATACACATTGTCATATATTGATTCATAATTACATGATTATGTAAGTTTGTATATTATGCAGAAGGTTCACACATAATAACATTTTCATGTTTTCACGGCATTTTTGGGGGAAAGTGTTGTTTTAAGTTAATCTAAAAAATGACATTAGGACCAATTTTATGGTATATAAATGTGTCCAATATTTTTTGAATGTTAAAAATATGTATAGGTCCAATATTTTAAAATGTACTAAACAAAAAAAAAATTTAATGTTCTACGTAACATTAAAAAATGTTTCATTTTCATATAAAAATCCCCAAAAATTGGTATTATAAAATGTGTGATCCATTAAATAGCGGTTTGTTCTTGTGATACAATTATATATCAGTTTTTTTTTGCAAATTATTTAAGCAAATTTTATCTTATTTTGATTATATAATAGGAGGGACGGGAGGGATAGGGATGGAGACAGCTAGGGTAATGGCAAAGAGAGGTGCACATGTGGTTATTGGTGCCCGAAACATGGGAGCCGCAGAAAACGCCAAAATTGAGATTCTTAAGCAAAACGCAAACGCACGTGTAACTCTTCTGCGTTTAGATCTTTCTTCTTTCAAATCCATCAAAGCCTTTGTTCGTGACTTTCATGCTCTCCATCTTCCTCTCAATATACTCATGTAATCTCTATCTCTCACCCTTCTGTATTTTAAACCTAATCGCATCAACCATTATCCCCAACCGGAATTCATCAGTTCGAATCATAAGAGATTTTACAATAACCAAGTAATATAGAAATTTATATAGTGAATTACTTAAACCGAAAATGAATCGAACCCTTTTTTTTTAACCAAACTCATTTAAAATTAGCATTTTAACAAAAATGTAAAAAATAAATTTTAAATATTTAAATCTTTAGCATTATTTGCATTACTTTTCCTTTAAAAAAATCAAACCGAAATAAATTACAGTTCTATTGGATTTTGTTTTGTGAAACCTGAATTTTCTAAACTGAAATAAATTTCGTTATACTTATTTTTATTCATAACTCGAAAATTTCAAACCGGAAATCTAAATACTTAAATTAACCGTTAAAAGTGATTAGATAGTTTTTTGTGTTTAGATCATCATTTATTTTTTTCCGGTAAAGAAGATCATCAATTTTATGATATATATATATATATATATATATATCCACATTAATAGAATTAACAAGTGTTAACACTAATTTTGTTACCATTCACCTAATATCATCTTGCTCCATCCAAAAATTAATTATTCAATTTTTTTATATGTTCAGCTGTTAGTGTCTTACTCCATCAAACATTAATTATTCTCTTTTTTTTTATGTTTAATGCTATGAAAAAGACACCGGCTAATTTTCGTTTAATGCCAAAAAAAGCATTTTGAAATCTCAAACATTTGTTTGCTATTAATGTTTACTCGTATTTCTTCTTTTCGACAAAAATGTTACTATTTTTAATGTGGTACCATTCAGGACCATTATTAATCCAAGAAACACGGACTGGACCATTAGACCTTAGTAATGTTTGATAGATACAACTTTTAATAGATATATAACTTTCTTTTACCAACAAAAAAAATATTTTTTTCCTTCTTTACTTATGGATAATGTTATATGTGAAATAAAATAAACATTAAATAAATTATTTAATTGTTAGAAACATGGTGTTGCAGAAACAATGCAGGAATAATGTTTTGCCCATACCAACTCTCAGAAGATGGAATTGAATTGCAGTTTGCTACAAATCACATTGGTAAATTAACTTATTTTTAAATTCTTGTTTATCTATACATAAACTAAAAATGATATATTAATGGTTAAAACTATATTATATATATAGGTCATTTTCTGTTGACAAACTTACTCTTAGACACATTGAAGAACACAGCTAAAGAAAGTGGTGTTGAAGGAAGGATCTTGAATCTATCATCTGTAGCTCATATATATACTTACCACAAAGGAATCCAATTCGATAGCATCAATGACATTTGCAGGTAAAATTTTAGATCAATTTTCGAATCCTAAGAATATTAATTTTAAATAATTTTTGGCTGATTTAATTTGGTTGGAAAATAATGTAAGTTTGGTTTAGATTTCGGTAATATAGTATAGAAATCTATATATCGTTTGGGTTAAAATAAAAATTCTCTATATTGGTTCCGATTAATGAATTTTGGTTCGACTAAACCAATATTATGTTTTGACATTGCATCTATTTTTTGTTTTTCAGCTACTCGGATAAACGAGCTTATGGACAATCAAAACTAGCAAATATATTGCATGCAAATGAGCTCGCACGTCAGCTTCAGGTCGCTTTCTTATACACAAACACAAACACATACACCAAAGTGTTATAGAGATCATAGATTCATAAACACTTAATAAAAAATTAAAAAAACTCAAGATCTTTTTGGGACATTGTTTTGTTTGGTAGGAAGAGGGAGTGAACATAACAGTGAATTCAGTTCATCCTGGTCTCATCCTCACTAATCTCTTTCAACACACTGCTCTTTTGATGAGTAATAATCTATCTCTCCCTTCATCAAATTATTCTTCTTAAATCTTTTCACTTTTAATTATTTTAACCCTTTTTTTCCACAGGGTTCTTGAAGTTCTTTAGCTTCTACTTGTGGAAAAACATACCTCAGGTAATATGACTATACAATTTCTAAGACTTAAGTCATATTCAAGATCCTAATTCTATGATTATGCTCTATAGACTATTTGGTTTGGTTTGATACAATTTTGGTTTTAGTAAAATCTCATCTACTCGGTTTGGATTGGTTACACACAAAAAAACGGCTTCGGTTTCTGATTTATTTTTAAATGAAAAAGTGATTTTATAAATAAATTTTGGTTCGATATCGGCTTAACCATAGTTCCTCCCATAATGTTATGTTTTGACAGGGAGCAGCAACAACATGTTATGTTGCTTTGGAACCAAGTTTGGAAGGAGTGACAGGAAAATACTTTGCAGATTGTAATGAAGTCACTCCAAGCAAACTTGCTAGAGATGAGACTTTGGCACAAAAACTTTGGGATTTCAGTGTTAAGCTTATTAACTCGGTTTCTAAAAAGAATTATTTGGGTTTCGAAGACACTTTAGTTAACTAAAAACTAAGATGTTATTTGTTGTTACTTAATTAAGAGTGAAGAAAAGTGAAGAAGAAGTAGAGATTGAGATGTGATGTATACCTTGTTTTCGTTCTACCTTATTGTATGGTAACTCAAGAGGCATAAATTATATGCCAAAACATGTTTGGTAAGTGAAATCGTGTTAATATGTTTCTATTTCGGGTATCGAAATGAGGGTCAAAAATGGAAAATGGGGATTTGAATGCATTACCCCAAAAAACACCAAATTTTATATGAGACTAGAAATGAGATAAACTGTTTTGGATTTCAATAAATTTTGATAGCGAAAATCACTTCTTGAACTATTACTATTTCGGGTAAGGATCAAATTAAGACATACACTAGTTACTCCAGATAAACTTGGTGCCAAGTACTCATTTGATACGCCTCTTTTTCAACTTTCTCTACAAACTTACATAAATCATGTAATCATATATTTATTTGAGTAACTAAGCCCTAGCTTATGAGTTGAGTAAAGAAGATTAAAACCGCAGTTGAATCTAAGCACACTAATAATATTTAGTATAATAACTATAGAATGAAAGAAGACTAACCGAATTGGACGCATTTCACATCTATTCCAGTGGAAGCGATCCCACACAGGACGGGAGCTTCTGCGTATGCTAGGGTTCCAATGGCAGTGATGGTAAGAGTACCAAAGAAACCAAAATTCTTAAACTTTGATTTGATTCGCGGGCCGACGAGACAAGCATCATAATCAGGAGGGACCTCACAGCTGTCAATATCCCACCACACCATCGCCTTGTTCTTTGAATCAATAACTCGAGGTTCAAAACCACCACATTCTTCAACTCTCTCTCTACAGTGTTTTTTAGCATCAAAGCAAGAGTCGGTCGATTAAACAAAATCTTGTGCAAATGTTTCAGAGCAATCAAATAACTTGCCTTTAACTGCTTCGTCATAATGGTTGCAACATTTCTTCATGGATTTCGAAAGATACATCGCACAGTGTGGAAGAAAAAGGGGGCAGGTTCATCCTGACGAAGCTCTCTTCTTAGCAACGGTTCCTTAATATCTGAGGACATAGCATTTGTTGGAATAATAAACTAAACTAGTTCAATTCAGAAACAGTTTTTCTGGCTGATTTATTTAGAGAAAGAGAGACAAGACACAGACCTTTCAGTAAGGTTTCCCAAACCCAACCTGGAGGAGGAGAAGGGATTAGGTCTGATTCTGAAGATTCTTTAGGCAAAGGATGTGGATATGCCATAAGGAGATTGTATCCCTGCTTTTGTAGTCTGGAGATCACAAGACATTCACCTCCATGTCTTGTGATCGGATATGAGCATAACCGTAGCCGGAGGTGTATCGTAGTTTCCCAAAAAGACAAAGTTTTAAAAATGTTTGAGCCACCTGTTTCAAGTAAAAGAAAGCAACTCAATCGCTTGCAAGAATAAACCCTAATTGTTATAGAAAAGAGATAAAGAAGATTATAAGTGTTTGGGACTTGTTTAATAACGATTCCAGTGGAAGAGAGCGCTTGCACGACGGCATCAGGGGTGCATTTTAGGTTGCGTATCCCTCGGGAACCGGACAGACGTCCATGTCCCACCACACCGCCCTTTTAGCCTTCACGTACCTTCGAGCCGCCGTCTTGTTCTTCATCTTCCGTTTAAACCTCAGAAATCAATCTGACGTGAATTAATTTATATATATGCCAAAATATTTTATCAAAGTGAATATATGGCCGGGTTAATCTTCTACATAAATATTTTATAACCATAAGAGCATATATGTATATATTTATATCAAGTCCATCTAATTAAAAATATTTATACAAGCATCTCTTTGTTCATTGGGAATCAATATGCGAAAGTTGTGTGTGACTATCTTCTCTTTAGAGAAACTCCAATTATCACTTTGCAATACAAAAACTCAATGCTTTTGTTGAAAGCTCCGAGAATATGCGACCATCTGATACTAATCATATCAGTGTGTCTTCTAAAGAACAATGACTTTGGCTTTTTGCCTATACAATCTCAAATGAACATTGACTTGCCATGTGGTTCACCCTCCTTGCTGACCCTAAACCTGATACTAATCATATCAGTGAGTCATGAGGGGGTTGTTAACGTTACACATACTCATTCCGATATGCATGTGCATATCATTAGTTGGTCAAAATAAACTATTTTCTGCAAGTGCCTTCAAAAATAGTAGATGATAGATACATTCTTTACTATCATGCTTTGTGCAATATATTCAAGTAAATCATATGATATTTTGATCTCTTTTCTTTTATTCTGGCTGCTAAGTACCAAGTGAAACTATTCACATATAAATCTTATAACATCAACCCAAATATATGCTACAAAACAAACTAATTCCATTTCTTCTTCAAAAAAAAAAAGAGCCAAGATTAACCCAGTTTTGAATAAGTACTCGGTCGGTGGCTTTGGTAACTAGTCTTTTCACTTTTTCTTTTGTCTTCGGACTTTTACCTTTATTCGCTCATTGAAGATTTAAAGAAGATAGTCTATTGACTTATTGCTGACTAAAATTAGATTTAATATTTCCTCAGTAGATCCAAAAATTATTGAATAAAAGCAGGTTTTGATCTAGAGGACAAACGAGTAAAGCAACCACTTAAGCTACCAATATTTACCTCTTTTTGGAACCGCAAATTTTACTTTTTTATGATAATAGTTATATATTTCGATAAAACGTTTAGATTGATGGAGATAGACAACACGTTTAGATCGATGGTGATACTATCAGTGAGTTGGAAAAAAAAAAACAAATTGTTACATATACTAATAGTGTTGAAGCATGAGATTATAACTGGAACCGAACCGAAATTTTTGGTTTCGATTTGGAAATCCGATTCAATCAACGGGTTTGTAAATTGAGTTCGGTTATTTTTTCGATTCGATTAAAATCGAGATTATTTTTTAAAAATAAAAAATTAGTCGATTTATACTGTATTAAATTGGGTTATACTACAAAAATAGATTTATCTAACCAAATAACCGAACAGATCTAATAACCAAACTTAACCGAAATTCAAACAGAAATCAGATATGTCACCAAATCGAACTAAGAAAAGTCGAACTAAATATTTGAGTTATCCGATAACCTAATCGAACTAAAAAAAGTCGGTCAATTCAAAAGTAATCTCTCCTAACTAAACTAACAGATAAACCGAATCAAGCGAATCCGAATAATCGAAGGGAAAATAGATTTATTACTTTTCTTACAAATTTATTACTTAGACAAATTATAGTATTTGTTTAATTCGTTGGGAACACCGAGGAATCTTCCTTCCCCATGCATTAGCTAATCTTCTCCCGATAAATTTGGATCCACTTTAATCATTTTATTTGCCTTTTTTCGTTCAATGGAGTGTATCAAATAAACACCATTATTTATTATTAGTTCTTATAGAGACAAATAATTTGGGATTTCTACAAAAATTGGCCTGGCCACATGATTTCGATGTAAATCATTGTGATTAAAGTAATAAAACTCCATTATTATTATATATATATATATATAACTTGTCTTACATCTTATTTATTTATGAAATGTAAAGGTTTTAAAAGAAAAGATGTTGAAAACTTAGATATACAGTAATAGAAAACATTCATTTAGTTTGTTTTTGTCTAACTTCTTACATTGAAGAATTAAAGTTTTGCTAATCCATTGAAGGACATGTTTATTAAATTCTCTTACACAAATTGTAAACCTATAAATAAATAAATGTTCTATGTTAAGTCAACTTCAATGCTATATCTATGACCAAAACTATTTAAGTCAACTAATATTAAAAATTAATAAAAGTTAGGATATTCATTAACCCAAAAATAGTTTCCAACGTTTTTAATAAGTCAATTTTAATTAAATCGTTCTCCTTTTAACATACTTAACTCTTGAGTTTTGTGAAGATATGTTATGGAAAAAGTAAATGCTTCGGATCCCCTTGCCTTTTACTCGTTTGAAATCAAGCTGCTTCGAAGTTTAAATATGTGTTGTCGCATTTCGAGAAAACTCGTTATTCGAATCTAATTGTTCATACCATTTGAATATCATTTGTGGCTTTTAATTTCTATTTTGATGTATAACTTCTGATTATGTTAGAGTTGTTCTTATTTTGTAATTTTAAACATTGTAAATTGTTTGCTTTAGATATAAAATCTCTAAACTTTTTCTTTATCCTGGAATTGAAAATAAAGATTTCATTAAAATTACTTAAATATAATTGTGGCCATGGTCATAGAAAATCTTTTAACCAAAAGAAAAAGTAAATACGTTTTGATGATATATGTAATCAAACCATAAACTTTGTTCATGCACTACTATGAAATTAAGGTACTACCCTTACAATTAACTAGATATCATGAGAAATGGAAGAAAAATGTAATAACAATTTATGCATTCCGGATATAAGATAGTGTAGTAAAACTATTTTTTAATGTATGGGTTGTACTTTGCACTTAGTCCCTTAGATAGTTAGATACCTCGTTTAGCTAAATTATTTTAAATTGAGTTTTGTGTACTATTCTGGTTTGGCATTTAAATAGATATATATGAGGTTTCCATAAAGATGACTTTCGGTCAAAGTGTACGAAATTTATATGCATAGACACAAAAAAGCAAAGAAAAGAAATATGTTCGATAGACAAAAGTAAGATAAATGAATGTGTGCTTTATGTAGACATCAATTAACATTTTGTTTGTTTTTTTAAACACATTTTATATTTTATTTAAAGAATAGTCTAACAAATAATAGTCTAAACTTAGATGTGTCCATTTTGTTAAAAATCTGAGGATTATATCCCATCCCCACTATTACAGAGCGGATTAAATTCAAATATAATAGGTTACAGAGTTCGAATGGATAAGGTGGTGCAGATAGATCGATTAATTACAGATCAAATGGTCTAAAGTATATGTTTGAATGGTAAAAAATGTAAAAATCATTCCCATAAAAAATGTTGAAAAACAAACAATAAAAATATAATGTAATTAAATAAATATTTTATGAATCAATCATTATTATGTTGACTATTTTAAGTAAATAAAAAAATTTATGTTGCCTATTTTGGTAAAAGATAATAATTTGCCTAGTTTGTTAGAAACTCCGTTTAAAGATTTTTCATATACATTAAAAATTACTTAGAATTTTTATTATAACTATTATTAATATATTACTTAATTTTTTTTTTTTGGAAAGAGTATATTACTTAATTTCAGTTCAGAAAACTGAGATTTTGTTTGGATATGTACCTTAAACATACAAATACAAAACATTATATTTTTGAAAAAAGAAAACCTAAATTCTAAAACGATATTTCTTAAGAAACAGAAATAATGCAAACCATTTTTTAAAAAAAAAAGAAAAAAAAAGAAACAGAAAATAATAAATTTTTGAATATACAACTAAAATTTTGAAAAATGCCTTAGGAAAGAAAGAATGGAAAAAGGACCATTTAGACGTTGATTTTTTTGTTTCAACAATAGACAATATTATTGAATTTTGCGTCTTTTAATATTTTAATATTATTGTTTTAGTACTTCAAAACCTTTTTCATCTTTCAACATATGAAGACCCACGAATCTCTCGGTCAACGTCAACCATAAACATATGAAGACTCAATATTATTGTTTCACTATTGTAATTTCTCAACACTTAATCACAGTTTTGGCTCAGTAATTTTTCTTTTTCTTTTTTAACATCTGGCTCAATAAATTCTTTTGTCACAGTTAAGCAGTTGGTTGTTTATAAACTAACCTTCAACAAAACCAAAATTTCGAGATCAAATAAGACAATTAAAATACGAAATTACGATTGATTCATTGTCATATAAGATTTAACAAAAGACAAAATCCGATTATTAATCGGAATTATATAAAATAAAGACAGAAGAAAAATTACGATAATAAAATAAAAGGGCGAAACATTAATTAAATTCGACAAACGAAAATGAATCAACTAGAAGCGGCGTTTGCGTTTGCATTCCCGTTGTGATCCTTGCTAGCATTGTTGTCATTACGGTTCGCCGGAGGAGCCGCCGGAGGGATCTGGTGACGTGGCGGCTGAGAAGCTCCGGAGGAAGGAGGACTTGGTGTGATCAGAGAGATATCAGCCGAGAGATCTTCAAGAGAGATCTGAATGCTCTGAGAAAGTCTCCTCTGGTGACGGCTTGGTCTCTCCGACATGGTTGAACTGCTACAGATTCAGACAAAGAAAGATTTGGAAGAGAAAGAGAGAGAGATTTGTTGTTATTTGAGTGATGAGATCGAGAAAGAGAAAGGGAAGTGAGCTTTATATAGAGAAGGTGAAAAACAAAATGTGTTAGGTAGACAGTGATTATCCGAATTGAATTTGGTAAATTTTCTAGTATATGTAAAAGAATGGAAAGTTATTCACAATTTTCTCCCTTTTTTGACTAGAAAAAATTAAATACCATTGTAGATTTTGGAAATTTATCTCTATTTTAGAGAAATTTATCTTAAATTTTATATTTTATGAAAAAGTATGAAATTTTCGCGGTAAAGATATCGTGTTATTTACGTTATAACATATTAGATAACTTGGAAATTAAAAGTTTCTTCGAAGAATTGTCATTTTAGGGGACAAGTTGTCTCGGGGATCTTGTAGTTACTTTTGGACTTTCATAACGGGGTCTTAGTTGCAACAACATATGCAAAAGGTATTCTCATATCGACGAAACCATTAATTATGCACTTTTCGAGTGTTCCTGAATGTGTGGAAGGAATAAAAGATTTCGTTGATTCAAGGGGATTTTTCTTCTCTCTTGGTTTTCTTTTTCTAATTTGGATTTCTTGTATTGAAGATTACCATTTTATACCAATTCAGACATTGTCCAAACAGTTTGACGTGTATTGTGTGGTACATATGAAAAGTTAGGGATAAGAAGTTTTTGCAGTAATTCAATCGGAGTCTTTGAATCTTGTTTTGAGTGAAAGATATTTTGGGAGGAGGTCAAACGAGAGAGGATGAAGAACTTAAAGATGATATTGAAGATCATGTGGACACAGCTACATTGTTAAAGTGTCAGATTGATGGATGATGTCGAGAAACTTTCACTTCTAAAAATATTGCAAGTGCACAGTTAATACAAATGTAGTATAAAGGGTATCGTATGCACACAGACTCTACGAGAACACTATAATTTCTAGTTTCAAATTAAACTAGGTAATGAAATAATAATGTAAAGACGATAAACTAAGAACGCAATGACTTTTAAATTGTTAAACTGATTGGGAAAGGGGTTAGACGTAGGGTAATTATCAGGAAATCCAAACCAATAGGGGGAAGCTAGGGTTTTTAATGAAGCTTTGTTCTAGAACACAAATCACAATTTTATAGGAGTCATGTTTCCGCTGCTAAACCTATCAATTCTTAGTTAGTTAAGAAATCAAATTCATTTGCATATCTTAACAGTTACAACATGCATGAAATCAAGTTTGTTAAATTCACAAGCTATCTAATCCAAATTTCTTTGCAATTAGAATCACTTGCTCATCTAAACTATTTACAGTAAATCAACTCAACTTTCGTTGCAGCTGATAAAGGATTTTGAAATCTTCTCTAGAAACAGGTAGAGTTTAGAATGCAAATCCAAAAACACAAATCTTCTTTCTCTCTCTAGAATAAACTTAGCCGTCAAAAATGGCTAAAAATCCCTTTTAAACAAGTTAGGGACGACCTAAAACTAATTAGGCTTAGAAAAAGGAAAATAACCAAACTGAAATAATAAAGAAAACATAAATTATTATTTTTGCTCGCTAGGCTGTGCCGGTCGACACACAGGACCATGTCGGTCGACACACTCTCAGAAGACACAATTTCTTCTGCTCGCGACAAATCAGACATGTCTTAACTAAAGCGGCCATATCTTGAGCTATAGACATGTGAATCATTTCAAAAAACTTGGAGATGAAAGCTAACTTCCTTATCTTTCTTTTGGAACCGTTTTGGTCAAATTTTCGTACCGGGAATACCTTCAATCAATGTCAAACTTCTGAAAGTCGTATCCGAGACTACATCTTCTATTTATCGATTTTTCTCCACTTTCTCCAAGTCATCCCAAATGCTCAAAACACCTAATATATAATATATAGACATGAAAAAGACTCTAAACCTAACAAATACATGGGTTATAAAACTCAAAAACCACATAGTATCAATGGATCATGGAAGATCCATATCTAACAATAGGCTTGGGATTGGTGTGTTATTGAGGCATCAATGATTTTGGGAGCAAAGTGTCAACGAATAAGTCTTTCATCCTTTCATTCAGAGATGGAAGCATTACTCTGGGCTACAAAAAATATCTTACTAAGAAGGATAGATTGTTAGGTGTTCGAAACGGATTGTGCAGAGTCGGTTTTCCATAATACAGTCTCTTGAAAAGTGGTATGTTTTCTCCAACTTATTAAATGAGTCAGATACGCTCTAAGATCAAATGCTTTGTTTTTCATTTCTTACATTTTCTATTTTTGTAATGTTAACTTATCTTTTGACTTGGTTTTTTGTAGAATTTTATTTTTTTAATTACTTTTATATAAACTCTTTCACTCATTTTTGGGTTATGAGTTATATTCTAAATTAATATTTGATTGGAAATAAAATATCTTCAATGATTTAATCTCTTTCCATATATTTTATGTTTTGTTCATGGCCAAATTATTCATATCTAAAATTATTTTATACATTTATTTATAACAAGTCAAAAATTGGTACGTCTATAACGGTTACCTAAAAGTTTACCTTTTGACTTTTGTTAGGTAAATCTATAATTAGTATTGACCATAAAAATGTATTATGTATACTTTATTTTATGTAGATAGCTAAAAGCTTCCTCCGAATCCACAAAGATTATGACCTAAGTCCGAGTTTATAAAAAGAATGTAAATAGTATCTCCACTGTTTTAAACTAAATTCATAAATTTTGTGTTATGTTGCGTAGTGAAATGGTTCACATTTAGAATTAATTTACATATCTAAGAAGTTTACGAAGATTGGAACGATAGGTTGAAATTGGTGGACTAAACTAGCCCGATCCTCGTTAAGGCCGGAACGGATCACTATGTTTATAAATTAATAAAATCTGGACTTAATTTAAACCATTATAATAGTACTTGAGTTTTTTATGTGTTGGATTGAACTCGACCGGTTTATCCAATAAGTTATGTTATTTTTTCATAATATTTCTTATGTTTGAACGAGTATATGGTTTCATGCATACTCTGTTTGTTTCAATTAACTTAGCCTGTTTATTATTTTGTAACATAAAATAGAATTAACC
Organism: Euclidium syriacum; assembly: GCA_900116095.1. Taxonomy (NCBI): domain Eukaryota; kingdom Viridiplantae; phylum Streptophyta; class Magnoliopsida; order Brassicales; family Brassicaceae; genus Euclidium; species Euclidium syriacum. The sequence goes on from FPAK01000007.1 coordinate 13,726,899, forward strand.
CATATCTACACATTTTTTTAACTTTTTTTTATAAAGATCGGAGCGGAATGGTTAGATATTCTCGTTAAGAAAATGGTTAAGTATATGAGATGAGCCATATCACTCTTTTATAAGACCATTAAAATCCATAGTTAATTCAGATCAACCCACATAAATTTGGTCGGACCGAATCGGTTTATCTAGCAACTCATTCTTCTCAGACACAAGTTAGTAATTAACATCGACCATAAAATTGTGTATACTATGTTTTAGCTACATAAATAAGTTGTAATGTATGATTCATTTGAATAAACATAATTAATTTTATATCTAAATTGCATACTCTTAATGTTGAAAAAGGTAAATACTTATCCAATAATCATCAAAGTTCATTGCATTTAGTAGAAAATAAAATGTTCATTGCATTTGATCAGAATATATTAAGTCTGACATATATTAAAAACTTCCGATAAGCTTTTTAGAAACATTAAAGTAAAAACTCACACTTATTATTTATTGAATTTTCTTGTCTAGAGAGGACAAACATTTCTCCTCCATGTGAGGAGATGTCAGTCACATTGGAATTAAATGTTTGTTATAAGTCTCATAGAGCTATAAGACACGTATGCGAACATGTATTTAATTTTCTGTGTCTTACTTTTCTTCTTGATAAGATTGATTTAAATGAGACACAATAATTCGTGATTTAACAAGACAAAATTACTGATGAATGAATGATACAGAACTTTTAAATTTGCGTAGAATTTTTTTAAAGTTAAGGGTGTAGATGGTAATATGTTTTTTAGAATTATGATGAAATTTTTCATCAGATTTTGCCAGATTTAATTAGATTCAACAAAAAATAAAAAAAATTCAGGTAGATTTTATAATTCAACCAGATTCTGTTTTAGTTAAATTTAGATCATAAGAGATTTTATACCTTTTGAAACTCTTTTGAAAAAATAAAACATAGACTACTTTACACTAAAGACCAAAGCATGTAACATCATCTTGTGGTCAACCATATCTCCATTCCTCATTCGTAACGCGAGTCACCCATGGCTCGAGTCAAAGAGAGTATGTTTCTTACTTTTTGTAGATCCTTTTGATAAGTTTAGGTTGAAATGTAAGTTTGAAAAAAAAGTAGATCCTTTTGATAAGTTTAGGTTGAAATGTAAGTTTGAAACACATATCGCCATAAGAAACTAGCACGCACTAATTTAGAGATTTTTAATATGATAAAATAAATATAAATATAAATATATATATATATATATATTTTTTTTTTTTGCTTTCAATTCTTTCAGCTATTAATTTTCTACAATCATACTATTGCCAAATAATTCAAAGAAATGCAATAAACAAAACGGTTACAATCAGGGTAAGATAATGCTTGATATGATATCTATGAAGTTTAATGTACCTCAATATTGTATGAAGAAACGTTTTTTTACTGTTTTTATTTTGTTTCTAAAATTAAAATGACAATTGATTGAAAAATTTATAACTTATCTACGTTTCAACAAGCTAATTAATATCACTACTCCATTGTTTCTCCTATAAATTGGACCATGAAACCAGTTACTTATTTCATAAAATAAAAATAGAAAACAAAATCTTATATTAGACTTCTCAAATCTTCTCTCTTCTTACATAATCTCTCATCATGGCGATTAAAATTGCGGTTTTTCTTATAGTGGTTGTATACATAGCATCTTCCGTGACTGCTCAACAACCGCAGTTTCCACTTCCGTTTCCATTTCAACCGAGTTCTGGCATGCCAAGAATTCATGACATAACCAAATGTTTGTCAACGGCGATGAATATTCCAGGATGTTTTGCGGAGATCTCTCAATCTATAATGACGGAAAAATTTGATAACATCGGTCCCGCTTGTTGCAAAGCTTTTCTAGACGCAGAAGCTAACTACACACCAAATCTTCCATTCAGTCCATTTTTTCCTCCTATATTAAAACAACAATGCTCCCGAATTGCTAATCCCCCAACTACATTGTAGGATCTTTAAGGTAGTTAGGTAAAAATTTATTTACGAGGTTAAAGTTAATCCTAAAGGTTATAGAATACAGAAAAAAAAACAATGACGATCTACAAATTAATGTTTACATTTCTTATATTTCGATTAATTATAAAATCTCTAAACATTTCTTTTATCCGTGATGATGTCCATTGAAGTTCAAAAAATCATACAAGTAAAACGGCTTCTTGTGATTGATGAATGAATCTCAAAAACATATTCCAATATTTGATGACCGAATGAATCATTTGTCCTTTTATGGATCATATTATATATCTCTTAGTCGTCTGGTATGATTCATCTTTGATCCTTGTTATGTTTCCAAGATGACGATGAAATACATAGTTCCATATAATCCAGAAGGTAGGCCAACCACACACGAACAGGAACACAACATATAGTGACTTTCTTCTTTATAGGTTCATGTCAAATCCAAGTTTACCTTGAATTAAGATCGAAATGCCGTTATTAAATCCTAATTTCACAAAGATTACAACTGACGTGACAATGGTTGTATATATGATGACTGATACAAAATTTATTTTATCTAACAAACACAAAATAATAGAAATGAAAAAAGAAAGAAAAATGCGTCATCCCTAAGCAGCTAAGCTACTACAAGCTGCTCCTCCCTCATAGATCTGGTTGGGCATTCATGCGGGCTAATTCTGGAAGCCTAAGAATGGGTTCCTCTTGGATTCTTGGTCCACTAGGTTTCTTCCACGAGGTTGCTTGCTTCCGAAGCCACCATGTCCATAAGGTTTCACTTGAGGTCCAAATAGTGTTTCAATAGCTCATCTATTTGAACTATGGTTTTCAGAAGCCACATGTTTCTTGTCGACCACTTTGCTGCCTCCATCTTCCTCCGGTGGTTCCATCGTCAATCTGGTCGCCTCCCACTCAACTGACATCAGTCATACTCCACTAGGATTCGTCGGACTTCCTCTACTCCGTGCAGCCAGTCTTCCTCCTCTTCCTTGGACCACTGCTTCTTCACCGTGTGTTTCTGCCGTCGGTTTCCTTTCTCTGGCGGCTCTTCTTCTCTCCTCCGATGGCTCGGATTGATGCCATCATCCCCTTCGACCATTGCTTCACCTCCGACGATCTTCGCCGTCATGATGCTCCTTGTCGCCGGAGTTTCCACTCACTGGCCATCTCTCTCCTTCTCTTCTTCTCTTCTCGTCGTCATTTCTCTTTCTCTTCTTTAGCATTTTTGAAAGAACTTTGGGAGTTTCTTTAGAAATTTTTTAAAAAACTCTCGTCTTTAACGGGCTTAAAATCCAACTAGACTTACTAACCCGGTTTGATTTGCAACAACGTTTATATTATTTTTAATTGTGATTTTGATAATATATGAAAAAAATCCAAAATATTTAATGTTGAACGCACACTTAACATAATGACCAAATATAAACGTGGGGAAATGCTCATTACTACATGACCAAACGTTTTTGACTGTTTTTATTTTTGTTTCCAAAATTATAACATAACTCATATACGTTTCACTTTCACCAAACTAAGTTATATTCACACTCCACTGTTTTCCCTATAAATTAGCCAACAAAGCCAATTACTGAATTTCATCAAACAATATCTTACATTTTAATTCTCAAGTCTTCCTTTTCTTATGAATGACCAACTATCGCAATTTCCAATTTCATTTCCATTTCAACCGAACATTTCCGACATTACCAGATGTTTATTAACAGTGATGGATATTCCAGAATGCTTTGCGGAAATCTCTTAATTCATAATGACTAGAAATTTTGACAATATTAGTTCCACTTGTTGTAAAGCTTTTCTAGAAACGGAAGCCAATTACACACCAAATCTTTCATTCATTCTTTTTTTTTTGTCCTCCTATACTAAAACAATAATGTTCCCGGATTACTAATCCTCCAACTATAATGTAAGATTTAAAAAGTAGCTAGACAAAATTTAATTTTAAGAGAGTAAGGTTAAATTTCCTTATGTTATAGTAGCAATGACCTAGTGATAACTATGTTGTCTTTTCTATATTTGAGTATTTTCTCTATTCGTAATAATATCCATTGAACTTAAAGAATCATACAAGCTTCTTTTGATTGATGAATGAATTTCAAAAACATCTTGTAACATTTGATAGTTGAATGTAAATATCATAACAAATTTTTGTAAGACTCTTGAAAACTTTAAAACGGTTAAATCACAAGAAAATAACTCTTTTTTTTATTAAATAAAAATAGCTATATTTTTGTAAACTAATTTGATTTCTAAATTTTCTCTTGCATTTAATAGTCTAACAAAATAAAGCAATAAAAAAAACGGTTACCACAAAAAAACAAATGTATTGTTATCACAAAAATAGTTGATATCTATTAAATTCAATGTACTTGATTATTACAGAATCAAATGTTTTTTTAATATTTTTTTATTGTTTGATTCTAAAAATTAAAACGACAAATAGTTAAAAAGTGTAACTTGTATACGTTTCACCAAACTAATTAATTTTATAAGTCCATCATTTCTCCTATAAATTGGACCACATAACCAATTACTTAATTTCATCAAACAAAACAAAAAAAAAAAATCTTATACCAAACTTCCCAAGTCTTCTCTTTCTCTTTCTCTTTTTTGTCTATCTTCAATATTGTTATCATGTCGATAAAGACTGTGATTTTTCTTCTAATAGTTATATGCATCGGAACTTTCGTGAACGCTCAAATACCCGGAATGCCTGAACTGACCAAATGTTTATCAACACTGATAAATATTCCAGGATGTTTTCAAGAGATCTCTCAATCCATAATAAGCGGTAAAATCGGCAGCATAGGTCCCCTTTGTTGTAAAGCTTTTCTTGAGGCCGAAGTCAGTTGCCCTCCAACTATGCTTCCTCCTATGCTAAAGCAAGAATGCTCTCGAATTGCTGGCCCTCCAACCACTATGTAAAATTATAAAAGTAGTTATATAAACTTTATTTATGAAATCAGGTTAATCCCAAAATATTATAGAAGCAATAATCAATAAACATTTTCTGAATCATTATGTTATGTGTCTTATTTGAATAATATATATGTCTGTAGTTGTTATAAAAGATTTCATCTTTGATCCTTATTATGATTTCTATGATGATGGTGAATACATAACTTCTCTATAACTCGATAAAATATATATTATATCACACACAAATTACATATACCATATTAAACACAAATGTTCAAAATAATGGTAGGTAGTTTTTGTAACTTTCTATCTGATCTTCGGTATCGAAAATGTGTAAAGTTATAGAAATGAGTGATAAAATTTGGGTAAATATTTTATTGAACAATTTTTACTAAATTACGAAAGTATAATTTAAAACAAATCAACTCGTTGGAAAAAAAATCTCCAAAATATATCAAAATAAGATTAAGTTGGACAGACTTTATTTGTCCGAAAGCGAATTAAGTTGGTAAATTAACTTTCTCGTACGGACTATGTTATATACCTACTGTATATATTTACTATTGGTGTTGTTTTACCGTATGCAGTGCAAGTCTTCGTAGCGATCCATGATAAGGTGGATAGAACTTTTATGGATCCTCTCTTCAAAAGGATCTATAAGGAAGTTAATGCCAGAATCTCAGAGCATCATAGCCAAAAGTAAGCAAGCCCAGTTTAATGCCAACAACTGTTGTGTCCCACCATTCCCTGATTGTTGAAGAGATGGACCAAATCTACGAAGAAGTATGTCTAACAATTTGTTTATTTTTAAACTTTAATTAAATTAACATTATAATATTTAAGTGTATATACTAATAGTAGCTAATCTAACTTAAATGTCTCATTCATTTAATTTGTAGTTTGCACTCAAAATGAAGGATTCTATACTGATGTACATAGCCACTCATTCCAAATGCAATTTTGTCAAATCAAGAGAGATGATAAATTTGAGAATACTGCATTTAACTATTTCTTTCATAAGAAATTATCTTTCTTTCTTTTTTTAAGATAAAAATATTATTTCTTTTGTCATATTACAATAACTATTAATTTTGTATGAGTAAATGTATTTGTTTAAGTTTTCTTTTTGCTTTATTCCTTTAACTTTGGCTTTAAGCTAATATTTTTCATTATCAAGTTTAAGAAAGCAAAGCATTAAACAAAACGGTTACAATCAAACTAAAAGACAAATATATTGTTGACCATAAAAATGGTTGTTATCTATCAAGTTCAATGTACTTCATTATTACAAAATCTAATGTTTTTATTGTTTTTATGTTTGTTTTTAAAATTAAAACAAAAATTGATTAAAAATTGTAAATTCGACAAGTTTTTTTCTTAAACTAGTTAATCTTCCTTCTCAGTTATATCTCATATAAATTGGACTATAGTACCAGTTACTTTTCATCCAACACAAAAACTATTATTAGACTTCGAAGTCTTATAAATCTCATATTGCATAATTTTCGCTAATACATCTATAATGTCAATCAAGAGTGTGATAGTTCTCCTAGTGACTATATGGTTTGCAGTTTTCGTAAATGCTAAACTTCCACAATTTCCACCCCATTTCCATTCCCACAGAGTCATGACATGCAAAAAAAGCCTGACGTGAACCAATGTTTATCAATATTAACAAATATTCTAGGATGCATGGAAGAGATCGCTCAATCCTTGAAAACCGAAAAATATGACAACATGAGTTCCATTTGTTGTAAAGCTTTTCTTCAATTTCAAGCCAACTGCACACCAAATCTCCCATCCAATTCGTTTTTTCCTCCTCTATTAAAGAAAGAATGCTTACGAATCGTTAGTCCTCCAACTACTATGTAGAATTATAACATAATTAAATAAGACTTTATTTATGAGACTAAGGTTATTTCCAAAATTTTATAGCCCAATAATCTACTAATAAGACGTGGGTCATTATTCTAGGTCATATGACTTGGATAACCCAACCCAAATATACAAGATTTGATTTCCAGACTTGGGACATGTAAGACTTTATGAATACCTTCTTCACCACACATGTTGAGTGAGGGGAGATGATGTTTGTTGATTGATTGGTAGTCTGGATAAAATCCGTTCTATCCAGTCAGCTCCCATACATTTGAAAAGGACGAAAATAAAACCCTTCCTTAAATGACAACATGAGCCATACACTAGATCACTTCCTAATAGATAAAAATGTCGCCAACAATTTCAACTCGACAGATGTTTTCCACAACAAATAAATTCATCAAAACATAGAAGATACAAAATTATACTGGAATAATATCTTTCCATAATAAAACTTTAAAAATACTATTTTAAAAGTAAATTTTTAATTTTTCTAGTTTGACACTTAGATCAGTAGCAGCAGATACACGTTGTTCATGGAAAAGTGCATATAAACTTAAAAAAATATTCTATCTTAGATACTATAAAAATTTCAAGTAACCAATTTTCACATCTAAAATCAACTAGTTTGATATGATATAATTGTTGGTTTTTCTTTTCTCTGAATTCCATTAAAAACAAAAATGATATGTGAATTGGCCGGTCAAAGATAGTGTAAGAAACCATTACAAAACTTGGTGAAGAAACTTGGTATACTAACCCGGAAAATTAACAGGATTTTGGTTCGGATTCCTCCTTATACAAAAAAAAAAAATTCTAAACCTAAAATCCATGACAAAAAAAAAACATTGAACAAAAACTTATTTCCAAGATCGCCAAATCAGCAACCCATAACCGTTGATTCATTTCCAATCCAAAGGCTTAAAACTCATCAACTGGAAAACCAACCAAAACAATTCTATCTAACGCCAAAAAGCTCTCATCATCTCCGGCAGATAAAAAAAAATCAAAAAAAAAAAAAAATTCTTCGTTTTCTCAGCCATGGATTCCGCAACGAAAGTGAAGAAAGGAGCAGCTGGAAGAAGAGGTGGTGGTCCTAAGAAGAAACCGGTTTCCCGATCGGTTAAATCCGGTTTACAGTTTCCCGTCGGTAGAATCGGTCGGTATCTTAAAAAAGGTCGTTACTCAAAACGTGTTGGTACCGGAGCTCCGGTGTATCTCGCCGCCGTGCTTGAGTATCTCGCTGCTGAGGTATCACAATCCGTAATCTATATTTAAGTCGGAATTATCGAGATTTGAAATCTCTGAGCTTAATTTTACTAATTCCGTCATAATTCTTTGATTTATTACTCGAATTCTGATGGATTTTGTTCATCTAGGTTTAATTTAGGTCTAGTTTTTTAGGTTTTAATCAGAATCTCCAGATTTTCCCGGGAAAAACTCGAGATATTTTCCCGGGAAATTACAATTGTTTCAATTTCAGAATCAAGCGTGGTTGTGAAATTGAATTGGAATTATCGAAAATTATTTGTTTACTCACTCGAATTCTTGTGGTTTTTATTCATCTAGGTTTAATTTTAGGGTTAATTAACATTTCCAGATTCTTACCATTTTGATAGATTTTGAATTGTAGAATCTCATCTTCTAAACCTCAAGAACGAATTTAGATCTTTAATTTTATCATACACGTTTCTTAAAAAATCGACATTGTTAACACAATTGCAGGTTCTTGAGCTTGCTGGTAATGCAGCAAGAGACAACAAGAAGAATCGAATCACGCCGCGACACGTACTCTTAGCGGTGAGGAACGACGAAGAGTTAGGGAAGTTACTTAAAGGCGTAACGATCGCACACGGTGGTGTTTTACCTAATATTAATCCGATTCTCTTACCGAAGAAATCGGAAAAAGCAGCTTCGACTCCGAAAAAAGAGACGAAGTCACCATCAAAAGCAGCTACCAAATCACCTAAGAAGGTAGTAACTGCAACATAGTTTGTGTTCTTGAATTGACTCTTTTGTGTGTAACTTTGAAATCAAATCTCTCTAATGGTTCTGTGTGTACTTTGTTGTTGTTTGGTCTGTTTGTAAAACAAAGTGTTATGTTATGTTCAGACAAAAATAAACTGATTGTCTTTATGTGAATTTGAAAAGACAAATGTTTTTCGTTGTTGTTTGAAATAAGAGATGTTTCTTATAAATTTTATTCGTGGTTTTTATAAGGTAAAATGAAAATCACTTTTAAAAGGATAATACTTCGTTGGATGGATGCTTGTTTATTGGAGTAATTAACGATTAGATTTATTAATGCACTAAACTCGGCGATTTATGTGGATGGGCTTTTATTGGGCCTTGACTCGTATACAAAAACAAGTAAAAATAGATTAGGCCCGTAGATAAAATAGCCACTCGCATTAAATGTTGGTATTCGAAAATTTAAATTTTTATCCCTGTTATTCAAAAAAAGTTAATTGGTGCAACAAAAAATTGTAATAGAATGAAAAATTTGTAGTCTGTATCCTAGGCTTTGTATGGTTGTTTCGGTAAGCTTTGAATGGTTGTTTCGGTACGAATTTGATCGGACCAATCATACTAGTACGAAGTTGGTCCGCTAAAGTTTTGTGGTGGACTAAAAATAAGTGCGTACTAGAGAATTGTTTTGTATTTTTTTGTATGCATTTGGTATACTTATGTATTAATTATTTTGTTGTTGGTATACACTTGGTACTAACCAAATCGGACCAAAGTATGAATGGTTGTAAAAGTGCATACTAGTCTTAAATTGGTACGACCCGGAGCGTACTGAGCAACCATTGACAACCCTACTATTTTTTTCCAAATTTTTCTTCACAAATTGAAAATATTTGGTGAAACTGGTACCAAATGATAGATGAGTTAAATTTTATATTTACATTATTATAATATAAGTGATTTTATGAACTTTTGATGATTGGAACTTTGTATCAGCTGATGAGTTTCTAAGAAAGAATTATTCGACATATACCATTACCAAACTTAATGGTCCCCAAAAGATTCGAGAATCCAACAAAACCTTCCAAAAATGTGGGGAGACTCCTAAGTACATCAAACTTATTATTGAGTACATCAAATTTTGTGGAACCAACATGTGTTGGATTCGATTTCGATGCATTGATTAGTAATGTAAAGAACACTAAAAAGACAAAGTCATATATAGTGGTTTGTGTTAGTATTTTGTTATATATCGTTTGTTTTTTAAATTTAAATCCGATAAAATACATGTTATTTAAGCTGGTTGTTTGATTTAATTCTTTCGACGTGTCACGTATTTCGAAAATGCGTATCTAGCGTCTCCAAGGCAACCATGTTTCTTCGTACATGATGTGTATATGTGTAACACGCACGTATATCTTAAACACACACCCCGTAATAGTAAAGATGCATCATTTGTTTAATTTGTTACCAATCACGAAAATAGTAAAAATATAAGTGCCCAAAGCAATATCATCATTGGGTCTGATTAAATGACATACGAAATTAACTTTTTTTAGGTAAACGATAATACTAACTACAAAATAGTTAAAAAGAAGGTAAGAGACAATGAGAAGACATCAAGCGATAAAATTTGTACAACTTCATTCTCATTCCACTTTGGTTAATCACTTAAATCATTTGTCACAAATAACAACGATACATCTCTTACCGCAATAATAAAAAGTTGCCAATCATACTATTTTTTTATTGTTAGTTTTGTTTTTTTAATTATTATTATTGTTTCTAATCTATTTTCATTTTTGAAAAAAAAAAAAACTGGAACTATGATTTTTCATTTATTTTGACAAACGAAAAAAATACACGCGAGACGGCAACGAAAATCCTCTCGAATCATTTAGTTTCAACGGAGACAGTTCAAAGAAGTAAAACGGATTACAACAACGGTAAGATAAAACTACAAAACTACAAGAGACTATACTTGTAACTGAAAATATGATCTCCTAAATCTCATTTCTAATATTCTTTTAGAAAAAGAACCGTAGAGATGGTAAACCATCACCAAATACTAAAAAAACCAAACCTTTGACCCTATATGTCCTCTATTTTTCAGTCTCTTACCACTAAAATATTCTTGCCGTTTTATTTGATAATTGGACCCAATAGCTTCACTTGTTGTTTGGCTGGTTTGGAAAAGTTATTGATGGCTTTTGATTTATATAATAAAACCGACATTATTGTTGATATACTCAAGTGTTAAAACTTCTATTGAATTTAGTCTATTTGGGTATAATCATGAAAACAATGTCAAAAGGGAATCGTTTTCTTCGACAACATTGTTTTTGTCTGAAACTGTCAACTAATATACTACCAAACAAAATAACTTTTCCAAACACTAACTACGCTGCCTATTATTTCATCGTTGTTTGTATAAGGATCTATTGGCTAGTTGAAAATTAGATCATAAATTCATCACCTACTTGTTGAAAGGAGAGGGGAGAAATCTCAACAATCTTTAAGAACAATGAAACGAAATCTTGTTAACTCGACTAGAAAAGTAACAAAGGCTATATTTAGAAGTCACATAATCGAGTGTTATTTGAAAAGAAACCATATATAATAACAATGCTATGACTTCCAAATTTAGGAATTACATCAAGTTACAATAAATAAATAAATATATATATATATATATATATAAAGACTCCAATGAGATGATACCAAATGTCTAACTGTACGTGATGGCACATGATCCAAAAGGAAAGAATCGGCTAACCATCAATAGGTGTCTTGTCTATACCAAGTTCACACATTCTTCATGATGATGCTATGTTTTGAGCACAAACATCATCGATTGATAATCTATTTGGTGATATGGGAGTTTATGAATGAGGTATAGGCTATATTTCAAAGTTGGCTTGGTTTGATGAGTTAGAAATATCAGAATAAGTTAGAAGTATTAGAATAAGTTAGAAGTATTAGAATAAGTCAAAGTCTTCAGTTTGTCATGGTTTACACTTGATACTTATCTCTCAGTGAAGTGAATATGATTGAAATGAAGCAATTTTCGTTAGACTGGTAATATAAATCTAGACATGACAATGAAATAATTACAAAGAGATGGTAGAAAACAGTAGAAAACTATCGATGGTATTGCTTTACATAGTATTATTTTTTGTCAATTTATGACTGATAACAGATAAAACAACACATTATCTATTGTTATTTTTTTTGTTAATTGGGGGTATCTAGATTGAAACCCAACTAATCGTCTAGGGATGACACCAACGACTAGTATGGCCCCAAATTTTCTAATAAGGTCTAAATCATGACTTCAGTTTTATTTAGCCATACAACATCAACTTAATTCTCGACTGGAATCAAATTCATAACCGACGAATTTTCATTTTGCCTCAAACCAACCCCCTACCATTACATTTCCATTGTGTGGTTCCCATTCATTTTTTTTTAATTTTTTTGTTAAAGATCCCATTCTTTATTGTTGAGGTAAGACTTTATTAATAAAATACATTCATTGGTTATTCAAATATTTAGAAATCAGATAATTTTTTGGTAAAATAAATCATAGAATCGTTCATATATTCGTGAAAAAAAATATAAAAAAATAATCACGGTATAAATTTGTCAATTTTGACAGCTTTAGTAGGGACGAAAACATGTACTTTTTCACACAAAAAACATGTCAAATTGTTAATTATAGATCTATAGTCTGGAATTAAGTGGGCATTACTACAAAGCAAAAATACAAAGAAAAAGTGATAAACTATTTAAGGAGCTAATGACAGCAAATTTTAATAGAATGAATTACTACTATAGTTTTTAAACTATATAAGTGGGTTCTACTTCACGTGGTAAACGAGCCCACTGCCACGTAAGCACATGAAACGATGCATTTCGGTTTGCTAAGATCTCTTGTAATCTCCTCTCAGCCAATCATACGCAAAAACCCACGTGGGAAGATAGGCCCCATCACGACCCCAAATCTTACAAGTCAGCAGTTGAAAGGACCAGAAAACCAGCACCCAGTTTAGATTAAGGATAATATATTTTAATGCTTAAAATAATACTATAAATATAAAATATGGATTCTTTTTTTTAGTACTATGTATTTACTGATTTACATAATCTCTTCAAACCGAAACCTTAATAAGTTAATTCTTTTTTTTTTTTTTAACTTGATTAGTTAACAAAATATTTTATATACGCTATGTGTTTTAATATTCCATCCTTTACTTATCTTTTACCGTGCAAGAAAGAATATAATGTTTGGATGGTTCATCATTTCTGAACCCTTTAATTATTCCCGCTGCATTTTAGTAGTTCAATTTATGTTTTAGTTTTTTCATCTTTTACTTATCAATTTGATTAGTAATCTTTTACTAGAATAAAAATATATTGTTTTTGATAGTCTAATAAACAAAAAAAAAAGAATTATCAAAGTCAAAAAATAAACCAAAGAATTATCTTGGGGAGATTAATATCATTATTGTTTTACCGCCAATCAAATTCATCCATTCAAACAGTATACACAATTAGGTGGTTCATGAATATAATTTTTACAAAAGAAAAAAAATCACGTTCATATAATTTGATTTAAAATCATATTTTCAAAATTATAACTTAGGTAATAAAAACAAATCCTGTCCATTTTTGGTCATTCCGTGAATGAAAAGATATTTTCCCTTTTTTTCTTCTAGATATTTTTTTGTCTCTCATATATTTTAATGTCCTTCTTCTTTCTTTATGTGTTCTTCTAGTGTTTTATATAAATTAGCACCAACCTATCTCTCTAGCCTCCTTCATAATCTCTCTGATTTCTCTCCAAAAAAAAAAAAAAAAAATTCTTTAATATTATCATAAGAACATATCATGGGTGATCATAATAGCGCACAAGCATCTTACATCCATATGGTAAGATTCACAATCAAAATTTTCCTTTTTTCTTGTCAAATCAATATTCTCTGATCTTGATATTCTCTCCCTTAACCGATGTGATCATTTGATATAAGATTATCATCATCATATTCATATACATAAATGTGTGTTTTTGGGTTTTTAGGTGCATCATTTGATAGAACAATGTATTGTATTCAACTTGGACAAAGAAGAGTGTATGGATGCTCTGTTCAAGCATGCTAATATCAAGCCTATCATCACCTCCACAGGTAAATATACATACGCATACATACTTACATGTATAGATAAGATAAGGGAGCAAATTGGATTTGTTAAGGTTTTGTACTATTTTCTCTTTTTACTAAATGTCCTAACCGTCGTCTTTTGTTAATGTTTGCCGTTTTTTTACCGTTTTATGTCACTGATCGGATCTTAAAAATTTTGCAGTGTGGAAGGAGCTAGAGAAAGAGAACAAAGAGTTCTTCGAGGCATACGAGAGACGAAGAGAAGAAATACCAACTGAGAAAGAGACAGCTCAAAGGATTCAAGATTTGCTTTCTCGAATTAAAATCTAAGATCATGATATATACTTACATACATATATGCGTATGTGTATATGTATTATAATTACTAGTAGGGGATGAATAAGATTCACCAATGGAAAAATCTCATTTTTTATCCATTGTAATTTGAAAGGGTGTTTCCACCCACACCCATTTTGTTTACCATATATTTTACTTGCATAAATCCAATTAGATTGTGACAATTTTAAGGTCCAAAATTAATATTTAAATAGAATATAATTGTCTTTTTATGTTTATAATTTTTTTCTTTATGGGTATTTATATTTATGATATATAATTGAATTTACATTTTTGCTATTTTATTTTAAATAATATGTATATATAATAATTTTTTTTTTTGACACGCCCAACCTTTTATTAAGATAATTCAAATCGGATTTACAAACAGGCCTCTGAGAACATGTTTAGCTATTTGATAGCCTTTACATTAATTGTACGTGTTATAAACAAGAAAGAAATTCTCAAAACAAGGTACAAAACTCTTGGATATCTTTAATGATGGCGAATATATCCATCATCGGTTCCACAATGATAACTCTAATCAAAGACTGCGAATCTGAGAACATATGAAATTCGTGAAACCATTTATGGATCGCGTCTAACAATGTGACATAAACCGGTTTAACTTCAACGACTAGGGCCGAGGCGTTCCATTTCTCCACTGCAGACCTTTGTGAACTATCAGCTTGGCTAGTGATTTAAAAGATCCAACCCAAGCCACATAACATTGCCTCTTTATTCTATGATGTGTCAACATAGCAGATGGTTATAGTAGGATTTGGGGTTCCTCCTCTTTTTTAATTGTTACCGTTCGGGTATGTTTGACTAGATGTTTTTGCGTTATCTCCAATACTATAGCATCTGTAGTCGTCTTGGTAAGTACTTCGTTTGGAAAAATCTTATAGTAGTAAAGATTATGTTATTTCGAGCCGTTCATATGTAAAAAAAATTTATGGAAATGGATTTATGTTCCATGAATTTATGGATCCTTCCGTAGATAGTAAATCATGGAGGCGATCTCTTTTAGTGATCCTTCATCGTCCTTCAATAAGGGCATAACCAGTGGAGTAACTCTCCAGACATCAGCAACAAATGAGTAGTTGATGAAGACATATTCTAGAGTTTCACGTTCTTGGCATCTTTTACAGGTAATATCTATCTAGATACTCTATGATTCTAACCGAGATTTAACAGAAAACGTATCAGTCACTGTTTTCCAAAATAGCATCCAGTATTTATATATTTACCCTGTTAAATACTTTTAATTTACAAAAAGAACTCTTTAATTTGTGTGTGTCAAGATTAATTAGTTTTGAATAGAGTGTTAAAGCTGATTATTCCATTAAATATGTTTTGTTTAAATTGAGTATAATCAGTTTCTAGCGGAATGAACATGCTCTATATTAGTAATTAATCCTAGCCATTATGCACTATGATTATAATTTTAGCGGGTTAATCCGTGGATTTTCATAGTTAAGCCTAATCTATTCTCTCTATCAACTTTCTTTTCTACTTCTTTTTGGATCTCAACGTATCTTCGTCCATTGTCTGTTATTTCATTTTTTTTTCAACCTAACAAAAGTTTTTATCTCAATTTTTTTCTATGATTCGTGTAAGGATAACAACCAATGATATTCCATTCAATGTAATGAGAACGACGACGAATATAAGGACCATCTTCTCATACAACCTGATTTCTATTGATAATTCGAGTAATTAACGGATGGAGCTACAGGTAATCAAGTGGTAGGACCATTAAGTTCACATGTTTATCCAAATACTTTTAAGAAAACATCACTCTTCATGCATGTTTGAGCAAAACTGAAACACTAACTAGAGCCAATCTTTATAAGGGGAAACCACTAGCTCTCTTTTGTATTGTTGTTTCAGATTTTAAGTTAAAAAATTATTCATTAACAGGAAAACATAAAATTTGAAAGCTTAGATAAATAAATAAACTCCACTAGTTAATGAACTGCGTAATTTTTGTTTTCATATAGTTATCACAATTTTAGATGATATATATGTTATAACTTTACAATTTTATTACTTAATAAAATGGTTTAAAATGCGGGTTAACTCATAAACCTAACCTTTGATTAAGCTCGCCAAAACATATAATTAACCTATTGTGATGACGGTTCGGATAGGATGTAAACCACATATATTTTACTTTATTGACACATCTAAGTTTGGGTCGTGTTTAATAAGAAAAATAAACCTATGCTCGGAAGAAAAGTGTTCGACAGACATCGAATGGTGAGGACGCCACGTGGAAGGCACGTGGAGGCACGTGGGAATGTTCGCGTCATTACATAGGATTGCGTGTTAGGATTTGGTGGCTTTTCTTGTTTTTTTGTTTTATTTTGTCAGTGTTGAAGCTAAAGTTTGGTCTGTTTGGTGAAGACACTATCATCTTTATTTTATTGTTTTCTTTTTCTTTCCGAATTTCAATTCCCGCATTTTCGGTTTATTGAGTGGACCGACCCTGACGTGGATTCTTAATTGTTTAGGGTAAAATAATAGTGGAAGATCCGAAGATGTCTCATTGGTATTAATGAGGACAATGCACACAATCGAGTAACTTCATCATAAACCATATCAAATGCATCTGCTTTACTATACACTTTAGTTATTGAAAAAGGTTTAGTGTTTTCTGTGGTTATTTATTTTACAAGGGAGTGGAATAAAAAACTTACCAAACTTTTTGCCAAATTTAAAAGAGACAAACAAGTACTTAAATGAAAGTCAATTAATCTTGTTTCTTCAAAATAAATTCGAATTTGATACCTTCTTTTTATTTCCAAACTTTTATTTTTTAAAAAGAAAACGTCAACAACACGAATGAGAAAAAGAGCAAACATGAAAACGAAATGCTTAAAAACGACAATGTAGTCTGGAAATACCAATGAAACGTAGTGTTCATGTAGTTCCAAGCCCTTTACCATGCAGTTTCAATTGATGTTTATTTTTATTTTTGTTATTAAAACAAAAATATTTTCGACGGTCCATTTTGTTTGCGTATTCTTTGCATGTACTTCTGTCTAACGTTAACATCTCATTTTGGTCAATCAGAGTGTATACTCATTAACATGAAGGCATCAAAATTTTTGTAACCACACAAGTCCATGAGTACACGACGAAGAAGAGTTTCAATGAACAAATCAATAAATGATGGGATTTTGTTTTTTTGTTTTTTTGTTTTTTTTTTTTGTTTTCTTTTGCTTATTCGATGATAACTTTGTTTCTGAATGAAGTGATATTTTCCAAAGCAATGTGTTCGTGCTTTAGTTTAACATACTGATCATTCTTTTATCGAATGTGTTCGATATTAGTCATAGTTGTATAATTTTCTTTTTCCTTTGGGATCTTGCTTAAATTAAATTAAATCAAAATTGTATTAGCACAAAGTAAATGCGAAACTATTTGTGAAAGAGTTAGCTATAATCTTACACGATTGAAAGAAGTTGCAAGAGAGACGTAAGATATATAGTTGAATGTTATTGGTATAAACGCTCGACTATAGTGCTCATGATAACAAAATCCATCGTAATTTGGTTAGTCTGATGAAATTTTTTATCCAAAGAAACATCTAAAAATAGATGAACCCATTTATCAAAATAAGTTCCAATAAATATTAGTCTGAGCTAAATATATTATATAATTTCTTAAAATTCCCCAAAAATTGTATTTTTTATGAAAATATCTAGATGTTGTTTTCTATAGATCCTTAGAAATTTTACAATACTTTTTTAAAGTCATACTTTTACAACGTTTTATTTATTTATTAATGTGAATAGATCCGAAAAGTTTTAAGTTAAAACCCATAGATCTTTCTATCAGAATACAAATTTTCTTCCAACCAAGAATCCAACTAAGAGAGTTAGCTCCCTCTTTTGGAGGGGTTGGGCCCTCATGCACAAGACCTTTAGTTGGTTTAAGATGTTGTTATATGCCCTTAAAAATAATGATATATTTGCATTACATTCTTTCTAATTTAGTAATTATGTTAAATATTTTTAGTCAAACTTCATCATGATTATATTTCCCATGTCTCATATTTTGAACAAAGTGATAAGAAGTAAATTGATAGTAAATTGATTTCAAAAAAACTATTTACATGAAATGTAAAAAAACTTACTCCTAAAACCTAATAGAATAGTAGCATTTTAGTCAAAAATATTTAGTGACCATATTATCACTTACCAAAGTGTAAATTGACTACAAATTTTTAATATAATTACTATATTTACATGCGGTCAAAAAAATATTACTAATCATTTTATTAATTATTATGAACATTCTATAATCACTTTTGTGTCTCTACTTATATATACCCATATGATTTCAATCAGTATAAATCATCGATAAGAACTAAATACAAAAATATCATTTGAAATAGATAAAATCATGAAACTCAAACAAATAATGATATATGCAAAAGTTTTGATGATGGTAATGGCGATAGGGTTCATGCCTAGAAGTTACCGTGATGAAGCCGATGCCCCTACAATTGGTGATGTAGCTTATTCACCCAATAGTGCATCGGAGGGGATCGACAATGGTTGGTACGACGCACGTGCCACATTTTACGGTGACATCCATGGTGGAGAAACTCAACGTAAGTTTATATACCAATAATTTATTGAAATGTATACTAATCATCTCATTGAAGCTTGTAATATAACAGTTTATAACATTGTTCCAAAAGATCTGCCGCGAGATGCCTAGGCATTTATCTAACTGAGGAGCCAAAATAACTGAGGCGCCATGATTTTGGCTAAATGGGCTATATTAGTTAGCTATAAGTCAATAGTTTTTGATCTAGGCGTCTGATTAATGATTAAGCGGAATTGGTAGTAAAATAATATATTTTGATTATTAGTTTGTTTATTTATAATTAAAATATGAGAAAATTGAAAAAAACATATCATTCATACATATTAAATTTTTATATTAACGAAATATATAAAAAGAAAACAAGAGTGTAGTTATTTTTTCATATTTTTCAAAAAAGGTATAACATAAACACCAACATATTTTTCTTCTAAACCATAAGATTTATGTAATCATAGATAATTAATAGATACTCAATTTTTCTTTGTTATGTATAAAAGAGGGAGCTTGTGGATACGGTGATCTAAACAAACAAGGTTATGGTCTAGCTATAGCGGCTTTAAACACAGCGTTCTTCAACAACGGTTATACGTGCAGGGCTTGTTACGAAATAAGGTGTGTTAATTCTCCACAATTGTGTTTCCCAGGATCCATCAAGATCACAGCTATAAATTTTTGTCCACCAAATTACACCAAAACCGTTGGTGTTTAGTGTAATCCACCACAAAAACACTTTGATCTCTCCCAACCAATGTTCCTCAAGATCGCCCAATATAGAGCTGGGGTTGTTCCAGTTAAATATCGGCATGATCGTTGTACGAAAAATCGGTGGTGTTAGGTTTGAAACCACGGAAAACCCTAATTTCCTAATGATTTTGCCGTATAATGTTGCTGGAGATATTAAGGCCATGAAGGTCAAGGGAAGTAAAACCGGATGGATAACAATAAAGAAGAATTGGGGAATACATTGGTACACCGATATTGTGTTGACGGGACAAGGTTTATTGTTCAACATAACGACGAGTAATGAAATTACAAAATATTTTATGAACGTTGCGCCAAAGAATTGGTGATTTGGTCAGACATTTAATGGAAGGATTAACTTTTAGAATTATTTAACTTTTGCCTACCTACAGCTTACAAATTAATAAACTCATGTATCGAGTATAAAAGTTATAGAGATTAATGAAATAAATAAAGGAGTTATACATGTTACGAAACTTCTATATTTGGTTTCTACTTCAAATTCTTAACCAGAACCTCGTGAACTCGAGACTAAAATCCATTACACTACACCTAATAAATGTTTGTTGAGTTTTGAATGTTTTGACATGATATTTTAGTTGTACTTTTGGTTCAGTTTTATCATTTTTTCATATATCCGGTTAAAATTCCAAACTATTAGTTATCAAAGTGAAATATGTGGAGTTTTTAACCTGTATTCCCATGGTTTTCTCGAGTCTATCGTGGTTTTATTAGATATTATAAATACTAAAGACAAGTTGAGCATTCAGAGTAAGTCTGGGCATTCGGATCTTCGGGTTCGGGTCGGGTCCGGGTCTTTCGGGTAGAGAAATTTAGGATCAATTCAGGTATTTTAAAATTTTGGTTCGGATTCAGTTCGGTTTCGGGTACCCGAAATATGTTAAAAACAACTAAAAATTGATTAAAATTTGAAAAATATAACTAAAACCTGCCAGAAATTTAAATTATTTTGGGTATTTCACTTATTTTGGTTTAAAAATAATACACATCTTCCTGTTTATAGTTGTGATTTTGGGTAATTAGGTTATATGAGTCTAAATATAATTAATATTTGAGCTATGTAATTGTTTTTTTTTTTGTATTTAAGGTACCTATTCGGTTCTATTCGGGTCCAGATCTTTCGGGTATAGGAGTTTAGAACCCGTTAGGGTATTTGGTCGATTCTGGGTTTGGTTCGGTTATTCGGGTCTGGGTATTTTGTCCAGGCCTAACTCGAGTATCATTGGAAGGATGAGGTGGAAAACTGGTTTTAAATGAAAAATTTGGAAACAAGTTTTTGTTATGTTTAATATATTTAATCTCAAAACTGAAAATCCAAACCTGAATCGAAACCGCATTGACTTTAAGTTTTTATCTTATACTCTGAACCGTACCTGACTCCGAATTATAGTAATATCCGAACGAGATCTATAATTATAGTAATATCCGAACGAGATCTATAAGCCAAAACCGGAAAACCCGAAAATATAATCCGGACCGAATGAGTACCCGAACGCCCAACCTAATTATTATTTTTAAGATAACTATTATTAATTATATTGAAATATTTATAGAGAACCTTTATCATAATAAATTTGCCAACATATTTTTTTTGAAAACAAATGGTAATAAGATGGAAAAGTATTAAAATAAATTAATTCATTATATGCAATTTAAAAGAGAAAAAGAAACTATTTAAAAAGTCTTTACCCTTTTATCCCAAAAAAATAGATTGGCAATGTTATCACTATCAAGATGCAAATTGACCTGAAAAACTTCAATTCAATTATACTAAATAATGTTGACTACATCTGGAAGATAATTAAAAGACATTTACAGAATTACCATAATCATTTCTCTTTCTCTACTTATATAATCCCACAATATCCCAATAATAAGCATCAATCAAAACTAAGTACTAAATATCATTAGAAAAAGATAATAAAGAAACTCAAACAGAAAATGATGTGTGCCAAAGTTCTGATGATAGTAATGGCGATATGGTTTGTGCCTATGAGTTACGGTTATAGAACCCATGCACCTATGACCGATGATGTAGCTGGTGCACCCAATGGTGTAACCAACGGGCTCGACCCTGCTTGGTATGATGCACGTGCCACATTTTACGGCGGCAGCCACGGTGAAGGCACACAACGTAAGTTTATATACAAATAATTTGTTGAAATGTAGTTATATACTAATCTTATGCTTGTGTTTCATGTTTTACAAGTAACTAAAAATTGTTTTAAAATACATATAAAAAGAATCATTTTGAAAACACTATATTCTATTATAACATGTAAAGACATAAAGGAAAATACAAAACATTAACGTAAACAAACAATCAAAACCATCAAATGACATATCCACTAATGTATATTCACTTCTTCTTTTTTCATTGTTATATAGAGGGAGCTTGTGGATACGGTGACCTAAACAAACAAGGTTATGGTCTAGTTACTGCGGCTTTGAGTACAGCGCTCTTCAACCATGGTTATACATGTGGGGCTTGTTACGAGATTATGTGTGTTAATTCTCCACAATGGTGTTTGCCTGGATCCATCAAGATCACAGCTACAAATTTTTGTCCACCGAATTACACCAAAACCGTAGGTGTTTGGTGTAATCCACCACAAAAACACTTTGATCTCTCCCAACCAATGTTCTTAAAGATCGCCCAATATAAAGCTGGGGTTGTCCCGGTTAGATATCGACGTGTTTTTTGTACAAAAATCGGTGGTGTCAAGTTTGAAACCACAGGAAATCCTAATTTCCTAATGGTTTTGCCGTACAATGTAGGAGGAGCTGGAGATGTTAAGGCCATGCAGGTTAAGGGAAGTAGAACCGGGTGGATACCGATGATGAAGAATTGGGGACAACATTGGATAACCAGAGTTGTGTTGACCGGACAAGGTTTATCATTGAGAGTGACGACAAGTGATGAAATTACAAAAGATTTTATTAACGTGATGCCACCGAATTGGGGATTTGGTCAGAATTTTGATGGAAAGATCAATTTTTAGGAGAATGATTTGATTTTGTTTTGCTAAGGCTTACAAAATAATTAGTTGATATATTAAGTCCAAAAGTTATAAAAGCTAAAAAAAAAAAAAAAAAAACTAAATAAACAAATGAGTTCTTCGTCATCTTACTATATTTCTACATTTGGTTTCAACCTCAAAAAATTGACATTGCAAAAGTTTTTGACATGCTAAGGTTACTGTTTTTATTAAGTTTTCTAAGGCTTGGAAGTTTCAGAGGCCAACATCAAATAGCTACAGAGTTGCATGACTACTGCATCCTTCTTAGTGGTCTACAATGGTACACTTAAAGGAATTTCAAGGGTAAATGTTGCATAAGGCAATGGACCTTCTCCCCCCTACTTATATGTCCTATCTATAAACCGCCTGTCACTACTTCTTAGCCATGTAGCATCTAATCAGGAGTTCAGTCACTATTCAGTGTGTAAAGGTAAAAAAATTAACCCACCTCTGCTTTGTTGGCGATCTTTTCATTTTCTTTAAGAGCCCTTTTTCTTCAGTTAAGAGTATCCTAACGGCACTTCATGACTTTGAACTCCTCTTTAAACTCTGCTCATAGAATTGAACCCTTAAAAGTTATAATAACACATTAATTAAGAACTTCTTCATAAAGTAAAAGCTCGCCGGCTAGTACTATTATCGGAGACTGTTACATGATATTTTTAGTTTCATAGATACATAACTAAGTCTTGGTTTTGTATGTAGTGTTTGGTTTCATAAAAACATATGGTCCATCAGGTAAAGAGGGTTTATGCAGGTGGAGCTCGAGGTGGATAATATGAATTCCCTGGGGAAGGTCCAGACCGAAGCAAAGCCTTAGTCGTTTGTGCTGGTGGAGCGCCAGGTGGATTATCCGAACTCCCTGGTGAAGGTCCAGACCGGAGAGAATCCTTAGTGGTTTGTGTCGGTGGAGCTCGAGGTGGATAATATGAATTTCCCGGGGAAGGTCCAGACCGGAGCAAAGCCTGAGAATCCTCAGTGGTTTGTGACGGTGGTGGATAATATGAATTTCCCGGGGAAGGTCTAGACCGGAGCAAAGCCTGAGAATCCTTAATGGTTTGTGCCGGTGGAGGTGGACGTTCTGAACTCCAGGGAGCAGGTCCGGACCGGAGCAAACCCTTGGTTTCGCGCGGAAGGATAATCTTGGTTGCATCAAGTAGACAAACAAAGAAGAGGTTAATCGATATCACAAGAACCAAAGTGACTTTAGCCATTATTAATTAAGTTTGAAAACTATAATATTCTGCTGATTCGTGTTTCGGGTTTTATAGCGTAAAATCTTCATCTTATGTTCAACTATGAAGAGTAGTTGAGGTGTTTTTATATCTGAGATGATAAAAAACTATCTATCTTCTGTTCAAAGATAAACATAGACCGAATCTTTTAAGACTTATTGTTAGATAATGGTGTCATTATCACTAATGACATTTATTTACTTTGTCTTTTATTCGTTTTCATCTTCTTTACATTGTTTACACTGCTAGTGCCTAGTGGCTACCATAATACCCCACCAAATTGTTATTTGTTGAGTTTATGAAATTATTCCTTGTTTCTCTGCATTATTTTTTTGTGTTTTTGGGTGCATATATTTCAAGTTTCTTAGTTTTTATTTAGGATAACTTTGTTGTTGTAATTTCATTTTTAGATTTCGGTCTTTTTGATTTTTTTGTATTGTGTCAAATTGAAAATGGTATAAAACTCCACATTTAAACTAAAAAAAAAAGTTTCTTAATATTTTTTTTTCAATTTTTTTTCAATTTTTTTCCTTAGTTTAATAGAAAATTATTTACTATGATAAGCATGTGGAATCCCCTCCCCCGAACTCGAACTTAATTCCTAAGTCTAAATGCTAAATGCAAAGAAAAACATGCATGCATGAGATTATATATATAATGGATAGTGCGTAAACAGGCCTTTTATCTCTGTTGGGCCCGAAGTCCCCGAAGAATATATATTCCCCTTTGGAGACGAACAGAATTTTCGATCATGATGCAGCGGAATCTGCGATCCGTACTCCGGCAGGTACGCGGTTATGATATCCTCGCCGGCCAGGTTAGCCGTAGGTTTTCTACATCCCCTGGAAGTAGCGAAGGTAATCTACAAAACTTTCGAGCGTATATTTTACGTGTAGAAAATTCTAACTATGATTATTAAAATATGTCTCGCGCATTATTTGTACTTAGGATTTGTGATTCTTTCTTCGACTGCAGAGTTGAAGAATTCGGTGGAGACTTCAAAGCCGATGTCCGAATGGCGCCGATCAATTGTGATTGGTTTTTTTATTTACCCTATTTTTGGTATAGTCAAAAAGATATATTATCATTTTCTAGAGAAACAAATCGTGATTGCTTGTATTATGTATACCTCTCTCAGAAGTAATCAATTATATTAGAGAGTATCCAGAGATTCAGAGATATGCGGAAGAAATCAAACTCAGGTCACAACGTAAAGATCAAACGGTATGAATTGTTATTATTATTCTTCATATGTTACATTTTCTATTTGAAATGTGTGTCAACAACAACGATGAACTTGTTTTGATGTTTGCATTGACTTTCCTGCCATTTCCTGATTGATTTATATTAGGTTGTGGGAGTCTTGGTAGAGAAATATATATAACCAACTTTCTGTTAGAATAGTACAAAGCTCTCATGATGATTTACTTAGTCAAATAAATAAAATCATAAAGAAAAGTTTGTGTGAACTACAATATACTAGGTTTGTCTATGTTACAGGAGGCAGCCACGAACAAAGACGTTTTTGGTCTAGGAACTGTGCCTCTAGATTCCGCCATGGCGCCTCCTCCAACTCAACAAATGGAGGAGACTATCTTGTCTCTCAAGGAGCAGTTAAAGGTTGAAACAGAGGAAAGAAAGAAGATAGAGCAGTTTTTGAAGAAGATGATGGGTTATGTCTCAACGAGTAGTTGAAGGTTGAAATAGAGGAACAATGGGACAAGCTTTTGAAGACCGCATAGAATATCATTTAGATTTGCTTCTATTTAGGACAATGTTTTTTATTCAAAGTTCATGTTGTATGATTATTCGACTTTTCAATAAATAAAATCATAAAGATAAGTTTGTGTTGGTTTGGTGAACTACAAATATACTCTTGTGATATTTTTTATTTGAATTGTGTGTCAACAACAACAATGAATTTCTTTTGGAGGTGGGGTCTTCATATGCTCCTTCCTCGGTAACCACTGAATCTTGCTTATAGCACCGGAAAACTTGTACCACCCCAAACCCATACCCAAGCCTTAAGGGTCCAACTCTTTTAATTTCGGTCTGTTAAAACCCAAATTCGTTTCCCTTAATATTATACTCGAATTGTGAATTTGTTTTGTTTCTTTTTGTAGCAAGGTCGTGGTATGTTTGGTGATCATGTCTACGATGCGAAGAGGAAGCTGGAAGAGCAAGAAAGGGTAAAATCATGACTTGTGACCATTGATATTACTTGATCTTTATCATCTTGGTGTTTGTTTTCAGGAAAGAGTCAAACTTAATGATGAAAGAAATGTTGTCTAGACTCACAGCGGCCTCTACTCGTGAATAATATTTGCGAGTTTGTTAAATACTGGTTTCATGTGTTTCAACTGTTGTTTGTATCTCTGTTGTCTTATGTCTTTACGTTAATTTCTTAAGTTTCATTTCACAAACAAAAGTAAAAATGTGAATAGGAAAAATATTAATTAGTAAACCTGTAATACATAACATTCACCAACCAATCTTGTCGATGCCTACTATCCTTTGTAGTATAGTTTGAAATGGGTGTGACTTGGGTTTAAAGATGCATTCCGGTTTTAGTAACTGACCCACTGTACAAGCAGCACCAACTAACAGATTATACGTAGTAGTATCCTTGTTTAGTAAAGGACGGAAGCATTTCACATAACCATGGATCAAACGTATGTGTAAACATTTGGTTTAACACCGTAAGACAGCATTAGACTACAAACGGATAAAGCGTTGCTAGTATCTCCGTATCTTCCGTAACCATCGATAACCAAATTCCATAGTTGAACCTCTGGAAGCAGACAACTTTCTTTTAACATTCTTAAAAGAAACTCCTTCGCTTTGTCCACCTTGAATGATAACTTTATACGAAATCTGATCAGGAGCAACACCAACTCTTTACTGTAAAAACTAAAAACCTACTTATATAATCTCCCTAACCTTTATGTTCATCAAACAAAGAAGTTGGTTTTGGAGAATAAGGTTATAGTTGTAAAATACAACCTTGGCTTAAAAGAAAAGAGAAAAGTCTTCCCTACCAAAGACCTTTTGCACACTATAGTGGCTAGTGTAGGACCTAAATACAAAATTTTTTTGAAAAATCAAACATAAAAATAAAGTGACGAAAAGAAACATTTAAAAATTTCCACTTACAATGCTTCTTACTTTTTCCCTTATTTTCTCATTGTATACACAACAATGCTGCTTCTTCTACTCTGAGCGTTACTTCACCAAGTGGAAGGCTTTGTGATCGAAGGTAGTCTTCGTAACAAAGCATTCCTGCAAGGCTGTACTTGTGTCGTGGAGACTTGAGAGCTATCTTAGCCGTCACTTGAAGAAAAATCTTATGACCGTGCAAATATTCACCATTCATCTCTTCCAAGGCCTTCTTTGTTTCTTTTAGCAGAAGCAAACTCAACAAAGCAATAACCTACATGCTTACCTTTTTGGTTTACATTAAGTCGAACACTAACAACTTCTCCAACATAGTTGAAGAAACTTTTGCTGTAAAAATTAAAATATATCATTCATGAAAATCTTTCTCCAAGCACTAAAGAGGAAACTAAAGATGCTACGCTACTTACATGTGTACGATATATAAGTTTGGGGAGAGAGATTTGCAACAAAGAGTACATCCTCAAAAAAATTCGACAGGTTTATATTTTCATATCACAAGGTTTTTCTCGTTGAAGGTAATCATCGTAACTGAAATATCAAAAACCCTAGTGATGTCTCCATGTATACCAAAATGTGCTCTTCTTAACAAACTCAAGATGGAAGTATAGTTAAATCTCTTACCTAACTTTTGTTCTATGCAATACCTAAAAAAACTAAAAATAAAATAGCATTAATCTTCTCTAGTCGCATCAAAACTCTAGCAATAAGCTACAACCAGTGTCATGGAAAATCAAATTTACTTGAATCTCAATCTGATTATATCTTTTTTTTATTGTTTTCTCGTGTTGTTATTACTCACAGACCAATCAAATACCTTCTTAATGCCAACCTGTTAAAAAAAGTCTCACCACCGTCACAGACAATAAAACCGCCTTTCTCAAGTCTCTTTCTGGGGCCCACGTTTACGCCGCATGCAAGCTTACGTGGTAATGGTTAAGTCGACCACAATCTGAACGGTTATTGCAAGTTTCCAATTTTGCCTCTGTTTCCTTTTTTTCCCCCGGGAACATATTCACATTAAGAATTGGAAAAAGGTAATCATCTCTTTACAAGCGTTAGATCAATCTCAAACTAAATCGAACGATCAATAAATCATCAACCGAACATTCCCGAAAGTCGAAATTATAAGGAAAACATAGGTCTCAAAAGCTTATATAAACCCAAGCTTCGACGCTCTGTTTTTCTTCACTACTCAAAAGAAAACCTAATCTCGAAACTCAAAACCCTTCGTCTTCGTTTTTCTCTTCAAAGCTTTTTTTTTTTTTAACTCTGTGATAATGTCTGGTAAAGGAGAAGGACCAGCGATCGGTATCGATCTCGGTACCACTTACTCCTGCGTCGGTGTTTGGCAACACGACCGTGTTGAGATCATTGCTAATGATCAAGGAAACAGAACGACGCCGTCTTACGTCGCTTTCACTGACTCCGAGAGGTTGATTGGTGATGCTGCGAAGAATCAAGTCGCCATGAACCCTATCAACACCGTCTTCGGTATGTTATAGATCTCATCTTCTTCTATCTACTATCTCTCTGTTTTAGGGTTTATAGGAAAAAACTTATTTTTTTAGACGATTTAGGGTTAATTCGATTGCGTTGTGTAATTCTCGTTGATTTTAGTTCAATTAGTTTGTAAATTCGACCTTGCTCTGTTATGAATTTATTGATTTTAGTGTTTTAAACGGAGAAATTTCATGCTCTGTTTTTCTCTTTATTTGTATTGACTCTGTTTTTTGTTAATTTTTTCTACAGATGCAAAGAGATTGATCGGTCGGAGATTTAGTGATGCATCAGTTCAAAGCGACATGAAGCTATGGCCGTTTAAAATCACACCAGGACCAGCCGAGAAGCCATTGATCACCGTCAACCACAAAGGAGAAGATAAACAATTCGCAGCGGAAGAAATCTCTTCCATGGTTTTAATCAAGATGCGTGAAACAGCCGAAGCTTACCTCGGTGTCTCTATCAAAAACGCTGTCGTTACAGTCCCTGCTTACTTCAACGACTCACAACGTCAAGCAACTAAAGACGCCGGAGTTATCGCCGGTCTAAACGTCTTGCGTATCATCAACGAACCAACCGCAGCCGCTATTGCTTACGGTTTGGATAAAAAAGCGACTAGCGTTGGAGAAAAGAACGTTTTGATCTTTGATCTTGGTGGTGGTACTTTCGATGTTTCTCTTTTGACTATCGAAGAAGGTATCTTCGAGGTCAAGGCAACGGCTGGTGATACTCATCTTGGTGGTGAAGATTTTGATAACAGAATGGTTAATCACTTTGTTCAAGAGGAGAAAGAACAAGAAGGATATTAGCGGTAACGCAAGAGCTTTACGACGATTGAGAACCGCTTGTGAACGCGCAAAGAGAACTCTTTCTTCCACCGCACAAACCACGATTGAGATTGACTCTTTGTTTGAAGGGATTGATTTCTACGCTCCGATCACTCGTGCTAGATTTGAGGAACTTAACATGGATCTGTTCAGGAAGTGTATGGACCCGGTGGAGAAGTGTCTCCGTGATGCTAAGATGGATAAGAGTAATGTTCATGACGTGGTTCTTGTTGGTGGTTCTACACGTATCCCTAAAGTTCAACAGTTGCTTCAAGATTTCTTTAATGGTAAAGAGCTTTGCAAGTCGATTAATCCCGATGAGGCTGTAGCGTACGGTGCAGCGGTTCAAGCCGCGATTTTAACCGGTGAAGGTAATGAGAAGGTTCAGGATCTGTTGTTACTTGATGTCACACCGTTGTCTCTAGGGTTAGAAACTGCTGGTGGAGTTATGACTACGTTGATTCAACGGAACACTACGATTCCGACTAAGAAGGAGCAAGTGTTCTCTACTTACTCCGATAACCAACCGGGAGTTTTGATTCAAGTTTATGAAGGAGAACGTGCAAGAACCAAAGACAATAACCTCCTCGGGAAGTTTGAGCTTTCAGGTATCCCTCCGGCTCCACGTGGTGTTCCTCAGATCACTGTTTGCTTTGATATCGATGCCAATGGTATTTTGAATGTCTCTGCGGAAGACAAGACGACTGGTCAAAAGAATAAGATCACCATTACTAATGACAAGGGTCGTCTCTCTAAGGATGAGATTGAGAAGATGGTTCAAGAAGCGGAGAAGTACAAATCTGAAGATGAGGAGCATAAGAAGAAGGTTGAAGCTAAGAATGCTCTTGAGAATTATGCTTACAATATGAGGAACACGATTCGTGATGAGAAGATTGGTGAGAAGTTACCTCTTGATGACAAGAAGAAGATCGAGGATTCGATTGAGCAAGCGATTCAATGGCTTGATGGGAATCAGTTAGCTGAAGCAGATGAGTTTGAAGATAAGATGAAGGAGCTTGAAGGTATTTGTAATCCGATCATTGCTAAGATGTATCAAGATGGAGCTGGTGAAGCTGGTCCTGGTGGTTTTGGTGCTGGTGGAATGGACGGTGACGATGAAGCTGGTGCTACTTCAGGAGGTCCTGGTCCTAAGATTGAAGAAGTTGATTAAGTTTTTATTCGTTCTTTCTTTAGTGTTTTTCTTTTGGTTTTTTGGTTTAATCTGGTTTGACTAAACCATTTCTTCTTTACTTTTTTGGTTTTTCTTTTCTGATTATCTTGAATTCTCTCAATATATAAATTGGATTTATTGTTAATCTTTTAATCTCTGTTTTGAGATCCACACATTACTTAGATGTCGTCTGTCTTGAAGGATATTCCCTAAACAAACAGAGCTTTTGAAATCCAAAATCATGCAGGCCTCGATATATTAATTGCATTTTACATAAAAAGCTCTGTAAATTTTGATTATTTGATAATTCGTCTTGAGTTTTTTTTTTTATCGAGTTAGAAAAGACTCATGCGTTTTATTGGTTTAGTAGAAATATTTTGTCCACGTTGAGTGGTTGAAGATGGAATTCGATTTACTATCCTTGATTTTAAGCATGCATGAATTTTGCTATTACGTAGCGCATAAAACATCCATACAGAATTGGGCACAATTGTTATGCAATTTGAGTTTTAGACTTCTAAATAGATTCATTATCAATGAATCTCTTTAAAATAAGACTCAAAATTCAGTTTCTAAATTCTAGACCAATGTTCAATTACAAGATAAAGAACGTTATAAAATCAAATAGTTGAAACTTTTAATCGTTGTTAATTTTAGCATCAACCAAATCATTTTTGTTGTTAGTTTGCAACGATTTATACAAATTCAATCGATGCGAAGGATCTATAAATTAACAATCTCTATTATCGTAACAAATTCCAATGCCTTCCATATACTAGCCATGTTGATTTTCTGCTTTCTTAATTAATTTGATTTTTTATGTATTTGTTGTTGCCATATTGAGAATTATGTATTCATTTATCAAAAAACTGAACATAAAAAAATAATGACTTTTGAATCTTTTAAGTGTAGATATGAAGTTGTATCTTAATTGAGATAGATAATCATATTAAAAATTATATTTGTGCATTATATGTTCACAATTTTAAGGCTAAATCAAAGCTTTCATATCAAAATTGGTCCAAAATTTTATATTTAACATTTGTTTATAAATTTAAATAATATGACAAGAGATATAAAATTATATTCTTTTATGCCGTTCACTCAATTGAAAAGATAAAATTTATATTTTTATTTGGATTTTTTTTCTTTCAATCATCACTTTGTAACATTCGAAGAATATAATTATTAACAGAAACCAAAACTTAACACAAACGTATCAATAACAATTAAGTTGATGAAACAGCTTTCTCCGACAAAACAACCTCCAACCCAAGATGACTGGCAACATGAAGACACAATGATGTATACACACCGACCAAGACGATTGATAAGGTGAAGAAACAGTTTCTAACGAATTAGCGATTTGAGAGTTCGATCTCATTTTAACTAAATGGGTTAAAGTCATCTAGTTGTGGATTAAAACGTTCATCTACGAAATATGGTTACATCTAGGATACAATTAGTTGATCTTTGTTGCAATTATTAGTCGAATGGCTCGATGAATTGTTCCAGATACAAATAACGTAGACGAAGAACTTAGAAAAGATTCCAAAGAACTAAGAAGCACTGTTGAGTAAGTGGCGCAGACGAATAAACTTTGTCAAATCAAAGCTTTCATATTAAAATTGATCTAAAATTTTACATATAACATTTGTTTATGAATTGAAACAATATGACAGGAGATATAAAATGATATTCTTTATGTTTACTCAATTGAAGAGGATAAAACTTATATTTTTACTTGGATTTTTTTTTTCTTAATTACTTTGTAGCATTTGAGGAAAATAAGTGTCAAGAGACTAACACTAGACACAAACAAATCAAATAACAATTTTCACAATTTGAGGGGAACAAGACCAAATATGAGGGAGAGTTCACCTGGTTCGACATCCTTCTTGTTGAGTGGCTTAAATCGCTTTGATTGTGGCTAAGGAATACAGCCACATCAGATATGCCATTTTATGGTTTTGCTAAAAACATACTTATATAATCTTTATGTTCTATGACTTTATATTAATCAAACAAATAAGCTGGTTTTGGCGATTAAGGTTATGGTATTAAAATACAACCTTAGCTCAAAAGGAAAGCAAAAAGTCTTCCCTACCAAAGATCTTTTTACACTATAGTGACTCTTGTAGGACCTAGTTACCAATAATTATTTCTTATTTCAATTTTTTAAAATATAAACAAATATCGAAAAAAAAAACATAACACGAAAAAATTAAGTGATAAAAACTTACATTTAAAAATTTCCACTTACAATGCTTCTTACTTCTTCTACAAACAAAAACACAAATCATCATAACCTTACAGGCCTTAAACAAACCCTAACTTCATGTTCTTCCTCAACACCACCTCTCAATTTCGGTACAAGAATCTCCAAAACCGGTCCGGTTCCATCAAAATACGCTTCGATAACCGCTTCTTCCGGTATCCGATTCGGCAGTTGTATCTCCCTCATAAACTCCCCTGGTGGACAATGCTCACCACTCCCATCAACAAGCTTAAAACTCCGTTCCCGTCGTTTCAAAACCGCCGATCTCGAAGTACTCGATCCGGTGACTTTCACGATCCCATTCGTTATACTATTCCTCCACGAAACCTTAACGGAATTCAAATCAACAAACGGTAACGTTATCACGATTAAATAACCACCTTCATCTTCATACACAGTTTTCGCTGCCGTTACAGGTCCGTTAACATTCTTCATCACTCCCGTGAAGTCATGAACCCAACCAGGCGGAGAGGGCGGAGACTCTTTCGCTTCGATTAAACAACATTCTTCTTCTTCACTACTTCCCGGCGATAAAAACTCTTTCCTCTTCTTATTATTCGATTGATCCGACGAATCACCATTACTACTAAACGAAGCATTATTCGTCAAATTCAATCCCGATCCATTAAGTATCATCATCTTCTTCGCGATCTTCGGTTTTTCAAGCTCGAGAAAATCAGAATTATTCGGAAGATTATTCCTCCACGAACCGAAATCGCTAGCGTCACTCGGAATCACAAACTTCAAATCTCGTCCGGTTAATTCCATCCATCGCTTTTGATCTTCTTCACTAACCGATAACAAACTCGGCGAAGCTACGAATTCGATTCCGTGAAGACATTGAGGATTCGATAATCCTCTGTAATGTTTCCTCTGCATCCGATGAGATCTGACGAATCCTTTCTCGGCGCTAAACGGGAACGGCCGTTCTCCTTGCCGTGAATGTCCGTTCATATAACTCCGTAACTGCATTTTTCCGAGCGCGTTTTCCGGTTTGTCTTTGAACGCCCACATATACATATTCTCCATATCGTGTTGAACTAAGAACACATCGAGCTTCAAATCGGATTTATCGAAACCGGTTCCTTTACCGGAATTGATTTTGGATTTTGATTTCTCGGTTAACGCCGGTTTGAAATACAAGCTGAAGAAGAACCAAGCTCCCCACATACTATCACCACGTTTCAAACATTTCTTCGTGATTTTGCTTGGAGCTACGTTGAGAAACGTCGTCGTTTCGGTTGTGGTTTCGTAATCGAAGTAGCTTCTTCCTCCTCCTGGTGTGAGATTGATGTCTGGTGGATTGTAAAGTGTGATTTGTCGATTTGGATTATTCATTTCCAGATCGAGTTCTTCGTGTGATGAACCACTTGAATCCATTTGTAATAACGTTGACGGATGTTGATGATGATGTTGATGATGATGATGATCCATTGAGAATACAGTCAGAATTGAGCTTCTCATTTCACAGAAATCGAAATCGAAATCGAAAATTGAATTCTTAATCAACGAAATCACCCAAATCCCAGATCTCCCAATTAGCCCACATCGATGAAAAAACTAAATTGAGATCTCAATTCCAGAAAAAAAATTGAATTCTCTGTTTCAATCTCGAATGAGATTTGAAAAAGTGAAGAAGACGCTAGAGAAAGACAATATCCAACCCTAACCCTAGAATTATTTCCCGGAATCCACCAAAAAGCGGCGGGAAACTCCGACTTAAACCCATCGGAGAAATATACATCGGAAAATTACTAAATCTCTAATTTTCTCCTTTTTTTTCTTTTCCGAATTTGAAGAAACAGAGCAGGAACAAGAACCCTAAGAATCTGAAGAAATTGAACCCAGGAAGTACCTTTTAAGATAAGCAACAATGAATCGAGATGGATTCAATACACAACAACACAAAACCTCCGCCATTTTGAATCACCAATCTTTTTCTTATTCAAAGATTCAACGAAATAAACTGTTTTTTTAATTTTTTTTTTTTGTGGAATCTCTTTTTCTGGAAATGGTGTGAATGAGAGGTGTTTATGTAAGGAAGAAGACGAAGGTTCGTGGGTAAGAGAAGAAGCCTGAACTAGATACTACCTGTGATCCCCACTCTCTCTTTGTTTTTTCAATTATTAATTTTGAAGTTAAAATAAAATAATGTTTCTTTTTTTTTTTCTTATTCGACTCTTAACAATTTTTTCTTAGGTGTGCTTATCGTGGTGTTTACATGTGCTTATCAAACCGACAACTTTTAATCAAAAAAAGATACCGGTTTGCTGAATTTATAATTTAACATAAATAAAAAGAAAAGCTTTAGATTTAGATTGTATTAGTCAAGAATTATTGAGGAGAAAAAACATTTTTTTTTTGTCTTTCTCTTGAAATATTTGTCTTTTAAAATTGTATTATTATTTTATGGTAAAATCAATTTTGTTGTATAAATAAACCGAATAAAAAACGAATTTAATATCTCAAGTAGTAAGAATTATGATATATATGGTTCAAATTTGATGTGAGTAGCCTATCTTGAATCCCATTTGCAGCAACATGTAATCGATTTTTTTCTACTCATATAATATATATAAAAGATTCGAGACTATTGTGAATAAAAAAACTCTAGTTTGTCCTAGAGGTTGTCACTATTCTTGGTAGATGTAATTCTCTATGTGGAGACATGGTTGGTAATTAGTTGAATGATATGATTCTTAAATTTTTAAATAATATTTTATTCAATTGTAGTGACTAATTGCATTATTGCACCCCTAATGAGTGTAATAAACTAATATTTTATATATAATTATTTATTTATCCATTTAAACAAGATTATGCGTCATAATCAGTATCCAATGGCCTACGAATTTAATTAACTAATCCAGCTTTGTTGACTAGTTGAGTGCTCTAAACTATAAACCACAACTGATTATAGGGTTCGAGGATAATCAAAAGGATAATATAATTTTTGTAACCTATAAACAAAATGCATTTTGAGTCAATTTTACGAGAATCATATAGATGTTGATGTATTTGAACATGACAGTATATAATAGAAAATACAAACTATCCCTATAATAATAAAGTACTACAAAAATTAAGGAATTGGGACTTACAGAGAAAAGTTTTGGATTATGAAATAAAAAAATTTTTGGGGAATAATAACTGTTATACTTCTTCTATTTTTTAAAGAGTATCATTTTACAAATTTTCACACATATTAATATTAAAAATTATATTTTATTCTTTGTTAATACACTAAATAATTTTATCTTTTCAATTAATATATTAAAACAATAGAGTTAAAACTAGAGTTTTATTCAAAGTTTTGCATTTCAAGTCGTAAAATTATAATCTTTTTGTAACAAAAAAAATAGGATAGAATGACACTCTTTCAAAAAAAAAAACAGAGAGAATATGCATTAAATAGTTTATTTGAGAAAACAAATTTATTGGAATTTTAGGGAGTAATAAATGTCATATGCATTAGATATTTTAATTTTAGAGTTTATTTGAGAAAACAATTATTGACAAAATCGTAATAAGTTGTTTTGGTTTTACTCATGATTTAATCAAATACAGTAGAAACTCTATAAATTAATACTCGATTGATTAATAACTCTATAAATTAATATATTTTTTAGGTTCCAAATTAATTTTTGAGCTAATTAATATAGAGATAAATTAATAATTCTATAAGTTAATAAAAAAAATTAAAATAGTGTAATCCCAACATTATTAATTTATAGAGTTTCTATTGTAACATGACATTTAAATGTGTTTGAAATCATTACTCTATCATTTTTAAAACACTGATTTTATAAAGTTTTCCAATAAATTAATGTTTAGTTATACATGCATTTTCCATTTAGTAATTCATTTAATTCAAATATTTTTTCTAAGTTAAAGATATATTACCACTAATAATTGATCAAATATGCATAAAATATCTAGAAAATCCTTGAAAAAAAATGAAATATAAGTAAAGATAAAAATCGTGACAAAAAAAAAATTAAAGATTAGAATTTATAAAAGAAAGAAAAAAAATCTAAAAAACTCGTAATTTTAATAAATGAAATATCATATTATTTTATCCGATGACACGTTATTTTAAAACAAATAAAATTTAAACTATTAGTATCTAACTAATAAATACAAAAACAAACCCCTAGGGTTATAATATCAACACATTGTATTTAATAATGGAATAAGCAAGCTAATCATATTATACAGTAATGTTTCTGTTCGGTTCATGGAGGGACACTTGAACATTATAGAGAGAGAGAGTAGTAATATATAAGAATAAGAAATGAACGAGAAGTTGACAAAAATATAAATAGAGTAATTTGAAAAATAGAATTAATAATTAACCTCCAAAAGAGACTCAAGAAAGAATCAAACATGACTTTAAAAAAAACTTCAATAATTGAGATCTGAGAGGACATTGAAGATGACCCCAAAAAGATATTGGGAAGTTGCCACCTCTCTCATATCCAATAACGACAGATAAACAAACAACAACAAAAATATTTAAATTATATCACACTAATATTTATGTATAATGATTTTAAATATTTCTGTATATTTTTGAGGACTTGACAACACATAACAACATCATAATTTAAAGTTGTATTCTTAATTATTTTTTAATATTGTGATAGTACATAGTTCCGAATAAAGATAATCGTAATGGATTAGTCCATAGACCGGTCTGGTTCAATTAGAATAGGGTTTGTGGTATTTGACTCCTGATTTTGTAGTCTTTTTTTATTCGAATTGGTTCAGTGATATTACAGATTAATTCATGGTTGAACACGTCAATTATAAAATAAAATATTATTTGGTATGTTTAAGTGGTTTATTTTTAACCGGATTAAGGTTAACAGATTAGATATCTATTTCGGATAACGGGAAGGATAATTCGACTATTAAAAGGATTTTCGAAGTGTTCCTAATAAAATATTGGATATTTCTATAGTTCTAATACGTAACTATATCAAACTAGTAAAAATATATTAATAGTTCAATCATTTTGCAAATCATCCACCAATCATAGAGAACAAGTGACAAGTGCCAAGTGGTGGCAATTTTTATATAATATCTTTTTTATAAAAACTTATATAAATCTTCTTTTTACTTTTTACAGATTGAATATATATATATATATATATATATATAGTTTAACAAAAGTTCATATGATATTTTAAGTATTTTCTAAGGGTGAAAATATTATGTAGTATCCAAAATCTGTTATAAAATCATATTAAAAGTATTTTTAATATGAGAATTCATATGTACAAAAGAGATTAGGATATTGTATTTTCATACTCGTTAAAAATTCATATGTAAAAATATTTTATTTAAATAAAAGTAATATATATATATATATATATATTTTATGTGAATTTTATATAGTAAAATACATTTATTATTCTATTATATATGCGATCTAGTTAGTATATGAATAAAATATATTAAATATTTTCAAATTTTTGATGTATTCGAATATGAATGTCCCATTTTTAGACATATATATCTGAAATTCGGATACCAAAAATGGATTCGATTAGTTGTTCAAGATCCGAAAAATTCTAGAATATCAACTATATAGTTTTCTAATTTCACAAATACGTGTGGTAACGTTTAAACATATGTCCTTTAAAAGAAATAAAAACTAAAGGTCAAACTAATTAAGAAGTTTTTATTTTATTTTATATAGTTAGTTACAAGGTGATGATGATACGGACCATGTCTTATAAGACGAAGAAATATACCTTTATAAGCGATAATGTTTTGAATAACTTGATGCTAACGTACCAAACATTTCAAGATTCAGTGAACTTGATATTATTATTTTTTATACAATTGGACGAATACAAACACAACTGTCACTAAATAACAAAAAAAAAAACAAAAGTTTATTATTATTATTATTATTATTTTCACAAAAGAAAAGGTATAGAGTATAGACTAATTACTACATTTGACAAAAGCCTTTTAACTCCTTTAACTTCAAGCCCAATACTAAATATGCATTACATGTGTAGTAACACTTGTGAGGTTCAGGCAAACTGTGACTGGTAGCTTAAAGCATCCCATTTCATACACATGGCCAGACCTATGGACTTGATCAAAGCCTTTTTCCCTCCTCGACATAGTAATTTAACAAACCAACCATATACTATTCCTTTGAGATTCTCCTTGATGTAGCTCGAGAACTCTACATTTGATCCACTTAGATACTCATGCAATCCCAAATATGTTCCTACACCACCTTCATTTGTTATGCTCCACATATCTTTGACAGACTCCTTCAGAAGTTCATCAACACGTTTTTAAATGTGAATGTCGACTTGTTTAAGTTTATAAGATGTCATGAAGCTTGCCAATACCATTCCAACATTCTTTCAATACTAGGTTTTGCTCCGTGGTTGCTTTGCAGAAAAATAAACTATCAATTGCAATAAGCAAATAATTAACATTTGATCCTTTCGTTTAAGAATTTGATACCATTTAGTATCCTTTGTCTCTGAGTCTTCCATATAGATGGGAAAATCCTTCAAAGAAAATAAAATAAAAGGTCTCCTTACCTCAATCTTCTCCGAGGAATCACCATACCAAAAAAAATTTCATTGATCAACACATAATAAGTAGTTGTAGACACAAAAAAAAAAAAAACCACCCAAATTACCCACTAAAATGAAACTATAGAACCTCCATAACATCCTTTAAATACCTCCACTCAACTTTGTCATATCGGAACTAGTTAACTAACGAAATAGTAAACTACACTCTAGAATCTAAAAAAACTTTAAATCATAAAAAACCCAAATATTTATCCCTATAACTAAGCTCTAAATCTAAAATTCTAAAATATAATCAGAAAAATCAAATTACAAACCCTAAAACTATAATATAGGGTTGATGTATATCATAAAGTTAGTATACAAAATTTTCAGCATGGGCAAAAAAAAACGGGCGGTAAACACACTAGACCACCACCATATTCAAATGTTCCGTTTTAACAATGTAGACCCAATGGGCTTGTAGTTACAAAAGCCCATTTAAATCCGCGCCATTATATCCGAAAACGACGCCGTTCACCGTAACACAACAGTCACACACACACTCTCTGTGTTGTTTTTTTTTTGTTGAGCCTTATGGCTTTTATGGGCTATGGAGAAGCCATAGCTGCTTCTTCGTTTCTCTAATGGTAACTATTGATTCAGTTTCTTTAGCGCCAACTCAGTAAAAAATAAATAAATAAATCTCTCCAATTTGTTATTATACGCATCGATACCAAAAAAAAAAAAACCCTAGCAATCTCAAAATTTCCGCCATTGGAGAAGGAAACGATCACTGGTTCGTTGTTCGTCTTTTTGATCCCCGATTCAGTTTTCTTAAAACGAATTCGAGTTCCGATTTAGGGTTCCTTCACATCGCTAGATCTCCTCCACTCGTTGATTCCCATTTTTTTCGTTGGATTGTTTGGTAAAAGTTGAAATTGGGATTGCGATTACACAGATTATCAAAATAATCTAGGGTTTTAGAGATTTTGGTGCTTGCTGTTTCAATCGATTGATTTGAGTCATGATTCATGAACAAACTATAAAACCTTCGTTGATGCTTTTATTAATGGTGAAAAATGTTTTTACAGGTTTTGCTTCGTTTTAATTTTAAGAAAATGGAGATAGATTTGTTTGCCACTCCACAGAGACTACATCATCCATCAACGACTATAGTGAAGAAAACTCCAGTGAGAAGGAAATTGATTGTTGATGATGATACTGAAATTGGGTTAGTCTCTTTTATATTGTTAAATCTATGTTGAAGCTTGTGGTTGACTTAAAAATGTCATTTATTGAAATGTTTTAGATCAGAGAAGAAAGGTCAATCAAGAACTAATGGTGGTGGTCTTCGTCAATTTAGCGTAATGGGTTAGTAAAATCTCTCTTTGCCTGAATTGTGAAACTATTGCTGTTGTTGTTTTGGAGATTTGATTCAACTTTAAAAAATTTCTCTCAGTTTGTCAGAAATTGGAAGCTAAGAAGATAACTTCATACAAAGAGGTACTTACTCTTTTAAACGAATCAAGTTCTTGAAGTGCATTAGATTTTTATCATAAGTATACATTCAAAGAAGCAATTCCCTAATTTAGTTAGTTTGTTTGAGTCCATATCCATCCGTTGATGTATGAAACTCTCAAGATCCTGAAATCTTTCTTCATGACTGTGATGGTTTATAGGTTGCGGATGAGATAATTTCTGATTTCGCTACGATTAAACAAAATGCGGAGAAGCCATTGAATGAAAATGAGGTATATTATAGCAAGATGAAGAAGCTTTTTGAATTATGGAAACGTATTATAAGTTCTAACAACATTTCTCTTATGGTTTATATTAGTATAATGAGAAGAACATAAGGCGAAGAGTTTACGATGCACTTAATGTATTCGTTGCGTTAGATATTATCTCAAGAGATAAAAAAGAAATTCGTTGGAAAGGTCTTCCTCTTGCTTGCAAAAGAGATGTCGAAGAAGTTAAGGTTTGGAAAATTTCGTTCTTCTTTACTATCTGTGGATTATCATCGGATTAAACTCTTGCTTTTTTTGCAGGTGGATCGAAATAAGTTAATGGATAGTGTTCAAAAGAAAGCTGCCTTTCTTAAAGAACTTAAAAACAAGGTGAATTGATTGATTCTCTGTTCTTGATGAAACCGTTTCTTTGGTTTATATGTTGTTGTTTTCTTCAGGTCACGTGTCTTGAGAGTCTTATATCAAGAAATCAAGAATTGGTTGAGAAGACTAAAGGTCCTGCAGAAGGATTTACCTTACCATTCATCTTACTCGAGGTATATATAACTCGTAAAATCTGATAAGTTTCGATTTCGTTTCTTCGATATCTTGATTTCGAAATCTCTTTGTTATTATATTAGACAAATCCACACGCAGTAGTCGAAATCGAGATATCTGAAGATATGCAACTTGTTCATCTCGACTTCAATAGGTAATATATAACTCAAAATCAAAAACCGATGATGTTTTCATGATGAATCGAATCAGTGAGATTGAAATCTTTGTTCTTTTGTATGAATCAGCACGCCATTTACGGTTCACGACGATGCGTACATTCTGAAACTGATGCAAGAACAGAAAAACAGAGTATCTACTTCTTCGCAACATTCTTCAGCTCATTCTTCTTCTCAAAGTTCTTGTATTGCTTCTGGAACTTCAGGACCGGTTTGCTGGAACTCGGGATCTATTGATACTCGTTAACCGAGAAGGAAGAAGTGATCTCTAATTTGGTATACTATTAAAATTTTATACAATCTGGTTTAGTGTTCAATGGGAGAGAGTGAGAGAAGAGACTGTAAAATCATTATCCATCAGAATTCATAGGCCAATGTTTCTTTAATCCAATTTTCCTTTTCAGTGTTTTAACCGATTCGGTTTACTTTTATCGGAGGTTATTGATTTAAACCAAACTTAATTGGATTTTGAATTGATTGTGGTATTGTTCTTTCTCTTGTATTGATGAAAAGGGTGGGAAATAAAAACTGCAACCGAATTTGAACCTAAATTTGTTTATAAACCGTTTAGTTTCATTATTTGAAATCTGAAAAGCATAAACCAAACTGAAATTGTTTTTTTTGTGTGTAATTGAATCGGTTTAATTTACTAAAATATCACTCAATTATGTATTTATCTAAATAAATTATCACTCAATTATGTATTTACTTCTAGCCAAAACAATGAAAAATGAAAAATCATAGTCTCCGGTTTAGTTAGGTCCGGATTACAGAAATTAGATAAGGCGGTTTAGTTAGTTTTATGGACGCGCTTAAACGGCGCGTGATTACAGGTACGTAATAAAAAATCAAATTCCTAATTCCCATGCAAATGAACAAAAACAAATTTTCTGGAAAAAGGAAAATAAAAAGAGACATCGCGGCGGTTCGAGGGAAATAAAAGCGAAATTAGTTGGGGACACTTTGGAAGAATGTTGGACTGTTTTTAATTAATACTATACTTTATATTATAAATATAAATTTTTTCTTTCTATTAAACTTAATCTACTTATTCTTAATAATCATTCCCATCTAATATTATTTACTAGAAAAATATTATTTATTAATTAGTGTTGGCCCATTTCGTCCAACCTCTTTCACCTTTATTTATTATGATAAACGTTTAATTACTTAATTAATTAAAAAGTGGGATATGTGACCCGAAGTTTTTTTCAAAAAAATTACATTTTTGATTGTCCACAATTCACATTTCACACATGGTACTAAACTAAATCTAAATGGTTACACTAGTATAATTCACTAAATTGAAAGCGATATATATATTGGGGTTTAATATATAGTTTTGAAAAATAAAATATATATCTAGTGTTTTTTTTTTTGAATAGTATACAATTGCGTTTTTTAATTTTCTTGAAGACCAACGTAACCGAACAAGATCTAACTCTAACGTTTATTATCCTTTTTATGTTGATTTGCTCATGCTCTTTTACATACTAATAAAAATGTTTCTAAAGTTCATGACATATATTCTTACTACTAATATTTTTTTATTCTTCTTAAAATACACAAAATTGAATAAAAGTAACAAAACCAATTCTTATTTATTTTTCACTGACTTTAACACACCAGTCAAGCTTAGTACTTTTTAATATTCATAATATATATATAAATAGATCACACATAGTACAGAAGTAGCAGTATTGCCAGAAAGAGAGAATCACAAAGAAACTTATGAGTTAAGCAATTGAACACAATACTTCCCAAAACCCTAAGCAAATTTATATAAAATATATAAAACAAAAAGAGCTTACAATAACACTGTGGACACACTCAAAATTCTTATTTTATTCACCTATATGTACAATTAATATAATACTCTATGTATATGTAAATATGTATATATATATGAATAAAGGTTCTTCCTTTACCTTTGCAATTCTCTCACTCTCTATCTATCTTTCTTTTATCTCTCTAAAGCTCTAAAGCTCTCTCCACTTCTTCATATAATCCAACTTTAATTCCAAAAAAAAAAGGAAAAAAAAACAAAAGAGAGAAGAGTTCATCTAAGAAAGAACGATCAAAGATGGTTTTTTCTTCATTTCCTTATCCTGATTCATCAAACTGGCAGCAACAAGTAAGTTTCTTGATTCGGTTTTTTTTTTTAAAAAGATTAAATATATATTCAAGAATCGAAAATAAAGAGAGGTGATTAAACAAAAAACAAGAAAAGAGGATAATAGTAATATTCTTGTTCCCTTTGTTCACTTTTTTAATCTTTGTATATTTTGTGGTTGAATTTGAATATACTCATAAAAATCATAATCTTTCTTTCCTTTCCTTTCTTTTATTTCAATTTCTTACACAAAATTCTAATAACTTTTTTTATATTGTTTCTGATTCATTTTAGCATCAACAACCAATCACAACCAGCGTTGGATTCACTGGAAACAGCCAACAATTCCTTCCTCACCATCCGCTTCCACCGCAACAACCACAACAAACGCCTCTCAACGGTGGTGGAGGCGGTCCAGGAGGACCTGGGGGGTTAATCCGGCCAGGTTCGATGGCGGAAAGAGCAAGATTAGCAAACATACCATTACCAGAAACAGCTTTGAAATGTCCAAGATGTGATTCAACAAACACAAAATTCTGTTACTTCAACAACTATAGTCTCACTCAACCTCGTCACTTTTGCAAATCTTGTCGCCGTTATTGGACACGTGGCGGCGCTCTAAGAAGCGTTCCAGTTGGTGGCGGTTGTCGTAGAAACAAGAGAACTAAAAACAACGGCGGAGGCGGTGGTAGTAGCAGTAGTGGTAATAGTAAATCACAAGATAGCACCACAAGCAACGACCAATTCCACCACCATCATCGAGCTATGGGACCACCGTCTTCTTCGTCTTCTTTAAGCTCGTTGTTGTCTTCTTACAACGCTGGTTTAATCCCCGGACATGATCATAACAACAACAACAACAACAACAATAACAACA
Source organism: Euclidium syriacum (assembly GCA_900116095.1). Classification (NCBI taxonomy): domain Eukaryota; kingdom Viridiplantae; phylum Streptophyta; class Magnoliopsida; order Brassicales; family Brassicaceae; genus Euclidium; species Euclidium syriacum. The sequence continues at coordinate 13,771,774 of FPAK01000007.1, forward strand.
TACTTGGACTTGGCTCATCTTTGCCTCCTCTTAAACTCATGCCTCCTTTAGACTTCACTGACAATTTCCCTTTACAATACGGTGCCGTCTCAGCTCCTTCTTATCATTTAGGCGGAAGTAGCGGTGGAGGTAGCGCGGCGGCGCTTTTGTCCGGTTTTGACCAATGGAGATTCCCAGGGAATACTCAACAACATCACCAACAACTTCCTTTGTTAAGTGGTTTGGATAATTCTGCTGCTCCGTACCCGTTTGATCAAAATCTGGACCAGCAGAATAACAATCCGGGTGGTTACGGATTAGTCACCGGTTCTAGCCAGTATCGACCTAAGAACATTTTCCATAACCTTATTTCGTCGTCTTCTTCTGCCTCATCAGCTATGGTTTCATCCACCGCGTCAGTGAAGATGGAAGATAGTAACAATCAACTCAATTTGTCTAGACAACTTTTTGGAAACGAGCATCTTTGGAATATTCATGGAGCAGCATCAAACGCAACCGCAACCGTAGCCGCAACAACTAGTTCGTGGAGTGATGTCTCTAATAATTTCAGTTCTTCTTCTACTAGCAATATATAAAATCGTTTAATCATGTGTCTCTATGTCATGATTCGTACGTTTATGAATTTCTTTATTGGGTGTGTGGTATGATCTTATGTACTTTGTTTGAAGTTAGTACATCGATCGATCTAGGTTTCTGATTTTTTATATTGCATTACAGTATTACTAGTTTGGGTTTTTTTTTTGGATTCTTGGTTGGTGTTTTTGGTTTAAGGTTAGGGTTTCCTAGTATGATCATACATGCTTGTAGTACGTTGTTTGTATCAGTTAAGTATGTTCTATTAATATATTTTTACTAATTTTGAGGTTACATCTTCTTGTTGCTTTTTTTTTTTATCGAAATCTCTAACCAACTGATTGCAATACATAAATCAAAATACCAAGGATCTCTTCTTTTTTATTGGAATTGAGACAGAATATTTGGAAGTATAATTACCATGAAAAGTTATGACACACTTGCAATAGTTAATTAAAATTTTAAGAAGAAAAAATTACGATCGATTTCATTACAATGATAATTGGTTAGAGTATGTGTAATTTTTTTGTAAACGTATAGTTTTTATATAATAAAAAGTGTAGACTCTAATTTATATGTTTATTTAAAAGTCTATTTACGAAAATTGATCTTTTTTTAATCGGAGTCATGTTCAAATGTTCTAGTTGCATATATACAGCTAAAAGACATTTTAGTTAGACTTATACAAATTAAGAATGATTCTAGTAGAGGTGATTTGTAAGTATTTTATGTTTCCGTTTTAAGACATATGAACCATGGTATTATACTAAGTTTCTTGTTGGTGAGCTTTTGAATCTAATTTCTTATAAACAAATGAAAAGACTGTTTATAGATCTTTATGATGAAATCGGTCCAAATTCCGCATAGTTTTCTGATTATTCCATTTTAAAAATTATAGACTCTTTTACAGAATGCTTTAATTAAGACTTTTTGATGATTTTGATGTAAAGCAATGAAGAATCTATTTGAGACTTTATCTACAAGCTAGCTATTTGAACATCTAACTAAATTACGTATACTTGAATTCGTAATTATTTTGAACTAAATTTGCAAGATTTAGCACGTATTAAATACATTAATTATGAAGTAATTAGGGGACAATGATTTTGTTATGCTCTGCAAAGGAACGTTCTTTGTGACTTCCGAGATGTATTTTGTCTGCTGCCTAATTTTTTATTTGTAATATAAAATATTTTCTTAATTAAAACATTTATTATACGTATATGTGTAGTGGAGACCAACCCGTCAACTATCAAGTTTATACAATGCATGCATGATCGTCGATAATGCATATCGGTTTCGGAAACGACAAAACAAAATTAGTCCACAAAAAGTAGTGTCTTATAGCAAGGATAATGAATGATAAATTATTTAAAATGTGTGTCAAAATATTTAAAGATTGTTACCACATAGATACACTCATACACATCTAGACAAATAATGTTGATTTTTGTTGCCGTTTTAATAATTTTTAGACTACTGGTGCTTTACCAACTAGAAGACAAATCTTGGCATTTCAATAACAAACGTCATTGGAGAAAATCATTAAGTTATCTATATTTTTTGTGGAATATCGTTTGGGGCAAAAAAATAACAACTAAAGAAACTTAAGAAAAACTAATATAATCCTTCTATTTTATAGAATATAATAATATGTTAAATACTTTGCAACACCTATATCTATTTTTTAATTATATAATTGAATATTATGTAATTCAATTCTAGTTAATAGGATAAATTAAAAATACTATACACAATTTGCATTGAAATTATTTTTAAAACATCTATGAAACAAACATTTTTCTAAAGCATCTAATATTAGTAAACATATGAATATATATAGACGTAAGTTTAAAATAGACTGTTAATGCGAAACATGTAAATCATACTATAATTAGAATTTTTTTATAAATTAATCATGTACATATAAATGGATGGAAGACGTATTTTGAATATAACTAAAATTGGCCTAAAAGAAAAAGTAAAAGTAAAATGGGTAATTAAAATGACTTGAATTGATCTCCAATATTATTTGAAAAATTTGAATTATGACATCATGATTCAATTACTTTTTTCTTAGCATGGAAGACTTAAGATGTTCTTAATTAATCTAAATTCGAACGATATGATTATCTTTTTCTAAATATTATTGAAGCTAATTAGCATAAGCTAGAGCACAATAATAATAAAATATTAATATCTCTTGAAAGAATTTGAGATAAATAGTAAAAAGAGACACAAGTCCAACGTTCGTAACGACGACCGAATCAATGTCGGAACAACGAGTAAGAAAGATAAAAACCGACGCGCCTTGGGACAGAGCAAGAGGCTCGTGACGTGCACGAACCACTAGGCGACAAAAGTAACGGTGCGTCAGGAGAAGTGGGACCCACGCACAAGAACCAAGAGATTCGATCTTGAATATGCACGCGCCCCCAAGCACGTGCGTGGAAATTTGAGCCTAGAAAATCCATAGTCTCTCTGTACTTACTGATTTTTTGGCTTACATGCGACTGACAAAACCAGTACTCTCTGTTTTACACATCACCTAATTATTGTTTTCCCTTTTGTAAAATTTGGTATTGTTTTAAAAAAATAATTTTGAAATTCATTTAGTTAAAAATTAAGAATATTCTGTATGAAAATAACTATTCTCATGATTTATATTATTTAATATTTAATTTTAATTAGTTTTCAAAATTTTGATGCTATTTTTTTTTTTTTTTTTTTAATAATTAATGATTATGATGATGATGATGCTATTTATTACTATGATATACTGTATATTTGTAAATACGTACTCCACTTAAAACCCATAATTATTGAATTGTTGTTATGAAAGTGTATTATCTATTTACTGTTATTGAAAATATTTAAACATTAGTTTTAATGATTTCAGAGTATTTTAGCAGGATTTTAATTTTAAAAGTAAAATCCATTTTATGGTCGGAATATTCCTGTAGGAACTTAAAACTAACAAATTATAAAGATTATTAAATTGATCCAAAATTATATGAAAATTTATGGAATCTTGAAATATTAAATCTGTTTAGTTAAATATACACTCCTCTATTTTACAATTTCTAAAACACCTATTATCTTTATAAAAAAATTTAGTAGATTTTATCATCTGAACTATGCATTTAGTAGATATATCGTTATTTTTTTGTAAAATATTTTTATTTTTGTTTTTAAATTGTAGATTCATTTTTTATAATGCATGACCTTATAAACTTATAGCGATATAATGCCACAAATTCGGAAGAAAAAGCATATATGCAACGAATCATAGATTCATAGGATAAATAAAACGAATGGTTAGAATTATTCCACTTAGTATACAACATATCAATTCATAGTCGTATACTCGTTTTATAATCTTTAACAAAAAAAAAATATACTCATTTAAATATTTTATTCGTGTTGAAGTCTTAGATTCGGTCATATGGTATGACTCATAATCATAGCATAGCTAGTTAAATTTGGTACAAACCGGTCCTTGAAAAAGAACCAGAGAATCTAGAATAATGTTAGTCCAAGTTTGGATATTATGACGATAAACAAATTACATGTCACATGGAAAAAGATGGAACACACACATATCTATCAATAACATTATTTCAAATTTAAATCTGAGTGACGAAATTAATTACACATATATACAATTTTGTATTTTGAGGGATTAAGTGTACAAGTTCAAAAATTGGTTGGTATAAGAACAATACATATAACCCAAAAAATACTTGTCACTAGAAGTCTAAAACATGGAACCTTCTTGTCTCAGAGATCCAAGCCAGATCTATATTGGCCTGTAGTGACATATATAACATATAAATTGGATGCATACATATATAATTGATTTGGTATATAATACATTTTTAGTAAATATATTTCCTATATATATATTCTGAACACAGAAAAATAAAGAGTATACTAGAACATGCCTCCATGTATAGTTTTCTGTGAAGATCATTCTCTCTTTACTGTTAACTTCGCAGCTTTTACTTTTTTGAGACTAGTTCCTTCACTTGACTGATCTTATTTACTCATTATTAGTTTGAGGGACTTAAAGACTAAAATTGGTAACATAAACAATAGCAAAATCAAGGATATTGTACTTCTTTTCTTGTAAATTTGTATAATTGATGAAAATTGTAAGAAAAAAACATTATAGAATTGTGTAATTGATAAAGAATATTCCACATTCAACTACCATCAGCTATTTTACGTAACTAATAAAGTCTAGATCATTTTTTCACCTTGTGCTTGTTTTAGCATTTTTTGGTTATTTATAAAGATAACTTTACTAAAAACCCTTGAGAGATTAAAAAAAAAAACCAGTCGTAAGAATTTTTTTTTTCGTTCAGTGGTTTGGCTACTCAGGCCGTTGGTGAACTCGCCGACGTTGTGAGGGGTTATGCCGATCTTAATTTGTTTTAGGTTTTCATCTTGAAACTTCATTAACCACCTGAATTTTAAAATTTCTATCACACTATGATGAAATAAAATATCACGAAAACTAAATATGATGATTACTCGTCTATTTATTTATTTTCCTTTCAAAAATTTTAATGTATAAAAAGATGATTTTCGTAAAGTAGTATCGATATGATTCATTAAAATATATACATATCTAGTCTATGACCTGTCCATAGTACATGTGATTGAAAATTTGAGCTGTCCTGTCAAAATTTCTAACTAAATTGAAGATTCCATATTGGCGTACCCTCTCTATATCAATATTTTATTTATATTATCATTCTTTCATTACAAAATTTGGCCAACCCAAAAACAATGAGGGTCCCTCAATTTGGGAGCTTTTTGATATGGCTAAGTAAAATTGTCGACGATTTCCTTAACAATGTTATGCAACTCCTACGCCTACACTTATCATTACCATTGACAAAATCTCACTCTTTAATTAACTTCTAATTAATTGTTTTTAATCTAATGATTATTGATTTTTAAAATTATTAAATATTTTAAAACTTACATAACTAGATTCTTGTGTTGACATGCTAATTAAATTTGTAGTTGGGTTCTTCGATTTAGTCTATTTAAATTAACTAAGAAATTATATTCGATTTTCATTCCAAAATCCAAAATATAGTTTTCCAATTCATTTTCTTTTTTTTCGGCTTCCACTTAACATAGTTAAATTTTAAACTATTGTTTTTCCTACACTAAAATTTTATTGACACAAATGAATTTTGTTGCGGAGAACTTAACACAAACTCTCTAAATTTAAGAATTTTTTGTTGATTTTAATTTACGATGTAAATAACAAAGGATTTCAAGCAAATAAACCATATAGTTTGTATTCCTATGCCTTATAGATATATATAAATATATAATATATTTGTCTGTTTACTGGTAAAAGAAGTTTTTTCTTTTGCTCACTTGTCTCTATCCTTACCCACAATCAAAGACGAGCCTTAGGTTATTCACCACTTTTTACGTTCAATTTTTAACATTTTTGACGTCATAAATCAATTTTATATATGTGTATTATGTGATTGATACATGCACCAATCATTTTCAAAATTGTACAAACAATTTGATTTTCCTTTAATGTACACAAGCCATGCACCTCAAGTTGCTTTCCTTTTAAAAACTTTACCAATAACTACGAACCACATGCAACACACGTATGTGTATTAACCTCTATACACATTCATAAGTTCTAAATATTTTTTTTAAAAAGGATAATTCCCGACTTATAGATCAGTCTTATATTAAAATCTAACTACCCCTATATTAAAAAAATTGTTATAATCTAGTAATTTGTGGTTATTTAAACTGAAAATTATGGCTATAATCGGTTGAAAAAAGAAAGAAAATTGGGTGAGGACGGGATCGTGATGGCTATCACCATCTGAATTCGATTCTCACATCTCACTAATTGCAATTAAGTTATCTTTACGGACATAAGTTGGGTTTGGGTCTTTAACCTAGATATTTACCTGATGGATAATTTGTCAACAGAACTATCTATCTCGTAATTAGTTGGATCTCATGACTTGTTGACTTGAGAAACTAACTACGACAGTGAGGTTCTACGACCTGGCTCAGAGTTCATGGTATCCGTTGAACCGGATCACCTGATTTAAAAAAAAAAGAAAAAAAAAAAACCTCTATCCTCCATAAAGTCATATTAACGTGCTCATATCTCAAAATAATTGTTCACTTCGATGGAATTATTTGATATAGTGACAAATCAATACAATAAACCATCTCAATTAAAAAAAAAAAAAATGGAGTAATAAATCCCCAAGATGAAACTATTTTTTGCCATTACAAACAATGAATATGATTACTAGACTGTAAGTTTTTTTTAATGTGATTTCACGTATCCATTAGAATTTCCTTTATAAAAAATATCGGATATGGTGGCCGATAATAGATGATAGTGATGGATGATGATGACTGCCCATGATAAAGTTGCTTGGTCCTTAAGAAAACACACGAGGAGGCCTAATTCTTGTACTAAATAAATCATCAACACATGTTTATATTAATATATTACATAAAATATAATTATTATGGACCGTTTTTAGCTTACCTCACTAATTATAAAAATCACAAACACTTTTTCCACTTTCAAGCATATCAACGTCGATAAATCAATCCATCATTGTAACGAATATTTGTAGGACCAATTATGAAAGAGGGGTCTCAGGAATATTTGTTACTAAACCAGATTGAACCGGATAAAACAAGAACAGTGACAAATTTTAATTATCTTTGCTACATAAAATATTATCTCAAGGAAACATTAGGCAAAAATGTCTAAAACAAAAAAGATGTTTTTATAAGAAACTGAATCTCGAACGAGATTCGTTGCCTCACTTCTTCTTCTCGGTTGCACCACCACCACCAGACCTAAAACATAAACCAAACCCAATCCGAATCAGCAAGTAGAAAACGGGCCAAAACCTATGGGCCAAGCCCAATATATAGTTAATATTTAGTATAATTAAATTAAAATATTAAATAATCTGTATATTAATGGATACTTTAATATAGTTAGTACAGTAAAAATGCCTAGGTAATAAAATTATGTTCAAAAATCATAATTAAGTAGCAAGATCTTTAATTATATATATGGATGATTAATGAAGTGATTAATATAAAAAATATGATAAACTTATAATAAATAAACAAATAAACATTATAGTAATATATATAGTTAAAATTTAGTATAATTAAATTAAAATATTAAATAATCTGTATATTAATGGATACTTTTATATAGTTAGTATAGTAAAAATGCTTGGGTAATAAAATAATGTTCAAAAATCATATTTAAGTAGCAAGATCTTTAATTATATATATGGATGATTAATGAAGTGATTAGTATAAAAAATATGTTAAAAAAGGAGAAATTTGTTTAAGTACCTCATTTTGCGGAGAACACTAGACATCTCCTCTCTCTTCCTCTTAGCTCTCTTGTGAGTTCCCAACTTTCTTTTGGCGACTTTAAGAGCTCTCTTGTCTTTACCGACTTTCAAAAGCTCAGTGATTCTCTTCTCGTATGGTGCGAAACCAGCAACTTCTCTGATTAAACTCCTGATAAACAGAGTCCTCTTGCTTGTTTTCTGCAACACAAACAAATTTCTAAACACTTAACACAAAATACTAAGCCTTAATCCAAATATAATTAAATTCTAAATACCAAAAATGGTGTATTTACTCAATTTGAATGATTTTCACTAGTATTGAAAGAAATGGCTTATCTTCAATGAGAAAACATCAAAAAACAGAGATTAATACAGCAAACAAAGAATTACTCTCAACTCAATAAACTTAATTTTGATTATATCGTGCTACATTTTTCCATAATTTATAGTTAATCAAGATTAACTTCATATGTTTTCGTATAAACTCAAGAAACAGAATCAATAAAGCAGTGAATTAGTCTAAACAAATTTTTTTTCTACTTAAGCTCATGATCTAGACCTAATTACATCTGTGAAATCCTAAAATCTAAGATCCAACCACAGAAACTTATACAACTATAATCATCAATGAAGATTAGAGCTTACTCCTTTTCTGTTGTTTGGGCGAGGAGGCTGCTCGCGTCTGGTAACAACATGTCCTTTGTTTAGTCCAACAAATAAGCCGGTCTTGGCTTGTGGAGCCACCATTTTTCCTAAGCAAATCCAGAAGAACAAAGAAGAAAACTATCAGATCTAAGCTTATATAACACTCTAATTAGCTCAATTCGAAATCGATTCTACCACAGAACAGTTAATTTCATTAACAAAATCACTGTCTAATCTCAAAATGAAAACCAGGATTCATCGATAACTCAAATCACGATCTGTAGAGATTCAACAGAGACTGAAAATGTAATCGGGAGAGGAAATATACGAATCGTTCATCGAGGAACAAAGATCATCAGCTCAATTCGAAATCCGATTCGTGAAACAGATCAATATCTAGTAACATACGTGAAGATTTGTAGATTCCGTAACTTTGAAAGTAGACGAAAGAGACTGAAAATGGAATCAGGAGAGGGGAAAGATCCGATGAATTAATACGAACCTGAAACTGGATTTGAAGCTCTGGAAATACGCCGTCGAAGGGAGTCGAAGAAACTCGACAGTGTGAGAGAAGTGATTTTTATAGTCTTGTCGAGGAAAAAAGGAATTAGGGTTTAGCGATTTTGAGGATTCTTTGTATATTTCCGATTCTACCCTTGCCCGAGTGGCTGAGAAAAGAAGAGCACACTGAGCAAGACGATGCAGTTTGATAATTGGGCTCTACTTTAAATGGGCTTCTCTTTGCTTGAATTTGTTTTAGTTTATTGGGCCTCTTTGTCGTTTAGGCTCTTTTAGCATATTACCTTTCCTACTCAAGTATTCATATCACATGCAAGAAAAAATTGATTTCAACCTCCCAATTACAAAACATTTGAAACAAACAAATACAAAATACAATTGCGCTTATTATACCATAATGAAATCAAATTTCACATCTCATTATCATTTCAAACTCGATTTTCAACGAGCGAGAGCTTGGCTTTTAATTCTCGAACATTCACATAGTTGGTGTGGACCGTGTGGTTGATCCGATGGCTCGTCTTTCAACCATGAGATAATGTCCGAGAGACTGCACATTGTTACGACCATTTTCCATCTTGTTACGAGCAATGATAGTGGAATCTGTGTTTAGTTTTGAACATATAGAAAAAATCCAAGGCTTGTAAGATTTGAGATTCTTCTGATGATGATGATGATGTTGTTGATGGTTTCTTGAAGTTGTTTGATCAATCCTTGTCCGGTTTGATCTTCTTGAAAGTTCTAGAAAGTTCGATATTCCGATTAGGTTTCCTAGTGTGTAACTCCTATCACGGAAAAATGATCCCATCGACTGAAATATAAGAGAACTTAAGATGTTATATTTAGTTCTTTTTGCATGTGCAATTAGAAGTTAGAACATTCGAACATGATCTTGAAAAAAGAATATCTATGAAAAGTTTAAACATGGATATGAACTAAGGTCTATAGTTAGAAACTACTTTTAAGTTTTGACGGATCATATATATTTTAATAAATATTTTGTTGGACTTAGAAACATTTTGTGACACTATGTATTTAGTAGTTAGAGTGTATATACACAGAAGTTAAAATCAAAAATTGATATTACACCCACAAGCAACATAAATTTCTTGTGGTGGTTGAGATGTTTGCTTTCATTGAAGAGGTTGAGATATTGAATTGTGATTGTGAATGGTAAACAAAAGAAAAATATAATGTATTTGATTATAGAGGAAACATGAAACTATACCCGCTTTAGAAACTGATGATAATGGTCAAAAATTGAGAACTATGATGCTGATTGGTTAGCAAACGAAGAATTTAAACCATTTACGTTATACAACAAACATAAATCATATTAATAGCCTTATTTTGCAATTAAATTATCTTTTATTTATGTTATGATGATCAACTCTTTTGCTTTTTTCCTCTTAACAATCTTTTTATTTATGTTAGTGATCAATTAAATTGTGAAGTAAAAAAAATTGTAACAAAAAAATCCGTGAATTCACAAAGTTATTCGCAACGAATTATTGTTACGTTTTTTTTAATGATTTCACTTTTCAATACGGCGTTATCAAAAGGTGTTAATATATTTGAGAAATTTCTCTGATTATTATTTTCGTGATTTTTTTTTTTAACTTTAATTATTATGAGAATTAACAATTTCCGACAAACGTGCCCTTTTCAGACAAAACTATCACAGCTTTAAAGAAGCCTACAATTGGTTCACGTTCGCTATGAAGTCATCTCAAACCAACAACAATACTACTTTAGTATTTTTAGTTTTAAAGAAAACGAATTAGTAAATAATTAAAACGTAAGAGAATGTGAATTCAACAGATCCAAATTAGTAGTCAAAGTATAATCATTTATATATTCCATTTAAATTCCTTTGAAGAGTAGGAAAAAAACAAACGGCTCACCAATTACTGTGCAAGAAAAAGAAAAAGAAAATGTAAAAAAATCCATTAACAAAACAGGATTATTAGAAGAAACGAAATGAAAGTTTGGACGCATATATACCAAAAAATCTCCCAAGACCCCGTGAATAAATTTATTTTCTTACATATGATATAGTCTATATTATCTATAAATGAAATGTGTTATATGTGTATATGCATATATCTGACCTGGGAATCAAGATCGGAGGAAGATTGAGAAGAGTGAGAAGGAGACACAATAGAGCTAAAGGAGATAGAACCAGCAGAGACTAGTTCTTGATGATGATGATGATGATGATGATGATGATGATTAGTTTCTCTTGTGAGTCCTCCAATTCTTGCATTCACTGGCCTTAGACCAAGTGGCCATCCTTCTTCCTATAATCACATGATCGATTCATATCGTACAAGTGTATATACACATATATGTATGTATGTATATATAATGCTATTATGTGTTAGAGAGAAGAGAAAGAGGATTAAGGGTACATACCTGGTGTGCCATCAACTAAAGTTCTTGAGACTCAGAGGGAGAGAGGTTTTGGTTAAGTCTTGAGTGATTATGGAACAAAAAAGTGGGTAGCAAATTAAGGAAGAAATGGTGTGTGTGTGTATATACTTTTTGGAGAGAGGAAATTAATAGAAAAATGTTGACGAAATAGGGAAAAAGTAAAAAGGATTTGGCTTCGCCCGGGTTCGAACCGGAGACCTTCAGTGTGTTAGACTGACGTGATAACCAACTACACCACGAAACCATTTGAAAGTGATGGCAGTTTTACTAATTTTACATCATTATATTATAAATTCTATATAGTAATGGGAATCATATAGTGTTAGTTTAATAATATTCCATTAAATAGTTATGGTCTGATTTTGATTGAGGAAAATAATTAACAAGGGTTCTCAAAAGATATTATAGTAGATAAATTTTTGTTTAAATTCTTAGGGTTTTTAATTTATAATCTCACAAAGTTTTACAATTGGAGTTTAAATCATACAAAATTTTGAATTCTTTAAAAAAAAGACAACATTAGTGTTATCAATTTACAAGCCTCTTAAAATTTTGTAAATGAAACTCAAACCACACAAGTTTTCGACAATTTCATGAAATTTTACGCATGTTTAACTATAAATTAAAACCTTTCAATAGATCCAAAATTCCACCTTACTCTTTCACCAACCTAAACCATACTAACTTAATTGACTAAAAGTTACAGGTTGAACATAACCTCACATGTTCTCAATTTCATTTGAATATTTTACTTAACGGTTATAAAGAACAACTAACAAAAGCTTTAAACATAAAACCAATACAGATCAACTAACCAGTTAAATAAAGCTTCCAAACAGCCTAAACTAGTTAAAAAGTTTCATCAAAAGCATAAACTAACCATTTACATTTCAAACAACTGGTTAAAAAGTTTCACAAAGAAGATCAAGTAACCAACTAGATTTCAAAGAACTGGTTCGAATATAGTTTAGAATCTACTAATTGTATTAAATCTCGTTGCGTTTTAAAATTCTAGGTTCAAATTCGGTTTTCACCATAAAACCGTCTAAGATAAACAAATATTTTATTGACATAAAAATAATGTTTAGTTGAAAAATAAAAGTATTGAAGGAAATTAGTTGGATACTTAAAAATATGAACAGTAAAAAATATAGAGTACCGTTAGAAGCTCGAAATTGAGAAAAGGAGAAAAGCAATGATCTGTGTGGCTTTGGTCTATGGACAAAGACCATATGCTTCGGCCAGTGTACCTCGAGAGACCATATAACACTTTATTCTTTTTGGACCACATCATTCTGTTTTGTAGCTTTCTCATTTTGTCCTTTAAACATTTTATATTTAGTTCAATAATATAGCTTTTTCTCTTTAAAGAATAATATATTTTTCGAAAAAGAAAATGTTCATATAATCAGTTGATAACGGTTTTGTTACTTAGTTTTAAAATTAAGGATGTCAGTAAGCTAAATCCCATACTAGCACGAGCTCGTACGGACACTACCGAAAAGTATAAATATAAAAACTTAATTATACTAAGTTTTATTAGCTTTAATTCAACTCATTTGCAGTGAAAATAACTCACATTTCAAAACTCGGAATCTTTTTGTATCAAGTGTCCTTCTTGATCTGTTACTATACAAGTATACAAAAGTAGAACTCAAAATCTACTATACAACAACTTTGTATGAGCTATACACCGTATAACAATATACGTATATATGTACACAAGAATTCGCGGACGCTAGTCATTTCAAAACAAAGAGCCTTGACGACTAACTCTACGAGGCAATCCGAAATTCTGGTAAACACGAATTTGACCATGAAGTGTAGCTGTAACGATCACCATTCCCCAAGCTGTTGGTTGAACCAAATTCGTTCCTTGACAACTACTATCAAACCAAGACCAAGAAGAAATCCGCGATGAGATCGACATGGAAGGCGAATCCCCGGGTTTTAATGACTCTCCCGCATTGTTATTGTTATTATTCTCCGTTTCATTTTCCGGAATCTTCTGCATTGTCGCCGCCGATTCTTCTTCTTGATGTTGTTGTTCTTCGATTCCTCCTCCATCCGCGGTATTATCGTTGTTTTTCTTAGGTAAAGGTGGTAAACCGGGTTTTTTCGCATTTTCAGTAGTTGTAGTATTATTAGTAGTATTAGTAGAAGTTGAAGGTTTCTTCGGATTTTTTTTCGATTGAGTTTGTGTAGTTGTTGGTATAGGTAGTTCACCTTTTACTACACCGTGCCACGGAATAGCCACGGATACGTCTTTGCATGGAAAAGTTTCATAAGAAGTACACACTGCGATTGTTCTTCTACCAGTGAATCCTAATCGTGGCTCTTCGTGTTTCCACACGTAAACTTGAGAGTCTTCGCTCGCACAAACAATGTGTTTAGCGTCTAATGTGTATGATGCTGTCATTTGGCTGCTTGTGTTTTTAAATCCTAAATAAATTATAGATTTTAAACTTTGTGAATAAATTAGACGTAAGTAACGAATGAATTGTTTTGATTATTAACATACGTACCTCTGAATTTTTGAATAAGTTCGGTACCGTCGAGAATACGAATGCGTGAATCGGCAGAAGTTACAAGTACTTCTGATGGATTAATCGGCGAAAACTGTTGATGCAAAACTCAAAACAGTTAAGTAAGAAAAGAATCCTCTCGAATCTAAACGTTTTCGCGTGAAATAGAGTGAAACCTGAAAAGCTGTGATTTTTTTAGCTTGAGCTTTCTTTTTGTTTTGTAAATGAACTTGGTTTGTTTGCTCCAACTTGCAATCTGATCAAAATCAATATTTTAAAGAATTTATGAAGAGTTATTTGATAAACATGGTTCATTAGACGCATACGTACCTTCTGCACTATAAAGCCGACAATTCCCTTTATGTGAACCAACAAATGCAGACTAAGTAGAAAAGAGTGAATTAGAGAATATCAATCAAGACGAGCTTTGTTATTTTTCAAGTATATGTATGTGATGATCCTGAGAGAATTATATGTATACCTGACCGTCGGGTGTGTAGCAAACTGCGGTAACCATTTCGTTTAGATCATTCCATTCAACTACTTGACGGTTTGATATGTTCCATATACGGATCTTGGCGTCAAGGGAACCACTTATGAAGTAATCTTCGTCCAATGGATTGAATTGTACACAAGTAACTGAAAAATAGAAAAACAAGAAACGTAAAAACATTAAATTCGGATGATGATGAATAATATATCACTTTCATTTTGTATTTTCACATGTTTTATAATTGTGATTCCGTTATTTTTTACCATTCATAATGCCTAGAGTATTTCAAGTTTTCAAAACATGGTTCAAATGTTTAGTATGGTTTGACTGATATGTGGTAAATAGTAATTCTGCTAAATTTACCATTCATAATATTCATGAGTATTTCAATCTTTTTTTTTTTGATAACTCAAGTAATCCGGATTCCGAGAAATCGATGACACAACTCAGGTGGGTCCTTTTCGGACATCGACACCGAAGGTCAAGGCTATCCAAGTGGGACCCAAGAGAACCATGTAAAAACTCTAGTGGTCCGAACCAAGGTGGCGGGGGTCCCAGCTGAAACTCCTTTACCACTTGGACCAACGCAGAATGGTTAGTATTTCAATTTTTTAAAATGTGATTCAAATGTTTACTATGGGTTTAACAAATATATGTGATAAATAGTGGAATGATTAAATGATTCAATAACGGAAACACTAACTATGAAAGTTCTAAATGATAAAAATAGTGAAAATCACTATTGTCAAAACATGAAAAAGTAGTAGTTATCATTCATTATGATTATGAAATATTGAAGGGGAATTTTAATACTTACCATAGTCATTGTGAGCAAACAACTTTAGACAGCTTTGAGTTTCGATATCCCATAACCGCACAGTTTTATCCATTGAAGACGAAAGCAATAGCTGCATATATTGGAACAAAGCAATTGTTAACTTCATCAAAATAACAATCCAATGGTTAGTAAAGCAAAGAAAACATGAAACCAACCTGTGACCTAGACCAAGATAAGTCCAAAACATCATCCAAATGACCAGTAAAAGAACAAACCGGTTTATCGGATAACGAAAACACAGTCTCCGGTGCATGAACATAATCCGGTATCTGATTCCCTTTCTTCGTCGACGACGAAGAAACTTTCCCTTTTTTCTTCTTATCCAATGGCACTTCCGCATTATCACCACCTTCCGACATAGAAGGATGAATCGGTGTCAAGCTTCCTTCATTCATCGACATGATCTCACATTCTTGAACTTCCCATATATGAATCGCACAATCTTCACCTGAACTAGCTAACAAATGTGTATCTGGACTAAACTTCATAGTCCATATAGGTCCTTGATGAGCTTGAATCTCTTGACATAAATGTAACGCACTTAAATCTTTATGTGATTTTCCTGAATGTCTCACTTTCACCCATTGATTCGTTTGTTCATTCTTCTCCTTCTCCTTCTCAAGCTTTTGATCTATATCTCTCGGACTATTCGAATTACTTGCGTCTGAAGAAACCTTAGAACTCATTGATTGTGCAACATCTTTAATGTTCTTCAACAATGCAGCTCCTCTTTTCTTACTTACTCTTAAACTTTTCGATACATACGAATTGAATTTCCTGAAATCGACTGTCGAATTCGCGTTTTCTCTTCTCATTAGATCTTTAACCACAGATGAATAACCAACGCTTTTCTCGAATTCCTCTATTGTTAATTGTTTCCCTGTTTGTAAATCGCTTAATCGATTCCACATTCCGTTTTCGCCGTATTCTTTAACGATGAACTCTTTTCCGGTGTCGAGATTCTTTATCAAGAAAAAAGCACTGAATCGAGTGTTGGAAACTACCGATGATAGCAAAACGCCGTTTCTTGGTGCTTGCGGTTGATGACGACCGTTTGCTGTGATGCCGTTTTGTGGTGAAGATCGCGTTGGTGTGAAATAAGGACAGATTCTTGTACATGGAACTCCAATCGCGGACGCGGTTCTTGTCAAACGCGATTTCGACGTTTTAATTCCTAACATTTCGTCTTTCCGTTTTTTCTCAGCTGAAGACGATTCGATATCGGAATCAGATCTCGATCGTACTAGCAAAACCGACATCGGTGGTGACGATTGATGAATCCGTTGATTCACCGGAGAATTCTGTTCCGATTCCACTACTTTCGCCTCAACAACGCGACCGTCTCCGCTGAACTCAACCGCCGTCGCTGCCGAAGACGACGCCAACGAAGACGGGTTGTTCACGCGCTGAATCGAAATAGCTCCGAGCATACTCCTCTTAGATTCAAGTCCCATTCCATTAAGAAGGCGACGACGACGCTCTGTTATAGATCCCGGCGCCGACATCCAAATATCATAATCCGGCGACATATCCGGCGGAGGATGAGCACCGCGAGATCCGGATGATACGTTAGAGGAAAACGAGATCCGGCAATCGTCGAACTCACCTTCTTCATCTGAAGACGAAGCTAAATCGACGGGGACGACGGTGGAGATACGATTTGAGCTCTCGAAGAAATGATCTTCATCGTCTTCAACTTCACCTAATCCCGCCCAATTCATCGTCATCGTCTTCTTCCTTTCCAATTTCCCGTTTGAAACGCCTTGATTCGCCATATCTGTACATAGATCTAAGAAAATTTACAGATTCGAATTTCAAAATTTCTCTCAAATCTGTTTGCATGTGTTTTGTTTTGGAGGGAGAGAGGAGTGGAAAGGAGAAAAATAAGGGATTCCTTACGAATCAAGTGTTACTTTTGAAATCTGATGATCCAACGATTTAGAATTCGCCACGTGTTTTGTCTATACTAAAGCAGATTTGAGCTATAGCCCATATTTAAAACCCATGAGCGTTACTTCTCTTATTGGAGCGGCCCATTTACGTTTCCATCATTTTTTTCTTCGCCCGGAAAGATTTGGATTTATTTTTACAAGTCCTGAACCAAATCTAGAAATTGAAAAGCAAAACTGAAATTCATTTTTGGTAAAACCAAGTCAAATCGAGTTAAACCGCATATCAACGAGTTTTTACAACTTAAAGATCAAACATAAATGCATGCAGAAAATGTTGATTCGACATACCGCATGTATCGATGGCTTTAGACGGTCCACTTTGTATGCTTCATCACAGCAACCTATCAGTCATCTAGGCTTTTTCCTTCTCCAACGTTGCTTTCGCTTTGTACACCTGAAACCACTTTCTGAACCAGATTTTCGGCTGCCTCCAGTGATCTAGTCGCATCCCTTGCTATTTGAAGGGTTATGTCCGCCATAACTTTGGTTTTCTCATCAAGCTTTGCCTTGAGAGCCCTGAGGCAGTGTAGGAAATAGATGAAATTCACTTCAGTGCTTTGAACTCGACTGACCGAACTTACTATAAAAATTATCCATTCAGTTTATTATACGAACCCAAGTAAGTTACTTCCTCACTACAAAAGGGGGATCCGAATTTTCTTTAAGTTTTATTGAACCATTGTTCTCTTTATATACCCTAAAGTTTCAATGTTTCATATTTTATATTATGAGCAATCACTTTATAATCTCTCTAGATATCGATTCCTTCTCTTCTCTAAGATTTATCTCGAACTTCATCTTTGCCATTTACTTCTTAATCACTATCCACCCAAAATCTTACATTTATTCTCTCTTTTCACCACCAAATACCCTTTAAAATGACATAAAAGAATTGGACTCTTCATTCTTTCCGGTCCAGAGTTACTCAAATTCTTTTATTTATTCGTTTTCCAGATTTCTTTATGATTCTCGACTTTAGTCTTGTGGTCTTTTTTTTTATTATTTATTTATTTTATAACTTCAGTGTTAAGAGAATCTTTGAAATACACACTTCCATTGTGTTTCAGTGTTAAGAGAATCTTTGAGATACATACCTCCATTGTGTTATCTGAAGATTTCACGAGCTTCTCTATTTCTCTATTTCTCTATTTTGACTGAAGATTTTTCCTTTTGGTGAATCATACCTCACTCCAACACCAGCTACTCAACTCTATTGATGTCATCATCTAAGCAACTTTCTTTAGACTCAATTGTCTCTCCTAGTGGGCTCAAAGTCTATGACGGACCCTTAGAACAAATATATTGTTCTCTCAAGGCTCAAACCCCAAAAAATGCCCCCTTGAATCCTCAGGTCTGATTCTGTGACCCCAAAAAATGCCCCCTTGAATCCTCAGGTCTGATTCTTAAATGACTAGACTCGCTGATCAATTTTTACCAAAACAATTTGGCGTAAAAAGGAGGAGACATACTAAAAATAAAGATGCATATTTTAGGACAACCGAGAAGAAGACGGCGATAATGAACATTCCTATCCTTCGATGATTTGAAAGAGAAGAGAAGCATCCCCATCGGGACTTCTAGAGCGGTTCGTAAAAAAAATGGAACTTCTACCACCGCCCTCCCCCTCCCCCCCCCCACTCAAACTAGTTCAAATGGAATCTTGAAAAGAATAACCGATTGTGAGAACGTCTTGAAATTCTCATTTAAATGATGACTACCCAACATCACCTCACCATGTGGAGCTCAGCCCTTGCAAGACACTAAATATGATTGCTCATAGAAACAAGATATTCCAGCGGAGTATCAGAAGCCATAACCCTCCCACAATATTCTCAAACTCCCACATGCTAGCGAAAAACTCCATAACAAAGCTAGCGAAAAAAACCATAACAGAGCTAGCTGGGTCCTCGATGCGTACCATCCCGAGTCGCGACAACCACAATTGGGAATCAAAAGAATCCTACCACTATTTCCCTAGTGACGAACGTTAGAAGGGGAACGAGAAGCCAACAACAACCTTTGCTAGAATTAAGTGCAAACAAAAAATAAGATAATTACTTAATTATTTTACTTCTTGATTTCATCAATGTTAATATATTATTACTTCTAGCTCCGTTGCAGAACAGTTGAATATTTGTATACCATGAAAGATAGAAGAATATATGTATCTAATTAATTTTGTACAGTATAGAATTTTATGGACTTTAACGTTATTCTTCTTGGTTGATGTGCATTTTTAACCCGGTATAGTTATACATCTCAATAATGGCACGCACATAAATAAAAAAGTATAAAATATTTGATCAATTCATCGATCATAACAAGGTGGTACCCAAAGAAGGAAGCATGATCCATTACGAAGGATGTTTGCTTCCACAATAAATCTTAATTATTTTTTTTCTCTTGTCAAATTTTAAGTTTTTAAATATATTTTTTCACTGATTAGGTAATTACTTCACTATAATGTTATAGATTTGTGTTATATATATGGAGAAAAAGAGCCTTCTAAGACTATACATTCTTGAAAAAAAAAATGTTAAGGGCCTTGAAATTCTATATTTTTAATATATTACTTTTTAAAGGATAATATTTTTTCTTTCAATTAAAGGAGAATAAATTGTTATAAAAAGGAAAATAAATTAAATATGTGATAAAATAATCTAGTAAAATTTAAATTTGCATGATTCAAACTATATGGTAAAGTATATAATTAAATTTATTTTGTGTGAGTCCATTTTCTTACATATGAACGTGATTTTGGTGTATGTATTACAAAAATTTATATAAAATTTTTTGGATTCATGTTTCTTTATTTAAATATAGAGACAAATATATTTGGTATTAGTAAACCCTTTAAAATAAATAAATTATATATATATGGTAATAAAAGTACAAAAGAAAATTAGATTTGATAATTTGTTTCTATCATGCTATTAATAAATGTACAAAAATATATATTTCTATCTTCTCTAAAAATTAACGATATACTGTATAATATAGAGAACAAAACATTAAATTTCATGAATTGAAAAAACGTAAATTATTGTTGAAAACAAAGAGTTATTTTAATGAGAGCTTTGACTTTATAATTTCAGTTGTACATAAATAAAAATTAAATGAATTCATAACTCGATCTTATTGTTAATCAGGTAATTAATTATACAGAAACTGAACAAAAAAAACAAAAAAAAATGAAAAATTCAAAAGGATCAATTAGAAATGGAACCAAATTGATAATCTTGATCTTCTTATTGACTCCGTGACTTCTTGATCCGACGGTCCAAATCCTGGAAGAACATCTCGATCTCACGGTTCAGATCAACCGGTATACGATGGTTATTATTAACCGGAGTCGTGTTCATGAATTTTCGTTTAGTAAACCGGTTCGGTTTCGGTTTTCTCGGAGCCGGTGGACATAACAACATAGCCGGAATCTTGTGATCGGACGATGTTGGAGTCTTGCACCCTTCTTCGTCGTTTTGAACCGTTGTTATTGGATCTTCTTGATCCGGAAGGTCTAATTCGGGTCGGGTGGATAACCGGAGCTTCTTTACGTCATCTTCTTGGATCTCTTTGGAGCAGCAGAGATCTGCCATTAGGAGAGAATTGTAGAGAGAGAAAGAGTGAAAAAGAGAAAGATGAAAGATGAGGATGATGAGAGAGATTACGTGCGTTGGATCCGAAACTTGAAAGCCTCCATTTCAACTAACTAGTGATCTGTCTCCCAAGTGGCGGGATACAAAAAATAAACTTTTTTTATTAATTTTATTTTTATTTTATTATATGCTCATTTTTATATGTATATTCATAGTATTTTCTATTTTGCATTAGTAGAAAAAGAATTGTCTAATATTGACAATTTATTTTTGATTTAGACAAATTGAAAATTTGACCATTATAAACTACTAGAACTTAATTTTTACCAATACTGATAATTAATTTTTGATTTAAACTAATAGAGAATTTGACCATTTAACTACTTGGATTTAATTTAGAACCTAATTTTCTAATGCAACAATCATTATAATCAATATATATACTTCAGACCTTTGTAATTAAGTGGTACGGAGATGAGATTGAGACGCCAACACATTTTAAGGTTCAATTCATCAGCTATGTGAAACTAAAACATATTGTCTTGGACGCTCATACATATATAAATCTTTGCTTTCGATCTATTTGTATATTTGGAAAGAAGATCTATATGTAGACTGTACCTCCTCAGAAATAGTCAGAACCTATTTGAATTTGAAATTTACTCTAAATTATCAATAAATATATATATATATATATATATCCATATTTCAATACAACCATATTTAAATTTATACTCCTTCGTTTCACAAATAACAATTTAAATACTCCTTCATTTTACAAAAGAACGTCGTTAATTGTAACATTCACACATTTTAAAAATATGTAATTGTCATAAAGTTTCACCACTCATAAAGCAATGCTGCTTAACTTAGTTGACGTCTTGACGAAACAAAACTATTTTTACTCTAAATGAATCTATGTTAAAATGTAATTTCCTCGATCATTTGATAAGACAAATAACATTCATCTTTCTTGTACTTTGACTTGAGCATGCATTTGCAATTCTTGTATTTGTAAAGTTCACGGTTTTTTAAAAACATTAATAAATGGAAAATCAATCCCCATATAATATCGACAAAACAACGAAAAAGGTAAAATTAAATTTCTCCACAAACTTTGATGCAAATCAGACGCACGTGCCTTTGCTTTGCATGGGGGACCTCGCAATATATTTCTGAAACTTCTAGTGTTTTTAGTTTCTCATGTTTCTCTTACGACGTCGTATAAATTTTTGATGTCTATCATTATTTTCCATTCCAATTATCGTGAATATTTTGATTTTATCCGATACTTCCTTCCTTTATCGTGCACGCAAGTAATGAAGCACCAACTAATAATTGACTTCTAACTATTTAATTTGCTGATAATTGTCGTTGTTCCTTCCATTATCAACCAAGAAAAAATTAATATTTAATAGTCTCTTTTTCGAAACTTTTGTCTTTTTGTTAATTTAAAAAAATGTATTGTTGCATAACACTTTTGTTCCTTCCATTATCAAACAAGAAAAAAAAATTAACATATACTCTCTTTTTTCGAAATTTTTGTCTTGTTTTACATTTCAAAAAATGTATTGTTGCATAACACTTGTACGTAAATGATGTTCAATTATAAATTTATAAGTAGCTCAATTCCAGATTTTAAATATTAAATTAAACTAATCATACCAGTTCATACCTTTTAGAATACTTTTTTTTTATCAATATTGTTTTACAATTGATCCAATTCCGGATCATAACCATATAAGACTCGCTTACAAACGGATATATCCTAAAATCTAATACGAGACCAAAGTTGTATGGGATTGAAAGGTATTGAACTAATAAACCTGATTACATAAAACACTCAAGCTATAATACAACATAAGATAGATTAGAAGGTAACGCCACCGTATTTGTTGAGTGATTAGAAGAATCGAAGTGATTGAACCGTAAACACTAACCGCTCACCATGTAGCTTATGAGGTGAAATCTCGGACCAACATATCTCATAGATAATGATAAAGACTCTTAAGGGTTTATAAATATGTGTTGTGACAAACTTTTTTCCGAAACTTAGTTGACTAAGTTTCTCTGTCAATACTTACCTGAAATCTTGTCAGTGATGGACATCAATTTGGTGAGGACTATAAGACCCGAACTTAAGCCATTCTTTAAACTTAAGTCATTTACGACCAAAGAGAAAGATGTCCGAATCGAAGGGAAAAAAGGTAAAAAGAATATCACCTTTAAGAGTACTATTTATGCAATTTTAAATAATAATAATGTTTTCAAGTTACACTCTTACAACTATTGAACCATTTTAAATCTACTGTATTAAAAAAACTTTCTCGCTGTTTACTGTTTTTATGATAGAAAACAAAAACTCAAGACTATACCACTAAATGCAGCAATAATTTAGGGTGTATGACAATGACTACTTACTAATCATATCCCTAATATTGAGATCTCCAAATTTCAGACGCAATCCACACTGTTCAACATGTGTTTTTTCCATAGATTTTTAATCCATTTATTGACTTTTTTGATAAATTAAATCATTTATTCATGCAAAATCATAACTTTGGATTCCTCAAGCCGTAAAACGTAAACCACTTTTAGATTTGTAAACTAATTGCCTTATCTCTCTAAACGACGACCACCTAATAAATTATGAAATTATTATACAATGATATTATAAATTAAGAGATTAAGTATGGATTAAGTGAGTATAAGAGGGTTTAGCGAAGGATGATGAAAGATTGGCTAACACACTTTGGATTCCTTACCGCAAAATGTGAACCACTTTTAGATTTTGTGGATTTGCTGCCTATAACTCTCTCTAAACGACGACCACAAGCACCACTAATATAATTATGAAATGTATAGACTATAGTGTTATATTATTAAACTAAGGGATTAAGTATGGATTAAGTGAGGAAAGTAAAAGGATTAACCAAGAATAATGAAAGATTGGCTACTAAGACATGTGGTGGCGATGCCTACGCACATGGTTTATCATCATGTCCTCCATCTTTCACGTTTTGTTTTTTTACATCTTTTTTTTCTTAGCTTAATAAAATTCATATATTATATTGAATGGAAAATTTAGCAGAAAAAGTTCTCAACTTGAAGTACGATATTTACAATTTCAGATATAGATTACTATAAAAGGTCATGAGATAAAGTTGCAAAGCATGATCTTATAACATGTTTTGTCATTTTGGTGATTTTAATAATCTGAAAAATAATCATAAGATCGTACAATCGAAATTCACAAACTCTTACAAAGCAAAACAAGTTTAAAACTAGACTACTGACTAAAATCAATAAAAAAAGAATTAGTCAGAAAAGATAATATAGTAAAACTAGCGGAATAGTTATAGAAGTGGTGAAAAAGCGATAAGATATAAACGGGGATATTTCTTTTAACATTGCTAATATTTTATGCTTTTGTGACTGTTAACCATCAAGGCAGTAATTTTTTTTATCGTTGCGGTAAAAAAATCATATGTTTTTAACAAAAAAAAAATTATATGCCTTTTTAAAAAAATAATTTCTCAAAAAGTTATATCATCAACATTTTTTCTTATATATAATCTAAATGCAAAAAAATTAAGTTTATTTGTAAGATGACAATGTTATTTTTTCCTAGATGCAAAATAAACTCAAATGGTTGAACCCGCGAGGTTTCTTTATATATTTCATATTTTCTGCATATCATGTTTTCATTCCTGATGACACACAGTTTTCCTTTTTAATATGCTATTTTTATATTACAAGATATGTATTTACATCCCTTGCAGCTTATATATTATCTTCGTTTTTTGTTGTTGTTAAAATCACACGCTATTTGTTAAAATCATAAGTTCTAACAACACAGTATTTGGTCATTTAGCAAAAGAATTCTGCATTTTTTTTCAAGGGTACAAATACCCAACTAGAGTGATAAGGAATAATCATCAAGAAGAGAGTAATATATATATAAAAAGGTGGGTGCATGAAGAAAGAAGACTTCATGAATTTTTATAGTTCTTATCTGAGTTTTGAGGAGTCAAACTTTCATGTTTGTCGTTAGATATGTTTGTCGCTAGATAAAGATTATTGTCCTCTGATTTTTATACTTTTAAGCTTAATTTCTTAGTCTATTAGGTTTGTTTTTCATATATTCAAGATCAGTTTTATGTTTTTTTATAAACCGCTAGAAGTCTTTATTTTTCGACTTGCTGCATTGTGAATCTGGGAAAGGTATTTTTACTTTTTCTCGTATTTGTGTAATCTTCTCTATATAATTTAATGTTGGAAAACAATGAATATCATCTGTAATTTCAGTGAAAAAAAAAAAAAAAAGTGGGTGTTCAAGTCAAAAAAATAAAAATAAAAAGGTGGGTGCTCTCTTTTTATATAGCAAAGGTGGTGTGCTTTTTACACATGGAGTGATAAAAAAAATGAGATACTTTATGACATCACCAAATGCTGCCTAGACATATTTGAATCAAAATCTCACATGCAAATTTTGGGACCATTTTTTTATCATGGTTTTTACCCACTATCTACTTATGATCATCATCGGTAACTACTATTATTCACCCTATACATAATTGAGACATAGACTTACATTTAAACTAAGCAAACTAAAGTGGAGAATCATGGCAAACAGTTTTTAAATGTTTTTTTTAGATTTTATATACCATGCATATGAATATCGTAATTTTTGAATCAATGATTATGTTTTCATGCTATTTTTAGGTAATTTTAGTGAGTTTGTTTTCCATTTTGTGACAAAATAGAAACAACTTATGTATGGAGTTTTTTCCTGAAAAGTACTAATATAAGTTAAAGTCAAAACATATACAAGTTGTAAATTAGGTAAAGAATTGGGATCAGGGTCCAGAGATTCTAATTGAATGTTTTTATTATCTTAAAAGCTTTGTTTGTGATTCCCACATCTTTTTATAAAATTGCTTTGCAGTGTATATTCTTAAGGACACAAGACAGCTTTATTTGTGTAGGACATGCTTCGTATCCTCTAATAATCTTTAATAATGGCCATTCGATTTTCTTTATTTTAAAATTTATACTTCAAAACATATTTGCGGGATCTATTGAATAATTGAATTTGTTATTCGTGAAAGAACATTCTTGGTTCATAAATTAGTTGTTAACTTAGGGTTTTGATATTCTTCCACTTGAGAGCAAACCAAAATACATAGTACATCCTCTACATTACTTCTAGATTAGAGCAAAAGCTGATTTGCAACCTAATATTTTTTAGTGGATATTAAAGAGTATGGTGAAATATGGTTTTCACGAACATGATAAAAACTCTATTGGAAACTTTTACATTAGAGAGAGATGTTCTGCATGGTTCTCATAGGTTAGTAGGAGGTGTTTTTATCTTCATTTGGTCATATTCCTGAACGGTTCTCTTTTGGTGTAAATATATGATACTTTTAAGTGTTTTTTAATAGGTTTCTGTCGATAGAGCTGACAATAACGATGTGGAGATTAATGGTATCAAAGTTTTGAACTAGAAATTTGAAAATGTTTCAGTAACTTAAATTACCATATATAAAACTTTAGAAAAATTGAACCAGTCCATTGGTAGTGAAGGACCAATTTTGAGATTAAAGTTCTACTATCAAGAATTGAATCAGTCCATTGGTAGTGAAGGAGCAATTCTGAGATCAAATCTTATAAAAAAAAATGAAAATCTGATCGCACCTCGAATGGTAGTAATCATTTAAACCGCGCTAAAATGAATTTTTCAAGAGAGGATTATACTTCAGGTTTTACACGTCTAGTTTATCGTTTTGACTTTACTTATGGTCTTCATCTCTTACAATATCTAAGGTTAAAAATTTCAGACTTAGTTTACAATATTTACGCATTAATTTCAACATCTTTGGAATATGAAGTGGAAGATTTGGATTAAATTTAGTCCTTTGATCGCTGATTTGGTGGTTTTGGATATTTTGATCTTTTGGTATAGTCTCAGTATGTCAATTTCTAGTTGGGAATTGGTTAGTAACCTAATCCCTTGAATAATAAATTTGTTAATTTACTTGAAGACAATTTTTTTAATGAGATTACATGACCATTCGCTTGATTATTAAACATTGTGTGGCCACTAGACCAAAATTCATATTTTTAGCTCCTAAAAAACTAAATTCAACTTAGCTCAGTATATTGAGCTCATATTAAAACAATATTTTCATGTTTGAATTAACATACAAGCTAAGATTTGGCATCTTCTTGATGATTAAGGGTGCAAGACCCACCAAAAAATAGATTTTTTCTCTATCTTTCAGAATCAGTCTTATACCAAAGTTCTATGTTGAAAAATATTTGTTTGGATTTATATCTATATCCACAACAAATGTAATTTAAATCTACGGTAAACTTCAGTTCTTTTTATGAATATGTATGAATTTATATAATTCTTTATAAAAATAAAAAAATTGAATTCAAGTATATGCTTCTTATTTTTAAATTGACAAGTATGTGCTTAGTATGTGCAATTTCATTTTACTTTGTGTGCTTAATATTAATATTTCTAGTATTTTAGGTCAAATTCGAAAAATCTGATTTTGATTTCAATGTTTCAATTATGAATTTGTCCTTAAATTGATTTTTTTATGTTGAGGTTCGGTTTTCTTGATTACCTCTTACCAAATTATTTAGGGAATTGGGTAAACAATAGATATAAATTGGTTGTGAAAAATGAAAACAGTGTCCACACACCAATTGGAGCTACATAAGAAGTAATGCTTCTCAAGAAGTTATAATCCATCACTAATCATTTTAAATTTATAAGTTTGAGGGACTAAAATTAACATATTAATAGACTAACCATATTACTAATGATTTGACTTGTTTTGACTTAAATATAAAAAAACTGGTTTAGAAAAAAACTTGACCAGTAGGGATCCGGTTGAAATGATTGGCCCAATAACTTAATTAACTCATCTTTGCTATGTGTTTGTCACTTCTTGATCCAAAAACTTGATAAGACAATGACAAATTAGATTATTAAGCAGATAAAAAAAGTTAGATGCTTACTTCAACTTCTATGGTGCACCAATTAGTGATCAAAAGAGCCAAAAATGCTTGACCATTGCCACAAGTTTAAGAGTACTAAAGACAATATCATAACCAAAGGAAAAATTCATGATGGCCTAACAATATTTTCAAGCAGCATGGCGTTACCACGACATCCATTTTTCTTTTATTAGGATTCTTCAACCAATTATTCATTTGTTTCTTGATTTCTTTATCTACCACTTCATAACCACTTGTTTTATGTTAGAATATTTAAGAAATTTGTTTCCTCATGCGGATAATATAATTTGAAATTTCATATCTTATACTTATACTGATTTTTCTCGAGGATATGCAACTCCACTTTGTTGTAAAGTTTTGTCTCAGAAGCTATGACTATGATCTTGACATCTATAGTGGATGCAATTTTTCTGATTTCGGCTTCGATACAAGTACCGATCCGATTTACGCGTTGGACTTGAAGCTCTACAGGAACCCTTTGGTTTTCAATGTCCCATCACATTTTGATGGGAGCTTCATGACTAGAAATCTCTGTTTTGTGAACCTAATAGCTAATCGTTGCTTCAACGTCGTATTGCATATGAACTTGACATTAAACCTCCTATTGAACACCTGAAAACCAAATTCAAATGAAATGAGTGAATTTTCAATTTCAGCAAGAATTAATTGTAACAATAAAAGTGGAAGATAACAATCAACAACTCCAACATCTCCTTCAATGAGGATCCAACGATTTAGATTATCAAATGTTGTGCTTATTATCTTTAATACATAGCATCAAACAATCATATTTTCATCAAGCAAAACACGAAAGTTCGATTTCTAACCAGTGGGGTCTTGGAGATTTTGTGAGCACATCATGCCCTCATTGCATTCTTGTATCTGGTTTTCTTCTACAAAGCATGTACTTATAGAAGCCTAAACAGATTTCTATCATCATCTTTGCAGTTACAACTTTGAGACTATTTTTAGCAATATAGCTTCAATTCCATTTTCTTTTTGATGGATATTTCATAGTTCTTTTTGTTATATTGGTATCATTGAGATGGGGTGTGTTATGTAATGGTCAATTTTACAAAATACTTGTTGAAATATACTCATTGGATATATTTTCTTAATGATTTATTTTCTTCATTGTGATATACTTTGGTCTAATCTCTCTATTTAAGATTGTTTATGTCTTTCTTTTTTGGACTAATACTGAAACTGGTATGGATCTTCTTTTATACCAATTTGTCTCTTTGTAAACACATGTAAAATAGAGTAAATGGTTGCAGATTTGGACTCTATTTCATGTTTTCATAAGACAAATGAACAACGCATGCACATTACTTATGTGATTTACAAGGCTGCTTAAGGTGTGAAAGCTTTTTCGTTTACAACTGGTTTTGGGCTTTTAAATTAAAAATTGATTCAAGCCCAATTTCAAATCTTGTAAACGTTGACTTCGATTTGACTCTCCTCGTCAATCGAAAATCTCCACCGTCTTCTTCACCAAAGCTCACTCAATTTTCCGGGAAAATTCGATTTCACCGTGTTATTATTCATTAGGGCACGAGAAAACCCCATGATTGCTTTGTAAATGTAATCAATCGATCCGACTAATTCCGATCTTACTCTCTTTCTCACCCAAAAATTTCCCAGAAAATTCGATTCCGTTGTGTTAATTCGTCCGATCACAAGACCAATGATTGATCCGCGAATGTAATCAATCAAACAATCTGGGAATTGGAGGAAACAAAAATGGGGAAATTAACAGTTGCAGCTATCACGAGCTTATGGGTGATTCCAATGTCGATTATCGTCAATCACATTGTTCCTGAACCCTACATGGTAAACTTCGATTCTCAATTTAATCTCTTCAATTTCTCCGATTATCTTCTGAATCATTGTATCTATAAAATCTTCGAAGGACGAGTTATTTCATGTTCCTCAAGCTCAACAATACTGCAATGGAGATTTCAAAAGCTGGGATCCAATGATCACTACCCCACCTGGCTTGTAATACTCTCTCTCGAATCCATCATCTCTCTTCTTATGCTGATTCTGAATTTAGTTTATTCAAATCTTTTTGTTATTGTTGATTTTGTTGCAGGTACTATATTTCGCTTGCACATGTTGCTTCTCTGTTTCCAGGAATGTTCTTAATGAAAACTACCTTTTCACAAGCTTGTTCTACATCGATTCTAAGATCTACAAACGCAGTTTTCGCTGTAATCTGCGGAGTTTTACTCTACGAGATCATCAAATTCTTGGAACCAAATCTCACTGATAAAAAAGCATCACTAATCGCTATCGTCTTATCGCTTTATCCTATTCACTGGTTCTTCACTTTCCTCTACTACACAGATGTTGCATCACTAACCACAGTTCTTGCAATGTACCTCGCTTGTTTGAAGAAACGATATACACTTAGTGCATTGGTAAGTCAAAAACTCGAATCTTGTTTCTTTTTTCATTGTTTAGATTTACATTTTCGGTTTCTTTTTGCAGTTTGGTGTTTTAGCGGTTTTGATTCGTCAAACGAATATAGTATGGATGCTTTTCGTTGCTTGTTCAGGAGTTATAGACTTCACTCTCGACTCAACGAAGAAACAAAAAGAAAAAGTGATTCAGTCTCATGACCAGAAAGAATCAACTCCAAGATCCAATCTTAGAAAAAGAAAAACTGATTCTACAAACCGATTAATGATTTCTTCAACAGAGGTTAAAACTTCAAGTAAGCTTTCTTTAACATGTTTTGGTTTATAGTTTATCCATAATTGTTTATGATACTCATCTCTCTTACAGGCTTAATCTATGATATTAGTGATATAATCTCAACATCTTGGAATATAAAATGGAAGCTTTTGATCAAATTTAGTCCGTTTATCGTCGTTGTGATTGCTTTTGGTATCTTTATCCTCTGGAATGGCGGTATTGTCCTCGGTATGTCGATTTTTCGTCTTTCGAATATCGAAATTTATGTCTTTTTTCACTAATCTATCATATTCAAACTGACAGGTGCAAAAGAAGCTCATGTAGTTTCACCACATTTCACACAGATACTATATTTTAGCCTCGTCTCTGCTCTTTTCACAGCTCCTTTACACTTTACCATAAGCCAAATGAGTAATCTCTTCCAAAAGCTTCTTCGAAACTCGTCTTTAACTCTTATGGCTCTAATAACCGGATTCGCCTCTGTACATTTCTTTAGGTTCGGTTTTCTTGAAATACACTTAAAAGACTCTGTTTCTACTAACTTCAAACTCTAATTCTCTTTATGATTGTTGTTGTAGTTTGGCTCATCCTTATCTTCTCGCTGATAATCGACATTATACGTTTTACATATGGAGGAAAATCATCAATGTGCATTGGTTAATGAAGTATTTGTTAGTCCCGGTTTACGTCTATTCTTGGTTCTCAATCCTAACCTTATTAGGTATGTTAAATCATCTTTTGTGTTTATACTTCCATTTTCTCTTTGCGTTTGTTAATTTGATTCTTTTTCTGTATAGTGAAAACTCGAAGGAAGATTTGGGTATTGGTTTATTTCTTGGCTACGTGTGGAGTTCTTGTTCCGACGCCATTGATAGAGTTTCGATATTACACGATTCCGTTTTATCTCTTCATGCTTCACTCGGTTGGTGTTGGAAGAAGCGGTGGTGGTTACGCGACTTGGATTCTCATCGGAATGATTTTTGTTTGTGTTAATGTGTTTACAATGGTTATGTTTTTGTTTAGACCGTTTAAATGGAGCCATGAAGAAGATGGTGTCCAAAGGTTTATTTGGTAGAGACTTAAAGTCTTGTTTAAGTTGCTCAGGTGATCTCTGTTGTTATAGAGACATTAGTTTTTTTTCAATTTTTAGTCGACTCGATTTCATGAAGTCCTGTTTCGGATCTGCATGTTTTATCTGCAAGAAACTAAAAGGGTCAAGATATCAAATCGTAAATGAAAAGCGAAACCTTACATTACACACAATCAAATCAGAAGCTAAAATGGTTAACGAGTTCTTTGGTAATTACTTACTTGTTTAGGATCATCGAAAATGAATTCGGGTCGGATATTGGGCTTAGTGTAAATTTTTGGTTAGCCCATTAGAGAGGCCCATAAAGTCTCGTGTAAAGTCCCGTCCGTTCTCTCGGTGAGTCATTCATCACTCTATTTAGCTCGTGGGCCTATCTCTAACCGACGGTTGGTGCATTATTTTTTGTAGGTCTAACCGAGTAATTTACTAACCTTGTAATCACCATGTGACATTTTTTTGTGTTTTGTATTCACTTACACACTATCACGAATTATTTTTCGGAAGGTCACCCATCCTTATACTACTCTAGCTCAAGCACGCTTAATCCTGAAGTTCTTTCGAGTAAGTGACATAGATAGCTAAATTAATTCATTTAAGTATTTATCAAATGGATCCGACAAATGGGTTGGCCCAGGATATTACAGTCTGATGTTGGATAAAAAGAGGTCGGTGTGTCGTTCGAGATTGAAAACCCTAACTACGATTTGTGAATTTGAATTTATAAAACGTCTGATAGATTTTTCTAGGTTTAAACGGAAGATGAAGAACAAGACAGCGGCTCGAAGGTACGTGAAGGCTAAAACGACGGTGTGGTGGGACATGGACGTCTGTCCGATTCCCGGGGTTGTGATGCTAGGAAGATCGGTCCGTGTATAGATAGAGCGTTGCAGAAATTAGGCTACTCTGGTCCTCTTGCCATCACTGCCGTTGGCGACAACCTAAAACGCACCTCTGATTCCGTCTTGGAAGCGCTCTCTTCCACTGGAATCGTTATCAAACAAGTCCCACACGGTAATAGTCTTCTTTTATCTTTTTTTTTTTAGGGTTTCATAATAATTAGGGTTTAATCTTTAGCTTGTGAAACAGGTGGCTCAAGCATTTATAAAACTTATGGTGTTTTGGGATATTCCAATCCACCTCCGGCTACGGTCATGCTCATATCCAGTTACCAGGAATGGGATTCGCTGTCTAGCCGTCTTACCATCCTACAGAAGAGAGGATACAACATCCTTATGGCAGCTCCACATCCTCTGCCTGAAGAATCAGACCTAATCCCTTCTCCTTCTCCAGGGTGGGTCTGGAAAACTTTACTCGCAGATGATGACGAACCGTTAGAAAGAAGAAAGCTTCGTCAGGATGAACCTGCGTGTTTTTCTTGCACACTATGCTCTGTATCTTTCCAAATCCTTGAAGATTTCACAAGGCATCTCCATGGCCAAAAACATGAACTGAATGTAAGTCATCCTCCTTTTTGCCTCTCTCTTCTTCTTGTATCATCAATGTATCGCATATTTTGACCTCCCGTGTTACTTGTTGATAAGCAGGAGTATTTATGCGGACCTGATTTACCCTATCTAGAGGGAAATGTTGCTACCATTATGAACAAGGAGCAATTAGAGGCAAGTAATTTGATTGCTCTCAAACAAATTTGCGCAAGATTTTTAATTTTTTGGTTGATAGTGTAGATAGAGTTGAAGAATGTGGTGGTTGAACCTAGAGTTGATGATTCGAACAAGGCGATGGTGTGGTGGGCCATTGACAACTCCGAGGTTCCTGATTCTGATGCTGGTCTCGTGTGTCCGCGTATCGCATCTAGGTTTAAGAAATTAGGTTACTCTGGTCCTCTTACCATCACTGCCATTGGCACCCTATCTTACGAAGAGGCTCCCTTCCTGAGTGAGATCGCTTCCACTGGAATAGCTGTTAAATACGTCACATTCGGTTAGTCATCTCTTTGTTTCTATAGCTTATTATACTTATAAGCTAGGGTATTTGAGTTGCACTGAAACAGGTTGTGCAAGCATTATTGATGATGTGCTTACTTGGGTAACACTCAATCCACCTCCGGCTAAGATAATTCTCATATCCAGTGGCACTTTATTGGAACACATGTCTCCAGCTCTTGACTCCCTACAAGAGAAAGGATACCATATCCTTGTGGCGTGTCCAGATACTTCACACGTTAAACGTTCTGCATGGTGGTCCTGGGAAACCTTACTGAAAGGTTCTATATTTTTTTTTGTCTTTTTCTTTTTTTATCAAGTAATCTGCGTTTTGTTTCTGAACTAGTTTGTTTTCTCTACCAGATGAAACAACGTCGTCTTCAGATGATGAATCGGAGGCAAGAGTAGAGACGGGTAGAGATGCCTCTTTTATATGTGGAACATGCGATTTATCTTACCAAAGCTTTGAAAGTTTCGCCAAACATATTAACAGTGAAGAACATGAAATGCGAGTAAGCATCCTTTTCCTTCTCCTCTCTGCTTTGTAACATTTGTGATTGAACTTAGCTATTTGTGTCATCAACAAACCTCTTATGTGACTTACTGGTTTGGTTTGTCGAACAGTCATTCAGAACTTGCTACTACTACCTCAATCAAGAACCGGGATCCGGAACTCGTTATGCCCCCGCGGTGAAGAAGCTATCAAAGGATGGTCTTAATATCTCAAGTTTCTTGATGAAGTTAACGACAAGCTTTAGAAAATCAAAGCTGAAAGATCAATCAGTAGTAGATGATGATGAAGCTGAAAGTCAACTCGGTTGGAGTTGGTACTACCTGTCCGAGTAATGCTACTACTACTACCACCACCACCATTGCGAAGAAGGAATCAGAGGCAAGTTTTTAATATATTCACTTTTCAACTAGACTCCAAATAAGAAATTTGATTTACGTACTGACTTTTTGTTTGATGCTAAAACATTGTAGAGAAATTTAAAGAAGAGTCGTATCGAATGAGCATCCATCTCGAACAAGAGTTATACATGGCACATAAAGATAGAGCCTTCTTGTCTAACAAGGCATCTTTTCATATGGTTTATGTAACTTCTAGCCAGCGGGATTCAGGGAAGCTTCTTTTACACGTCTTGTCTTGTTTATCGTCTGTAAAATTTGTCAACTTGGCTTGAGTCTTTATTTGGTAGAGACTTAAGTCTTGTGTAAGTTGCTCAGATAATCTTTGTTGTTATAGAGACATTAGTTTTTAAGGTTCATTTTTTAGTCGACTCGATTTCATAAGTTATGCCAAATTCGCGGTTTGAATCATGCCATGCTATTTGAAACGTTGATTTCGCTAACCGTTAACCGATTTAGAGTCAACTGCTCTTAACTTTTTTGAAAATGTAATACTAAACCTTCAATCTAAATATTCTAAACCTAACTTCTACTTAATAAATCAATAAGTCAGACGTCATATAATTACAGTGTTTCTACACATTATAACAGTTGCTAATTAAATAAATACTGTTCAGTTTTTTAGTCACTAATTGGTAAGTATTTTCCAAAGTGGTTGGTTTACCTAAGAGTGTTAGGTCGGTCAATGTGGAAGAGAAGTTCCAATGTCATGGGAGGAGGAAAATTTTTGAGATCTATCAGAAACAGAAACATCCAAATCTTTGGAACTAAAATTGATTTAATCAATTCCTAATGTGTTAGTTGTTTTACCAAACTTAGAAAACACACGAGAATTTTTTTTTGAAATCAACTCATTCATATTATTATATGGTATATGATAACAGTTGTTTTATGTTTACATTTGAAATGGTTTAAGGAGTGTATTCAATCAAAAAAATTGAATGATTTATCTAAAATAATTTGTAGGCATTGCTATGAATCTTAGAGGATTGATGGAAATCAATCTTATCTTGAGTGCAAAACCAGAACAAGTGGCATAAGGGTTTGCATTTGGAGGTTGATGGTCGAAAATTCGTGATGCAAACTGTTACTCTGTAAAAGAGCAAGTCATTCGATCTACACACTAACAAACTAAATCTTTATTTACGTTCTAGAATTTGCAATTTATATAACTACATAATTTTTGTTTGTTTGTGATTCTCTTCTACAATATTTTTTTATTTGACGATCGAAACCTAGATTTT
Source organism: Euclidium syriacum (assembly GCA_900116095.1). Taxonomy (NCBI): domain Eukaryota; kingdom Viridiplantae; phylum Streptophyta; class Magnoliopsida; order Brassicales; family Brassicaceae; genus Euclidium; species Euclidium syriacum. The sequence goes on from FPAK01000007.1 coordinate 13,807,672, forward strand.
TTTATCAGTTTAGGACCGTATATACTTGACAAAGCAGCGCTTGAATCATGAGTTATGTAAAGAAAAATTCCTAGATTTTCTATTTCTTTTTGAAACTAAAAATCATTATCTTTTGCAAAATATTCATTTTTTTCTTTAGGTTTTGATATTGTTTACTGTAGACCCTATTGAAGGAAGCAGTGGACTAACTTATTTTGACATGAATTCATGTATCTCCATGCAAGACACATTTACTTCTTTCACTAGCAACAAATGCCACTGTGAAGCATTTAAAGAAATGCACCAGTACCTTTGACTAGTTTTCTCTCACACCTTATAGTAGTTTTCAACGTTCATCATCTGAATTACTCTTCCTCTTCCTTTCTTGGTTTAGTAAGGAAGGTCTAGCAAGTTTCGGTACAGCCATGAATCAATAACAATTTCGTTTAAGCGACCCTTCGTTACATACCCCAAACCGAAAGCAACCCAACAATGTGTAATTATTCTCCTGAAGTTTCTCGAAAGTTTTCAGGAAGAATGCATCGCCACCCAACATAAAGATGTCTCGAAGAGAATGATGTAGATGTTGTGATGTATGATCTTTTATCTCCTTTAAAATAGTTTGGCCAGCGATATTTTTTTTGGGAATCGTAGAATTTTAAAGATAAAAAGAAAGAAAAATAAATCAAATTCTTACTTACAAATCAAAGAATAAAAAAATCAAAGAATCTAAGAAACACTTACAAATTACCATGTCTCTTTGTTCAATGTCTAGCATTTGATAACAATTTTTGATGTTTACATTTGAAATGGTTTAAGGAGTGTATTCAATCAAAAAAAATTGAATGATTTATTTAAAATAATTTGTAGGCGTCACAGGAATGATTGAAATCAATCTTATTTTGAGTGCAAAACCAGAACAAGTGGCACAAGAGTTTGCATTTGGAGGTTGATGGTTGGAAATTTGTCATGGGAACTGTTACTCTCCAAAAAAGCAAGTCGTTCGATCTACACACTAATAAACCAATCTTCATTTATGTTCTAGAATTTGAAATTTATACAACTAAATTTTTTTTTTTGTGTTTGTGATTATCTTCTACTATATTTTTTTATTTAACGATCGAAACCTAAACTTTTCAGATCAATTTAGATTCGTGTATACTTGACGAAGCAGTATCTGAACTATGAGTTATGTAAGAAAAATTCTTAGATTTTATTTTTCTTTTTGAAACTAAAAATCATTATCTTTTGCGCAAAAGATATTCAATTTTTTTTTAGATTTTGATATCGTTTATTGTGGACCCTATTGAGCGAAACGGTAGATTGACTTATTTTTACATGAACTCGTATGTCTTTTTATTCTTTTCTCGATCAATATGACTTGATAAAACATTTCCTCCAAGTTGACAATCAAAATAGAAATCTTGAAAAGTAGCATTTTGTAAAATTTCAAAACAAGAAGAAAAAAAAACAAGCAAGAGAGACTTTTCATTTCAAAACTATGAGTTTGGATAAGTTGATAGATTATTAGTCAAATGAGAATATTTATCTAACCATTTAACCAAAAGTCCAAAACGCGTCTTTCAAAAGAATTTAATGAAAACTTTTCAGGTCTAAAGAATTTAGTGACAGCCTTACAGGTAAGGGTTAGGATTTCTAAGCTTTTCAAATGTATAATTTTTAAAATACACACACATATATATATATATTAGATGTTTTGAGTTGTGAAAATATTTCCTGAAAAAGACTGTCAATTTTGGTTTCATGTAAGCTAGTTGGAATTGGAAAAAATAATTGCCAAATACGAATAGACCAACTCAAGGATTGGTTCAAAATAAACTATGAATATACATATATTTAAAAAATAATGTTCACATTTGGATCTTCTAGACTATAACGTGCTAGAGACTAAGGTTACCTGAAAAGAGTACTAGAGAAACAAGTTATTATCATTTTTAGAGTAATGTGATAAAACACTCTAAATTAAACGAATGGTTTGGTCAACCAATTCGGAGAAATAGAAAATTGGAATCTCTAGTATATATATATGAAGTATTGTAAATAATATATTTAATCGGGTATTGTATTAAGGGTGGTCAATCTAGATTTCTATTAGGTTTTGGGTTTTAGAATGCGATTTTAAAAGTATACAAAGTAAATTTTGGTTTGGTCTGGATTCAGAGTTTTGATTCAATATTTTGGATATAGGAAATTTAATTTATTTTTAAATCATAGTAAAATACGGTTTGGTTTCGGATCAAGTATTTCTATATGGTTGGAACTAGATTAGTTATGCGGACTAGACACTCTTAATATTAAGTGAAAATAGTAAATTAGATTTTATATATACAAGGACTAAACCATATAAACCCCAAAAGAGCCAAAGATGCCCATTTTGGTGTTTTTTTTCACTAAACTATTTAAGGAATATACATACATCACATGAAAAAAATTATGTGAGAAGAAAAATCAAATCGGCAAAAGAGAAAAAAAAAAAAATCAACCCGAGTTAGTGTAAAATTCAAATTCATGAAAAAAAAAAAATATTCACATAGACGATCTCCATATTCTTCCTTCAAGTGAGATTACTATCACAGAGATATCATCATGGTATCTCCGACGATCTCCTTGTGGTATCTCCAATAGTTCATGAAAATCCATACCTAAAAATAATACACAAATACATTTCAACAATATTCATAATTAGGCTATATATTTTAAATAGGATCAATCCGTTCTACTTATATCCAACCCGTAGTATACGTAGCCAAATTCTTAGAGTAAAAGTAATAAAATTTACCCATTTCATTCAAAGTTTATTCTAATTGGTAAGAATACATGTCGAGTAATCACTCTCGAAGTATCCAAATTACCTATTTCGGTAATCTAAAATAATTCAAAGTTATCTGTCGTAAAGAATTATTCAAAAGTACATGAAATATTCTAACCCTAGTTTAACTATTATGGGTGAGTAAGAGTTACTCCCTCTATTTCATATTATCCATATATATATATTCACTATTATCCAATCCTTTATCCAAGACTTATTCAAAATTTTGTTTTTTATGTATATTTTTTTGTTCTTACCAAATTTGTTGGCAGCACGAAGGAGGACTTCTTGGATAAGATGTTGAGCTGGATCGCCTTCAGGAAAAGCAGAGATGAAAGATTCAACTTCGAAAATGGCTTCTTGGTTAGAGAAATATTCATATAATCCATCAGAAGATAGGATCAAGAATTTGTCACGTGAGGTTAGCTTGTGATGACATAAAGATGGAGAGCATGTTATGTATGGTGATGTTCCGATGTAGTCAATTCTGAACATCTCTAATAGTGCATCGTTCCATTTAGGCTGAGGAAAAAAAAAATCCCAAAAATTAATATAATAAGATTAGTCTAAGTCCTAACAACAATAATTCAAAAGAAAATTGTTTTAAAGATTTGATATGGTAGAGTTTCGAGTATTATACGTGATTTATGTTTCTATTTTTATTTTAAATATGTATATGTGAAATTCGATGGGTCTAAATTATATATATTCAAATTTTATTGCCATAAATCACATATGATTATAAATATCATCAGTCAATTTGTTTTAAGTTGAAAAATGAAATGTTAATTTTATTATTACCTGTTTAAGAAATCCAGCTCCAAATGCACGAGTGACCTTAAGATAACCTTTAACTCTATCATTCTCCACTGCACAATCATCTTCAGGATGTTCCTCTTTGATTCTTCTCACTTCCTATCCTCACAAAAAAAAAACAAAAAAAAATCCAATAAATTTCTCCAATCCGATATACACAAAAAAAACTCTTGATTTTTGCTTCATTAGTACTCTTTCCACATGATTTTGTTATTTATGAACTTGGCTAGATGAATAATAACATAACAATATAATATAATATATAATTAGTAAAACCTTTTTTTTAAAAAAAGCAATATAATATAATAATCCAATAACAGAAACACTAAATAAAGTATCCACAATATAACCATATAAAAATTAATTAAAAATATATAGCGGAACTATGTTTCAAAAATATGAAAACAAAATAAATGTTTCGAATGGTAAAAAAGAACAAAATTATGATTTCAAAACGTATAAAAATTTCAATACGAATGAAAACTATTAAAACGATATTAATGAATTTAAAAGAAATATAAAAATAATTTGTTAATTTACCTCTTCAATTCTTGTGCTATGTTCCATGTTAAGTTGCAAAGGAACCAAACTATTTCTCATTGCTCCATTTACCAATATTTCTTTATCATCAATCAAATCATCTTCCTTAATCCTATCCAACTCATCATCCTCTAGCTTTTTCCTTCTCCCAAACGTGTAATCACGTTTTCGCGCTAAAACCGCTCTACTATCTCCAACATTCATCACATAAACATCTTCTCCTTTCATCAATGTCACTAGAACACAAGATCCCATTAAAGCTAATTCAGGATTCTCCTTAACCATCAAATCAGCTAACTCTAAATACGCTTCTTCGGTCTTCTTTAGAGATTGTGAAAGAGCTTTAAGAACATCTTTATGGTTTATCTTCAACGTAGAATTATCGCATTCATGTTCAGATTTGGTATTGTATCTCCATCTCACACTCTTTTCTTGATTTCTTGCGCTAGAAGCAACCGCATTCGTTATCGTCGTCGAAGGAAAATTCTCTTTACCGGAATCGGAGAATTTTCCGATTTGGGTTACTCTGTTTTCTTCTAAAGATTTGAGCTTTTCGTCTTTACAGAGTAACCCATTTAGCTCCTTTTGTACGGCGATGTATAGATTGTTGAGAAGATAATCCGGTGCATCTGGACCGTTGAATCCGTCGTAGATTCCGACGAATACCCATCCGTTTTCTTCAGAGACCACCACGTGTACACGATCTTCCCCTGCTTTTCCTTGTGCCCACTGAATATCCAAAACAGAGTCAATGCTCTGTTTCTCTTCTTCTTCGTCTTCTTCGTGATCAGTTTTTGGGTTTTCGTCGCTTCTTGAGGAGTTGATCTCAGGTTTATCGGAATCTGATGATTCGTTGATTGAACCAGAACCGTTGATCGGCTTAATCACACTCTTCTTCGAACGTGGTTTACTATTGGAGATTAGATTCGTGAACAGAGTTTTGAATGTGAGAAAATTCTTCTTCGGTTTGGGTTTTCTCGGTGAGGATTTTGATTTTCTACTGACCTTCTTCGTCTTCTTCGGATAATGTTCCTCTTGCTTCGTCGTTGATTCGATCGGACCCGAATACAACCCGCTTTCAATCGGACCGGATAAGAATCGTCGTTCAAACGGAGCTGATGCATTTCCCGATTCGTTTGAAATCGGACCCGATTTGCCACGTGGCACAGGCTGGAGAGGAAGAGAAGTGAAGTTACCGGAGCTTTCAAATGCGGCGGAGTTTGACGGAAAATCGGAATCAGACGGTTGAGCTCCGGAGAGAGCTGTTGATGGATTTGCACTAACCGATGCGCCGGAGATTAACCGGAAAGTCGTTGTGGTGGTGGTTTCTGTGATTGGTTCTGACCGGAGAGGAATCTCCGGCGATACTGCTGTGGGATCCGGTCGTATGTAACAGAAAGAATGGCCGAGTCCGTCGTGAACGAGAGACACATCGTAACGACGAGAGATTTCTCCGGCGACGGTTCCGGTACAACAAGCATTCAAAGTGGTAACTCCATTTCCCATTTGTAGAAGAGCACTGAGACCTTACAAAACGATGCCGTTTCTTTTAGCCCCTTAATACGGCATCGTTTATGGAAAAAGAAATTATGTCTCTCGAGAACTTCTGTGAATGAGTTTTTTGGTTGATTTTATGTTGGAAGCAAATGAAGAAGAGACAGAGAGATGTGAAAGAGAACTAAGAGAAAGAGAGAGTTGACTTTTGATAAGTTTATTCTTTGGGAATTGGTTTATTCTAATTGTTAGTGGAATTAGTAAAATTACTATACAAAAATACTTTTGACGATATGCTTTTTATTATTTTAATAGCAAAGAAATAAAAACTTATTATATAAAGATATGGATTTGGTTCGGTTTTGGAATTTCCTTTTTCGGTTCTAGAAAAATAACCCAATCTACTAGATTAGTTTGATTTAATGTGTACATGTATACCTCTAAATAATCAAATTCTACTAATTTATTTGTATATATACGACATATGAAAAAATTGTAAATAAATTTGTTTTTGTGTTTCTTATTTATATTTATCATATCTTTTATGTTCAGCCATATCAGCTGTTGTCGGGAATGCGTGCCAGATGGCCTTCGATTTTAAAACAACATAATATCACACTCTTTTTACGTTACATGCATGCTATTTTAAATTTATTTATCTAGAAAATTAACATTTTTTAAAAAATTGGATCAAACATATGGTTACTTAAATTTATCATTCAAAACCCAAGATAATTGAAATTATGTTTATATTCTGAGTTAAGGGTGCTCTATCCAATTTGGTTTAACTACAATTATCTAGAAACCAGATTAAATTATAATTTATATAAAAAAATAGATGTTTTTTGGTACAAGGAGTTGACTTTTGAAAGGAAGAGTATGTGGTGGTTTTGTAAGAGGTGGAAGAAAATCAATAAAGTATTAAAGACAAAAAGTCAATTGAGTTAATAAATTGTGTTGACGGAAATTGTAAAATACCATTAATTTACTTGGAAAGGACAATAAGAAAAATCCAATACATGTCTCTCTCTATTTGTAGTCATTAAACCATATTGAGAAAATGGTAAACACTAAATTCACATTAACAAACAAAAGATAATAGTATAAGTATGAGTAATACCAACAATCCAACATGCACAATAAACTTCACTTGAGACAAAAGTGAAATAATCTATAACTCTACATCATGATGCATTAATCATATTTATATGATGGTCTCCATGTTGCATGATAAAACTAATATTAATCGACAATGAAAGTTCAGTAAACATCATTTTTATAGAACTTTTACGGAGGATTGAACTTAGACGAAGCTAGACTAACGCGAAAGTCTACATCATTGGTAGGATTAGGCAGCGAAGTGAAACAAAACGTAAAAGAAGTGAGATTATATGTATGCATGCATGCAGCGGAATCAATCACTTGTTATTGAAATGGGCCAACAAACACTATCAAACCATCGAATAAGTGGAACCAATCAAATAATTGCCAACACAAACATAGTCTAGTGATAGGTGGGTCTTGAGAATGCGTTAGCAGCATTCTTCAGATTCGAATCTTCGTATAAATAATGTCACAATTGTGTATAGCATCAACCATAAATATTTACTCGTCTTTATGTGGTCCTGATCTGAAAGTAGTAGGATCTTATAACCCGTTGATCCGAAAACCAGTTAGGGATGTGAAATCTGACGACTTGCCTCGAAATTTGAAATTTATGGTGTATAGTTGAATCGCTTTTTATAAAAAAAGAAATTGTCACTCCATGTGAGATTGTTTAAATGGGCCATGAAAGTTAATGGGCTATGTAGATACCAATGGGCCATATACGTTATTTTTTTTAATATATGATAAAAATTAATAAATCCAAAATTCGCGAAAACGGCAAATTTCTTAAAAGTTCATGTCACGCACGCTCTTCTCCTCTCTTTTTTCTCTTGTCCCTTTCTCTGCCTCTCCCGCCATGGCTACGGCGACCGAGAAAGAAATTGCTCCAAAGAAATCCAGAAGAAACATTTCACCTCCATAAGGTAAAACCACATCCTTAACTCCATTTCCTCGTTTTTCAATCGCCAATGTGATGATTTCTTCGTAACGCCTTTGAATTAGCGTTGGATTTCGATTCGGATTGAGATTTTTGTAAAGAGATTAGCTTCATTTTTTGTTTGATTTCTGGACGCTTCATGTTGAATTTTCCAAAAATCGCGATTGATTCTCCATTGATGACCTTCGATAATATAATTCTGAATTTGTTATATCTTATATCGTTTTACTACGGATTGAAAATTCAAACATGCCTTTGAAATTTTAGATATATGAACCCTAATCGGTTCATGCTCGTTAAAATTCACAATTCTGGGTAACGTAAGCTATAAACATTGATTCATAGGTCAAATCCAAATCTCTGATTCTAGAAAACGCTCATGATTTTTGGAAATTCATGTTACAATTTCTCATTATCGATTTATATTTGAAACTTGATTTTTAGGTTTAGGGTTAAAAAATATAGTTGACAACAATGAGGAAGAACTTACGTGAGAAAGTAACTTGTTCTCCAATCCAAAACCATCCTGGATTCATGTGGGGACTATTTGACATTCTTAAACATAATCATTGGCGTTACATCAAGAAACGTCTTCCTCACAAACGACCCGCTTGTCGACGAAACCCTTCCGTTGGTAACATAACCTCGTTTTCTTGATTTTCTTGATTTCATGTGTATAATGAAGATTCTTCAACCAAGTGTTTTGAATTTTCTGTTTTGTAGGAACAAGAAATGAAGTAAACAACACAATAACATCACCAGATCGTGTTTCTACATCTAGTAAGAGCAAAGTGGAAGATAAAACCAATTTAGTAAGTTTGATATACAAAACTGAAATCAATAGTTTTATAGTAATGATTCTTATTAGCATCGGTTTTATTGCTTTAGGAAATTGTGCAAAGACCAAAGAAGGTTATAATAAAGTCGAAAGAGTCATCTTCTAACTCAAAAGAGAAAACAAAAACAAAAACGAAAACGAAGAATAACTCAGAGAAGGAGAAGTCGTCGTCGAAGAAAGTTAATACGGAAGAGAGATCGAGGAAAACACATTCGGAAATTAAAAAAGCAGTGAAAGCTTTGATTAAAGCACTTGTGATTGAAGACAAATCGAAGAGGAAGAAGAATCGTCATCATCGAAGCTCGACTTATCCTGTAGTACAACACTCAAATCCAAAAGAGAAGATTAAAGATTCAACATCATCATCATCATTGAGTGAACTTGGAGAAGAAGTTTCTGATAAGAATTCTTCTAAAGGAAATGATCGTGTTCGAATATCGATTGGTATTTCACCTGCGATTGGTTCTTTGAATCCGCTTTATCTCATGTCTGAAGAATCGAGTTATAATAGTGACTGTGAAGAGATAAACAACGTTCTTGATTCTGATGAAAATAAATCAGAAGGTTCCAAGAATAAGATCGAGGAAGACGAAGAGGAAGAAGATGATGAGGAGGAAGACGAAGAAGTTTGGTTTGATCCAAAGTTGAAACATGAAGTTTCAGAGAATGAAGACGATGATGATTCATCGCCTCGAAGGTCTAAAGCGTGTCTCGACGCGCTTAACTTGATTCACATGAATAGAAACTTCTTATTGAAAGTCTTACAAGATCCAGGTTCTCCATTAGCTCGACATTTCCAAAGCCAACAATCTTTTAGCTCAAAGACAATGACTAAAGCTGGATCTTTTCCTACTCGTGGTAGTAGTAATACCGGTTTTGACTCGGTTGGAGATACCGATAGGAAACCGGTATCTCCTAAACCGGTAGAAGATTCATCAAACGATTATACGAGGAAGCGAGGGAAGAATCAAGTTGTGATCAAACGTTTTAAGGATCTAAGACAGAAGATAAAGCATGTGATCAACGAGAACAAGAATGAGAAACATCGGATTACGATGGATGCGGTTTTGGATAAAGTACCTCGAAAATACGGGTTTTCGAAAGATTTAAGACACGACGTCTTCTCTCATTTGAAAGGAAAGAAAAATAACAACAAAGGAGAAGGAGGTGGAAAAATGAAGGAGATAAGAAGAGCATCGTCGTTTTGTGGTTCGCTTGATCGATATCTTCAGCTGTATGAAAGTAGCGTCCAGAGAGAAGCGAATAATAACAAGATAGAGTCTGAGGAATCACCTTCTATGAGAGTTCCTAAGTTCTTGGGAAGGATTCTTTCGTCACCTGAAATGAAATCTCCGTATGCTTGGAAGATTGAGGATACTCCTGGTCCATTCACAACTTCGAATCGATCAATGGAGCAAGAACAAGATGGGTTAGAAGACATTATAGAGATCTCGGAAGATCAATCTCAGTCTTCTGAACAAGAAACCCTAGAAAATGCAGAGGATCCGTCCCTTGAAGTCGAAGATCCTACTTTGATAATGATCGAGACAGAACAAAACAGAGAAATCTCTATACTTGACGTGGAAGCTGAAGCAGAAACAAGATCATTTGATTTCGACGTCTCTCAAGGTATATATATATATACATCTTCGACATTTCAATAATTTCTTCGACCTAATTGAAAAACTTTATTTCTTACAGAGCAAGATATTGATACAGAGAAGGACTCAAAAAGCAAACAATTAGACGAAGTACTGAACATAGAAGCACAAGACAAACCTAAATTCAACTACGTAAGAGATATACTCGAAATCTCCGGTTTCAACGCACCAGAATCACTCTCAATGTGGCAATTAGATTACCAACCGTTAGATCCATTAGTCTACGAAGAAGTCAACACAATAGGAGGATCATCATGTATGATTCAAGATCCAGAATGTTCAACAAACCAAGAAGAAAATGGCAATTGCAACCATTTGCTTCTATTTGATCTAATCAACGAGGTATTAATCGAAATCTACGAAAGATCTTATCATTATTGCCCGAAACCGTTATCGACTATGTGTAAGATTCATCCAATGCCGTTGGGGTATAGTGTATTGAAAGAGGTTTGGGTTAGAATAAGCTGTTACTTGCGGTACAAGCCATATGACGAAATGGAACAATCGTTTGATAAGATTATGAGTAGAGATTTGTTGAGAGATGATTCTTGGATGGATTTGCAGTTTGAGAGTGAATGTGTTGGTATTGAAGTTGAGGATTTGATTTTTGAAGAGCTTCTAGAAGAATTGATTGTATCTGTTTAAGAACTCGAATAATTTTTCTTCATTTTTTGTTTTCGCATTCCTTTTTGGTGTTTTTGTTGTTTATTTATTGCTTGGAGTTTAAGGTACATAAAAGAGTGTTTGTATGATTATTTTTTTTGGTGAAGGAGTGTTATTATGTACTTTCAATAACTCATCGGTCTTTTTCCATGAGGGTCTGAGCTAGAGCTAGAGCTAGCACCAGCTCCAACGCTTCTAGTGGCATGAGTTCGAGTTGGGGTCCTAGAAGACGCTGGAGTAACTCCTCCGGTTCTGGTTCCTCCTGTGTTTGTATTCAAATTTGAACCGAAAGAATCTAAGCTCGATCCAGTGGTAGAAAATGTACCAGCCGATGATGCTCCTGAAGGACGATGTGATCGACGACGGTATCTAGATCCGGGAACACCAGGACGGTCTGGTTCTTCTAGATGTCCCGGTTTTCTCGAGAGAAGTAGAGACACTCGTCTCATAGTTGGTCTTTCGTGAGGATCACCTTGAACACATAGTAAACCGATCTGAACGCAGAGTCTGATTTGGTCCGGATCAGCCGAAGCTGCTATCTCCGGGTCTAGTATCTCCATGGTCCTGCCTTTCTTGTACAACCTATATGACTGTGTCATAAATCAAAAACTCTTTAGCACCGATTGGATTAAACTGGTTCGGGTCAGCCCCATCATAACAACCAAGCCCTAAAAACAAGAGCAGAGACTAGAGGCTTTACCCATTCAAGAAGAGTTTGGTCAGCATGTCTCTCATACTAAACGTCGAGTTCTTTTGGCCACTTATGATCTCAAGAACCAAAACTCCAAAGCTGAAAACGTCTGCCTTCACCGATAAAACACCGTGCATTACGTACTCCGGCGCCATATAACCACTGCACATAAGAAGAAAGAAACAGTTAATCAACATCTAACATTCCACCGTGAAACCAACATACCAAAAACGACATTACAGATCGAGAAGCATACTTGGTTCCTGCAACACGAGTGTTAACGTGTGTTACGTCTTCTTGATAGAGTCTAGCCATTCCAAAATCCGCAATCTTAGGTACCCATTTTTCATCAAGCAAAATGTTTCCAGCTTTGATATCCCTGTGGATAATGCAGTTTGGCGCGTCTTCATGAAAATAAAGCAGTCCTCGAGCAATGCCTGTTATAATCTCAAACCTCTGCTTCCAGTTAATCTCCGATTTTCTATTGGATTCTGCATTCCACCAAATGGAGCAACCAAAGATGTTATTCCATTGTACAAACGAATCTTGAAACAAAGTAACGATGAGACAATGAGAAGATTAACTTACTGAAGAGGACCTTGTCAAGACTCTCATTGGCGACGTATTCATAGACCAAGAGTTTATCGTCTCCATGTGTACAATAACCCCAGAGATTAACGACATTGCGATGCTGAACTTTAGCTAACAACTTGGCCTCGTTTACAAACTCGTTTTTTGCCTTGTCTTGAAGCTTGAGATAGCTTCTTCACTGCTATGACTCTCCCGTCAGGTAATTTTCCCTATTATACAGCAATTAATCTCATCAGCCAAATAAGTGAAGATTAAAAAAAAAGTGGAATAATTTCTAAAAAATGAAACAAAAATGAAATGCCACCATATTAAAAGCATATGATATATAATGGAAATAATACAAATATATATTATATTCAAACTTAAATTGATGAAAAGCCTAGACCATCTGAGGTTTTAAAGGAATTCTTAGCGTTTTTTTCAAAAAAGAAAAAAAATAATATTTGTGGGTCTTACAAAATATTAAGAACCGATCCTTAAATAAGGAGTTTAAGAGATCGGTTCACGTGACGCCACGTCACGTGATTGTTTCGTGTTTTTATTTTTATTTTTATTTTATTTTTTTCGTCCGAAAATACGTGCATTCCATAAAAAATAATAATAAAATATCTTAAAAAGTTCAGTTTTAAAAACTGATGTTGGGGATGCTCTTAAATGTCTAGTTTTTAGTGTGTGAAAAAATTGGATGGATACCATGTTTGACTTGTTAAAATTTGTAATTCATAATTAACCCGATAATTTTTGAAGTGAAATGGCCGAAAACAAAAATACTAAATCGCCAAAAGAAGAAAAATTCCAAAACCGGATATTTTTATAGTGATTTCTTAGACCCTTAGTTATTTTGGCCGTGATTCGTCTAGCGGCCATTTAGTTTTTAGCGTTTCAAAGTTCACGTCCTATACTTATTCTATGCACTAAATTCACCCTCTATGTATTTTTACGTTCACCTATACTTTTTGTTTTTTGCATTCCTTTTTGGTGTTTTTGTTGTTTATTTATTGCTTGGAGTTTAAGATAGAGTTTGTATGATTTTCTTTCTATTTTTTGGTGAAGGAGTTTTATAAAAAAAGATCGAGGTGTTTAAATGAGTGAAGAATTAAAAAAGTGGAATTTGGAAAACGAAACAAAAATGAAATGCCACCACCACTTTACTATCTAACTTATGCATATGGTGGTATAATGAATTTGAAAAAAAGAAGTTATATATTAGTGGAAATAGAAATTTTTTTTATTGTCGAACTACTTGAAAATTAAGTTGAAAACTTTTTTATTGTCAAACTACTTGAAAACTTCTGTTGTCAAATTGGTGAGAAACTTCAATGCCGAGTTTCCGGTACATAAATATGTTGAACATAAATACCGTTAACGGACCAGAAAACTGGACGGGATACCATGCTCGATTTGTTAAAGTTCCGTAGTTCAACACCCAAGTTCTCCTAACTAATCCAATAATTTTAAAAATATTTTAAAGTGGTGAAATGGTCTTTGAAAAAAGTACTAAATCGCCAAAGAATTCCAAAACCGAATATTTTATAGTGACTAAATTTTACACCCCTTTTCTTTTCAAACCTTTTTGTTTTTTAGTCGTTAGTTATTTTGTGCGTGTTTCGTTTAGCGGTCATTTAGTTTTTAGCGTTTCAAGGTTTGTGATCTATGTTCATCCTATATGCGTGTCTTTAACCTACACATACATCTATGCACATACATCCATTTTTATTCACCCTATACATACATCTATGTATTTACGTTCATCCTATACATACATCTATAACATATACTTTCCCTCTATACATACATCTATGACATATACTTTCCCCCTATACATACATCTACATAACTATACATACACCCTATACATACATCTACATAACCATCTAAACATGCATCTACAAATACACCCATACATCTAAATAACCATCTATACATACACCCTCATACATCTACATAACCATCTAAACATGCATCTACAAATACACAAGATCCCCCTTCACTATACCATCTCGTCAAGAAGAAGAAGTATAATAAAAACTCCCAAAGCCTTTGTCCCCTTCACTATAACCATCTGCAAAATTAATCCAATCAATTTCCGTTACCTAATTTCAACTACTTTTTTACACGCAATATTAAATATTAATTAATATATATAATGTAGACAAAACCCACTTTTCTTCATTTTTTCACAAAAAAAACACCATTTATAAAAAAAAATTCCTATCAAGGAAAAAGGAAAAGAAAATTTCTATCAAGGAAAAGGAAAAGAAAATTATATATAACTGATCTCATAAAATTTATTACATTTTTTTTTATAAATCAAAACACATAGCTACAAAATCAGTTTATAAGACATCACTCGAATTTCGAAGACAACAAGATATTTTTATAGAAAGCATCTGAAATGTTTGTTGAAACTCCATTAAAATGTTCTTTAACAAAAAAACTCCATTAAAATATTTGAAAGATGACAAAAACACAGTAATTAACAGTGACTTAATCTCTTAATGGGGAAAGAAGCTAAAACAGTTAGAGACCAAAGTATTTACCTTGTACGATGATGAATGAGAGAGAGCTAAGTAGAAGAGCAAAAATCAAAGAATAAAAAAAAACAGTGTGTTCTCAACATATGTAAATAAAATAAACTAAGTGAGAGGAGGATTCAGAATTTTGACAGAATACAAGAAGTATTTATAGAGTTAATAATCTGATTAATTCAAATAAAAAAATTAAAAGTTACCGTTAAATTTCAAACGGTCAAGAAAAGTTACTGTTTCACAACGGTTATATTTCTTTATTGTTCCTATTCTCGAGCAAAACGTTATAACAATATGGGAAGTGACGGCTAAAAGCTTGCGCACTCAAGAATATTTGAAATACATAAAAAGTGGAATATAATTTCTAGAAAATAAATACACGGTATTAATTTGATTATTAACTTTAACTCCAGAACACAGTCAAAAGCCCGTCTAGCTCAGTTGGTAGAGCGCAAGGCTCTTAACCTTGTGGTCGTGGGTTCAAGCCCCACGGTGGGCGAAATGTTTTTTCAAATCCAATTTTTGAGTTTTTGTATCAAAAAAAAGGAAATGGTGGATATTTTAGCAATATCTCTCTCAGTTTACTTCCTTGCCTTGATACAAGTAATACTTTTTCTTAGGTCGAAGACACAAGTAAGGATTTACGTAAATATATTATTTTTTGCGAAATGTAATCTTTCACGAAAGAAGCTCAAATTGGAAATTGCGTATTCCTCTTCAAACGTAAACCAGCAATACGTTTATCAATTTTTCTTCACGTAATTTCTTTATCACAAGAAAAAGTAAACACAATCTTTTCTTTCATACAAACACTCTTTTAACTTTTCTATAGAACTAGACTTATCGACGTCGCATTATTCCCATATGGATGGTCCTCCTAATTTTTACATTACTTTTTTTTATAGATTGAATTTTGGAAATGATTTTAAAAGGTTAGATTCGATTCGAATGCCCACATAGAATGGACAAGGTCGATAATGGGTCCACCTTTCCTTTCAAGTTGGCTTCATCTTTTTGTGTAGTTTCACTTCAATTTTGACAAGAAGTCTTTGACGCCAAACTTTGAAACACTACTTTCCTTTTGCATCATGTTGTTTTTAAGACTATTGTTTTTTTAATTCGGATCAACCAAAGTGCTAATCCCATAATCTACAATATTATTTTTGACATCATTGAACAAGACAAAACCATTAGTACTTTAACGACATAGTTAATGTTGAATTATGATTTTTTAGGGAAAATATCTTTCTAGTGGTTCAGTTTTTTGAATGAAAATCACGTGGAAGCAAAGATCCAGTCGATCAGATTTGGTATGAAGAACTCGAGTTTCTTTGACATACTTTCTTGTTATTTTTGATAACTGACTGATAAGAGAATTCCCAAACATTAGAAAGTGAATATAACCAAATGCAGCGTATGCATGTATCTACTACAGAGCTTGCACTGTTTTGTGTTTCTTATCTTTTCGATGGATATGTTACACTGATGTAGTTTCATCTCTACATGTCACGTGTGAAAAAGACGAAACTAAATTTCAATAACAAAACAATTTAAGAGTATGGAAATTACATATTCTTATGAGTACTCTAAAGCTCGTAAGAGGAGAGGTAACTTGCCTAACTTGGATTCTTGTCGATGATCCGAATTTGTTAATTAACATCTGACCACTTAACCGCAATGACTTTTCACACTAATAGGTTGTTGTAGTATCTAGCAATAAGAGAAGAAACATGTGAATTACCTATCACGCCGTCATAGAATCAAACCCAAATAACTCTAGAATTAGTCTAAAAAGTCAAAAATTAGATTTAAAAAAATTGTCTAAATTTTTCACATGACTCTTAAATATCCGGTTTAAATTAAATATAGAACCCAAACAATGATTACATTGACCAAACAATGAATTAATGAAAAATAGATTTTGGAAAAGAATTAACAAAAAAAGAAATATTGAAATAATAAGGTGAATTAGTAAATTGAACTGTTTTTATATACTCTATGCTCTTTTCTAATTTTAAGAAGAGAATCTTAATAAGTTTAATATTTTTGATATTAAATTGTAAGAAATTAAATTCTAATTAAAACAAGACAAAAATACGTTCTATATGATAGAGATTTTTCTTTTAATTTGGTAGCAAAAGTTACTAAAAATGATCTTGACTCCTGATTTTAGTTTCCTTGTATAAATATTCTTGTATATAAATAAATCTTTTCATAATGTTTTCGTTTCAAACTCAAATTCCCAAAATTAAATTTGTTTCTTCTGTTATTAGAAAAAGGGTAAAAACGTAAAAATAAAATTACTTGATGAACGATTATTTAGGTGATAAGAGTGGACTAAGATTGTGACAGGTGGACGGTCCACATTATCTCATTTCGCTTATAAATATCGAAGCTCCTTCGTATTACAGTCTCATTCAGTAATTAAGCTTCTCTAAAATCAAATTAATATCTTCTTCTTCGTGATTCTTCGAATTCTCTAGAGAAAAATGTCTTGCTGTGGTGGAAACTGTGGTTGCGGATCTGGCTGTAGCTGCGTTGGATGCAAAGGGTAAAATTCTCGATTCTCTCGTTTAATTTTCTGTCTACAAATTTTCTCGGGAAAATCATTTTTTTCTCGAGAAAAACTGTTCATGCAGCGATTTCTATGGTCTTTTGGTTTCCCAGAAAATGAGAAGATATTTTGAATTTTCTGGATATCGTTTTGTGTTTAAGAAATTATCTCAATTTTCTGAATCGAAATCCCTAATTCTTCGATGAAGATCGTTACAGAGTTTGATCAAATCTAATCATTTTGTATATTTTTTTTTAATTATCTCGATTTTATTCATCATTTATTTTTATTTATTTGATTTTACGAAACAAAATACCTAATTCTTCGTTGAGATCCTAACATATATATTCTTTTAATCAAAACTCTGTTTTTCTTCAAAAAAAAAAATTAAATCAGATTTTTTTTTACTTTGTACAGTTGCAAAATGTACCCTGACTTGAGTTTCTCCGGTGAGACAACCACCACCGAGACCCTCGTCCTCGGAGTTGCTCCGGCAATGAATTCTCAGTACGAAGCTTCCGGTGAGACATTCGTCGCCGAGAATGATGCTTGCAAATGTGGATCTGACTGCAAGTGTAACCCTTGCACCTGCAAATGAACAAAACCTTAAGTGTCTGCAATAAACCTTATGTTAGGTTTTGCTTATTAATGAAATAAATGACTGATTTTCTCCGGTTGTGTTTCACCGGTGAATTTAAGTCTTCGTCTTCTTCGTCTGTGTGTGTTTTTATCGTTTGGTCTGCAAGTTTGTATTTCGAGTCTTTTTTAAGTTTAAAAAAAGTTTCAATGAGAACTTTTTAAAAAAGTTTGCTTTCTTTCTTACTTCATTACACACAAGAACAGACAAAGCTCATAAGTACACACAAGAACAGACAATAATGGAAAATGAAGATTCAATTCATTGTTATATAGAGATAAACAACAACTAAGGTGTTGTTGAAACAGAGACTGTATTCTCAAGAACTCCTTCGGTAGCTTTTTTGAATAAGTTATGAACTTGTTTTGAGGTAAAACCGATCTTCTCTAAATCAGTTAGCTGTTGAAAAGAAAAATCCGTTTTAGTAGATGAAACAGAGTTCTTAAGGGAAAATTTAGGAGACGAAGAAGAAGAATGAAATGTAAAATACCGATTTTAGTGGACTTGTTTCTCTGAGTTCAATGATGTATTCAGTCATCTTCTCTCCAATTCCCTGAGAGAAGAAAACAAAATGAAACAGAGTTTTTATGTTACAGTGAAACCAATATTTGACTAAGGGAAGCAAAAGTAATTTTACCTTTAACTCCATTAGCTCTTCTCTGTGTTGTTTTTAAATAATGAAAGTTAGTTCTTGTGTGATTTTTAGGGTTTATGGAGAAATCTAAGACAAGGAAGATGAAAATGGAGATTTACTATTTACCTGTTTGCTGTGTTTAAGAAGTGAATGTACTCTTTTATGAGATTAGTCTGTGAATAAGAAGCAAAAAAGGATCAACTTTATGTTTCTTGTCAATATAATATAGCCAATGTTTGATTCATACCTTTAAATTAGTGCTCCATTCATTAAACTTCTGGCAAGTACCACTCATTTGTATATTCTCAGGTTTTGAAGAAAGAAACTGTGTTTTTGGAGTCATTGGTTTTGCATTTGAGTCTATCGGAGATAGAGCTTCTCTAAGAGGACTCAGTTCAGTGTTAGATTCATCTATCTCAGTTTCTTTGGTTGGAGAAGCTAAGTTAAGATTCTGTTATTATTCAAAAAGAAATCAATCACTAAAGTAAAAAACCTTCTCATTGTTATATGAATGTATGAAAGCAGAGAAAGCATACCCATAAATCCGAAGTAATATGAGTTTCCTCAACAAATAAGTTCCTTGCTGTCACAAATGTGTCCCTGTGTATATAGCTATTATTATGAGGACGATGTAAACATATATTAAGAACTCAAAAATCATTAAACTTGTTACCTTTGTCTTGTGATAGCAAGTTTAGTAGTTTCTGTTCTACGTGAACCACTAAGTTTCTTTACAGAGCTTTGAGAAATCGAAGTACCAATCAGAGGAGAACGTATCGCCATCATTCTACACACGCTTTTTTTCTTTCCTTTTGATTCACGCCAAGCTTGAAGTTTCGCTTCCATATCTATCTTAACTTTAGGAGTCTCCTCTACTTTATGATTCAAAGATACATTGTTTGAGATGTGTCTTGACCTCGCAGCTAAACTAACCGTACGAAGAGATTCTTGATACTCTCCAGGATTCTAAAAAAAAACAAAAGCAAGATTTCATTAAATAAGCCACTTTTATCTGAATCAAAAAGAAGCAATGAATCTTTCTTCTTACCAGACATGCAACCATAAGAGCTCTACTTGTTCCTCCAAGTGAATCTTGCAATATTCTAGTCAATTTGCTTTCTCTGTATGGCACTCTTGGCAAGTTGTTGTTCAACGCGTAAACAACATTCGATAATGCAAACAACGACTGATTAATCTTAGCACTCTCTTGTAAACGGATTCCTTCATTTCCTGTTCTTCTGTTATCTTCATTACCTGTTTCAATGCATGGAAGTTTTGTTAACATTGTCGACAAAAGAACGTATAAAGGGAAAGGTTGATTTTTATTACCTGCAAGATCAATCAGATTGATTTTTCCAGTGATATTCCCTTGTGAGGAGGTTACTGAGATCACAAGAACTCCATGGCTTCTACTAGAGACATCGTTTAAACCAGTATGTGCAACTTTTCTCCGATTAACACCACAGGAATAGGCTTCGTGAAACTCGTGCATTGAGTTAACTGGGATGCTTGAGAGTCCTTTGAGATGAACATGTCCTTCTTTATCATCCATAATAGTAATCTCGTTTGGTTTGACTTCAAGAAGGTCCCAACATCTATCCATGTATACTTCGTAATAGGAAATCTCTGCTTTGCTTTTTTTCTTTTCGCATATAGAGAGAATGGTGGACATGGTTAATAGCATTAGACCGGAGAGCTCATCAGTTCCCTGAGAACATCAAAATGCAAAAGAAGAGATTGAAAACAATTACAATGAAGCAAAATCCCTATTAGTTTTGATCAAATCTCAATCCTAATCACTCATTTTCACAGTTTTTGTGAGATATTTTGTTAATTCAAGAGTTCTCAATAGCTAAATAAGATGTTTCAAATAGAGATTAAGCACATAACCAAAGGGAAATCAACTCCAGTGATTTCGATTATCACCCTAAATGTGTGAAATTCTGTAGCTAATTGATCAAATCTCAATCCTAATATGAAATATTGACTAAACTCACTCATTTTTTTGGGTTTTGTGAGATATTTACTTAATCCCAGAGTTACTCAGTGGCTAATCAGATGTTTCCAATAGAAATTAAGCAAATAAACTCTGCCAATTTCGATTTTTTAACCCCTAATTTATGAAATTTTGACGCTAATTTCACCTGCATTGTGAACGTTTTTCCGCTTCCTGTAGCTCCATAAGCAAGTACTGTAGCGTTGAAACCTTGAAAGATACCCGGAATCAATGGATTTACTTCTCTGTCGAATATCTGCTTCACATTTTCTCCATCGTCTCTCTCGTAAAACGCATCTAGCTGATAGGATTCGTTTCGACTGCTCCAAATAACACCGAATCACCAAATCTATAATCTGAATTGAATTTGAAGAAGGGGAAAGGGAGAATACGCTTACCAGCTCTCTGGATCTTTGAGGTGAACTGTCACTTCGCTGGGATCTCTGTCATCGCCGTCGATTACCGAAACACACGATCTTCCGCCGCCAATCTCGTCGGAGAATTCTCGGGGAAGAAATGGACGAACTCTGAGAACGACTCTGACCTTGGAAACTGAAGACGAATCCAACACTTTAGTTTTCGCTGGGGTTTTCGATTCCATTTTTGTGTGTTTGAGAAAAAAGTGAGAGAGATTGTTTTGAAATTTGAGTTCGTAATAGTTATCCGTTAGTCTGTTTTGAATTTTGCAATGTCGCACTTCAAAAAAGACTTTTTATTGGGCCCACATTTACATTTCTTCCTTTACACCTGTTATGGGCCCACAGTTACATTTCTTTTATTTTTTCTGAGCTATTTATTAATTACTTTGAGATCGGACGGCTCGCATTTTAAAGATGAGGAAATTACAGTCATACTTTTTTTTTTTTTGATAAAAAATTACAGTCATACTTCTGAAGATCAATTTACACAAATTTGAGCAAAAATGATAGAATTTTTTGTTGATTAGACTAAATCACAAATTTCAAAAATAATACAAGCTTTGTTAATTTTGGTTTGAATCGATTCGTTTTTATCCTTTTGAACACTCCTACAGTCCTACTATATAGTATACCTCAGGACAATTGAGTATCGATAGGTATTTTCATTTTTGTCAATTGATTTACAAATGAATTTTTACTCTAGCACTTATACGTTCAATGATTTTTTAAATTTATTTATACGTTGTGTGAAGTGATTTGTTCCAAACCTAAATAACAATTTTAACCAATCAATTGGTATATTCTCATGGAATTTTTCCGTTTCAATTTCGTACCATTAACAATAATAGAAGACATGGAGAGAAGCCTATGACAACACTCCAGCTTGCAAAGGTGATAAACAAGAATGTTATGAATCAACTATCAATGATTCAGAGTAATAGTGTTAGGCGATATGAAGAAGGCTTGAGGATTTGGTTTGCTTAAAGATATATCTAGAATAATCTTTGTTTTAACTTAAAAAGTTTCTGTTTAAAGTTGTAAAAACATTTGTTTTTAATAGAATTTAACATTAAATTAAAAGAATAAATTTAATTGTTATTCCCTAAGTGGGAGTTATTAACATTTTATTCATTTTCGTTTAAAATGACAATTAGTGTTGTCAAGTAGGGAATAGAAATTGAAACTTTTTTTGTTTGACCATTTTTTTTTGTTTGACAATATGTAAACATATTAAACGAATGGGATCTATAAATGGAAAGGGGAGAGAGAAGAAGAATATACCTCAACTACCCTAAAACTCTTTGTAGCAATCAGCCAGCCATGAATTCAATCGGTGTATTTCGTGATGGAGAAATCAATGGAAAACCATTTCTCATATACACACTCTTATCTCAAAGAGACAACCCTTCCTCCTCCTCCGGTGAAGCGGGCCTTTTTTCTGGTGGAGACGACCTTTTTCTTCAACCTCTTTTCATTTGTCCTTCTATACGTCTCAAAGTTGAACGGTTAAAACAAGAGGAGACCGATTCTAGAGAGGACGTTCAACCGTGGGAGGTTTCTCCTTACTTCCCCAGCATAAAAAGCGTTGATCAACAATCCAAGTATCTACTAGATTCCAACTGTAAGCTCCCTTTATCTCCTCTCTTTTGGTGCAACAATAGAGAATCTGATGATGATGTCGAGTTCTATTGTGGTGCATGCCTAAGCCCAAAGATTGGCACCGAGTATTATTTATGTCTCACTTGTGGTGAAAAGTTTCACAAAGAATGTGTCGAGTCTCCACTAGAGATCAAACACCCTTTCTACCGCTTTCAATCCCTCCAACTCTATACTCCTCCCACTTTTGATAGGAGTTGCATTTTTTGTGAAAAACCTTTATATGACATGGTTTATTATACCAGAAAATTAAGTATGCATCCAGTTTGTGCGATGAAGCCAATACCCTTAGTTATTGATCATCCAAAAAGGCATATCCACCCACTTACCCTTTTCCCCAAACAAGCTTCCTTAGCGTGCGACGTTTGTGGCCTGGTTAAAGAACTTATTCCCACATATGTATGTGTTCGATGTGTCTTAGTAGTCCATCAAGATTGTATCTATTTCCCTTATGTCATAAGAATATCTCGTCACCAACACCGTATCTATTTTACCTCCTCTCTTCCATTTGGAAAATGGTCTTGCGGGGTTTGCCGTCAAAAGATTGATATTAATTGTGGTGCATACTCTTGCAACAAGTGTGATGGTTATTTTGTTCACTCAAGATGTGCGTTGCGTAAAGACTTGTGGGATGGGGAAGAACTAGAGGGAATACTTGAAGAACCTGAGATAGTTGTTGAGCCCTTCGAAACAATAACTGATGGAATAATACTCCATTTTTCTCATGGCCACCGCCTAAAACTCGAGATGAGTAAAGTTTACGACGAAAACAAGCTTTGTCAAGCGTGCATTCTTCCAATATACCAGGATGGCTATTACTCATGTATGGATGAATGTGACTTCATCCTACACGAAGCTTGTGCAAATGCACCCCTCAAGAAACATCATCCTTTGCATGCTCATCCACTCACGCTAAAAGTCGTCACTAATGAATATAGTGGTAACCAAGGTTTCTTCACTTGTGATGCTTGTCGGCGTAACAGTTGTGGTTTCGTCTATGAAGCTCCCACAGGGACGTGGGGTTTCAGACTTGACTTACGATGTGCCTTGGTTTATGAACCATTTGAATATCAAGGCCATGAACATCTCTTATTCCTAGCTTTAAGTCCTGAAGAAGAAGCATCGTCAATTTGTCGAATCTGCCAAGAAGTCGGTGATATAAAAGCTCGTTGTAGCAAACTAAGTTGCATTGAATGTGATTATATTATATGTTTCGAGTGTGCTACTTTACCATACAAGGCAAGGTATAAGCATGACAAACATTTTCTCACATTTCAGAAAGAGAAAGAGGCAAGTGATCATTCAGGCTGGTGTGAGGTATGTGAAACGAAAATAGTATATTCCAAAAAAGGAGGGTTCTATTCGTGTGATGACTACTGCTCCACCACTCTTCATGTTGATTGTTTGCTTGGAAAAGACTTGTATATGAAACCCGGTCAAACCATAGAGTATAGTCAGGCGGAGCTTAATACTCTTCCGAACAATACCATGTCTCGGCCACTCTGCCACTATCATGAAGACCGTTGTCAAGAGAAACTAGTTTTCAAATATAAAAACATGACACTTTGTTCAATATCTTGTGTATTTAATTTTACGGCTTATGTGGTAAATAAACAAATGCGGTGGGTAAAGCACAATTAAGTTGTGCTTTTTTCTTCTTCTTTTTGAAGTTTGATGTTAATACGTGTGAAATCTGTGCTATGCTATTTTTTTGTGCGTTTGAGGTAAATAAATAGCTTGATACTACGTAATAATATACACAATCGGTTGTCAGAAAAAGTATATCTGCCGTTACCTAAAAGGCTAAAACTGCGATTAACTCATGTGCTTTGTTGACTTTCTCGGTTTCAATATTTTTTGTTAAAGTAAATTTGCTCCTTCCCAATAGACTACTATCACATATCGGTTCCAATATCTTACCACTTACCATATATAATGCTATGATAATCCAAGCCGGAGTTCTTTAAATTATTTTTATTAGCTGTTTTAATTATTTATTTAAACGATATAGAATACTCGAAAATAAGGTATAATATTTTTATAACCAAAAATATAAAAAGACCTTAATGGAAATAATAAATAAATTAAGACAGCTATAACAAGTAGTTAAGAAATATAAACATCTTAATCTAGGCTTAGCTGTAATTTATATTTGTATATGAAATCAAATGGTAATATATATGGAAGGGGGAGAAGGAGAAGTGGAATATCACACAATTTTCACAACCATTTTCTTAGTCATGAATTTTATCGGTGCATTTCGCGAGGGAGAAATTGGTGGAAAACCTTTTCATATATTCAGTTACTTATCCCAAACAGACAACCCTTCCTCCTCCTCCTCCTCCTCCGACGGTGAAGCAGCCATTGATTCCGGTGGCCAAGACGACATACCTCCTCTGCAACCTCTTTTCATTTGTCAATCATTTCATACCACCAATCAATGGTATCGTCGAAGGGAGGATGATTCTAATGGCGAAGACTTTGTTCCGGCGGATGTTTCCCCTTATCCTCAATTCTTTAACAAAAGAAGCGGTGACCAACAATTCCAGTTTTTGATTGGATCCAAAGTCTATGATCATCCATGTAAGGTCCCTCTCATCCCTCTCTTTTGGTGCAACAATAGAAAACCTAATAATGGCGAATATGATAATGAAGAATTCGAATGTGGTGCATGCCTCAATTTAGATATAGGCACAGATTATTTATATTGTGTCACGTGTGATAAACAGTTCCACAAAGAATGCATTGAGTCTCCACTTGAACTCAACCACCCTTCTTACCCTTTTCTTTCTTTAAAACTTTACTATCCTCCCGAAAACTTACAACGCAAGCCAATTTGCTTCAGTTGTAAAGAACCCGTCGAAGAGATGTTTTATTATTCTCCTACCTACAATTTAACTATGCATCCGGTTTGTGCATTGAAACCAATACCCATTGTTATAGACCACCCAAAAAGGCATCCCCACACTCTCACCTTTTTCCCTAAACAAACTTCTTTAGCCTGCGATGTTTGTGGCCAGATTAAAGAACTTATTCCTACCTATATATGTGCTCGGTGTGTCTTCGTTGTCCATCAAGATTGTATCTCTCACCCGTATGTCATAAAAATATCTCGTCACCAGCACCGTATTTATTTTATCTATTCACTTCCACCCGGAAATTTGTCTTGTGGAGTATGTCGTCGAAAGGTAGACAACAACTACGGTGCGTACTCGTGCAACAAGTGTGATGGTTATTTTGTTCACACCAAATGTGCGTTGCGGGGAGACTTGTGGGATGGGAAAGAACTAGAGGGTGTTCCTGAGGAACCAGAGATAGTTGTTGAGCCACCATTTAAGAGGATAAGTGATGGAATAATACTCCATTTTTCTCATAGCCATCATTTGAAACTCCAGATCAGTAAATTCTACGACGAACACAAGTTTTGTCAAGCGTGCGTCCTTCCAATTTATGAGGGTAACTATTATGCATGTATGGACGAATGCGACTTCATCCTTCACGAAGCATGTGCCGATGCGCCTCGTAAGATACCACACGCATTGCATGCCCATTCACTTACGCTAGAGATTGTCATTCATGGGTATGGTCATGCCTACGGTTTTTTCTTTTGTTCTGCTTGTAACCGTTCAAGCTGTGGTTTTGCCTATGCGAATGACACAGACAGTTGGTATTACAGACTAGACTTACGGTGTGCATCGGTTTCTGAACCATTTGAATATGAAAGCCACGAGCATCCCTTATTCCTAGCACTAACACCAGAAGAAGAAGAAGTAGCAATATGTCAAGTCTGCCAAGAAGAGGGTGACGAAATCAATCGTTGTAGAAAACTAAACTGCATCGAATGCAATTTTATTATATGTTTTGCTTGTGCCACCTTACCATACAAGGCAAAGTATAAGCATGACAAACATCTGCTCACATTCCGGAAAAAAGAAGAGGCAAGTGATGATCATCCAGGTTGGTGTGATATATGCGAAGGCAAAATAGAATATTCAAGAAAAGGAGGGTTCTATTCATGCGATGACTACTGCTCTACCACTCTACATGTTGATTGTTTGCTTGGG
Source organism: Euclidium syriacum (assembly GCA_900116095.1). Lineage (NCBI taxonomy): Eukaryota > Viridiplantae > Streptophyta > Magnoliopsida > Brassicales > Brassicaceae > Euclidium > Euclidium syriacum. Next base: position 13,834,307 of record FPAK01000007.1, read on the forward strand.
GAAGAACCGTATCTGAAACCTGACCGTACCATAACTAGAAATTATAGTGCGAGTATTGATATTCTTAGCAACAAGACCATGTCTCGGCCACTTTGTCATGGTAAAGAGCACCGTTGTCCACAGAAAGTAGTTTTCAAACAGAGAAACAAGACATTTTGTTCTTTAACTTGTATAGATCAAGAGTAAATGCCACCGCAAGTCGTTTTTGAGGTCTCAAGATTTTGCGTTGTAGTTTTTCTTGTTGGTTACTTGCGCTTTGATTATCCTTTCTGTTGTTTCTTTTTTTTTTCTTTTAATTTTTGTTTGATTTGTCGCTTTGTAATATTTTTCCAGAATTGTAATTGAAATCCAAGTAAGAAAAGATCTCCAATCTGTAAAAATACCCGGATTTTCAAGAATATTTATGAGAGTACAAAGGAAGGTCTAAAACATATATGGAAATACACATATCTCTAGAATAACAAAATATTATAGATCGTGCGTCATGAAACTAATAAATTACATAGAACATTAAGAATTTATGTTTCTGAAGAACAAGAAGTGAAAATTAGAGCAATTATAGAATCGATGGCCAAAAAACGAACAAATAAAAAACCATTGAAAATTACTTTACAAGGATGTATTACTGGTGAGATGTAGAAGAATACAGTGCATTTAATAATTAAAATAAATGAAAGAGCTGAAAAAATATTTACAACTCGTTGACGAGCATGTGAGATGGGAATGATGATAGCTGATAAGAGACGATCGATGAAGGAGGGGCAAAGATGGTGTGACTGGCGATGAAATTTACCCTTGAAGCATGTCCACACAAGATAATGAACACAATACTTTAAATGCTTCGTTTTTCTTTTTGAAAACTACTCTGTGTAGACAACGTCGCTTGCAACCATAACAAAATGGCCGAGACAAAGTATTGTTCCCAAGAATGTGAAACTTCTCCTCGGAATTCCCCTCGAAATCTAGTTGGACGTTTTGACCAGGTTTCATATAAAAGTCTTCCCCAAGCAAACAATCAACATGAAGAGTGGTGGAGCAGTAGTCATCGCACATATAGAATCCTCCTTTTCTTGAATATACTATATTGCTTTCGCATGCCTCGCACCAGCCAAGATGATCACTTGCCTTTTCCTTTTCCCGAAATGTGAGAAAATGTTTGTCATGCTTATACCTAGCCTTGTATGGTAAGGTAGCACAAGCAAAACATATAATAAAATTGCATTCTATGCAATTAAGTTTCTTATAACTATTATTTTTGTCATCATCCTTTTCGCATATTTGACATATTGCTGTTTCTTCTTCTTCTGGCGTTAAAGCTAGGAATAAGGGATGGTCATGGCCTTCATATTCAAATGGTTCTGAAATTGAGGCGCATTGTAAGTCTAATTTGAAACGCAAGTAACCTCCTTTGGGACCCTCATAGACGAAACCACAACTTCTACGCCGACAAGCATCACAATAGAAGTGACCCTTGCCATCATAATATTCATTAGTGACAACCTTTAGCGTAAGCGAGAGAGCATGCAAGGCGTGTTGTTTTTTGCAAGGTGGCACATGCTTCGTGAAGGATGAAGTCGCATTGATCAATACACGAATAATAATTACCCTCATAGATTGGAAGGATGCACGCTTGACAAAACTTCTCTTGGTCGTAAGTTTCACTGATCATGATTTTCAAACGATGGTCATGAGAGAAATGGATTATCACTCCATCAGTTATCCTCTTGAATGTGGTTCAGCAACTATTTCAGGTTCTTCAGGTATTCCTTCTAGTTATTCTCCATCACACAAGTCTCTTCGCAACGCACATTTTGTGTGAACAAAATAATCATCACACTTGTCGCAAGAGTACGCGCCATAATTGTTGTCGACCTTTCGGCGATATACTCCACAAGACAAAAATCTAGATGGAAGAGAGTAGGTAAAGGAGATGCGGTGATGGTGACGAGATATTTTTATGACATATGGAGAATAAACACAATCTCGGTGGACTACAAAGACACACTGAGCACAAACATAGGTGGGAAAATGTTCTTTAATCTGGCCACAAACATTGCAAGCTAAGGAATTTTGTTTAGGAAAAAAAGTGAGAGGGTGGGGATGCCTTTTTGGGTGGTCTATAAAAATGGATATTGGCTTCATTGCACAAACCGGATGCAAAATTAGTTTGTAGGTAGGACAATAATAAAATATTTCATAGATGGCTGTTTGACAACAAATGCAATGCAATACGCCGAAAAGATTGATGGGATGATAGTAAAGTTTGAGAGAAAGAAAAGGGAAAGAAGGGTGTTTGATCTCAAGTGGAGACTCTATGCATTCCTTGTGGAAGTTACATTTACATGTGACACAAAAATAATAATCTGAGCCATGCTTTGAGGTGTTGCATACACCGCAACAAAATTCATCAGACTGATCTTTTTTATTGTTGCACCAAAAGAGAGGGAGTAGAGGGAGCTTACATGAATGAACATACTCGTAGGATCCAATCGAAAACTGGAATTGTTGATCACCGCTTCTTTCGTTAAAGAAGTGAGGGTAAACATCCACCGGGAAAAAGTCTTCACGATTAGGATCATCCTCCACTCGAAATAACCATTCACCAGTTGAACGAAAAGATTGACATATAAAAAGAGGTTGAAGAGGAAGGAAGTCATTGCCACTGGAACCACCGGAAAAAGAGGAAGAAGATGAGGTTGGGTTATTGTTTGTTTGAGATAAGAAATTGAATATGTGAAATGGTTTTCCTTTGATTTCTCCCTCACCAAACACACCAATAGAATTCATTACTGAAAAGATGGTTGTGAATCGTGATATTCCTTCTTCTCCTTTCCCCTCTTCCATATAACCAAACTATTTTATATAAAATTTTGAAAATACAGCTAAGCTTGATTGATATGTTTGAACTCTTTTTGTTTGAATACACATGATCTGTTTTAGTTATTTTTTATTGTGGCCTTGCTATATTCTTTGTTATAAAAATAATATTATTCCATTGTTTCCGAATTATCTCTGTATTATTCGTTAAATAAATAATCAAAACAGCTACTAAACACAAATATAAACAACCCCCAACTTGAAAAAACCATAGCATTAAATATGGTAAGTGGTAAGATATTTTTTAATTCTTTCAAGTCTTTCTATATTCTTTTTTAGTAGAAAATCATTAGGGTCGGTATAGTCTTTTATATATATATGAAATGAATAAATAAACACTTTCACCTAAACAATCATAGTATTGTTAAATAATCCTTAATGGTGATGGCTGGTGAGATAATGAAAGGTGGAAAGCTGATTGAATCTAACCGGTGTTAAAGACTGAGAAACCCGTTATGTTACGTACCCGCCCGAATGTTCTAAGATTCGAATCTAGCTCTTAAAAGGGAAGGCAATACAAATACATCAAACGAGAAGTATGGTATGTTTATCAATCCATTTTATTGAAAAATTAATATTAGTGACGAAACTAAACATCGGCTTTGGAACTTTTAACTTGGTGTTTTAAGAATATCAAATTTCTAGTTGTCAACTCAACTAAAAATTTAGATATAATATCTAGTAAGCATCACAGACCATATCATTAGAACCCATAATTAAGCTTAACCCACACCAGAGCCGATTTTGCATAAGCTAAAACAACCGTTAAGCTCTCCGTTTAACGTCTCGCTAAATCCCATGTGCTCTGTGAACTTTCCGTTCCCATATCTTACGACTTACAATATTTAAATGCTATGATTTTCCAAGTGGGTTCATTATATTTTTGTTTATTAATTATTTTTATTATTTATTTAAAGACGGTATACATAGAGAATTAACAAAAATAAAAAAGAAGAAAGAATCTAAAAGGTCTTTCATAAAAGAAATAGTAACATATATTATTAATCAAAAGTTTAGCTGTATTTTGAAGTTGTATATGAAATGATTTGGCTATATATGGAATGTGGAGAAGGAGAAGAGGAATATCACAATTCATAACCAAAATATTTTTCAGCCCAATGAATTCTGTCGGTGAATATCGTGAGGAAGAAATCGATGAAATACCATTTCCCATATTCACTTTCTTATCTACAAAAGACAACCCAAGCTTCTCCTCCAGTGAAGCAGAAGTTGATTTCGGAGGGACAAGGAGTTGGAGAAGAAGAATATCTCAACCATATTCCAATCCAATGAATCCCCTCGGTGTATTCCGCGAGGGAGAAATTGATGGAAAACCATTTCACATATTCACTTTCTTATCTCAAACAGACAACAGAAGCTCCTCTTCCTCTGCTTCCAGTGTTTCCTGTGGGGACGACATGCCTCCTCTTCAACCTCTTTTCATCTGTCAATCTTTTCGTTCGAGTGATCAATGGGAGAATCAAAGGCGAAACGATCCTAAACGAGAAGACTTTGTCCTAGTGGATGCCTGCCCTTACCCTCAGGTTTTTAACAAAAGAAGCGGTGATGAACAATTCAATTTTTTTATTGGATCCAACATCTATGATCATCCATGTAAGCTCCCTCTCGCCCCTCTATTTTGGTGCAACAATACAGAATCAGCGTGTGATGATAATTTTCAATGTGGTGTATGCGAAAGCCCAAAGCTCGACACCGATTATTATATATGTGTCACATGTGATAAAATGTTCCATAAAGAATGCATAGAGTGTCCACTTGAGATCAAACACCCGTCTTACCCTTTTCTTTCTCTCAAACTTTACTATCCTCCAAAATCCAGCTACTTGAAGTGCTTCTGTTGTCAAAGAGCAGTCTTTGAAATGCTTTACTACTGTCAGACCTACAAATTATTCATGCATCCGATCTGTGCAATGAAGCCAATACCCATTTTAATAGACCACCCAAAAAGGCATTCCCACCCTCTCACCTTTTTTCCTAAGCAAAATTCTTTAGCTTGCAATGTTTGTGGCCTTATTAAAGAACATTTTCCCACCTATGTTTGTGCTCGGTGTGTCTTCGTAGTACACCGAGATTGTGTTTATTCCCCATATGTCATAAAAATATCTCGTCACCAGCACCGTATCTCATTTACCTACTCTCTTCCATCGGTAAAATTTTCTTGTGGAGTATGTCGTCGAACAGTGGACAACAATTATGGTGCGTACTCTTGCAACAAGTGTGACGATTATTTTGTACATACAAAATGTGCATTGCGGGGAGACTTGTGGGATGGGGAAGAACTAGAAGGAGTACCTGAAGAACCTGAGATAGTTGTTGAACCACCATTCGAGAGGATAGGCGACGGAATAATAATCCATTTTTCTCATGACCATCATTTGAAACTCGAGACCAGTGGATTTTATGACGAAGGAAAGTTTTGTCAAGCTTGCGTCTTTCCAATATATGAGGGCAACTATTATGCGTGTATGGATCAATGCGACTTCATCCTCCATGAAGTATGTGCCAATGCGCCTACGAGGAAACAGCACGCGTTGTATGCTCAATCACTTACACTAAAGGTTGTCACTAATGAATATCATAATGGTGTGGGTCACTTCTATTGTGAAGCTTGTCGGCGTGAAAGTTGTAGTTTTGTCTATGAGCATTGCATAGACCGCTACTCGTTTTTCAGGCTAGACTTACGTTGTGCATCGGTTTCAGAACCATTTGAATGTGAAGGCCATGATCATCCCTTATTCCTAGCTTTAACGCCAGATGAAGAAGAATCAGCGATATGTCGAATCTGCCAAGAAGAGGGTGACAAAAATAATCGTTGTAAGAAACTAACTTGCATAGAATGCAATTATATTATATGTTTTAGGTGTGCTACCTTACCATACAAGGCAGGGTATAAGCATGACAAACATCTCCTCACATTTCGGGAAAAAGAAGATGCAAGTGTTGACCATCCAGGCTGGTGTCATGTGTGCGAAAGCAAAATAGTATTCTCAAAAAAAGGAGGGTTCTACTCATGCGATGAGTACTGCTCAACCACTCTTCATGTTGATTGTTTGCTTGGGGGCGAAGACTTGTATATGAAACCTGGTCAAACCATAGAATATGGTGGAAAGGTTGATATTCTTCACAATAACACTATGTCCCGGCCAACCTGCCATGGTAGTGAACACCGTTGTCAAGACAAAGTAATTTTCAAAAACGAAAACAAGACATTTTGTTCTATGAAGTGTTGGCGGGATCGTGGTTACCAATTAAAGGTATGGTAAATTTGTGTTTGTTAAATGTTTTAATTCTTTATTTAAGGAATATACATAGATAATTCAGAAACAAGGAATAATATTTTTTATAAAAGAGGACCTTAATAAAAAAGTTATTAAAACATACTCTACTATGTGTGTGTTTTAATTTGTGAGGAGATGTGTGTTTTTTAATTTTTCTTTAACGTTGTTTTAAATAATACATATTTTACATAAAATTAAATATAGATACATTTTTATATTGTTTATCAAGGCGGTACCACCAATCAACGAAGTAATCGTAGGCGAGATCAACGTACACAAGGTCATCTAAAGTGTCAGACGGAAAATCATCCAACAATATATACATTAACACATCAAACTAATAGTTTTTGTTTATTGACATTTTTTATTTTATTTTCATATTATTCTATCTAACAGTTCCAAACAATTTTAAAAAATTGAAATGGATAAACAAAGACTAATAGATCGAGAATCGGAAATAATAATTAATGACTTTTCTATTACAAAGATGACTTTCGTCAAACTATAATTATAATAATCAAAGATGAATTTAAAATTATAAACACATCGATCAAGGTTAGCTGTACGTTGAAGTTCTATATATGGAAAATGGAAAAGAAGAAAGGGATATAACAACCACCTTCTCTGTTAAACCTTTAACAAAACAAAACAAAAACCTCCTTCTCTGCCATCATGAATTCTTTCGGTGGATTTCGTGAGGGAAAAATCAATGGAAAATCATTTCTCATATTCACTTCATCTTCTCAAACAGACATCCCTAAATCTTCTTGTGAAGCTGCCATCGATTCCGGTGGCGACGACTTCCCTGTTCAGCCTCTTTTTATGTGTCCTTCTTTGCGTCGCAAAGTAGAAACTTACAAAAGAAAAGGGATTGATTATTATAGCTTTATCCCCTTCAATAATTCCCCTCACTTCCCCAGCATAAGAAGCAGGGATCAACAGGAAGTCCGGTATTTGCTCTATTCCAACAGCTATTACTATCACCATATCTGTAAGTTCCCTCTAGTCCCTCTCTTTTGGTGCAACAATAAAGAAGATTCTTATACAACTTTGGCTCTCACTTGCTTCGCATGCCGCACCCAAAAGATTGGCACAGACTATTACTGTTGTGTCACATGTGGTCATATATTCCACAAAGAATGTGCCGAGGCTCCACTTGTTATCAAACACCCTTTCTATCCTTTTCTTTCTTTCCAACTTTACAGTGATGCCACTGTTGACTCTGGCTATTGGCTTTGCGAATGCATATGCTGCAAAAAATCTATAACTGGAATGGCTTATCATTGTCTTACCCACAAAATAAGCATACATCCGGTTTGTGCGATGAAACCAATACTCTTTGTTACAAACCACCCAAAAAGACATCCTCACCCTTTGACCCTTTTCTCCAAACAAGCTTTCTTACCGTGCAATGTTTGTGGCCTGATAAAAGAACATATTCCTACCTATATTTGTGCTCAATGTGCCTTCGTAGTCCATCAAGACTGTATCCATTTTCCGTATGTCATAAGAATATCTCGTCACCTCCACCGTATTTCTTTTTCCTCTTCTCTTCCATCCGAAATCTTTTTGTCTTGTGGAGTATGTCGACAAAAGGTTGACAACTATTGTGGTGCTTACTCTTGCAACAAGTGTGACGATTATTTTGTTCATACAAGATGTGCGTTGCGGAAAGACTTGTGGGACGGGGAAGAACTCGATGGAGTACCCGAAGAAGCTGAGATAATTGTCGATCCATTCGAGAGGATAGCTGATGGAATAATTCTCCATTTTTCTCATGGCCATCATTTAAAACTTGAGATGACTAGAGTTTACGACCCAGACAAGTTTTGCCAAGCATGCACCCTTCAAATCTACGAGGGTAATTATTATTCATGTGTGGATCAATGTGACTTCATCCTACATGATGCATGTGCAAATTCTCCCCTCAAGAAATATCATCCGTTGCGTCCTCGCCCACTAACGCTAAAGGTTGTCACAAATGGATATGATGACAACAAAGGTTGGTTCATTTGTAAGGCTTGTATCAGTACAAGTTGTGGTTTCGTCTATGAGGTAGATGAGGAATTCAGACTAGACTTCATGTGTGCTTCAATTTCTGAACCATTTGATTATCAAGGCCATGATCATCCTTTATTCTTATCTTTAAGGAGAGAAGAAGAAATGTCAACAAAATGTCATATTTGTCAAGACGAGTATTGTAGAAAACTAAATTGCATCGAATGCAATTATGTTATATGTTTCAAGTGTGCTACCTTACCATACAAGACAAGGTATAAGCATGACGAACATTTCCTCACATTCTATGAACCTAAAGAAGCAAGTAATCATTCAGAGTGGTGTGATGTGTGTGAAAGAAAAATAGCTGATTCGACTAGAAAAGGGTTCTATTCATGCGATGACTGTTGCACCACTCTTCATATTGATTGTTTGCTTGGGGAAATCCCACATCTGAAACCTGGTCAAACCGTTGATAAGGAGGTTCATATTCTTCGCAACAATACCATGTCTCGGCCAATTTGTCATGGTTGTAAACGCCGTTGTCTAGACAAATTAGTTTCCAAAAAGGAAAACATGTCATTTTGTACTCCACACTGTAGTGACCAATAGCTTCTCCATGTGCTACATCGTCAATGGTTTCGTTGGTGGTCTACTCTTTGTAATCTTGGTTTTTTAACTTTCTATGTTTTTCTTTGTATTGACCATTGATTCTGCATGTACTCTATTTTTTGTTTTACTTTCTTCCAGACCCGAGACCAAAACATTCTATATGGTATCATCTCAAGTGCCACTTAACGATCACTCTTTCTTCTTAAAAGAACATTTTAATGTTGTTTGTAATTTATTATTTTCCTCGGTTTTAGAATTGTCTACAGTTATCTTCCTAAACATCAAAACTACATAAGGTTTCTCTAAGTCAGAATTTTTTATATTTTTTACTGTCATCATACCGTTGACTACATTTCTTTTGTAGTCACTTGCTACGCAGTACTACCGTTAAATCTAAAATATGAACATGACAATGTAATCTTAGCTGTATTGTGTACTTTCAAAGAGAATGAGTTATATAAAAAGAATTTAGATTTTTCTGTAACCAAAAATATAGAAAAAAAAAACTTCGAACAAAATAATAATGAAAACAGCTAATGAATATAGAAAAAATATATAGATACCCATGAAATGATTTGTCTATATTATTATATGGAGGAGAAGAGGCATCAATTCACAACCATTTTCTCAGCGCAATGAAATCCATCGGTGTATTTCGCGAGGGAGAAATCGATGGAAAACCATTTCACATATTCACTTTATTACCTCAAACAGACACCCAAAGCTCATCATCCTATTCTGGTGACGACGACCTCCCTCCTCCTTTTCAACCTCTTTTCATATGTCAATCTTTTCGTTCGAATGCTCAATGGTGGCATCAAAGGCAAAACGTTCATCCTGTAGACTTTGTCCCAGTGGATGTTTACCCTCACTTCTATAACAAACGAAGTGGTGATGAACAATTCCAATATTTGATTGGATCTGACACCCATGAACATAAATGTAAGCTCCCTCTCGTCCCTCTCTTTTGGTGCAACAATGAAGAACCTAATCCTGACGATTTCGAATGCGGTGTATGCGAAAGCCTAATGCTCGGCACAGATTATTATATTTGTGTCACATGCGGTTATAAGTACCACAAAGAATGCATAGAGTCTCCACTTGAGATCAAACACCCTTCTTTCCCTTTGCTATCTCTCAAACTTTACTATCGTCCCCAATCTAATCTTCTAGAGTGCATATGTTGTCATGCACTCATCTCTGAAATGTTTTATTATTTTCCTACCTACAAATTAATTTTGGATCCGATTTGTGCGATGAAACCAATACCCATTCTTATAGACCACCCAAAAAGGCATCCCCACACTCTCACCTTTTTCCCTAAACAAGTTTTCTTACCGTGTAATGTTTGTGGCCTAACTAAAGAACCTTTTCCCACCTATGTTTGTGCTCGGTGTGTCTTCCTAGTCCATCAAGATTGTGTCAATTCCCCAAATGTCATAAGAATATCTCGTCACAAACACCACATCTCTTTTACCTACTCTCTTCCGTCCGGGAATTTTTCTTGTGGAGTGTGTCGCCGAAAGGTCAACAACAATTACGGTGCGTACTCTTGCAACAATTGTGATGATTATTTTGTTCATTCAAAATGTGCATTGCCGAAAGACTTGTGGGATGGGAAAGAACTAGAGGGGATACCTGAAGAACCTGAGATAGCTATTGAGCCACCATTCAAGCGGATAAGTGATGGAATTATCCTCCATTTTTCTCATGACCATCATTTGAAACTCGAGATGAGTGGAGTTTATGACGATGGAAAGGTTTGTCAAGCATGTGTCCTTCCAATCTACGAAGGTAGCTACTATTCATGTATAGACTGTTGCGACTTCATCCTACACGAAGTATGTGCCAATGCGCCCCTTAGGATACAACATCCATTGCATTCTCGCTCACTTGCACTAGAGGTTTTCACCTATAAATATGATGACAACGTGGGTTTCTTCGATTGTGATGCTTGTAGGCGTATAAGTTCTAGTTTCGTCTATAAGGATCTCATAGGAGAACATGGCTGGCATTGCAGACTAGACTTACGGTGTGCTTCGATTTTAGAACCATTTAATTATGAAGGTCACGACCATCCCCTATTCCTAGCTTTAACGCTAGAAGAAGAAGAATCAGCAAAATGCCAAATCTGCCAAGAAGTGGATGACGAAATTATATATAGTAAAAAACTAACTTGCATTGAATGCAAGTTTATATTATGTTTCAAATGTGCTACCTTACCATACAAGGCAAGGTATCAGTATGACAAACATTTCCTCACATTTCGGAAGAAGGAAGAGGCAAACAATAATTCAGGCTGGTGTGATAAATGCGAAAAGAAAATAGAATATTCAAGAAAAGGAGGGTTTTATTCTTGCGATGACTACTGCTCCACCACTCTTCATGTTGATTGTTTGCTTGGAGAAATACGCTCGTATTTTAAACCTGGTCACTCCTTTATGTATCGTGCGGAGGAGGTTCATATTCATCATAACAAGACCATGTCTCGGCCATTTTGCCATGGTAAAGAGCACCGTTGTGTCCACAAGGTAGTTTTCCAAATGAAAGACATGACATTTTGTTCTAAATCTTGTTTATATCAATTTGAACAGTAAATGCCTTTGCCATCATTGTCGCCTCAAGATTCGTCATCCCTGCGTGTAAAATATCTAATTCCGTTTGGTTGTTTATGCTTTGTAATCTTTTTTTTTCTGTTTGATTCAACCGCATTCTGTTTAGTTGTCTACAGAGAATGTAAAGCATCAGAAAACAGAGCATGGCCAAAAACAGAGTAATATAGTTTTTGTTCTATGTAACCTGTAATTTCCGGACTTGTGGTTAGGTTTCTAAGCATAGAATAATAATAAGTTTTTGAGAAAAATGCGAAATTAGTTTAAAGAAAAGCTATCATTGTCAATTTCAGAGCTTTAAGATAACACATATGTTTATTTTATTTTTTTGATAAAATCTCACAAAGAAAAAAAATGACTTCTCTGAAACCAAAGATGACTTCTATAACACTTACCAACTCCAATAACCTCGATCCTTCATTACAAATCCACTTTTGAAAAATGGACTCTTAAAAATAATATATCATTTTTTACAGAATTGACATAATATGTCACCTTTTTTTAGATTAATAGTTAAATGTAAAATTAAATCCTAATTCCTTGAAATATAAGAACTAAACCCTAAACATGAAATCCTAATTTATCAAAAACAATGACCTACACAATAAACTCCAAAAATTAAATTTTAATTGGGTTATATATTTGCGAATCTAGTACTAACATCTTTACGTTTAAATTCTTTTATTATCACTTTTTGTTTTCTACAATATACAAATATGTCATTATATTAAATCGAATTTTCATTTACTTAATATATAGAAAATAGATTATGAATAGCGTTGAAACCCTGAATTATCACAGAAACAAAGTGGTTCTTAATGATTTCCTAAGTGAAGGTTCTTTATGTTTGTTTAACGTGGGTAGCATTTACAACAACGTTATTTTTTGTTTTACAATTTGTAGTCATAGAACATGCGAGAGAGTCAGAGATTAGCTTCTTTTTTTATTGAGATTATAATATATGAATGACAACTTTATATCATGATTAATCAATAAGGAATCAAATATACACGATATAAAGTACTAGTCATAAGTTAATGAATAAGCGACTTACTGTTCACTATAGTATTCGAGAAAAATATGGTCACATGGGATGATGGGAAGATGCAACTTGTATTTCTTTGATGTGAGATAGGGAGACACGTTTTAATTTTGAGATCAAATGGAAGATTTTTTTTTGTACGATAAAATCAAGAATTTGAGGAAAGGCAATTAATAATCACATTCCTATCGTCATCAGTTTTCAAGTTGTATATATGGAAGGTTGAGAAAGAGAAGAGGAATATCACAAAACCAAACATTAATTTCTCAGTCATGAATTCTGTCGGTCAATTCCGTGAGGGAGAAATCAATGGAGTACCATTTCACTTATTCAATTTCTTATCCCAAACAGACAGTCCAACGACTCCAGCCTCCTCTTCCTCTTCCTCCATTTCCAATGGTGGCGACGACCTCCCTCTTCAACCTCTTTTCATCTGTCAATCATTTCGTGTGAGAGCTTACTCGATGATGCGAAGGACGGATGATCCTAATGGAGAAGAATCTATCCCGGTGGATGTTTACCCTCACTTGTTTGATAAACAAAGAGGTGATGAACAATTCCAGTTTCCATTGGATCCAATAGGAATCATGATCATAAATGTAAGCTTCCTCTCGTCCCTCTCTTTTGGTGCAACAATAGAGGACAAATAAACAAGGAATTCTGTTGCAGTGTATGCAGCAGCAGAGAGCTCGGCACATATTATTATTACTGTGTCACATGTAATGAAACGTTCCACAAAGAATGCATAGAGTGTCCACTTGAGATCAAACACCCTTCTTACCCGTTTCTTTCTCTCAAACTTTACTATCCTCCCCCTTTAAGCCATTTGAGGTGCTTCTCTTGTCAAATGGAAATCCATGACATATTTTACTATTGTCCTACCTCCACATTAAGTTTGCATCCGATGTGTGCGTTGTATCCAATACCCATTGTTATAAACCGCCCCAAAAGACATCCCCACCCTCTCACCTTTTTCCCCACACAAGCTTTTTTACCATGCGGTGTTTGTGGTCTCATTAAAGAACCTTTTCCCACCTATGTATGTGCTCGGTGTGTCTTTGTAGTCCATCAAGATTGTATCTACTCGCCATATGTCACCATCACCGTATCTCGTACACACTTCCATCTAGAGGATTGTCGTGTGGAGTATGTCGTCGGAAGGTCCACAACAATTATGGTGCATACTCTTGCGAATTATGTGATGATTATTTTGTTCATACAAAATGTGCGTTGCGGGGAGATTTATGGGATGGGAAAGAACTCGAGGGAGTACCTGAAGAACCTGAGCAAGTTGTCGAGCCACCATTCAAGGAGATAAGTGACGGGATAATATTCCATTTTTCTCATGGTCATAATCTGAAACTTGAGACCAATAGAGTGTATGAAGAAGGCAAGCTTTGTCAAGGGTGCGTCCTTCCAATCTATGCGGTAGCTATTACTCGTGCAAGGATCAATGTGACTTCAACCTCCACGAAGCATGTGCTAGTGCGCCTCGTGAAAAACTACATGTGTTGCGTGCTGTCTCGCTTAAGCTAAGGGCAGTGACTACTGAATATAATGTTGCCGACCAAAAAAAAAGGAAGAAGAAGATGATGTAAGTAAAGGTAACTTTGGTTGTTTGGCTTGTAACCGTACAAGTTGTGGTTTCTTCTATGAGGATAAAGGTGATGGGAGTTTTCCTTTCAGGATAGACTTACAGTGTGCCTCGGTCTCGGAACCGTTTAAATACGAAGGTCATGAGCATCCCTTATTCCTCGCTTTAACACCAGAAGAAGAAGAAGATGCACTATGTCAAATATGCCAAGAAGAGGGTGACAAACGTAATGATTGCAAGAAACTAAACTGCATCGAATGCGATTTTATCATATGTTTTGCTTGTGTCACCTTACCATACAAGGTAAAGTATAAGCATGACAAACATCTCCTCACATTTCGGAAAAAGGAAGAGGGGAATAATCATCCAGGGTGGTGTGATATATGCGAAAGCAAAATAGTGTTTTCAAGAAAAGGAGGTTTCTATTCATGCGATGAGTATTGCTCCACTACTGTTCATGTTGATTGTTTACTTGGAGGAAAAAACATGTATATGAAACCTGGTCAAAGCATAGGGATTTTCTTTCAAGTGGTTCAAATTATTGGTAACAAGACCATGTCTAGGCCACTTTGTCATGGTAAAGAGTACCGTTGTCCACACAAGGTAGTTTTCAAAATGGATAACAAGCTCAATTTCAAAAAGGATACGAAGACGTTTTGTTCTTCTGATTGTTGTAAAAGCGCCATTAAGTCTTCTGGTATTAATCGTATCAAGAATCGCCAGAAAAACATTTGACCCCGTTGGCAATTTAAACTTTGTAATTCTTTCTCGTTTGTTTTTTCTTTTCCTTTTGTTTTAGATAAAAAATGCATTGTAATCTTTTTCCAGTTTTGTAATTTTCTACAGTGTTTCTTTCCAAATCGACCTCATATTCTTTGTTTGTTTGTTTTAATCATCGATTCTACATGGGCTCTGTTTTAACTCATTGTTCTAGGTATATTATTACCTCTTCTCCAAAGGTATCCAAATAAGGAGATGGCCAAAATGATTGTCTCGTAAATCTTCATAGCAATATTGTTGTCCGCAATTCGTAAAATACAAAGAAATAATAGTAATCAATTTGGAGCCCAAAAAATGATCTGATAGAGAAAACAAATATACCTGCAACAAGGTCTCCATACAGGAGAACACAAACTTCCACACATAAGACATAACGCAGGTTCTTCTATAACTTTGTTACAGTTGCTTCAAGGCTTCTTGATACACCTAACAAAACCAAAACAACAACAAGGTCTCCATGAATGTCTGAAGTCTTTCAGGATCTGTAACCGTTAGAGAATTTTTAATTTTACCTCACTTTTTAAAAAATTGATTTTCGTTTGCAACTTAGATGTTACAAGATATATGATTTGTTTTACTTTAAAACATCCACGTTAATTATTATTTATACACTTTACAGAGAAACTATTTTTAAAATTCAAAAGCAATATCATATCGTTAAAGAAAACGCAATACGATGTGAGTCATATCGTATAAATCTTTATTGTTTAGTTAAAGTAATACCATATCAATAAATATTTCCGTCAAAAAATATGTTTGTGATGATATCGATCAGATATCTCAAATGGATTTAATGTGTCGGTAATATCAAAATAGTAATATCAGTATATCTATGTTAATATTATTGTGATATACGAAAATGAGTGATTATAATTGTAACCAATCAAATGATATATATTGATAATACACGAACAAACGAAATTTCGATATACGTAAGTAAATAAGATAATATAATCAAGTACCGTAATAATCTCTAACAAACAAATCATCCCCAACATCTAGTAACAAGTATGAGAGATGAGAACCGAAGTATCTGTTCGATTAATTTTATGTATAGATAACTTTACATAAAACAATAATTATTGCATGAATTATCTTTTCAAGTAGAGCAAACTAATGCAAAATTAAAATTTATGATTTTCCAAGTAAAGGTACTTTGTTGTTTAATTAACGTGGGTAGCATTAACTACAACAACGTTTTTTTATATTTTATTTTATCAAATCGTAATAATAGAATTAACATGTGAGAGAGTCAAGATTAACTATATTTAATACTAGTATAATTTTCCAAGTGAAGGTTCTTCACTAGTATTGTATGGTTGTTTAACGTACGTGGGTAGCATTTACTATACAGCGTTTTATTTGATTGAAATTTTTTTATAATTACAGAACATGTAAGAGAGTCAGAGATTAGTTAGAAACTTTCTTTTTCTATTGAGATTTTGTATATCACGATGAATCAAAAATCCAATAGAAAACAATATTCACGATAGGGAGACACATTTTTAATTGAGATAACATGAAAGATTTTATATTACGATATAATCAAGAATCCAATGAAAAGCAATTAATTAATCACATGTTCATCAGTTTTCAAGTTGTATATATGGAAGGTGGAGGAGAAAGAGAAGAGAAATATCACAAACCAAACATTAATTTCTCAGTCATGAATTCTGTCGGTCGATTCCGTGAGGGTGAAATCGATGGGAAACCATTTTACTTATTCAATTTCTTATCTCAAACAGACAGTCCAAACTCCTCTTCCTCTTCCTCCATTTCCGGTGGTGGTGACGACCTATTCATTTGGTATCTATGCGAGAGGGGGATTATTTTTCTAAAGAAAAAGAACTTATCCTAGTGGATGTTTACTCTCAGTTGTTCAAAAAGCGAAGGGATCATCATCCATGTAAGCTCCCTCTCGCCCCTCTCTTTTGGTGCAACAATAATAAACCCTATGTTGAGGGATTCTACTGCCGTGTATGCGGCAATTCAAAGCTTGGCACAGATTATTATTTATGTGTAGACAAATGTGGTTTTCAGTTCCACAGAGAATGCTTAGAGCCTCCACTTGAGATCAAACACCCTTCTTATCCTTTTCTTTCTCTCAAACTTTACTCTCTTCCCAAGTTCAGTCACTTAAGTTGCGTCTCTTGTCAAGGAGAGGGCAAAGAAATCGTTTATTATTGTCCTACTTACAAATTCGTTTTGCATCCATTTTGTGCGTTGAAGCCAATACCCATTGTTATAGACCACCCAAAAAGGCATCCCCACCCTCTCACCTTTTTCCCTAAACAAACTTTCTTACCCTGCGATGTTTGTGGCCTTATTAGAAAATCTATTCCCACCTATGTTTGTGCTCGTTGTGTCTTCATAGTCCATCAAGATTGTATCAATTCTCCATATGTCATAAAAATATGTCGTCACCATCATCGTATCTCGTTTACCTACTCACTTCCACCTAGAGAAATATCTTGCGGAGTATGTCGTCGGGACGTCGACAATAAATATGGTGCGTACACTTGCGACAAGTGTGATGATTATTTTGTTCATACAAAATGTGCGTTGCGGGGAGACTTGTGGGACGGGGAAGAACTAGAAGGAGTACCTGAAGAACCTGAGATAGTTGAGCCACCATTCATTGAGATAAGTGATGGAATAATACTCCATTTTTCTCATGGCCATCATCTGAAACTCAAGACCGATAGAGTGTACGACGAAGGCAAGTTTTGTCAAGCTTGCATCCTTCCAATGTATGAGGGCAACTATTATGCGTGTATGGATAAATGCGACTTCATCCTCCACAAAGCATGTGCTAGTGCGCCTCGCAAAAAACAACATGCGTTGTATGCTTTCTCGCTTGAGCTAAAGGTCGTGACTAAGGAATATGATCGTGACGAAGGCTATTTCAAATGTGGTGCTTGTCAGCGTAAAAGTTGTGGTTTCGTCTATGAGGTTCTCAGATCACATTATAGGGGTTGAAACTAGACTTACATTGTGCCTCAGTTTCTGAACCGTTTGAATATGAAGGCCATGAGCATCCTTTATTCCTAGCTTTAACGCCGGAAGAAGAAAAAACAGCAATATGTCAAATCTGCCAAGGAAAGGAGTACACATATTATCTTCGTAAAAAGCTAAACTGCATCAAATGCAATTTCATTATATGTTTCAAGTGTGTTACCTTACCCTACAAGGCAAAGTATAAGCATGACAAACATATCATCACATTTCGGAAAAAGGAAGAAGAGGCAAGTGATGATCATACAGGCTGGTGCGATATATGCGAAGAGGATATATATTCATGGAGAAGAGGGCTTTTTGATAAAGAAGGAGGGTTCTATTCTTGCGATGAGTATTGCTCCACCACTGTTCATGTCAATTGTTTGCTTGGGGGAGAAGACATGTATTTGATGAAACCTGGTCATACCATAAATTTTAAATATGGCAAGGTTCAAATTCTTGGAAACAATACAATGTCTCGGCCATTATGTCATCGTTATACGCACCGTTGTCCACACAAGGTAGTATTCCAAATGGATAAAAGTAACGAGACGTTTTGTTCTTTAGCTTGTTATCCTTATGCTTATTAAAACGCATTGTAATCTGCTTCCAGATTGAAAACTATGGGATTTTTTCTCGCTCATTTTTTTCTTCTTAAAGCTTTTATAATGAACTCCAGAGATAATAAATTCCCAGTAACTTCCACTTTTCATAGGCAATGTAAAAATAAGCACTGAGAGAAAAATACTCTATTTACAAAACATTGTAATTATATCCACAAATAAAAGAAACCAATCAAACTACGTCAAATTAAAATAAAAAACCAAGAAAAAATCATCAGAAAGTCACTTAAATCTTTACGAGTCTTAACTGATGATTTTCAGAAAGTGTAATGTGCATATATATGATCACACACAGAAAACAAAGTCTTAAAAAAAAAAAACGCAAAACCAGGGAGACCTTTTTTCCATTTTTAAGTCAAGAAAGCTCCAATTGTGGTTAGATTGAGAACTTTTGAATTATGATCCAGTCCATGCGAACAAGAGATAAAGAAAGATTTTAAAAACAAAACCAAAAAAAAATAATTTAATCTATGTAATTTATTGAGAGATAAGAAAAACGATTGATTACTAACCAAGTAAGTTAATGCAGCGTAACGTTCTTCGTTTAGGTACAGTGGTTTTCCTCTTGCCATTTCAACATCCTGTAACAGAGCCATAGTGAATCAAACCGAACCGAACCGAAAGCAGTTTCTATTGAAACGAGAAACAGAACCAAACCAAACCGAATCAAACTAATATCAATTTGAAGAGGTAAAGAAGAGCTAGGGTTTATGATTATTTACCTCTTCTCCAAAGGTATCCAAATAAGGAGATGGCCATGGTGATTGTCTTTCTTGAAATGTTTAAGCCAGGTATTAGTCGATGAACGAAGAACTTTGTCGTTGAGAATGGTGACAATATCTGGAATCATAAACATTTTCTCCATTTCTTCCACGTGATTCATCTCTGATTGTGGATTACTATACACGAAATCCATTTTGTCGCCGGAAGAATCATCTAGTAGCGTATTCCCAGGAGTAGTTTTCAGTAGCTTCCAGAATAACGCACAACGCCTCAAGAAAGGAAGACTGTATTTACGTATTGTATCTTTAACATCGCACGATGCATCCATCTCCTTAGACGTGAAATTCCCAAAACAACCTCCGTTTGATTCTTCTCTCAACGCGTGGGAGATGTCATTAAGCAAGTTTTCTTCAAAAACTAACTCACTTGAGTCAGAGAGACGACATGCACAATAAGCAATTACAGTCTGCATCCCTTATTCCTAGCTTTAACGCCAGAAGAAGAAGAAGCAGCAAAATGTCAAATCTGCCAAGAAGAGGATGACGAAATTATATATAGTAAAAAACTAACTTGCATCGAATGCAAGTTTATTGTATGTTTCAAATGTGCTACCTTACCATACAAGGCAAGGTATCAACATGACAAACATTTTCTCAAATTTTGGAAAAAGGAAGAGGCAAACAATCACTCAGGATGGTGTGATATATGTGAATGCAAAATAGAATATTCAAAAAAAGAAGGGTTCTATTCTTGCGATGACTACTGCTCACCACTCTTCATGTTGATTGTTTACTTGGAGAAACACGCTCGTATATAAAACCTGGTCATTCTTTTATGTATCGTGCGGAGGAGGTTCATATTCATTATAACAAGACCATGTCTCGGCCATTTTGCCATGGTAAAGAGCACCGCTGTGTCCACAAGGTAGTTTTCCAAATGAACAACATGACATTTTGTTCTAAATCTTGTTTGTATAAATTTGAAGAATAAATGCCTTTGCCAACTGCCATCATTGTCGCCTTAAGATTCGTCATCCAAGCGTGTAATGTATCTAATTCCGTTTGGTTGTTTATGCTTTTTTTTTCCTGTTTGTTCAACCGCATTGTAACCTTTTTCCAGACTCGTAATTTTCTAATGTTTTTCTTTTCATTTCAATCTCACCTTTGGCGCATTTTTCTTAAAGGCATTTAAGGGCAACACTAGAGAAATAAATTTAAGTAACTACTATTTTTCACACTAAATCCAACTTTGTGAAAGTTTAACCCACCTACCTTCATTTTAATCCTTGTAAAATCCTTTTGCAATTCTCAATCAAAACGTTCTTTGATTCAAATCTTCTATTCATTCATCACATCCTACTGTTTCTTTACAAATCTTGAGAGAAAAAGTGAGAGATTAAAGTGAATAAGGGCTCAATCTCTTATTATGAATCTGTTCCACTTTCTTTTGGCTTTGAGACGGAATTTAAACCTCCAGGACATGCATGCATACATACTCTGTTTATTATGTTTATGATATAGAAATAATTAATTCCTATATCGGTATATATATAATCATATTATAAAGTGCTTTACACGTTTCACTAATATAAAATGTTAGTTTGAAAATTTTGAATACTTTTACAGATTTCTTCCTAACTTTCTTACCTAATTTGTCAAATAATATATATTGAGTGGGTATTAAAAAATAGAAATCAATAAACAAACATATATGGAAACAATAATTGATGACTTTTATTGGGCCTACAACTACATTTTTTGGGGGATCGGACGGCTCTTAGTAAAAGACAAGGAACTTACAGTTAAGATTGTCCAATGCATTATCCACGTTGCATTGCATACGTGCTCTATAGTCAACGCATCACCCAATGTTAGTCTTTTTGTTTAATTTAATTTCATAGTGAACAGGAGTGCCTTCACTTGGATATGGTCACAAGGCAAGATGCAACTTGTTTCTGTTTAATGTGAAAGAGGGAGACACTTTTCTTTAACTGAGAGATAGTAACATGAATGATTTTTATATTACTGATTAATCAAGAATCCAAGGAAAAGCAATTAAAATGTTCACATCGTCATCAGTTTTCGAGTTGTATATATGGAAGGTGGAGAACGAGAAGAGAAATATCACAAACCAAACATTTCTGAGCCAAAAAAAATACATTACTCAGCGCTATGAAGTCAGTCAGTGGATTTCATGCGGGAGAAATCAATGGAAAACCATTTTACGTTTTCAATTTCTTATATCAAACAGACAGTCTAGCTCTAGCCTCCTATTCCTCTTCCGGTGGTGACGATGACCTCCCTCCTCTTCCTCTTCAACCTCTTTTCATCTGTCCATATTTCCGTTTGCTATTTCATTGGACGCGTAAAAATGATCCTCATTTTCAAGAGTTTTACCCTTTGGATGATCCTAGACGCCAAGAGTTTTTCACGGTGGATGACCCTAATTTCCAAGGCTATTGCCCGGTGAATGATCACCCTCCCTTTTTTAATGTATCCGACATCCAACATCATAACTGTAAGCTCCCTCTCGCCCCTCTCTTTTGGTGCAACAATAAAGAACAAAATGATCAGGGATTCGAATGTAGTGTATGCAAAACCTCAAAGCTCGGCACAGGTTATTATAGATGTGTCATGGATGGTCATAAGTTCCACAAAGAATGCATAGAGGCTCCACTTGAGATCAAACACCCTTCTTTCCCTTTTACATCTCTCAAACTTTACTATCCTCCTCCTAAAAAACAATTGGACAAGTTGAGGTGCATCCGTTGTCAAGGCAAAATAGATAACATGCTTTATTATTGTCCTACTAACAAATTAGTTATGCATCAAGTTTGTGCAATGAAGCCAATACCCATCGTTATAGACTACCCAAAAAGGCATCCCCACCTTCTCACCTTTTTCCCTAAACAAAATTTCTTACCTTGCGATGTTTGTGGCCGCTTCAAAAATCATTTCCCCACGTATGTTTGTTCTCAGTGTGTCTTCGTAGTTCATCAGGATTGTGTCTATTCTCCAAATGTCATAAGAATATCTCGTCACCATCACCGTATCTATTTTACCTATTCTCGTCCATCTGGAGAATGGTCTTGTGGAGTATGTCGTCAAGAGGTCGACAACAATTATGGTGTGTACTCTTGCAACATGTGCGATGATTATTTTGTTCATACAAAATGCGCTTTGCGGAGAGACTTGTGGGATGGGGAAGAACTAGAGGGAGTACCTGAAGAACCTGAGAAAGAGGTTGAGCCACCATTCGAAAGGATAAGTGATGGAATAATACTCCATTTTTCTCATGACCATCATCTGAAATTCGAGATCAATGGAGTTTACGACGAAAGCAAGATTTGTCAAGCTTGTGTCATTCCTATCTATGAGGGTAACTATTACTCGTGCATGGATCAATGCGACTTCATCCTCCACGAAGAATGTGCTAGTGCGCCTCGGGAAAAACAACATGCGTTGTGTGCTGTCTCGCTTAAACTAAAGGTTGTGACTCAAGAATATAATCGTAGTGATGGCTATTTCAATTGTGGTGCTTGTCGGCGTAGAAGTGATGGTTTCGTCTATGAGGCTCCCATAAATGGTCGTTGGGCTTTCAGACTAGACTTACGTTGTGCCTCGGTTTGTGAGCCGTTTATATATGGAGGCCATGATCATCCTTTATTCCTCGCTTTAACACCAGAAGAAGAAGAAGTAGCGTTATGTCAAATTTGCCAAGAGGAAGGCGACGAAGATAATGGTTGTAAAAAGCTAAAATGCATCAAATGTAGTTTTATTATATGTTTCGCTTGTGCTACTTTACCAAACAAGGTAAGGTATAAGCATGACAAACATTTCCTCACATTTCGAGAAAAGGAAGAAAGGAATGATCAACCAGGCTGGTGCGAAATATGCGAAAGCAATTTAGTCTTTTCAAGAAAAGGAGGGTTCTATTCATGCGATGAGTATTGCTCCACTACTGTTCATGTTAATTGTTTGCTTGGGGGACAAGACATGTATGTGATGAAACCTGGTCAAATCATAAGTATTGGTTATACGCCGTATGTGATTCATATTCTTGGCAACAAGAGCATGTCTCGGCCACTTTGTCATGGTATTGGTAAAGAGCACCGTTGTCCACACAAGGTAGTTTTCAGAAAGGTTAGCAGGGTGTTTTATGCTTCTGATCCTCCTGAATGGAACAACATGAAATTTTGTTCTTTACATTGCTATGGTCAATATAGAGGGTAAATTCCACTGCCAGTCGTTTTCCCATCTTCGTCGGTAAAACATCTTACCCCGTTCGCTACTTACGCTTTGTAATCTTTGTCGTTTATTTTATTTTCCTTTTGTTTGATTAAAATGCATTGTAATCTGCTTCCACATTTTGTAATTTTCTGTGTATTTTCTTTTTCCGTCTGCACCTGACCCCTTTTTTTTTTTGTTTATTTTGATCATCAATTATTTTTTATTAACATCTGGAAGATTTATATTAATAATGATAAAAGAGATATTACAATCAGCATAAGCTTTTGACCCTTGGCTATGATAACCAACTAACATAAGCCTCTATTCAACCCTAACACAAATCAACCTCAAGACAATCGACTAAGAAAAAAGTTTTGAACTGACATATCCGTTAGCGAGTAAAAAGTTACTCAAAGGAGCCTGTTCTCAGACATCCAATTGGCATTCAATGTCGAAATACCGGCCAAGCAATCCCGAATTCTCTTCCTTTTCAAAAAATCTTTCTCCAACCTTTCCGAAATTAAGCCAAGAAAAACCGATAGTTTGAGGTGGTAAATCTATCTAAGGAGAGGAGGAGACCCGACGCGGGAATCCTTCACAACCGTCCATCAACTCAACCCGGGAATGGACCAAAATTACCACACCCTAAGTCGGAACCTCCAACCACTGAGACTCGGAAGGTAAGCTAGACTGGAGTGAATAGTCTTGAACTCGAACAGTACAAGAAACTAGAAGCCTAGAATCCGTCGAACCAATAACAAGCCTCACGGAGGATAGAACTATTCGAACACATCAACGACTTCTACCGACGGAATCCAACCAACTAGATAAACTAGTCCGTGCGATTGAGCTCCACCTGAAGAAGCCTCTCGCATATAATCAATCACACCTCCGTAAGAAACAATACCATCAACCGCAGTCCACTTAACTTGAAATCCAAAATCAGTAGGGAGGAACAACAAAGATAACACAACTATACAAACTTTATGATCCGGTTAATCCGCAAAGCTCGCCATCACGGTAAGACAAACACGGCTGAGAGGAGAGGAGAGACTTGCCGGAGCTTTCCATTAGAGGAAGTCCCCGCAACAGACAATCTCCTTTGGAGAATGGAGAACGCCGCCGTCCCAAACAACCGTTCGTGCCCACCACCTGAGAGCCTTGCCGTCTTTGTGAGCACTAATATCTACAAACTGAGCAAGAACCTAACCGAACGGAATGTTGACGAGGAAGGAAAGCTGTCCCAAACTATTTTTGTCGTTGCTACATAAACCATCGGGAGGATGTACCGGCCAAATCCACCGCCAATCCGAGCAGATAAATTTTTACATCACCATCCATCTAACCCGCCGACTTGAACATCAAAACCACCGGATCGAACCGCAAAAAGCTGAAAAGGACAAGGAAAGGCCGAACGCCGGTGCTGCGTGAGCCACCACGCGCCGGCCTTAAGGCGAGATCTAGATTTTGATTCTCGGCGACGGCTTTAAGGCGAGATCTAGATTTTGATTCTCGGCGGCTAGGATTAAGAAGAGGGTGTTCGAGAAAGAAAAAGGCTCTCTCTCCTTGTTGTATCCTCCGTTATTTGATCATCAATTCTACAAGGACTTGTTTTTTCGCTCATTGTTCTTAATGCAATTTCAGTGAACTCCGAAGAAACAAAATTTCGGTATTTTCAATGAACTCCAGAGAAACCTCTCTTCACTGCAACCTCTTTACACCTGTCAATCTTTTCGCAGGATTGACAAAACGGTGGAAACGAAGAGAGAATTATCGTAATGGCAATTACAGAGATAATAAATTCCACTTTACATAAGCAATGCAAATATAAGCACTGAGAGAAAATACTCTATTTACTAAACATGATAATTGTAACCAAAAAAAAGATAATTGTATCCAAAACTAAAAGAAACCAATCGAACAACGTCAAATTAAAATAAAAAACCAAAAAAAAAAAATCATCAGAAATTCACTTAAATCTTTAGAAGTCTTAACTGATGATTTTCAGAAAGTCTAATGTGCATATAATATGATCACACAGAGAGAAAACAAAGCCTTTAGTAAAAGACAAAACCAGAGAGACCTCTTTTCCATTTTTAAGTCAAGAAAGCTCCAATTGTGGTTAGATTGAGAACTTTTGAATTATGATCCAGTCCATGCGAACCAACCTAAGAGATAAAGAAAGATTTTAAAAACAAAACCAAAAAAAAATTTGATCTCTCAATTAAAAAACGATTGATTACTAACCAAGTAAGTTAATGCAGCGTAACGTTCTTCGTTGAGGTACAGTGGTTTTCCTCTCGCCATCTCAACATCCTGTAACAGAGCCATAGTGAATCAAACCGAACCGAACCGAAAGCAAACTAAATCAGAAATGGTTTTCTTATGGTTTCAGTTTCTATAGAACCGAGAAACAGAACCAAACCAAACCGAATCAAACTAATATCAAATTAGATATAACCCAGACCCAAATACAAATGGTTTTATACGGTTTCAAGTTCAGAAACCAAACCATAAACCAGATTTTCTACTCCTAATCAATAAAATCACACCGGTTTAAACTTAATTAAGAGATAAGAAGAGTTTATTACCTCTTCTCCAAAGGTATCCAAATAAGGAGATGGCCATGGTGATTGTCTCGTAAATCTTTGTAGCAATATTGAAGTCCTCTATTCGTTAAAATACAAAGAGATAGTAATAATCAATTTGGATCCTTAAAAACAGAGAAGCGATAGAGAAGCAATAGAGAAAGAGAAAGTACCCGTATGATAAGATAGACACCAGTACCAGCACCACAAGTCATTGCATGTGTTTGACATCCACTTTCTCTGCAACAAGGTCTCCATATTGGTGAACACAATCTTCCACATAACAGACATAACGCAGGCTCTTCTATAACTTTGATACAGTTACTGCATGGCTTCTTGATACACCTAACCAAAATCAAAACCACAGTTCTCGATTAGCGAATGCAGGAAAAACAGAGAGAAAGGTGGCGACAAACCTTTGCAAGAGGTCCTGATAAAGATTTGGTAGCTTCATTAGCTGGAAAGGAACTAGAGGAGTGATACAAAGACTTCTTTTGACTCTGTTGTCTTTCTTGAAATGATTAAGCCATGTTTTCGTCGATGAACGAAGAACTTCGTCGTTGAGAATGGTGATGATATCTGGAATCATAAACATTTTCTCCATTTCTTCCACGTGATTCATCTCTGATTGTGGATTACTATACACGTAATCCATTTTGTCGCCGGAAGTATCATCATCAAGTAGCGTATTCCCAGGAGTGGTTTTCAGTAGCTTCCAGAATAACGCACATCGCCTGAAGAAAGGAAGACTGTATTTACGGATTGTATCTTTAACATCCAGCGATGAATCCATCTCCTTAGACGTGAAATTCCCAAAACAACCTCCGTTTGATTCTTCTCTTAAAGCGTTGGAGATGTCATTAAGCAAGTTGTCTTCGAAAACTAACTCGCTCGAGTCAGAGAGACGACGTGCACAATAAGCAATTACAGTCTGCATCAAAAGACAAACGAGATTAGGAAATGTTTGAAGTCATTTAGAAGCGAACAATGAATGTGGTTATACTTATATATATATATACCTGAACAAGAGAGACGCTGTAGAAAATATGCACAAGTGAGAGTAGAGATTCCTCGCAAGTGAGAAATGGAAACGGGAGACAAAAGAGAGTCCACATGAACGATGAAAACGGATCATGCGCAAGTACTGGATCCGTTGTTCGATTCCATAACAGGTTTATATTCTTCAATGAACTTGTTGTGCCTGAAAAAATCTACAGTTAGTAACTATTTCATCGATTCCAAACTAATGTCAGCTTTAAGAGAGCACAGAAAAATTACCTCCGGTTCCGAATATGCTGCTTGAAGAACTACTTGATAAACCAGAGCATATAGAATCTGAGAGCTGCTTCGTACCCATAAATCTCTGACGAAGATGAATACCATTCTTTCTCCGGGTGCTCTGTATCACTCGTAAGAAGAGAGACAAAACAGTTCCTCTTGGGGTCTTAAAATCTTCGTATAAAGAGTCAATACAATAGACAGGACGCATTGAATTCTTCCCACAACGATTAACGATCTCCATGGATATAAGAGAGTACTTAAGTGTGTCCCACATGACGATTGATTGTGCTAGCCATGGACTTCTATTACTTTCCGAAGATCTTTCTTGTTGTCGATTGGAAAAATACAAATTCCAGAGCTTGAAAGTGACAGAATCAAGATCTTTCCTCTTTTCAACTCCAACTGTTTTGAACTTATTACTACTATCTTCGATCGCTTCAGCAGTAGATCGTAGTAGACACAAAGCTTCAGAGAGGCGAAGAGAATACTTCCCTTGTTCATCTGTTCTACTTTCTTGTAGCTTTGAGACGGAATTTAAATCTTCGGGACATGCAGGTAATACGGAATTAGCTAGTCGGCGACATGCAGGACAGAGAAACTCTCCCTGATCAAGATCCACAATATGAGCACCTTCAAAAACATTTCTTCTCCCAGACCTATACACCATCCAAACAAACAAAAAGGAGCTTTTTGAGTGTGCAATTTCAGTAATAAGCTATAAAACATTATAATCAATATAAGTGTAATAAGTTTCACCTATATCAACAAGCTGAGTTACTAAAGATTATGGTTTCTCACTAACGACTACTATAAAAAAGTAAATATGGCTTACCTTTCCTTCAACGAGTTTATATATCGTTCAAGACAGCTTTGATGCACAGCATGTCCACAAGATAAAAGATTAACACCATCACAATCTGTAGGGTGAAACCCGTCTGAACCGGAATCAACAGAGTTTTTCTTCGAACTACTTGATCGAAGAGTACGACCAGCAACAGATTTTCTCTTCGAACTACTTTCAGCTTTATCCTCTACTACTCCTGTTGGACTTTCGACTTTTCTACGAACAGCTTGATACATAGCTGTCTCCAGTGACTCCATGTTAGACTCATCTTTTCCCTTTTCATCTTTAGACCTCTTCTCTGCCTGACTATTCCCCATAAACCGGGCTCTTAAAGATTCAAGCACAGAATCCGTAGTACCCTCAAAGGGTGTATCATCTGACAATTGCAGCACATGAGGACCAATCATTCTCACAAGATCAGGAGCTCCGTCAGATATCTTCTTTTCTAATTGTGGACCTTGATCCCAACATGGAGGACCTCTATCCACAAAACTCACAAGTTTAGATTTCTGCAGGGAAAAAAAGGAGACTATTAAGAATGGCACATAAAAAAAAAACTTCCTCTGTGTATATGTATTTTCATACTCCTAACCTGGAGAAAAATCAAGAAAGAAACAGGGTCTTTGGAATCTGGGTCATGACAGAGAGAGCAAACTTCACGGATCGCAATTTCTGAATCATGATCCATGGCAGTATCACTTGTTTGGGTTTCAGATTTGGAATCATCATCCTCATCCATGCTGGTATTATAGGTTGATAAGAATTTTGATTGTTCAGCTTTCATTTTTGCCTGCATGAAGTTATAATAACCATAATTACATCAATGGCTACCTTTAGCATGTTATATATGCGAATTAGCTTACAGAGTTGAATAAAAAATCTTACCATAATAGCAGCTTGCCTCTCTCTAGCTTTAGCCTTCCGTATCTCATCAGAATTAGAGCCTGGCGTGACGTTATCAATGCCAGATTGACCAACAACCTCCGGGGTAAGACTTTGCAACAAGTTCATACAGACCGAATCAATTGCACTGAACTTCGTCAGCAGATTTCTAATCCATGAAGAAATATTGCAATTTCCTGCTTCTGAAAACTGATTGTGACCATCGTCTTGACGAGTCCTCATTAGCGAAACAAGAAGAGACAACAAACTTTGTTTTCCAGTCTCTTGATTTAAACCAATTATTTCCAGACCAGCTAATTCGAGAATCGGAATTGAATCTTCTACGTAACAAGTCTGAATATTAGATTCCTTTTGCTGAGTGCAAATATCCAGTGATAACGAGAGTAAGTGCAATGCAGCTATGAGAACTTCATCTGGAGCGCGTGAATTAGCAGAGGTACCACTATGTAGCGCGTAGTGTAAAACAGAGGCAATTATTTGAAACGTGGCTTTGCAAGTGCCTATTCTAGAAAGCCCCTTTAAAGGAGGATATATCATTGTCCACTTAGGAAGCTGAGTGGTCAATGCAGACACTCCACAATAACGCGCATATCTTTCTTCTGCGGATTGCAATTCTCTTGACTGCCAACGAGGGTGGTATAGATTCAATTCCTTCCAACAAGAGGACCGAAGTGAATACCTTCCCTGCGTCATACCAGATGGATTAGAATAGACTGAAACATCGTCTAAGACCTCCTGGAACTCGTCTGACTTGGCTAGGTCACGGGGTAAGTTTTTTATCAATTGGCTATGAGTGAAATCTCCCGTGGATAACTTGAAGATGATCTCTCTTCTCAAACTTTCAGTGGTAGAAAAACCACAAAATCGTCTTTCTTGCAGAATCTGTATCAGAAGAGTAAGCATTTCCTGAACCAAAGCTGGTTCATACCTGAAAAGAATTTTATTATAAGAATCATGTCAAAATGAAGCGAGAAAGACCAATAATAGTAAACTGTTTAGATACAAGAGAATAATACAAAAGGCTTACACTACTTCAATATAGGTCGATCTAGTAAAGAAAGAGACAATCATATTGAAGCAAATAACTTGACAGTTTATATGTAGCAGAACTAATAAACCATGTACTGAAACCAATTACCAGTGAGAAGACAAGAAGTACATACTCATCTGTTATATCCGGATTGAGTGAGAGATAGCTCGAGAGCCCAAATCGATTGAGAACTGTATTAACATAAGAATCTGCTGGAGCTAACGAACCGCAACATTGTAGAAGAAATAGATCTAGCTCAAGTCCCTGTTCTGACCTGTCAATAGAAACAACTTGAATGAGAAATGAACATGCGAGTAATTGATGAATTAAAGCACTTCAAGATAACTTTAGTATTCTCACATACCAACGAACTGACCGATACCATTCAGAACATAATAATGCACTATCCCCATTCTTCTTCCACATTCCAGCAATAAGCTGGGCACAGAACACCCTAACTCGGAGAACATGCTCCATAACAAGCGCAGAAAATCCACAAGGATGGAAATCTCCTATAACAGAGCTGAAGAAGTCTGCCTGCGCGATCTCATGACTAACATTACCTCCATTGTGCAATGCAGATTCTCCATAACATACCCTTAATGCTTTTTCAATAAGCAAAGAAAGTAACCGGTGTATCGGTAGATGAACTGATATGGCCTGAGAGCTCACATCATAGTCAATGTCTGGCCAATCACACAGACCAAGTATATGGAATCCTGAAGCATTCTTCGTTGAGTCAGCCATAATGTCCGTCTGAACCTCCCCATTCGAGCCACCGAAAATATCCAAGCTAAGATTTGTTTGTATATCACCGCATAGGGGTGATAAGCCAGTACTCGGATCTCTACTAGAACTGGCAAGACCAGTTTTAACCTTTAACGATTTTCTCTTTGACCACGAAATCTTGCTGCCCGGGTCTCTACCGCTAGTAGAAAACAACTTGGAAAGACACTTTGATATACCTTCATCATCGCCTACGCATGTCTCCAGAACTATCAAACACTGGCGTATCAACCATATCGCAGAAGAAGGAAGCAGGGCATGGAAAGGGTTAGACGCCGTGGAGTCATCAAAGGAGCTGCTACTTGAGATCGCGGTACAGACTGTATCTTTATGAGACAATCTCCCAACTTTTGCATACCTTTCTCCATCTCCATCACAGTTATCAAGTTCTGCCTTGGTAGCTCTCTCATTTTCTGTTTCTTCATCACTGGCAGCAGAATACGTACCATTAACCAACAGAGAGTGAATAACAGCTACTGAATGACCCAAAACAAAGAACAAATGAATGTTCTCATTCTCTTCTTCAATATGGATTCCAGTCTCTCTTTTTTGAGGATTCATTCCTTGAACAAAGGTCAAGAATATCAACCATGTTCTTGATAACTCCCGGTGTTCATGTGTTGCATACTTAGAAACTACAGCATGGCTCGTGACAAATTTCAAGTCTCCAATAACACGATCACTTGTATCAGACAACCGTTCCCACTTTGAAGCCTACAAAAAAAATAACTGTCAAATACATTTCACTGCAAACACGATGAAAACGTAGATAAAACTCATCGCCATTAAAGGAAAACAATAGTGAATAAAACGTGTCACTAGACCAAACAAATGAGAAAAGAGGCGATCTGTTTACCTGTATCACACCATCCCCTCCAGAACAAAAAATCAAGATATCACTGAGGCATCCCAAAAGCATAGTTAGCAAATTCATTTCCTTCACCAAAAATGGTGTTAGAGTAGGCACCGTGAGGATTTGCACGGAAAATTGTGACAGTAGCGGATATTTCTTCAATGCATTATCATTACCCTGCTTAACCGATTCTTTTATGACAACCGGATAGTAACTCACAAATGCTTTCGCAAATTCAGACTTGAAGACTGGATCTCCGATTAATTTGAGGAACAAATCATGTAGTTTCTTCGTAACATCTTGGTCCAAGAACCTCTCAGCCTTTACGAGAATATTCAATAAATCACCTGAAGCGATAATCCTTCTAGAAACAAAACTGAGCAAACTCTCACTGGACTTAGAAAACTCCATAAGCATTTCCACCACAGCAAATGTCAGCTCGTTTGCCATCTTTTGGTGTACTACGAGTGTATCGTTGGATCTAGCATCTTTCTGAACAATACATTCTGAAGATAATAGCTTGTTATTCCAACAAGCCAAAAGAGAATCAAGCACAGGACCAACCGAATCCGCTACATTTTCAGAGAGAGGTTGAATCTGTTCAGAACCTTTATGGTTCGAACAAAAACCTTCCTTTTTCCATGCTGTCTCATCTCCACAATCACAACAACCACCGCCTGTATATATAATCGAATAATCATGGTCGTCATGATTCCCATTCTGGAAACAAGGCACACAGATTGCACAAGTTGGATCATTCTCACACGTCCTACACCTATACGCTATATCATTGTGTCCCCAAACAGAGCCACAAACACCACGCTGATTAACATTCAATTTCCCCAAAACCCTCAACGAAACACTAGGATCTTCCTGGAACATCAACCACTGAAGCCAATTCATGCTCTCCCTGAACTTCTTTTTCATGGTAGGACTCACCGCAGACTTTCTAGGCTTATCCCTAGCTTCCTTCAATCCTATATTAACTTCTTCATCCGTTGGTAAGAGAGCAGAGACAACTTCCGAGATCCTGGACCGGTTCGCTCTAAGGAATTCCACTATTCCACGTTTAGACCAATACTCTTTAGGAACTCCAACACAGGCAAGCCTCTACAAAAACAAACCAAAAGCCAAACTTTTAACATTCAAGAGTCATGAAACACAATCACTCCTACTTGAAACAAAGTCAATAAGAATCAGAAACAATACCTCGAGACCCAAATCATTTGAGCTGGAAGGAAATGAACCGAAGAGAGGTGAATCAGTCTCCATCTCCCGGATTAACGAACGACGAATGGACAAGACCACCAAAGACACAACGCTGCAGAAACAACTACTTAACCCTAACACAGAACGGTCACCCTCCAGGGTTTTTTGATCCTCCTCCTACAATCGGAGTAGAACGAAGACGATGAGACCCGGATTGAAGTAACAAGTAAATCCACTTAACAGAAAACCTTAATCGTTCAACACAACTGCAAAATTCATCGATTATACAGTCAACAACGCTATAGAAAATTTGAATTTCAACAATTGAATCGGGTTTACAATTCCGAAATCGAAGAAGAGATAATACCTACAATCGTCGGAGAATTAACCCTAGTTTCTTCTGATTGCAGCCAAATACGAAAGAGTTTATAGGTCAGAGGATTTGGTTTTAAGCCATGGCGGTTTCGTCGAGAGCTTTGGGAAGTCTCTTTAGCAAAGAGAAACAAAGAAAATATAAACTATGGGCACTATTGAGATTTTTGAGTTTTATGCTACAAATGATTCAACATTTTATCTCTTGCTAGATATGGATTTACTAGATATGGATCCGTGCATTACGCGGGTTAAATATGGATCCGTACGTTACACGGTCTATAGATCCGTGCATTGCACGGGTTTTCTTAAATTTAAAGTATATAATTAAAATCTTAAATTTAAAGTATATAATTAAAATTGTAATATGTGTTTGGAAAGATAATAAAATATTAATTTAAATAAATACTTAAAATTTGAAAATGCAAAATTACTCAAACATTTGTTTATCTATTTTGCCAAAGCTATTATATGTTTTGATCACTTCATCTAAAATTATCATTAGTTCATTTACGAATTCTTATTTCTCACGTAAAAAAAGTAAAAACTCAGTTGTTATTTGTAAGCACAATTTTCCACTATCTGACATTTTTATTTCTAGCATTGATAAAAATATTATACATATGTCAATGATGTATTTGAGAGAGCTAATTCGATTTTCATAAAAATTTAGATATCAATATAAAACTAAAACAAATGATGTATTTCTTGATTTAAAATATTTGTGTGGATAGTTTTGATGCTTTGTTAATAAAAGTATCTTTTTAAAATAGTTTTGTTGATTTAATCTTCTATAAGCTTTGGGGATCAGTATCGGTTCTCAATTCTTTATTCAGTCTGCAAATTATAATGCATATATTTCATTCTAAGTAATCCTCACGTAATAAATAGTGAATCACATATACTATTTCTAAAATCAACAATTATTTGAAGTCATCTACCAGTTTTTTATCTTTTTTTTTTTTCTTTTCTTACCATGTTTTTTCCACCTAAATCTTATACGAATTTTGTGGGATAATTGGTTACATGCAAATGTTCTCGGATAATGTTAATATTCTTTATCCTAGACAATTATGTTTCAGTGTACTGTAAGATCGTCTTAAACCATTATGTAAACATTGTATTAAAATAAAAATAAAACTGAGAACGCTCATATGAAACCAACAAAACGAAGTATAACAATTTATTCATTTTTTTTAACACTTTCAAAAATCGAGTTGAGGCAAAACCTAATTTACATCATAACATTGGCATCCAATATGACCCATAGAAATGAGAAGGGGAAGAAACAACAACAAGGCTTAACGTAACCTGATAAAAGATTAGGTTAGAAACCAAGTGAAAAACGGTATCATCTAAAATTATTTTTGAATAGTCTGGACCAACCAACAAAGACTCCCGTTTACTATGTAAGAATGGCTATATGCAAGTGTTTTCGGATAATATCAATATTCTTTATCCTAAATATTTATTCATTTACGTTGGATTTTCTATTTTTTCTATTCCAAATATATTTTATCATATTTTTCAAATAATTAGTTTTTATATTCCTATTTATATCAGGTTACTTTTATTATTTTCATATTTATATGAATTGACTTTAATATGTCTATTTAATTATATTCATATTTAATTGTATAATTCAAATATATGTCTCTCTTTGACTTTATTTTTTAAAAACAATTATTTGCAAAATAAAATTTCATTTTTCATATTTATATGAATTGATTTTCATATTACTATTTGATATACTAGGATATTTGTTTGTGGTTAAGTGGCGGTTAAGGTATGGTCTTATTATTTATATATTTTCTCAATTTTATTCTTATTAAAATAACACTTTTTCAATAACATAAGTTAAAAGTAATTGTGAATGATTAAAGTACAAAAGAGAATATTTTTACTTTGGTTATCTATTTTCAATTTAATACCACTAATTACAAATGCATTTATTTTAATATAGATTCTCAGTATTCTTGTTTATTACGATTTGTTTTGATTTAGTAACAGCACTAATTTATTTCTCAATTTAGTTTATTTCTAAGTGCTAACCAACAAGTCTGGTCTTGTTCTTTAATTAGGAAAAAGTCTTTTTCATTTACAAAAAAAAAGTCTGGTCTGGTTATTTATATATATAAAAAAAAAGTCTGCTCTTGGTTGTTTATCTATATTCTATACAATCAATTTATAAGTTCTGATGATTACTACTTAACAAAAGAAAATAAAAGTCAATATATATTAAGTTAACTAAATTATTGACAAAAAAAAAAAGCTAAATAAATGGCCCATGAACTAAAGCGACAAATTAGCCTAGAGCCCACGATACTTAGTGGTATAATCTATTGGTCTAGGCCCATAGCTATATAGCAAAATCTGATTTAACTAAGTGATAGACTGATCGCAAAAAGAAATTGTTGTATTTCAATTTTTTTGTTGTTAAAGTGTTTGATTTGTTGGGTTATGTGATTATATCAAAAGTCAACGTCTTATCTTCTTATACGACTATTCTTTACGTACGAAACAAACATGAAACCATTGAATTATGTATCTCAGCCAGAAAATTATTCATGCTATGTTACACACAAAATATTTTCGTAAATATTTATTTTGTAATAAATTTAAAGATATTTAATATTTTGCATCTATATTTGATCAATACTATCTTATATAGTTTTTTATATATATATATATTTATATCATAACGAATTTATAAAGTACATAAACATATCCACTCCAAACAACCACTACATACACAAATAAAATTAAAACATTTTCAATGAAGAGGTGAAAATATTACCAAGAGAAATTCTATTGATTAATTCATGAGAAGAGATTGACTCACGAATATGTTGCTTTCTGAAATTTGCAAATTGGTTATAGATTCATATCCGTGTAGATATATAGAAAATCGTACATCAATTTCCGCTGATAAAATTCAAACCTGAAATATAATAACGATCAAGATCCGTTCTTTACCATTAGATCATGAAATCTTGGACTGTTATGTTCTTTCATTCTATATTGTCTGAGTGTCTTCTAATACTCGATAAAGCATGTAGTATTCTCCTCAATTTTGAGAGTAGAGTTTGGTACTCATTATTGTCTAGAGAAATGATTCAAGGATCAAATAATTAAACTATTATAATACATAACCGAAACATATTTTGGCAACATGCAATTTTTGTTTCGAAACATGTAACCCTTTAACAAAAAAAAAACGTGCAGTTTTGTTTAATAATAATATAAACTATTTATTTATTCCCAAAGAAGTGGCAGACTCAAAGTCTCTAATGAGAAAAAGTCAACAAGTCAACGATGAACAGAGGAGAAAAAGAAAGAAGAAGACAAAAGTCCAATAGGGCGTACCCAGAAAAGGTCCCATACCAGAAAGAGAGAGGAAATAACTAAACAAAAAAAAAAAACCCATCTTTCACACTCTCTCATTTTCAATTAAACTCATTATTATCACAAAAGACTTTTCCAACAAAGAATTTGGAGATTCTTGACAAAAAAACAGGAAGAAGAGAGATCTAAAATTAAGACAAACCCAATTTTGGGTTTTCTTTCTCCAATCTTTTGCGTCTTTTTTTCCTCTGGGTTTTGTGTTCATACACAAGAAGCTCCTTTCTTTATTTTATTTCTTTAAGAATCGAAGATTATTGAGCTGAGTTGAGTTGAGTGAGTGTGTTTTAATGGGAGCTTGTTTCAGTAATCGGATCAAAACCGATATTGCTTCAAGTACTTGTAAGTCAATTTCTTTTTTATTTTCTCTGTTATTATTATAGATTTTCTTTCTGGAGATTTGTTGTTTCTTTCAATGATTATTGTTTCTTTTCACACTTGTTTTGTCAAAATTAGAAAGATTTAGATTTTCAGAGTACAGAGATAATATGTTTCCATTTTTAGTAAGAAATACGAACTTGAATCTATGAAAAAAATCACTTTAAATTGTCGGCTAAGTAGAAATTGACTCGATTTAAGCTGTTTTTATCATTAATCTTGTGAAGATTTGAGATTTTTAATGATTTGTGTTTCTTTCCACAATTGTTTTGTGTCTTGAAATCAAGAAAGTTTTTAGATTTGTTTTTTTAATTCAACCAAAACCTCAGATTTAAGCTGTTTATATTATTAAGATTAGTGCCTAATTGTGGTTTTGAGAAAGTTTTGTGTGTTTTGAAATGTTTTTTTGTGTAGGGTTAAGTTCAAAGTTCTTGAGTAGAGATGGAAGCAAAGGTTCATCATCAACTACTTCATTCTCTCATATGCCTAGAACTGAAGGCGAGATCTTACAAAACGCTAATCTGAAAAACTTTACTCTAAGCGAGCTAAAATCCGCGACTAGAAATTTCCGACCTGATAGTATGGTGGGTGAAGGCGGATTCGGTTGTGTTTTCAAAGGATGGATCGATGAAACTACCTTTGCGCCGTCTAAACCGGGTACCGGTATTGTCATTGCGGTTAAAAGACTTAACCAAGAAGGCTTACAAGGTCATAGAGAATGGCTGGTTAGTTGGTTAATTCACATTTTTTTCTTTACATTAAGACTCACACATTTTCAAGATTTGTTGAAAGATCTAGTTCTTTAATCTTTTATTTCACAAGACTCACATTTTCAAGATTTGTCTTAGTTCTTGAATCTTTTATTTCATTTCAAGATTTCGCGAAAAAAACCGAGTTCTTGAATCTTTTATTTCTTTTCAAGATTTGTCGAAAAACGAGTTCTTGATTCTCTTTTTTCGGTTTCTTTTCAGGCTGAGATCAATTATTTAGGTCAACTGGATCATCCAAACCTAGTGAAGTTAATCGGATACTGTTTAGAAGAAGAGCATAGACTTCTTGTTTACGAGTTCATGCCTCGTGGAAGTCTAGAGAATCACTTATTCAGAAGTAAGTTCATTTCACAAACCCCAAAAAAAAGCTCATGAGAGAGTAAAGAATTCGTTTCGGTTAAATCTT
Organism: Euclidium syriacum; assembly: GCA_900116095.1. Classification (NCBI taxonomy): domain Eukaryota; kingdom Viridiplantae; phylum Streptophyta; class Magnoliopsida; order Brassicales; family Brassicaceae; genus Euclidium; species Euclidium syriacum. The sequence continues at coordinate 13,872,515 of FPAK01000007.1, forward strand.
TTCTTCGATTTCTTAGGAGGAACATTCTTTCAACCACTTTCATGGAACACACGGATACGAATGGCGCTTGGTGCAGCAAGAGGACTCGCGTTTCTTCACAATGCTCAACCTCAAGTTATATACCGTGACTTCAAAGCTTCCAACATCTTACTAGATTCGGTACATACTTTTTTACCGTCCCTCTTGTTTTAAATGCAGTGTTCTAAACTACGGTGTATAGGACTGTATATACGCTATACAATAAGAAACCGTACTGTTTTTATGCTAATACAATGTACCTATACGGTGTACCGCCGTATATACGGCGTATATACAGTGTATACTTTTTACTAGATTCGGTAAATACTTTTTTACCATCCCTCTTGGTTTAAATGTTTAAATCTTTATACTGTTATTATGTTTATCTATAGGAATACAATGCGAAGCTTTCGGATTTCGGTTTAGCTAGAGATGGACCAGACGGAGACAAGAGCCACGTGTCAACAAGAATCATGGGAACTCAAGGATACGCAGCTCCAGAATATCTAGCTACAGGTCATTTATCAGCGAAGAGTGACGTGTACAGTTACGGTGTAGTGTTACTCGAACTGTTATCAGGAAGACGAGCGATCGATAAGAATCAACCGATAGGTGAACAGAATCTAGTGGATTGGGCTAAACCTTACTTAACAAACAAAAGAAGACTTCTTAAAGTAATGGATCCTCGTCTTCAAGGTCATTACTCGTTAACCCGAGCTTTGAAAATCGCGGTTCTTGCGCTCGATTGTCTTTCGTTTGAAGCTAAGACTAGACCAACTATGAATGAGATCGTTAAGATGCTTGAAGAGATGTATAACGTCCCAAAGGAACCAACACCAAAAGAAGAAGGACAACAAGAGAATAATCTTCAAACCAATAATGACAACAATGACGATAACAAGAAATCTCCACAGGTAGTAGTTAACTATCCTCGGCCTTCGTTTATGTAAAGGCGTAATCTTTACGTTGTTTATGGTTGTTTGATAGATTCAAAAAGTGTCTCTTTTTCTCCCACTTTCTTAACATTGTAAGAAAAAGATTCAAACTTTTATAGGTTTTCAACTATCCTAGGCTTTCGATTATGTAAAAGGCGTAATCTTTACAAGAAAACGGTGTCGTTTTCATTGCATTGTAAGAGAAAGATTGAAACTTTTATAGGTTTTCAACTATCCTAGGCATTCGATTATGTGAAAGGCGTAATCTTTACGAGAACCGGCGTCGTTTTCATTGCATTGTAAAAGAAAGATTCAAGATTTTATAGGTTGTCAACTATCCTAGGCTTTCAATTATGTAAAAGGCGTAATCTTTACGAGAACGTTTTCATTGCATTGTAAGAGAAAGATTCAAACTTTTATAGGTTTTCAACTATCTTAGGCCTTTGATTATGTAAAAGGCGTAATATTGACGAGAAATGGCGTCGTTTTCATTGCATTGTAAGAGAAAGATTAAAACTTTTATAGGTTATCAACTATCCTAGGCATTCGATTATGTGAAAGGCGTAATCTTTACGAGAAAACGGCGTCGTTTTCATTGCATTGATAAGAGAAAGATTAAAACTTAATAGGTTTTTCTCACAATGTAACAAAATGTTATCGAGGATAAGAAAAGCGTAGAAACAGAGAGTGATCGATCTCTTTGTGCTTATTATCGACCTAACAATGCAACACGGTCTGATTGAACAGCTTGAGTTAAGTTGATGTCGAAAAGCTCACAACGGATAGGCATTTCGATTTCGTAGAAAGGGTTCTTCAGAACGTAATCAGTGTAGAGTTCGTAAATGTATCTAAGGAGATTCTCCATGTGTGGAGTTCCAGGTTCACAAACCACAAAGAACTTTGTTCCTGAAGATCACAACAAAATAACACATAAACATCATGAAATGGTATAAATTGGTGATGACAGTGATGGTTTTATACCTGGAAGAGATTGGAAACAATGGAGATCGAAAGTATCGGCTTCGAGAAGCTCGATTCCGGAACAGCCGTTTACAGGTGAAAGCTGTTGAGAAATGGCGTGCATTGAATGCCATAAACTTGCTACTCTTAAGCTATCGTTTGTATCCATTCTTCCTTTTGTTCCACAGTCCTGAATTTTCCCCAAACACAAAACACATAGAGATCTCTAAGTTACAACATAGAACAGATCAAAGATTCGAATCAAAACAGAGTATCAGAGTTTAGGATTCGTCTCGTTTCAGATTTAATCTCCAATTGAAGCAAAATTAGATCAAAACACAGTCTCTGAGTTAAAGATTTGTGCATTTCAGATTTCATAACTCCAATTGAAGAAACATCAGATCAAAAATTCAAATCAAAACAGAGTCTCAGAATCCAATCTCCAATTGAAGCAAAATCACACAATTCTCATTTCCTTACTTGTTTCTCGTCAACGAAATCAAAGCAACAAAAAAAAACCCAATTTTCTTTAGAAAATATTCACAAACCCTAAATCCTTGCTTCTTCTAAACCTAATGATCTCAAAAACTCTCTTTTCCAGATTTTCCCAGGAATAAATTGGACGAATCCGAAGAAATCAACATCAATTACATCGTTATCCTCCAATTAAAGTTCATTTTGACATATTATGATTCACAAAATGGATGAATCGAGAGCGAAATTAACATCAATTAGTTCATCATTCTCCAGCTGCGAGATCGAAAACGAGAGAGAGATCGTACCTTGTAGAAAATCAAACCACCAGATTTGTTGATTATGTAAAGACTGTAAATCGCTGCCATTTTGTTTTTTCGTTTCCCCGTAAATCCTCAAAGATCCAAATCCGAGAAATCAGCGAAACGATGAATCAGAACAAAGAGATTACTACACTGTACAGATCTCAACGAAGAAGAAATCAACTGAATATTTCTTTTTCACCGAAACAGCGTCGTTTTCATACGATGGTCTCTAATCAAGCCACGTCGCCTATTTAGTAGAAACGACGTCGTGGAATTGAAAACTATTGTGAGCTTGTGTCTCTTAAAGCGCCACGTGAGTCAGAGTCTTTACCGAAACGGTGTCGGTTTCATAACTTTCTTCACCAACTACCCAAACGTTCGGAAGAAGAAAAAAGTATAAGTAAGGCAGAGAAGAGTAAAGGAATCGAAGTACTAAAAATGGCGGTGATTGAAGAAGAGAAGAAGATGAATTCAACGGTTGAGATCTCTGGATTACGTTTCACGTATCCTGGAATCGACGGTCATCCACCTCCGGGATCGAAACCATTAATCGAAGATTTCTCTATCACGCTTAATTCGAGCGATCGGTGTCTTCTCGTCGGATCTAACGGAGCAGGTACGCGATTATCTCCTTTAGCTTGAAAATGTGTGTCTCTGAGATTTGAATTTGAACGAAGCGCGAATTTAAACGGAGTTTTGATTTAGGGAAATGATATGCGAGATTCGTTAATCTCTGTAGCTTGAAATGTGCGTTTGTGTGTATGGGATTTGAATTTGATTGAGATTGGGATTTTGGAAATTTAGGGAAAACGACGATTCTGAAGATATTAGGAGGGAAACATATGGTGGAACCTCATATGGTTAGGGTTCTTGGTCGATCGGCGTTTCATGATACCGGATTAACATCTTCCGGTGATCTCTGTTATCTCGGTGGCGAGGTTCGTGATGAATTTTCAATTCCTGTTCTTCCTATTGTATGAGAAATGATGAGTCCTGAGCTCTGATTTGGAATTTAAAACTGATTCAGATTGTTCAATTAAGGATCCTTTATGCCTAGATTTGATTTAAGTTTTTCAGTTTACTATTCACAAAAGAAAGAAAATGGATTTGGCTTTGATTCACTGAGGAACATTGCTTTTTTTCCTTTCCTTCTTTTTCCAGTGGAGGCGTGATGTAGCATTTGCAGGATTCGAAGTTCCAATACAAATGGACATTTCTGCAGAGAAAATGATATTTGGAGTAGCTGGTATTGATCCTCAAAGAAGAGCTGAATTGATCAAGGTGAGTGTATTCAAAATCCAACTTTGGTGAAATTTCTTAAGGTTTATTCTTCTTTACATTTGTTTCTGTGAAGTTTGGGAAAAGATTCAAAAGTATTTGCCATAGTTTTTAAGCTCATGTGTTCTTTATGAATCCCAAATGTTAAAAACAAGATCAGCTAGAGCATAATCTGATCTTCTATCTTTGTCACATGCCAATCTTAATAGCTATTAAGCATCTGAAGTATCGTTATGCTTGCATTATGTGTTCCTGTCAAATATTTTGGAAGGATTCATATATCAAGAACATAATCTTCAAGCTCATGTGTTCTTTTCGAATCCCAAATGTTGAAAATGAAACCATCTTGAGCATGGTCTGATTTTTCGACCTTTGTCGCATTACAATTATAGAAACAAGTTGCTTGCTTTTACATCAAATGTTTATGAATCTCCACCTTTCTGTATTGATCTAATTGCGGTTTGGTTCGGTTCGGTTCAGGTTTTGGATATCGATATCTCATGGAGATTACACAAGGTATCAGATGGACAAAGAAGACGTGTCCAGATTTGTATGGGACTCCTCAAGCCTTTCAAGGTAAAAACACTTAACCAGAACGCGAATCTTTGGTTATGAAAGATTTATTAATCTGAATCCAACTTTCTTGGAATCATCATCATCATCTATATAGGTTCTTCTTTTAGATGAAATAACTGTTGATCTTGACGTACTCGCAAGAGCCGATCTTTTAAAATTTCTAAGAAAAGAATGTGAAGAACGAGGAGCAACCATAATCTACGCAACACATATCTTCGACGGTCTAGAAGATTGGCCAACACACATTGTAATATCAAAAACCTCTTTTCTTTTTATTAAAGAAAACAAAAACATAAACATAACAATATCTTTGTATAGGTTTATGTAGCAAATGGTAAATTGCAATTAGCATCACCAATGGAAGAAGTGAAAAAGACAAGCAACAAGTCATTGATGAGAACTGTTGAGAGTTGGTTAAGGAAAGAAAGAGATGAAGAGAGAAAGAGAAGGAAAGAGCGGAAAGCGAACGGTTTACCGGAATTCGAATCGCGGGTCGAAGAAAGCCGTGTTGCCGGTGATCCGGCGAGGATGTTGAATAATGGTTGGGCTGCTGGGAGACTTCACTCTACGATTAAAGGTGGTGAGGATAATTTCGTCTTGAGCTCAAACAGAGTTCTTAGATAAAGTGAAAGACTCTACTCCCGCAAGAGGGTTACAATAGTATTTTCTGTTTTTTTTTTTTTACCACGAATATGATTTCTATAAACTATATTATTTATGTTTTGTAATGGGAGGGTTTAAGAGTGAAGAGTGTTTTGAGAGGTTGTAAAAGTTTCTCTGTATTACTCTATTTTTAGTTGATTTTTTTTATATAAAAGTAAAATTTACATTGTAATATGTTTCTTGGTGAAAGAATTTTGCATTATAAAATTATAAGTATCAAATCCATTAATCGAAACTTCATTTCTTATTTCACTCTCTTAGTTTGAGAAAGTGTCATTTTAAAGATTTCAAGTAACTTTTTTATCATAAATAATTGAAAATCAAAGTAACTTTTAAGAATCACTTGTTTCTATATAATTATAATATTAGATTTAATTAAAAAATTTAATTCGCGTGAAAATGTCAAACTACACTTATATTAGATCTAATTGAGGAATGACTATAGTTCTAGTTATATCATTTATTAAGAAATGTTGTTGATGAAAAAAAGAGAGTAAAAGGTTGTTAAATATATTTGGTTCCTTTTATAACAAGAACACAACAAGTTATCTTAAATATACATGAAGAAAAATGACTAATCATTGTTTTGTTTTGACACAAACCTAGACTAAATTAAACCGAAATACCATATATAAGGAAAATATTGCTTTTCCCCATGAATACATTTCATCATTTACTATCTTAAATAAATCCGATCAATTCTTTGTTTAGAAAAAGACGAATTTGGAATTGATCCAACAAAAAAATAAAAGATGTCACATTTGAAGTCATCTCTGTAATTTTCTTACGTTTCGTTCGTCTATTGTTTTTGTTCCTTTGTGCCGAAAAAATTGATGCTTCTACAATGAGATAATATAAGGATTTATTCTCTCCACCACCTTTTAATCTTTTTTTATCTTATCTTTCCTTTTTTTCTACAAAAAGAATCAAAAAAATATCCCTTAAATTTCGTTTTTTTGGGTACGTTTATTCAGGTAAACCGACCAAATAGACATCCCACCAAATCTACATATTTCCTATGGAATAACTAAGAAAAAAAGGTTAAAAAAGTTTAAATTAACAAAAAAAAGTTAGACTCTTTCTCAAACTAAAGAAAATATTTCTCGGGGTTAGTATTTATTTTAAGAGTTCAAGAGTTTATATTTAAATTATGTAGAATTTAGTTTTTAAGAGATTAAAGATTTATGATTTAACTTTTACGGTTTAGATTTTAGATTTAGTAATATATGTTTGAATTTGGGTTCAATTTTTTATCTTAAATTTGGATCACTTCTCGTGGGTTAGTGAATTTTGAGTATGTTTATTTTGATTTTTTATATTTGTGTCAGATGTTTAACATGGTATATAAGTATTTTACGAGTTTGTATATTCGTGAGATTAACTGATTTTATCCGTATTATTTATGTAAAAAATAAATAAATTAGATTATTGGGCAAACCTTTATAACAATCATTCACTAAATATACATTTATATATTGAGTGAGCTAACTAACAAATACGTCACTGAAACTAACGCCTTTAATTGTTATTACATCATAGACTGATGCTATCTAAATAGGATGCATCTAGATGTTAACATTTGAAACATATTATTATGGAATTTTTATAAAAAAATAATAATATAACATTCTATTAAAAAAAGCATTACATAATGGTTGGTCCATCAACCTAAATCATCAGCATATAAAGATAAGATTCTACAAAATCTTGTATATATTACTTTTTGTTATTGTTTTTTTCTATGATAAATTTGTAATCGCAGGTTGCACATGATGATAGTGTAATGCATTTACATCACGTCACATGAATTATATTCTCTTTAATGCATCACCTCTCACATAATGACATAAGTACATACTGAAAAATACGTATTGGTATTACCGTATATCCCGGAATTTTGGAACCGTATAAATCTATTGATTTTGTGCGTATAGGTTTGACTGATCTAAAAGTATAGTGACGTTATATATATATTTTTAAATCAATAATTTAATGACGTTATATATAAATACTACGTGCATCAATTATTTTCGAGTTATAGGAAAGTAAATTTCACAAACGGACTCTATTGATTGACGTTAAACAAATACACTACGGTTTTTTTTGGGTATAATTTTAAGTGATGCTACACTATTGATTATAAGTATATGGTTGTTAAAATAATTTTGAGATTAGAAGCCATTTTATATAAAGACAAATAATATGGATGGTACTAAAATTTTAAAACAAACAACAACGAAAAATATAAAGAAGATTAACATGATTTCTGCTTATGTATAACTAAATTCAAATATACATTTGTGTCGAGACCTATAATATCAGAACAACATATATACTCTAACACAACTGTTTAACAAAAATTAGTAATATCCCCACCACATAATTAGATATGTTCAATCTTAGTTATTGAAGACGAATAGCCAATTATTTATTTATATAAATCGAAATTTAAAGTTTCTTAATAGTATATATATACTTAACACAATCAGAGCGTAAAGGAGAAAGCTGCGGGCTACATTTATCTTTATGCAACCGCTTCAGCTTCTCTACATAACCAAACAACACACAAACACACCAAACAGAAAAAACACAAACCCTAATTTTAAAAATAAAAACTCTAACTTCCAAACCAAGCAACAACCCCCAATACTTTCCCTGAGAAAATAAGGGAAAAATGGTAAAATTAAACCCCAATTCCAAATGATAAACTAAATTTAAAAGACATTAAATATATATATTTGGTAAAAAACTTTAATATCTTTAATAACCGGATGATTCCAAACCGAATCTTCAGACTCGGAAATTTTTGCCGGTAAATGTCTGGCCGAATTGCCAGTTACTTGGAGCTATGTTTTTCGAGGTGGAGCTTCGTCCATCGGATGTTTTGACTCGGAAAGAAAGAGATTGGCCAACAAGAACCGCGTTAGATTGCCAATTTTGTCCCCAATTCCGGCTAAGATCTAACCATTGAGTGTTGGTTCCTTTCACACTCACTTGCATTACATTTCCAGCTCCGGCTACGTTAGTGACTAGAACCAAGTTGAAGTATCTGAATCCATTTACTGTGAATCTTATTCCTCCCTTCTTCCTACATGGAATCCTACAAGATAAAAGAATAACAAATACTATTAATGATTTATGAAACATGTATAAACTATGAACTTTAATTACTTATTTGTTTCATGTAGATTGAAATATTTGCTATTTACTATGTAGTTTATGTTTCAATACATAAATGTTACTAAAATCCGATTTTTATTATTTGTTAAAGCTAAAGTTTGTTTTTTTTTTTAATTCATATACTATAGGCACATTGAATACTTTAGTAATTTTACCTAACTTCATGAAAGGAAGTGATATTATAGTAATGTTTTGATGACCCGACCCGGTTTTGGATTTATGTGGACGACCCAACAAATGTATGGGGTAGAGTGATTAAGTGTCGGGTCTTTAGCTGACTTCAATGCAAAAAATAAAAAATTGTTTCTGAATCTTAGAGATTGAGATTTGTAAAATGATTTAACCACCCTTAGGACTTTTACCCGGATCCATGATTTAACAACCGACCCGGTTTAAAGAGTGTTTAGGTAATTTTGTGCAAAAGGTTAGGTTTTGTTAGTTAAAGCCTAAAGGTTTATATGGCTTTAAAGGTAACTAAAAGACATGATTCTACAAAACTCTTAACTAAAAACAGTAATAGAAAAAAGTTCTTTTTTTAAGACTTTTCTCTTTGATTCCCAAGAAAATAAAGAAAAAGAAGAAACATTTCTCGGGAAAGTAAACAGTAATAAAAAAGATTGGAGTGAACATGCGAAGGCACTGAAAATCTTCAAGCTCACAGATTCTTATAGATTAAGAAAAAGTGAAACAAAAGAAAGATCTTTGACTGAGTACGTAACATTAAATAGGCGATCTAATCGGATCAATCTCGAAAATAAGCTAAGTTTAGAAATCCAAAAAAATAGAGAAAAATGTTAAGAGGTCAACAATTTGAATGAATATTAAAAAAAAAAAGAGTATAAACATATAAGAAAACATAACATGAATTGTAGAATATCATAATAACAAATCATATTAAAAATGGGAAAATGAATTTGATTGGTATGTTAGTTATGAGTCCGATTAGTAAACAAAAGCGGAGTGAATATATTAACGATTAGCGGAAGTGATGAACGGTTGGGGAATAGTGCAAAACTGTAGGAGAGAGTTATTGGTGAAAACGGTGACAAAAAGTTGGGAGAAACGTTTTTACTGTAGGTTTTGAAAACGCTTTTATGATTGGTGTACAAAATTTTTTTTTTTCTTCAACCGCTTTAATTTAGTAAACCAAAGCTTATTATTTTCTACAATACTCATAGTTTAAGGGAATAACTTTTCAATGAATGTGGTGAAAGTTAAAGTAAACAGTAATAACGTTTTTACCTGCGGTAAGAGACGGGGACGATACCAGCCTTATACTTAGCGATGGTTAAAAACATAGGCATAGCGAGATCAAAATGTTCACGAGGAGGATTACACCAACCACCATTATCACTAGCTTGCTGGAAATTTGGTGGACAGAAATTAGTAGCGGTGATAAGTATCGATGGGTTTCCGGGAAGACACCAGCCTGGATCATTGATACATTTGAGCTCAAAGCATGCTCCACAACTTAAACCATTGTTGAATAAAGCTGTGCTTAAAGCAGCTGTGTTTACGCCGTAGCCTTGGCTATATAAATTTCCATAACCACAAGCACCACCTACATAATAAAAACCATTAAGTATTAGTGACACAAAAAAAAAGTATACTTTGAGAATGTGAGTATTTGGAGTAATTTTTATTATGAAGTTAGAAACTATGGTGAAATAATCTCTCGTTTTCAAGGGTAAAATGTAAGATCGTGGTAAAAAAATTGAAGAAAATAGGATCGAATTGATAAATACAAAACCTGTGGGGAAAGAAATAAAATAAGAGTAGGGTGTGAAAGTTAGACCTAGAAAAAGAGGATGGAGTAGATATATATAAAAAAGTATAGGTTTAAAATGAAAAATAAGAAGCAAATAAGACTTACAGTTAAAAAAATATTGTATTTTTCTTCATTTTTAAATAGTGTAGTTAATTGGTCATGAAAACTATCTTTAAAAATAATAGAAATATGTAAAATAGAAAATAAGATGAAGATTAGATATGACAAAAGGGTGGAATAGATAAATTAGAAAGTTTTGGTATAAAATGAAGAAAAGAAATGAATTAGAGAAGAGTGTAAACAATATCAAAACTTTGGGTCTAAAACGTAAAACAAAAAGAAAAGAAAAACAGAGGAGGAGGAGAGTGTACCCATAGTGCCGGAAGCATCAGCTTCGCCGTAAAAAGTGGCGTGAGCATTAATCCAAGGACCTCCGGTATAAACTCCGGGGATTCTAGCATTCACAGTCGTCGCCGTCAAAGCAACAACCACCATAACCGCCATTACTGTCATTGCTTTCGCCGCCATTACGGAAAAACAAAAACAAAAAGGTCTAAGTTTTCTTTTTGGTTAAGAGAGAAAAGTGGAGAATTGTGTGAGGGAGAGAGGAAGCTAAGAAGGCTACTTATGGAGGGAGAGAGGAAGCTTGAAAAAGAAATTTACGGCTTTATTTTATTATTTTTCTAATTTAAGTAATTTTTTAAAAAATATTTACTATAATATTATTTTTAAATCATAGAAAAAAACAAAATTTGTAATTTCAGTTCTTTGTGGATCTTTGTAATATTTTCTATTATATTTCCACCGAACTCACTAGAATGCATTATGCAAGTGAAAGTGTTCACTCACGATTTAGTTTGGTTTTCATTTTCAATAGTTAATAATACTAAAACTAAAGTAAACTGTTGTGGATTGTTTGGTAGAATTATAAAAGTTGGTTTTGGCTTTAGTAAAATATTTTATTTTGGTTTTCAAGAATTACTTTTTTTTTTTCAACTATTAATTTAGTTAACTTTTAAAAATTATAACTAGATCAATGTTTAAAATATCGTTAGGCAGTAACTAATACCTAACGCTTAGATCAACTAATCAGAATTTTTTTTTTCAACTAAGCATTAATTAAAATAAAACGTATCTACTGGTCGCTCAGACAAAATATGATAAATTTACATATACGTAATCTAAAGAAAGAATTATAGAGAACAGAATCAAAATATTGGTTCTAACATTACGAATGCGAGGAATACAAGAAATAGTAAATAAAAATACTGGATTTGGTGTCTAGAATTGTAAATTTAAATATTCTAGAGACATATTCATTATAAGATGATAAGTATCCAATCTTTGGTACTTATTCTTAAAGAAAATGCAAAAGAACAATTGAACACTTGTTTCTGACTTTTTGTAAAGTGACTAAAAAACATCTTCTGAGCTTTTTGGTCGTCAAAAGTTTTCATACTAGTGATTTATATTTTCGCATAACCATAACCGTTAAATAGAAAGTTTTGGCACATAAAGCATATCAACAATAAAGAGAATAATTTTAAACGAACAAAGAAAAGTAGATATCATCAAAATTTTATATATACTCTAAGCTCTATCTAATTCTTTCTAGACGAAAATACGTTTACTAAAAATAGGTTTTTGATTAGCTTAATTGTCACATGCTAATAGAAAATATGTTCTAATAGCAAATTACTATTTTATTTTCAAAAATAATGGATAATAATTATCAATAAATTATTCATTTACAGTATGTAGCTTTTTGTAAACAACACGGATCTTATATCTTTTTCTAACAAGTATAAAATTATATTATTTTATAACACATTATTTATATTTTTATACTATTTGTTATAATTTGTTATCAAAAAAATATTCACTGATTTATCTTTTTTTTATCCAATAACTTTACCAGTTTCACTAAAATTTATGGGATTTAAGTTTATTCACCTTGATAAATTTACTAACATTATAGGCCGATATTAAATAGGCAATTAATACGTCAAAAATAAAGATAGGTAATTAATTGATCGGCCCAAATAAACGAGCCCAGTAGCCAACTCGTCCCGGCTTGCCAGCTGCTTACGTGACTTCGGTGATTAAAGTCCGAGCCATTTAATTTTACTACGCCCATATCATGCGACGTATCCTCACGCGCTCATAATTTAATTCAATACTTTAATTCATGGGAGTTGTAGCGCGTAGCATAGGGATAGGTCTGCGTCAACTGATAACTAATTAGCTAAAAGTGATAATATGACGAATTAGCTAAAAAAATGTTTATATTTTCTAGAATGTTATTCTTTGAATTTATTATATCAAATTTATTTTTAAAAAGCCAAATAAAAAGATCAGAAGTGTAGTTTTAGTTTTATATTTTTCAATATATTAGAATTATCTCAATTTATTACTTTCTTAAGCTAGAACAAATTTGTTGGCTTATAAATGTATTTGCTTCTCTAGAGAACACACATTTAAAACTATTTACAATTGTGTCAAAAATAAGTGACATCAATATATAACCCACATCATGATAGCTCAATGGTATAATATTGTTTTCAATGATTTTAATTTAATTTATTTTCCACCGTCAATATTCAAAAATTTTGATTTCATTATTACTATATTTTTATGTTGGTAGACCCTCTTTGTTAGTGAGTATAATCTCATTTCATAAGTTGTAAGGGATATTAAATAATATAAAGGACATGAATCAATATGTTTGCCTATTAATTTTAAAATAGAAATTAAGTTTAATATAGTATCAGAATCAATCCAAGCTATCCAACTCGATCCATAATAGATTCAAATTAAAATTGGTCTTCTCGATTCATGCATGAACTTACTGAAATCAATGATTAAAAAACTATTTTTGAAGAGATGTATAAGATAATATTATTACACATTATAAGTTAGAAGTATATATACCGATTTAATAATTCAAAAGACACATCATTTTGAAAGATTGTATAAAGAAATATTATTTCACATCGAAAATTTGAAATTTTTTTAAATAATATATAAGAGACACTGATTAATTCTCTCGTTTCAATTGATCTTACGTTTGAAGCTCAAGTGACTTAAGTTACTTAACACTCATACAAGAATCGGTTAATCATTATTGGTATTAATGTAATAAAAATACCAAAATACCAAAATGCAACATTGTTTATTCATTTTTTAGTCAGTTGATAATTATTATTTCTGTTTATATATAAGCCAAAAAGATAGCAAGTGCACGTGGTCGGCACATGGGCACCTCATGCATTTTTCTTTAGTCAATTTGCAAATTATGACCAATTAGAAATCTCACATGAATCCAACCCTTCGATCCGATCCGATCCAATTCATTTTATTATATCTTCAATAATTATATATATATTGAACTATAAACAAATATATTTTGGTTATAAACCATTTGATAATGGAAATGAAATCCTCCTCTTCCTTCAATTTTATTGTTAGTGACAATATAAGCACACATTAAAACCTTTTCACTATATAGATTACTACATTTTTATTTACGAAATATCAAATTTAAGTAGTGTCCGAATAAGTACACGGAAAATACGGTATCACATTTAACAGGGCCGTACGTCGATGCAGTTGGGCCTGGGGCCCATCTTCACGTTTTACTGAATTTGATATAATCCATATCTATGCTATATTAAATACTCAAAAACCACATGAATAAATGTGTGAGCGCATAAACATAAATTATACAATATAATGTAGCTTACCAGTTACCACAGTAGTTTTAGTATTATTAATGTGTCACAACTCGGAATAAGTCTTGTATAATTAATTCATATTACGTATAAAAAACATGTAAATTCATTCGGATGATGCATACGGCTAATTATAGAAAATCACATTATATAGATATAGCAAAATATTATTACCAGCCATTTTATTATGATCGATCCGTCACTTACTCCATATATATTTTGATCTTAAACCAGCTTTTAATTATAACATAATGTTTATACAAGTTTTAAATGAAACATCACCCGAATTTTAACATTATAGTTGGAGTTTTAGTTCAATATTTGACCACTATATCCATGTGGCTTCATTTATTGCCACTATTTTACAATTTATATTAATTCTATAAATAATTGATATCAAGATACGTAAGCCATTACCCTTATAGGGCTTCAATATTTATTATTACTACGTTACGTACACCATAAATGATTTCACACATTTGTTGGGGTTTTATCGATTTTGCCATAGTCATATATTCTAATCGTGATGTAATTAATTAAAGGTAATTAAACCAAGAAAGTCAAAAAAGTCAGACGGTTTATTTCAAGTAACCCTTTAACAAAAAAAAAAAAAAATTATTTCAAGTAAAACTCCAAGAATCACATGTGACTGTTTCCAAGAATGTTCATTTACAATTAATCATTAATGACATTAGACGACACTTTATAAATTTTTACATGTGATGTTAATTTTTAATTAATGTTGTTAATAAATTGATTAAATCGTTTGCGTAATAGTTTTATGAGATGTTAGTATAAGATAGAAAAGACATGTGCCATTAATATTTGTTTAGGGTAGTTTTAGAAGCAAACAAATCCGTAGATCTCACTTTTTTCCGTACCACTTGACATTGAGCATTACTTTAATGTTTCCCAATGTATAATCGAAACCGTCAAGTTACTTCTTGTTTTTTTTAGTTCCTACTTGGGTACACATAGTGGTTATTCAGCCTTCACCTTTAAAGTCCAATACAAAATTACTCCCTGTGATTATTTTTAAATGTTATTTTAAATTTTTTCACACATTAAAAAACCATTAAAATTTCTTATTAATTATATCATATAATGTGTTCATACTCACTGTAAATTATCTCACTCGGCCACACCATAGTAGGAAACTGTACTTTATCAGATTTGGGTTAAGAAAAATGGTTGCAGACATGAGATCATCCCTTTATATTGCAAGAACTCGTTAAACGGATTAATAGAATCATAAAAAACATGTTCAATTCGATTAGACTCCTTAGAGATCCACGGTATGAGAATGGATTTCAAGCACGAATTGCTACTCGGCCCCATGCTAAAATCCAAACTCAAAAATGATTGTATATAGATTGGTTTCTATTTACTTGCTATTTTACATCTATTTTTTTTTGAATAAAATTTAACATTTATCCAAAAAAATAAATAAATAATAAAAAAATCTTTAAAATAAAACAAATTTTAGGTTCTAAAATGACATTTAAAAAAAATTAGAGGAGTAAAAAAAACTAGAAAACTTGACCATAAAGCTTAAAAGATACAAAAATCAAATCCTATACTAATTCTAGTTGGAAGTGTAATAAATAAATTGAAGAGTTCGTATATGTCTATATCAACTAGTCGGTGGTTTTGCATCAATGGTTAGAAAAACATAATGTAAGGAACATAGTAACATGAAAATATTCTTTCAAGTAGTTTGTTGCTTCAAATTTAAATTTTGATTGATACGCTTATCTTACTAACGACGTACAAATTCAGCATTTGACTTTTTGCTATATTTCCACCGCAACTAAAACTTTTCTGTACGATTTTGACTTTTTTGAAACAACGTACGAATTCATTTCTCTTTGTTTTATTACCACTAAAAATATTATATAATCACAACAAGTATATCTAAGTTTTAAGGTCTCCCATGCTGAATTATATACATGTAAAAAAATCATTGAATGGTCTCTTGTGTTGGAAAATGGAAGAGTATAAGTTAAGCATACTTAAAACTAATCAATTATCGTTGATACTTAAAACTAACCGCTAAAAACCTTAACCTCTAATTAAGTTTACCTTAAGTTAAGCCTAGAGTTAAGGGTTTAACAAATGTGGAGGGTCCATATGATTAGATCTCTTGACCTACCTTAAGCTCCAAGCTAAACAAATTTAGGACCAAACAACACAATTTTCAGATCCCTAATAAGGCCTTCAAGCTCTGTTTTTAAAGACTTTAATGATTTGATCAAATTCAACATTGAAATATTCACATTCTTTTTTGCTCTATGGACCAAAAGCAAGCTTCCTATATATCGACTTACAATAACATGTAAAAATTGCAATTGAACCTTATAAAGTGCTTACCATGTTATATAACTCTAGCCACCACTATAGCTTCAAAATTTCGTCTGTGTACTCAAATCCATCACCAAAGTTTCCTTATCACCAAGAAAACAAAGCAGTGCATTAAGATATCGGATAATTTGATTTACAGAAAATATATGTTTAATATTTATATATACACATTTAATAAACAGAAAAATACTCCAAAATATAACCAAAAGTTTTAAAGAAAATATGAGTACCTTTTTTGTAAACACAAGCTTCTCTCTGACAGTTTCAAACCTCTCCATGATGATTAACGAGAAACCGAATTTTCGATGAATTTTCCAGGAAAGTAAAAGGTTTTTAAATTTTCTCTTTTAGATAACCTCTTTGAGAAGAATAAGATCATCACGAGGATGAGCTTCTTCTACTCGAACTTCAACTTCATCTCCCACTTGCTTCCCTTCTGATACCCAAGCAGTAGCTTGAAACCCAACCTGGTAAAAAAAAAAAAACATTTTCACTGACAATTTTAACTTTAATCGAAATTGAGAAACTTTTCACACTGTAAACAAATTTACCTCAACTAATAAAAGAGAAGCGATACGGTCTTTAACGAATCTCAAGATCAAAGCTGTAAATTTCTTACTCTTTTCTTGTCTTTTCAAAAACTCAATCACCCAATAACGTAAACCACTGTTACAAAGTTTTCTCACAACTTTGTTTTGCATATTTACTGATGCAGCTATACCTTCTAACTCACCAGCCGAAAACGGAAAATTATAACCGTCTCTAAGAAACGCCTTTATCTGTAATTAATTCAAAACAAAAGTTAAAAAAAACACAAAGCATTGAAAAAAATTCTAATATATACCTGATAATGTGCGGTGAGATCCATGTAACGACGAATAGGAGAAGTGAATTGAACGTAACCAGGGATACCGAGAACTCCATGACGAACAGGACAACGGAAATTCATTTCTGCAGCTCGCATTACTTTAACAAGTGAAGAAGAACGTACTGGTCCTTCAGGGAGATGAGCGAATGCTGATACGTCGATGTTTGATTGTGGTTGTCCTCTGTATGGTAATGGGATATTGTGTTGTGAGCCAAATGTTGCTATTACTTCTCCACAAAGAATCATCATTTCGAAAACGAGTCTCATTGCTAGATCTGCTTGGTTTTCTACGTAGAGGTTGATTATTGGTTCTGGATCTTCAGGGTTTACTACTTTGATTCGAGTTTCTAGAGTTGTTGTGTCCACTGCACCCTGTGTAGTTAAAACCATCAGTAAAAAAATATGTTTTTGATTTTTTAAAGTTTTTTTTGATAATAGAAACAAAACCTGTTCATGACGCCATTGAGAGCGGATGAAAGCTGCTTCAGAGAGTAATCTTAGTTCAGATTCTTCTTCGAGGTTTAAGTGAAGTAGCTCAGAAGCACTTTCGTATGTTAACATGTACGTTGGTCTGATGATTGAGTTATCTACTGAATATTCTGCAATACTGTAATTTAAAAGAGTTTTTGTAAGGTATTTGTTTCGTTGATAAGAGTAATGTAACTATTGAGTTTACCTTCCGTCAGAACGTAAGACAACGGACACGGAAACTGCATTGCAGATTTCTCCTTGTCGTAAACTCATTCCTTCCATGGCGAGTTTCTCTGGAAACATTGGATAAGTAGCTGTAGGCAGAAAGACGGAAGTTCCTCTTCTCCTTGCCTCTCTGAAGCACACAATAATAAAAATCAGAGTTAACCAAACAAAAAGTTTGATCGAGATATGAGCATCGAACTTCTTACCTGTCCACTTTGCTTCCTGGAGTAACATATCTAGCTGGATCAGCTACATGTATCCAAATCTTAATCCGTCCGTCTTGTAATCTCATTGCACTCAAAGCATCATCAAGCTTATACAGAATATTATCAAGAACACCGAAAAGATTAGTAACAGTTAAAATGTAATAGCATTAAGACTTGGGGTTTCTAAATGAGACTTATAAAAGCATTTTACCTCATCAGCTTCATCAACATCAATTGCATAAACCTTCAAGTGTGTGAGATCAACCCTTCTAGCCTGAACAAAGTCCGAGCAAGTCAGAAATTTTGAATCACTATGTCAGAACTTTACTAAAGAGCCAAAACCGCGACATGTTTGACATGAGAAGTGTTTCTCACCGCATCAAGATCAGATGACTCTGAAAGAAGAACTTGAGCAGCTTCAATGATTGCTTCTGAGTGATGAGTAGGAAGATTCAACTTAAGCAGATCAAGATTGACATGTACAGGAAAATATCCAATATCTATGAGAAGGTTAAGTGCTGAAACCGCCGTTTTCTGTAACCCCATGGCTTTTAAAATCTGTCATGAAAGGCAAACCATGTGAATAACCAAAAAAACTCGACGGTTACAAAAGAAATATGTGTACTGACTGACTCACATTTCCGGCTAATTTTCGTTGGTCTATGCTTGCCCATGCATCGATGGCATAAGCTTCGAGAGAGCTAATCTTCTCTTGGAGTTTATCATCAGCTAGCCACGAAGATTTGGGAGGCTTGGCTTCACTAGGTGCTTTCTTGGCAGATTTCATCAATTGAATAAACTCCTCAAACTCTCGTTCTTCCGCTTCCTTCACACGTTGCCTGCGTAAAAGCTCTTCCACCTATAAAAAAGATTCAACGTGAGATTATGAAGAGTTCATACTTGCAAAATCAAGATCTTTCTGCATAAAATCACATATCATGAAGCAAGCCAGGTTAAAATCTCAGCTATGTTTTCCAAGTATTGTTACAAATTTCATCCGCAATGAATTCTTTTTTACTTGATTTCACAAAATTTATGTAAACAAGATGAATCTCAAGCATTACTTGATAGATAAATGAAATCCTAATAGCTAGGGATCCGAAGTCTTAAACTACCAAGAACAGAAGTTAACGGAGAACATTCTTCAAGATGAACCAATGGACTATATATTCTTCAAGATGAACCAATGAATACAGGAAAAAGTGTACAAGAAATACCTGTTCAGTACGCCGTGGACTATATATTGATCGAGAACCTTTTGATTCCAACACGGAGAAATATATCTCATCTTTCGATAACAAAAAATGAGCACAATAGCTTTCTAAAGGATCCGCACGACCATAAATCATCTGCATAATTCAAAAGCATTATCAACACTCAAATCACCGCATTAAACTCAAATATTTTATGATTACCTCTGCTAATTCTTCAGGCGTCACAGGTTTGTTCTTCTCAAGTAACTCCATCCAAGCAAACTCAATCAATTGCGGATCCTACACCGAAAAATAGTAACTAGAAGCTCATTTATCGCTCATCAGTAACACGACAACGCTTTCTGAAACTTTTACAACGTCATTACATACCAAATTATCCTGAGCTCTCTGGAGAAAATCAGTAAGTTCTGTATGGTCGAAGTTATAAACACCAGGAACGATATACGTAATTTGTTGCGGTTTGATTGAACAAGTAACACCATTCTGCAAACATTAAAGTTACTATAAGTCTAACAATACAAGAGATGAATACTAAAGTTTCAAGTAAAACCTGATCAAAGACCATCCAATTCTTCTTTCCATCAGGTCTATGAGCAACTGCTAACAATACTCTCTCTGCATCCTTCTTATACTCCAGAAGTAAACCAGCTTCGAGTTCTTGGTTCACTAACTTATCTTCAAGAACCTCTCCATAGCTTGTTAATTTCACCCTACAAGTTCACCTAATTACACAATGAACTATCCACACACTAAAAGCTTCATGTAAAGTAAGAGAACATCGATCAATTACACCGAATTATCATCATTTCTCTTTCAATTTTCGAATTGATTTATTTGTTCATGAGAAGGGTAATGAAACGTACTTCACACTGGCGCGAACTCTCATTCGGTTTCCCTTGTTGAACCTGCGAATGGATTCGAGCTCTTCGGAAACACTTTCGACCAGATTATGAATACAAGACGAACAGGTCGGAGCATCGGCTCCGAGAAACCGTTTGTTTGACCGGAGAATCGGAAAATTCAACCCTAATTTCGAGAATTCCCGGATATTAGACGCTCTGAGTCGCTGAATACGACGGCGAAATAGGGAAACGGGAGGACCGCCGCCGGAAGTCGCGGTGCGAATGATGGAGCAACCATTGATTGCTCTCACCGAAATCATCGTCGCTTGAAACTGAAGACGCCACCTAAAGCTATGTATTAAGGAGGAGCACAAGACGGAAAAAAAAAAATTCCGAACGATATCGGAAAATGAGCAAATAGCTCTCTCTCTTTGTTCATGTGGCGATAGAGAGGCAACTGAAGCGGGTGATAGAAGCCGAGAAAATGTAAGTTTCGCCCCGTAATATTTTTCAAATCACAAATGTTCCACATAGTTTTAAATTTAATCATTCAAACCCAATAGTTATGGATTCTTTCAGATTACCCCCGTATATTTAATTAATCAGAAATCTTGCCCGTAATTTATAATTTCATTCATTCAAATCCAACAATTTTCGAAGCTGACCTAAATAATATTATGAACTTCTTTTACATTGACCCCTGAGATTTTATTTTCAAAAGTTTGGTACATTCCACAACACCAGAACAGAAATGTACGTACATCCCAAATGTTTTATTGATTCGCAACAAAGATGAAAGATTTAGAAACGAGCGGTGACTTGAGAGAAGAGAGCCTTAAAGTCTTTAGTCGGAACACCATTACCCTCCGCCTTTGACCCGAGATCAAAAGCTTTAGACTTAGCTTCCTCGAACATCAATGCCTGTAAACTCGTAAAATAACAAAGATCATGACTCCATAAAAACACAAACAGAGATTGAAAAGAGAATGTGATAGTTTTGATTAGTAACCTGAATACAAACTTCTGCAACATCAGCTCTAGGTACGGTTTTATTATCAGTCGGAAGAAGCTCATCGTCTTTACCAACTACCAGCTCACGCACACCACCTTCCTTATCAAGAAGTCCTCCAGCTCTAATAAGTAAGAACAGGCTCAAGATCGAGAGATAAAAAGCTTAATCAGTTACTAAAACACAAGTAATTGAAGTTTAACCTGATTATGGTGTAAGGAGTTCCAGAATCAGCAAGGTACTGTTCAGCTTTTCTCTTCCAAATCTGAATTCATCATATAAGGTTAAAGCCAAAATTTAAGTTACAGAAGCCAAAACGTTGCTTTGTTGTATAAGAAACAGAGAAAGTTTCACTAACCAGTATATTCCCATTTCCTAATTTGTTCAAAGGATGATCTGGATTAGTTCCACCCATTGATCCAACCAAGACGATATGCTTAACACCAGCGGCTTTAGCTGTTCATAGAAGAAGATAACCAAGTTAGGCATTTTTAACCATTAACAAGACAACTCAAGAAAAGGCACACAACCTGCATCGATTTGATTCTTCTGGCCAATCCAATCAACCTAACACAAACACACAATTTGTTGTTACACTCCAATGAACACAAAATCAGAAGCTAAAAAGGTTTACGAGTTCTTGGTAATTTACTTGTTCAGGATATTGTCCTTCGTCGAAAATGAACTCAGGTCTACCACCTTTAGTAGGATCAAAACCAGGTTTCATTTTCGGTACAGCGCTAGTGAGAATCACAAGTGCATCGATTCCTTGAACCGCAGGGGTAATGGTATCAGCATGAGTTATATCTCCAATGAAAACGTCTTCTCCTCCTCCAATCTTCTCTTTGCTTTCGGGTGTTCTAACGAATCCCTTTGCTATGAACTTGTCTGAGCTCTCTTTTAGCTTCTTGTACACAATTTGACCTATCAATTCCATGAGAAACAAGATCATTGGCTTTTCAAATTTCATGAATACAAAGAAGGAAACGAAAATCAACAATTGATACAATATGGATTAATAATTCCATGAAAAACCACAATTGTAAACAAGATCATCCTATTGAACCTCATGAAGACAAATATCATTTCAAAATAATGATTAAATTTCCAGATTTTGTTCTATTGATCATCACATGCCTAACGAACATCTAAGGAAAATTCAAAATCAACATAGCATCACGAAAGCTAAAACCCTAAGGAATCTACTATGGATTGCGCACGTTTTCTCAGTAAACCTAAACAAGGCGAGAAAATCGAAATCGGCAGTAGTGAAATTGAAACAATGAGTTTACCTGTTCTGCCACTAGCTCCGGTAACGAGAACGGTGGGAAGATTCGCCATTGAAGAAGTTTTTTGCGAAGCTCTAGAGTTTTCTGTAAACTGAAAAATCTCTCAGAAGTCATTAAAGAGAGTATTATGAGAAGCAGAATCATTGCGAGCATTAATGACCGTCTGATGTACAAGCAGTGTGTTGGTGAGCACGACACGTGTCTTATTGCGAGTGGTGAAATTGACTAAATAACTGACACTCTTATTAACTCGATTACAGTTTTGCCACTTTTGGGCCCAATTTTTAATATCTGTGTTGTGTTATGGGCCCTATTTGTTTTCGTGTATTATTTTTCGAAGATGTAACTACGTGCCGTCTTCCGCGGACTCTAATCCTCAAAACGACATGAATTTTCCGGGTCTTTTTTTTTCTCTTAATAAACCACGAAATTATTGAGATTTGTAGTACACTAGTCCGATACAACTGTAATGGAACTGTCAAGTCTGTTGTCATGACTCATGAGTATATTCTTTTTCTTCAGCATCTGTCGTGAGCATATTATTTAGAAAAAACTATAATATAAATTGAAATAATCACGTAAATGAAAATTACTAAGCCAATTTGACCTGATAAGTGATGACATTGTAGACTAATAAAATCTTATTACTTTGTAATACAAACAATAATTATATTAGATACGATCGTATTATAATATTTAATAGAATATGGTGATGTCAAATAGAAACAATATTACATGTTAAATATATAAAAAAATTTAAAATTAAAGTTTTCTTTGAACTATTCAGTATACACTAAGTATTGAAATAAACAATAAAAATGATATGGTTAGATCTTTTTTGGGGGGTTTTAATATGGTTAGATCTTGTTGATAGTGCATACAAGTATTTTATATTTTTAGTTTATAATATACATATTAATTTTTTAAATCTTTTGGATTATATTCTATAATATCGGATGATATTTAATTTTTTATTAATCGTAAATACTAGACTGAAATGGCTCAATTTTTTATTTAAATTTATAAGCACAAGTCGAAAAAAAAAAACAAAAATGACATTACGTCATTTGAAAAAGAAATATTGAAAACGACTGGTGGGAAATTAGGTACAACGGCGAAATAACATTTCCTAAGCAGTAACAGAAGTCTCCACGGCGAGCTTGCCGGAATATCCAACTTCCGGGGATTTCCTCTCGGATTCCCATAGCTCCGGTAACGCTTCTTTCATGTTGTGAATATTTTCCAACGCGTAATCTGCTCCTTTGACTTTGTTTGATGAACCAACCTGAAAACAACATAACTTCAAAAGTCAAAACTCCAAATCCGGTTTAGTTAAATTTGATTCCGGTTTGTTTAAAGGTAAATCGTACCAGAACCGTGTGAAGACCAACGCGTTTTCCAGCTTGTACGTTTCGGACACTGTCCTCAAAGAACAGCTGCAATATGATAAAATAAAATATTAAGTTTTTGTTGTCCACGTTTTTTGAAGAAGCGAAAATTTGATAATCGAAGGTCCGGTTTACACGTACCGTTCGGTTAGGATCGATATTGGCGATTTCTAGAGCTTTTTCAATAGCGGATTCAGATGGTTTACACACAATAGGTGTTTTCGGAAGTAAATCGACCGGTTCAGACCGGTTGAAGTGTCCAATTATATCAAAAATCTCGGAGTTTCCAGACGCTGCGTTTCGGTCCATTGCGTTAAGCGTTTCGAAACATATGATTCCTTCGAAACAATCCTCTAATCCAAGTTTCTTCAACGCTTTGGCCGCGTGAACTCGATCCGCGTTTGTAAATATCTAATCATTAGAGGAAAAAAACCGTTTATTAATTTATTTTATTAAAACTATAGTCTAGTATTATAGTGTATGGTTTTAATTTAAATAAAAATGCGACTTTGACACGTACGACTTTACGAAGAGGAAGGCTGAGCAAGATGCTACGAAGGATTGGGTCCGGTTTGATGTTGTCGTACGGTAAACGACCGTGGACGAAACTGTGGTACTCGTCGTAATCAAAATCATATCCAATTGCCTATAGAAAAATATAGAAAAAATGTTATAGAAATTTTTTTAAAGTGGAAAAAATGAAACTTAGGGATAATGAATATTGATGATCACATACTCTAAGACCAGCCATTGTTGTTCCATAGTTCTTGTAGCAATGATCAGACAATTCAACGATTTTGTCTTCCGGTATACCGAGTTTCTCAATCATATAATCTATTAAACCGGAAAAAAAACAAAAATCGAGTTAAGAAATGAATTATTAATTAAAAAACCGATAGCGAAAAACTTGATAATATTACCTTTGATGTTCTTGCCACATGCTTTTGCGATTCCGGTGCTAAAAGGGTAAAGAGTGTCGTCCAAATCTAAAAGAATTTTGCTAAACCGGTCAGGAATAAGTGTAATTGATTTGAAAATCGATTGATTTATTCCGGTTAAGGACGTACCGAACAAGAGACAGTCGTACTTCTGCGTCGTTGCAAGTCCGTACCGGTTCTCGAACTCCATTTTTTTCTGGAAAATTTTGATTAGATTAGAGAAGTTAAATCCTTTATAATCTTTTAAAATTTATTTATAGGGTTTTGATTCTGAATCACAGAGATTTTTCGTGGATAACAAAGAGCGAATGGATTGTTTTTTTGGTACTTTTAGATAAAGGAAAAAAACAGAAATAGTTTTGTGTAAACGAATGGACAAAGTTGCTTGTGTCCCAAGAAAGTTGGGATAAGATTTTTTAAAAACCGTGAATTGAGAGATTCAGCGAATTATAACCACTAATTGTCTCCAAATAATTATTATATATACAAACAAATAAAAAAAAAAATGTATATGTACGTCACACGTGTGTGGAAACAAAGATAAAATGCATGTAAATGTAATTACGGAAATTACTGATGGAGAATTAAAGCAAACCGGTATAAACCGAGATTTGACCCGTTTAACTTATATAGAAAAACGGTTTAGAAAAACCAGAGCTGTGATCGGTTACGGATCTGGACATCTGGTTAAAATGTTTGGATAGAGAACTTAATTAACCAAATACAAAGGCATTGTTTTCAAGAAATAATTACATCAGAAAACGGTGATTTATATATTTATATAGTAAGCTGGAAAAAATATATATTTTGATAAATGTACGGAAAATGGTTAATTTAGCGATAAAATTGTTCCAACGAAATAAATGTTTTGCAATAAAAACCCAATTTGGAGAAAAAAAACGGCATGGAGTTTGTTATCAAAAGAAGGAAACAACGAAATGTTCATAAACGCTAGAAGGATTAGCAAGGTGTTTAAAAAGAATTTTGTAGTTTTTTTTACCTTAAGCTTTGAGAAGAAAAAATGGCAAATGCAGAGAGAGAAAGAGCAAAGTATGCTAAGAGAGAGGAAGGTGTGGGGGAGGGATTGAGAGAGGCAGAGAAGGGGTTTAAATAGGAAAATTTCTGTGGCTCTTTTTGATCATTAAAAGCTAATTAGCAATTTAAAAACAAATTCAATTATAAGCTTTTTTTTAATTATTATTTTTTGTTTCTCCTCCTAACTACTTTTTAATTAAAAAAAGTTTTGAACCCGTGTATATTTTCTAAGTTCTAACGTACAAGTCAATATAAGAAGGTGACCACGCTATGCTTCTTTCTTGTTTCTTGCTGATATATGATGAAAAAGCAATAATTGTTGTATGTACATCATATGATTGATTCACAGAAAGAAAAAGAAGAAAAAAACTCCAAGAGATAATATCATAATTCATTGCAATAACTTAGCATTTTCGTATATTTTTTATGGAAAATTATGGTGTTAAATTACATATAAATTTTGTAAAGTCTACGATATTATGCATATACAGACTATCTTGATGCATGCACCACTAGACCTATAAAAAGTGATTACGTAATTTGTATGGACTAGAAAATTAATCAATTTACGAGTTATTTCTTAAAAATCCGAACATGTGTCTCTCAATGAATCGAGAATCTACATGACTAATAATACTAATAGCATCCCCTTCTTTCATTTTTAGAATTTGTTGAGCCAGCTTGCTTCTTCTATATTATTTTTAAATATAATTTAGTGTTTATTGTATTTCAGTCTTTGAATTTTCCTTTGATTTTTTTTTCCAATAATATGTCCGCATGAGTAATACTTTCAACTTTGGGATATTTTGATTTGCATCATAAAATATTAAATTCAACATCGGTTGCCGAGTATAAAAACTATTATTCCAAGTTGATTAACATAATTTATCTATAAGATAAATTTATAGAAGATTGAAACTAGAAGTCAAAATATTTAAAAATATACAACTATGGTTTGTTTGGGTTAAAAGTCTACAATTTAATATATAAAAATTTCAAAATTGTTAATAACA
Organism: Euclidium syriacum; assembly: GCA_900116095.1. NCBI lineage: Eukaryota > Viridiplantae > Streptophyta > Magnoliopsida > Brassicales > Brassicaceae > Euclidium > Euclidium syriacum. Next base: position 13,899,262 of record FPAK01000007.1, read on the forward strand.
CTTATATGTACAAAATGCAAATACTATTGTTGAAAGCTATCCTTATTTGAAATTTTGCTCTGTTTTGGTTTCAATCAATAATTGTTTGATTGAGTTTAATTATTTTAAACAAGAAGATAGGATCAAAAAGCCGAACGATCCTATCTCTTTGGTTCCAATTATTGAGGAACTAAAAACCATTTAAGCTTTGTTTTCTTATGACTTTTTGTGTGAGCCTAGTACTCCTAGACCCAAGGACATCATATAATTAAGAAGTTAAGCACATGTTTTGAGACTCAAAAATTTGGATTTTATGGACTCGCTAAATTATTTGTTTTTGGATCTAAATAATTAACAAAATAATAAACATAAATCGTTTTGTTTTTCATCCGTAGATCCATACATTATTAGCTATTCTTGGTTCCTAGATCATATTTTTGTCCATTAATTAGTTAATTAGCTATTAAAAAAATTCATATGTTTCGGGTAAAAAGATAGACAGCCACGTATATGAGGTTTTAAGTTTCTTAAGACTTGGATGACATGAATCTAGACTCTTTGTTTTTGGAGTGTTGGCAGGTTTGTAAAGGGGATCTTTTGATCCGCTACTAGGTATACTGAGAGATGAACTCTGAGCTCTTCAGTTTTTTGAGGCTATGAGGCTGTGAGCGGATTGGAAGCCTTCCGTACTTTGGGCTGATTTTTGACTCACCTCATGGTGATTATAAGAATTCACGGGGTGTCATTGGAATGTGATGTGGAGCGCGGTCAATCCCGTAGGGTAGCGAACCTCCTACAACAATAAATATCTCGTGCAGTCTCTGCGAAAACACGATGGACATGTTTTTCTCAAAGATTTTCTAATGTTCAAGTCAATAAAAATATCAAGGGGATGAGGCCGGAAAACGGAATAGATATCTGGATAAGGAAGAGAAACAAGAGTGTGCTTAGCTCTAGTCCACAAGAAATGACAATACCATAACTAGTTGTAATTTAGGGAGCTGTTTGATGTGGAAAGAACATATAAAAGAGTGTAATTGGGCGAGGTAGGGTATGAAGTGACAAGAAAGAGACTTATCGCAAAAGAGGAACAATCCTTCGTAACGATAAGGTTTGAAAGTCGTGGTCTTTGACAAGATGTTCTCCTCAAATATCATGTAGGTTTTGAGTGAGAAAGATCACGACTTTACACCTAAAGATCATAGCTTTAACCACAAGATCTCATCTTGAGTCCGTTGGAGACACGAACACTCTCGAGAAGTACTCAACGAGATCCGTCGAAACTCACAGGTGAATCCGAGTAATGAAGCAAGTAAAAATCGAATCAAGATGAGAACAAGAGTTCTATGAGAACAAAAGAGAGAAAAATTATGTTAATCTTAGAGTAAATGAAGAGCTGGCCTATTCTAATTGCGAGGGAGGGTCGTATTAATAGAAGATACCTGACTCGGTTTGATAACCGGGTAGTTGGGTTGGTCCGGTTTATCATGTTGGGTTTCCATCTGGATGCTCCACTGGTAGCGGGTCGGGTAGTATTGTGCACTCGAGTGCTTTTTACATACCACCTTGTCGTCTTATTCAACTGACATAACGTCAATTACCAAGGTACTTGTGGTCTGTATCAAACATGTATGGGTGGTTCTTCGTATTATATTTCATCTGCTGACACTGATAGAGTCCTTCAATGCACTTTTGCTGCGATCAAGGCGAGCGTGATCTCCAAACTGGCATTTTGACATGTGAGTATTTGACGCGTGAAAGTGTACTAAACATTTCCAGCAAGTTTCTATTGGTGTGGTATATCCTTCAAATTTACTTGGAAGTAATTACAGTGAGTGAATAGTTACCTGACATGATAGTGTGGAGGCAAAGCTTCTCTTGTCGGCTTTTATGCCTTATGACTTTTTTTACTCTTCATGCAATATCCGACGGTTAATTATTGAAAACAGAAGGGAGAAAATTAAGTTTTTACTACTTGCTCTGGGACTAAAGATCCGAATTCTACCTACCTTTTTGGGGTCAACAGAGGCATCATGCTTTAGTTTACAAGTTTACATTGATCATGAAGTGCTCTCCTTAGGTGTTTAGAGATGAAAACTCATCTGACTAACAGAAACTCCTTTAGTTGGAGTCTATTTTAGCTTTTTTTTTTTTTTTTTCATTTTTCCTTTACTAGTTACATTATAAAAAAAAATTCAAATCGATTGATAAATTAAAAGAATAGGGATAAAAAATGAAATTTTATGAAAACTACATTAAAAATATTAAGCACACTTCTAATAAAATTAAATTTAAATCTAAAACAACAGTACTTATTATAAAAATTCTAAAATTATGCTAACTTTTATAGAATAATTTTTCAAATGGTAATGGTTGTAATACTTTTTCAAATGATCAAATTGATTTTATATCAAATTTGGTTATTCAGTTAGTCTCTTATACCTAATTGTGAATTGCCTAAGATGTAGCTCGGAATCTTTTTTCACAATATGCTTAAAATTCTAGAGACTATATATATATATGACTAAACTAAAATAAATAGATTGAGTCTAAATCTCGAAAGCTTTTAGTTACATGGGGACACCTTGTGATGAAATGATGATACATGTGAATCTTTGGGTTCACACCATTAAATGATTCCCAACAAAATATATAAGTAAATAACATGATATATATAGAGAATATGGAGATCAGTGTATATATATATTTTTTTTTAAAACCATCGATTGATCGATTCTTAATCCAAACCATAAAGGAATTAATTTCGTTCGATTTGCTTTACGTATAATCGTGTATTATGCAACATAACAATGTCGCTAACAATAAAATTTATGTACATGTCCTTGTCGAAATTATTTATGTATATGGTTTGTACTCGTTAACAATAAAAATTGTACTCCAAGTTTTAACTAAAAACATAAAATGAAATGTTTACCGGTATGGGCGGCAGAAATTAAATAAAGAAACAACATTTAATATGGAAAATGCATGCATGATATGCACATGTCTTTAAATACTATATCATCATATGTTCACATTCATTTGTCAACGATATATATATATATATATATATATATATATATATATATATATATATATATTCAATTAGAATAACCAGTGGTGATCGATAGGCAGCTAATCAAGGTAAATATTAAAAATTCTAACAAATAATAATTGAGGTTAATAGAAAAATAATACAGAAAATTTGGTTTTACTCGTGTTTTGCGTGGCTATCTTCAAGGAGTTTATGTTTACAAGTGGATGACTTGAGAGATACAAGTGTGGAAGCTTCATAAAAGCTTGCATGCATGCAACTCTCGATTCTTTCAGTTATATAACACAGCTAAGCTTAGTGTTATATATGATCCCTTGACAACAGTGGATCGAGCTTTCTCAATTTCAAAATTCACTATTAGATTGTTTATATTACCATAGATTTCATATCGTAATGTTGAACCACAAAAATTTAGTGCAAATTAGTGTTTGGATAATACGTTCGAGATTAGGGGTCGAGCTCTTACGAGAGATAATTTATCGTATCGTTTGAAATGAGATGGTGAGCTATGAATAATGCGTGTTTCGTATTAGATGAATTCAACCCCTAATCTATACTCTTTTAGTTTTAAGTGTTGTTTTTTAATTAAATTTTATTTTATTATAGATACCACCATTAGCATTTGAAACAAATAAATAAATACTTTTGAATTTGTCTATTTTTTTAGAAATTTAACTAGTTCCTACATTTATAAACAAAAAATACTTGAAATAGTTTATAATCTCCTTCCGTGTAAATTATATTGATATTTCGCAAAGGTTGATTTTGATTTTATATCACTAAAACTAAAGATATTTAAGTTCTTAAGAAGTGTATTTTTACCAAATAAGCTAAGACGTGAAATAATAAGATACTAAAGTGCGAATCTGTTCAGAATATAATTATGTCACAATAATAAATATTTTTCTTAAAAAGAATTTGTGAGTTAGTACATCGTGGCCTTATAATTGGTACTTTCGAAAAAGACAGACTCGAAATTTAGTAAGAAGAAAAACAGCTGTTTGCAATTCAGGCTTTTTTTTTACAAATAAAATATTTATTTTCTAATATATTAAAGTGGCAAATAATTGGACTCGTGTATCTTGAAGAAACACGAAGAACAAGAATCAATAAACGTAAGTGTCCTAATTAGAAAGTTTGGTTAACTTTTAAAAACGTTAGATAATATGTATGAAATTCTCCTTAGCTAAATATATATTTTTGTACTAATTATTGGAATTACGTGTATAAAAATGTCACGTTAGATTTATAAGGATTCAAATGATATAATTGGTGTTATTGATTTTGACTAATTCTAACTCTTATTTTTCTGAACTGTTGCATTTATATCGAAAGCTGCTAGTTGGCATTGATAATGACATTAGCTCTTTTAAAATTTCATTTTAATTGTTTGTTATGGGTTTTTATTACTAACTTTTAACGAATTGATAGCTATAGTTAATCACAAGGGTTGACAAAAACCGGGAGCAAACCAAACCAAATTTTGAATCCCAAGCCAAATTTTAAATAATCCTTACGGTACCTGAACCGAATCAGAATTTTGTACATATGAACTGTATTAACAAAAAAATATTTTTTAATTAAATATACTAAAATATATGATATTGACTAAAATTAATTATCTAAATTTTAGTTGGATTGAATTGTACCCAGAACAAATTGATCTGAAGCGGAAATAAATTTTAGTTTCTAGTTTGAATTTTTTTTAGAACTACGTGATCCAGATGAAAATTTTTATTCTCTGTCTCTTACTGAGTTAGGATTCGGTTCCGGCTGGCCAACTATAGATGTATCTGTGGAAATCGAATAGGGGGAGTGAGTCAACACATCCCCATATAACAACTGCTAGTTCAGTTGTGGTTGGATAGTTTGAACCTATTTTCTTAAACCGTAAACCAAATTTCTAAACTTACTTTTTTTATCATCTCTTACATCAAAGATATTTGATTTAATCTTAACACTACATATAATTCAACGATATTAACTATTTGTAACACATACAATTACGATTAACAAACTCCACGACAAACAGTTCCACATGTACCACAACTATGATGGACAACTCTTTACAACATCCACAACATATGAGAATACGACGGACAACTCTACCTCCAATACTTTGGTACTTATAATTTTACACCCATTAATCTAGCTAAACTACATTTTCCGAGAACTAAATTCAAACATAATGAGACTTTAAACCATTGACTACTGGATCTTGGTTTTCCACATTTTAAAACTTACTTTTATTTAATACACTAGTATTAATCATAAATATCAAAATTATCCTTGCGATTATATAGATTCGTTTTATTAAAATATTCAAGAAATGATGTAAGAAGAAACACAAAACATGCATATGCATAAATAAATTTTTTTTTTTTTTGGTAACAAGTAAAAATTATTATAAATACTAAATATAATAATAGTAACAATAATAATAAATAAGTAAAAACGAATCCGAAGTCGTATGTGATCACGAATGATTCCAACAGAAGAGGGAAAATTAATCTGGAATATAATAAGTTTTTTTTTAAAATATAGCTAAAAATTAATTAATTAGATTCGATATCTTAGTACAACAATTTACTAAGTCAATGTATTAATGCATTTAATATTCATATCATGACCGCGTTAATTATAAAAAAAAAAAAAACCGTAAGTGAAACTTCGAGCTCGTTAAGAAAAAATTGGTTTCATTGGTGAAAGGAGACAATACTAAATGACTAAATGTACTAACAAGTAACAATATTTTCAAGAAATATATATCCTTATTTGTCAAAATTTAATTAATATTATAGAAAGACATCATCATGATATGACCTAAATGGCCATATCATGACTCATGTATACAGACCCCACTACATATTCCTTGTTACTATGTTAGTTATTCTTCTTTTTAAAATCATATATTTGGTAATTTTCTATGGTATAATAAACACTCAATAGACAAGACTTATGATTTTATTTTTCAAATGATATGAAAAATTACTACAGATATGACGTGAGAAAAAAATAGAAACATTGGCGAATTTTTTTACCAAATATTATAAATTTAAGTTTAATTATCCCTAATAAATTTGAAAAGTTTTTACAAACGAATAATTTTTTCAGAGTTTTGGAATTTTAAGGAAAAACACATAATTTTTTACATCTAATTGTTGAATCCCTAAAAGAATACTAAATAAGAGGGGCTAGGACTACACTGTTTTTTTTTATATAATTAGCTTGTTTATAAAAGTGGACCTTTGTAATAGTATTGCTTTATTAGTTTTTTTTATTGTAAACTCAGTGACTAATTTTCTGATAATTCTAATTAACCATCATAGAGAGTGTGATAGGCTCTCTCATGGTCACATATATACGTTGACAATTTCTATGAAATTTACAAAATTTGCATAGAAATTTTCTTTGACAAGTAAGACTTGCAAGCAACTCTATTTCCACATAAAATTTGTTGTTTTTATTTGAATACTTCTAAGAAACTATGTTATAATTAAAAAACAAATATTTTTGGAACTTATGTGTGAGGACTAATTTAACCGATGTTGAAACGAGAGGACCGAGTCTAATGAAAAGGATCGAGCTAAACGTAGATGACGACAAGGCTATGAATGGCTTAACTTCTACAACGATTTCGCGAAATTTCATAGGTTACAAATGCCTTTTCTCCTCTTGTAAGATGTTTTACGTAGCGAGATCAGAATCTAAAACAACTAAATATTTTGAAACTAAGTGTTACACTATGGATCTAGTTGAAAATATCTCTAAAAAAAGGAACATCATTAATCTAAAACAACTAAATATTTTAGCTTTTTATTTACATGGTATAGCATTTTTCATGTTTACATATTTAAAAAAAAAAATGAAATGCTATTTTTATTCTTCAAAATATTTATCAAATTTTACGATCAATTCACTCTTTAACCCTAAATGACAAGCTCCATCCAGCTTGATGGGTTCATCAAACTTTGGATCCAAGCCGAGCATTTTAAGGTTGCGCCGAACTACTTTGTAACTTTTAATCGAAATGATGATTACTCATAGAAATTGATTTCGGATGTGAACCCCAACACCAACATATACTAAAAATTCATTCTTAATTTGTTTAGTTGTGGTGAAAATTCATGTATTTTTTTTAATACTAATTAATTACTATTGCAGATTAGGAACGAAGACAACGAGTTTCAATATTCTTGGTTTGATGTGAAAGGAATACAAATTATTTTATACTAATTAGTTATTACAAATTGCGAAAGGATTACAAGCGTAAACAACCAACGAAAAAGCTACTAACGTCTATCTATAATAATATTTCCGCCAACAGAGCATAGAACAAAATGTCATGTTTTCCCCTTTCAAAACTACATTGTGTGGACAACGGTGATTACAACCATGACAAAATGGCCGAGACATGGTGCTGTTGCGAAGAATAAGAAACTTATTATGCTTCAATTTCATGGTTTCACTAGGCTTCATATACAAGTCTTCCCCAAGCAAACAATCAACATGAAGAGTGGTGGAGCAGTAATCATCGCACGAATAAAACCCTCCTTTTCTTGAAGATTCTATTTTTCTTTCACATGCCTCACACCAATCTACTTGATCACTCCCTTCTTTCCCTTCCCGAAATGTGAGGAAATGTTTTTCATGCTTATACCTTGCCTTGTATGGTCTTGTAGCACAAGTAAAACATATAATAAAATTGCATTCGATGCAATTTAGTTTTTTATGAGGGTTAGGTTTGTCACCATCATCTTGGCAGATTTGACACAATGCTGTTTTTTCTTCCTCTGGCTTTAGAGCTAAGAATTAAGGATGCTCATGACCTTCATATTGAAACGGTTCAGAAACCGAGGCACACCGTAAGTCTAGTCTGAATTTCGAACCTTCTATGGAATGCTCATAGACAAAACCACAACTCGTACGCCAACAAGCACGACACATGAAGAGGCAATTGTTAAAATCATATCTTTTAGTGAAAACTTTAAGCGTGAGTGGATGAGCATGCAACGGATGATGTTTCCTACGTGGAGCATCTGCACATCCTTCGTGGAGGATGAAGTCGCATTGATCCGTACACGAGTAGTAGCTACCTTCATAGATGGGAAGGATACACGCTTGACAAAACTTGCCTTCTTCGTAGACTTTACTAATCTCGAGTTTTAGATAATGTCTATGAGAAAAATGGAGTATTATTCCATCACTAATCCTCTCGAATGGCTCAACAACTATCTCAAGTTTTTCGGGTATTCCCTTTAGTTCTTTCCCGTCCCACAAGTCTTCCCGTAACGCGCATTTCGTATGAACGACATAATCATCACACTTGTTGCAAGAGTAGGCTCCATAATTGTTGTCGACCTTCCGACCACATACTCCGCAAGAAAAATCTCTAGATGGAAGTGAGTAGGTAAAGGAGATACGGTGGTGGTGACGAGATATTCTTATGACATAAGGGTGATAGACACAATCTTGATGGACTACGAAGACACACCGTGCACAAACGTACGTGGGAAAATGTTCTTTGATCAAACCACAAACATCGCACGGTAAAGAATTTTGTTTAGGGAAAAAAGTGAGAGGGTGGGGATGTCTTTTTGGGTGGTTTATAAGAATGGGTATTGGTTTCAACGCACAAACCGGATGCATAATTATTTTGTACGTAGGACAATAATAAAGAAATTCAAATATGGTTTCATGACAACGGAAGCATTTCTGAAAACTGGATTTAGGAGGATAATAAAGTTTGAGAGATGTAAAAGGATAAAAAGGGTGTTTGATCTCAAGTGGACACTCTATGCATTCTTTGTGGTACTTATAACCGCATGTGACAGAGAGATAATAAGCTGAGCCAAGCTTAGAGGTGTTGCATACACCGCAATCGAAAGCAGCAGTTTCTTTATTGTTGCACCAAAAGAGAGGGAAGAGAGGGAGCTTACATGGATTATCATAGATCTCGGATCCAATCAAGAATTTGAATTGTTCTTCACTTCTTGTTTTGTTGTAAAAGTGTGGGTAAACATCCACAGGGACAAAGTCGTCCCAATTAGGATCATTCTTTCTTCGTCTCCACCAAAACTCACACCTACGAAAATGTTGACAGATGAATTGAGGAGAGAGGCCATTGCCACCGGAGGAGGAGGATAAGAAGTTGAATATGTGAAATGGTTTTCCATTGATTTCTCCCTCATGAAATCTGCCGACAGAATTCATTAGCTCATAAATGAATTCACCACCGGAAAGGGAAGAAGAAGAGGAAGACGTTGGGCTATTTGTTTGAGACGATGAACTATTCAATGGCTCATAATTGATTTCACCGGAAAAGGAAGAGGAAGACGTTGGGCTATTTGTTTGAGATGGTAAAGTATTCATTGGCTCATAAATGATTTCTTCCTCTTCTTGTTCTCCACCGGAATCAGTAGTTGTTTCACCGGAAAAGGAAGAGGTTGGGATGTTACTTTGAGATGATAAAGTGTTCATCGCACTGAGAAATGTTTGGTTGTGGTTGAATTTTCAACAAGAAGATATATTCACTTTAAGCCTTTTTAATTATTATTTTTATGATGGTATTTTTTGTATATATTTTTTTCAGAGGAAAATCATTAATTCTTGTTGTTGAATTATCCTTGTTCATAGTCTTTAATTTGTGAACTTCGCAGTTCAAAAAAAAAAAGTCTTTGTGAACTTACTACAGGTAAAGCGTTCAAAATTAAAAGAAATTAATCCGTAATATTTATTATGAGCTTGAATATGATATTATAGTACCTAAGATGAAGACATGGCAAAGCGTTCGTATATCGTTAAACAAAAGTGGATATAACAACCAAAAATTTCTCAGCCATTTGGAGGGTTGATGAAAAATGCAGTGAAGCGTTTGCAAACCGCTAAACAAAGGCGTCTATATGTTTTAAAAATGTTCGCTAAGCCAAAAACGATTATCGATCGGGATCAATAAATCACTTCAAACGCACGCTAGCAAATGCGGTTGAGAAACGTTGACAGAAATGTGATCCATCAAAAACACGAGATATTTTGAAACGGTTGCTCAACGAGCTTAAAAGCGGTGCCGAAATAGCGTTTCAAAAGCCGTTTAAAATCTTTTGAAAATTGATTGAAGAAAACGTTTATGTACTCACAATGAATTTGTTAAATATTTATAAAACACGAACGCATTTAATTGAGTTAACAATGCATAACCAAAATATTTGTACACTACAACAAAATGGTGATCAAATGCGAAAACACAAATCTTAAGGAAGAGATTGTAAAAAAAAACAATTTTAATAAAACAAAACCGGATGAATACGAATGGAGGCGAGACATGAATCTCTTTCCTCAACTCAATGAATCACATATATTAGAATCTGAGATTCATGAGTCCCATGATATAACTGCGGGAAACCGTATCGCAACACTCGATAGCTGCCCTATCGAACTCGGAGACGGAACTTGCTTAGAACAAGTGGGAGATCCATAAAACTTTCAGAGAGAAAAACAAAGTTGTGTGTCGTTTTTGCAAGTGAGGAAATGAGCTAGTATATATAGAGTATCAGTTTGTACAAGTCCAAAACAAAACAAGTCAAAGCCAAAATCGAGGAGATATTGACCTTGCAGATATAAGAGGAGTTAGGATCATGGATGACATGACGGAAGAGTCGCTCAAACTGGTTGAAGAAAACAAAGAATCGGTTAAGAGATGTTTTCGTCACTCAAGCAGAACTGAAATCTTATCTAAACCGATTCGATTCAGATTCACAACATCGATATAAATTTGGTCTAAAAAGATATACGAATAAAAGAAAATGAATTGCTCCATATGTATACTACTCCAAAGGTTTCTTATTTGTTTTGATCCTCGTATTATTTGCTTTGTACACTTTTTATGACTTTTTTTGTCTACAGATTTTACAGTTATATCTATTGAGCTTTTTAGTAACACCCTCGTAAGATCCTTTCACTTGCTCCTTTGCTTGAAAAGCTGTTTTTACCATTTAAAGTATTCGTCGCGTTATTCACTTTCCTTTGAAAATTAATACCGCAATATACTATTGATCTAGTTGAAAATATATCTTAGAAAAACTTCACTCTTTAACCCTGAATAACAAGTTCCATCCAAATGATTAAGGTTGGGACGAACTAACTTAATATATAGACTTTTAATCGAAATGATGATAATTCATAGAAATGAGATTGCGATCCCGAACATCAACATATATACTATGAGTTAAGGAAGAACAAGAGGTTTTAAAACCCAAAACTACATTGATCATTCAAAAACAGAGCATTAGGTTCTCTTAATATAGAGATTAAACAACGAAAGCCAAAAGAGGTAAATTAAGAGTCAAAAGGAATTTAGAAGTAGTACATAAGGAAAAAACCTATTGAAAGAGAATAAGGAAATGGCTGGGACTTGTTATGCAAGTAATGTTTCTCTTTTCTCAAGCCGTATAATCACTCCCAACACAATAAACACTCAATAGAACAAAATTTCATGTTTCCCCTTTTGAAAACTATTTTTTTTGGACATCGGTGATCACAGCGATGACAAAATGGCCGAGACATGGTCTTGTTGCCAAGAATATGAACCTCCTCGTCCCCACGATAAAATGTAAGGATGTGACCAGGTTTCATAGACATACTTTTCCCTTCAAGCAAACATTTAACATGAACAGTGGTGGAGCAGTAGTCGTTATCGCACGACTGAGAAAACTATTTTGCCTTCGCATATATCACACCAGCCTTGATGATCACTTGCCTCTTCTTTTTCCCGAAATGTGAGCAGATGTTTGTCATGCTTATACCCTGCCTTGTATGGTCTTATAGCACATCTGAAGCAGATAATATAGTTGCATTCGATGCAATTTAGTTTCCTCGCGTCCTCCTCTTCTTTGCAGATTTGACATATTGCTAGTTCTTCTTCTTCCGGCATTAGCTAGGAATAGAGGATGCTTATGGCCTTCATATTTAAACGGTTCAGAGACAGATGCTCACCGTAAGTCTAGTTGGAGACCTCCCATGGGATCTTTATAGGCGAAACCACCGCAACTCAGATCTCCACAAGCATAACATAAGTTGTCACCAAAGAGAATACGATTCTCATTGGTGATAACTTTTAGCGTAAGTGGTTGAGCATGCAAGGCGTGCTGCTTCTTGCAAGGTGCGTTGGCACATGTTTCGTGGAGGATGAAGTCGCATTGATTCATACACCGATAATAGTTACCATCATAGATTGGAAGGACGCACGCTTGACAAACCTTGTCTTCATCGTAAACTCTACTGATCTCGAGTTGCAAACGATGGCCGTGAGAAAAATGGAGTATTATTCCATCACTTACCCTCTTGCATGGTGGCTCAACAACTTCCTCTGATTCAGGTACTCCCTCCAGTTCTTTCTGATCCCACACGTCTGACCGCAAAGCGCATTTTGTATGAACAAAATAATCACCACAATTGTTGCAAGAGTAGGCACCATAGTTGTTGTCGACCTTTCAACGACATACTCCGCAAGAGAATTCTCCGGATGGAAGAAAGTAGGTAAAGGAGACACGGTGGTGGTGACGAGATATTTTTATGACATACGGGTGATAGATACATTCTTGATGGACTACGAAGACGCACTGAGCACAAACATAGGTAGGACTGCCTTTTCGAATGAGGCCACAAACATCACAAGGTAAGAAGTATTGTTTGGGGAAAAAGGTGAGAGGGTGGGGATGCCTTTTTGGGTTGTCTATAACAATGGTATTGGCTTCATCGCACAAATAGGATGCAAAAACAATTTGTACGTTGGAGAATAATAAATCCTCTCACCAATATAGAATGATTCACAACAATCACAACAGAGGGAACCCAAGCACTGGTAGGGACGATAGTAAAGTTTGAGAGAAAGAAAAGGGTAAGAAGGGTGTTGTTTGATCTCAAGTGGAGTCTCTATACATTCTTTGTGGAACTTTTCACCACATGTGTCTACACATAAATAATAATCGGTGCCGAGCTTAAAGCCGCATAAACAGCAACGGGACTCGTCAGAATATTTTTCTTTATTGTTGCACCAAAAGAGAGGGACGAGAGGGAGCTTACATGGATTATCATAGATCTCGGATCCAATCAAATACTTGAATTGTTCATCGCCGTTTCTTTTGTTATAAAAATGAGGGTAAACATCCGCCGGGACGAAGTCTTTACGATTGGAATCATTATATCTTTGATTCCTCCATTGATCACTCCTACGAAAAGATTGACAGATGAAAAGAGGTTGAGAAGGAGGAGGGAAGTCATTGCCACCGGAATCAATGGCTGTCTCCCCGGAGGAAGTGTTGTCTGTTTGGTATAAGAAATTGAATATGTGAAATGGTTTTCCATCGATTTCTCCCTGACGAAATACACCGACTAATGAATTCATTGCCCTTGAGTAATGTTTTGGTTGTGACTTGTGATATTCCTCTTCTACTTCTCCATCTTCCAATATACTACTATAATTTTATTTACTTTTCAGCTGTATTAATTTTTCGTTTTCATTAACTCTTTTGCAAGTTGCAGCTACACTATAGTCTATAAACCTACCTAACTCTCTAGCAAGATGCAACTATAAATTTAATGAGCATTCATGAGAGTTGAACTTTCTTCTATTGTCCAAAATTTTACGTGAAATCAAAAGTGAATAAAAGTTTCGGACATTTAGAAAAAAGAAGAACCTCTTGAGTCTAAGGTCCTTAACTATGCTGCGAAAATGTAATACACAAAGAACTTCAAGAAACACACAATCAACTTAATACTTTAAATAATGTTAAGTGTAACATATATGCAAAGAAAATATGCTCTCTCGATTCAATCGACGAAGAACAAGATCAACTTGAGAAAATGTCGACTTTAAATGAAATTTCATTATTCATCGCCGCAATTTATAAACCAAGACAATGAGTTTCAATACTTGTAGTGAAACTATAACCGTAAATGATATAAATGTAAATATTTATGGTGAGATTGAAACGAGCAAAAAAAGAACATAGAAAATTAAAGATCTGTAAGAAGATAAGAAACGAGAAGTATTACTTGTGAGATGTGGGGACATTACAACAATTCATAAAAAATATTAAAAGAAAAGAATACAAAGCGTAAAACAACCAACGAAAAAACTAAGAAATAATTTGTCAGCCTGATTTCCATAAACACTTGGTAGAACAAAACGTCCTGTTTCCACTTTTGAAAAGTACATTTTGTGGACATCGGTGATTGCAGCGAAGGCAAAATGGCCGAGTCATGGCACTGTTGCGAAGAATTTGACAATGATCATCAATGACTTTGCCAGGTTTCATATATGGCTCTTTCCCAAGCAAACAATCAACATGAACAGCCGTGGAGCAGTAGTCTTCGCACGAATAGTACCCGCCTTTTCTTGAATATTCTATTTTGCCTTCGCATATATCACACCAGTCTAGACCATCACTTCCCTCTTCCCTTATCCGAAATGTGAGGAAATGTTTGTCATGCTTATACCTTACCTTGTATGGTAAAGTAGCGCACTTGAAACATATGATATAATCGCATTCGATGCAATTTAGTTTCTTAAGAATCCTGTCTTCTTGGCAGATTCGACACATTGCTGATTCAGCTTCTTCCGGCTTTAAAGCTAGGAATAAAGGATGCTCATGGCCTTCGTAATTAAACGGTTCAGAAACCGAAGCACAACGTAAGTCTAGTTCAAAACCCCAAGTATGATTGAAATCCTCATAAACGAAACCACAACCGTTACGTAGACAAGCCTCACAAGCGAAGCGACCCATGTTGCTGACAGTGTTTAGCGTGAGCAGATAAGCATGCAAGGGATGATGTTTCTTACGAGGAGCATTGGCACATGCGTCGTGGAGGATGTAGTTACATTCATCCATACACGAATAATAGCTACCTTCATAGATTGGAAGGACGCACCCTTGACAAAACTTGGCTTCATCGTAAACTCTACTCATCTCGAGTTTCAAATGATGGTCATGAGAAAAATGGCGTATTATTCCATCAGCTATCCTCTCGAATGGATCAACAACTACCTCAGGTTCTTCAGGTATTCCTTCTAGTTCTTTGCCATCCCACAAGTCTTCCCGTAACGCGCATTTTGTATGAACGAAATAATCATCACACTTGTTGCAAGAGTAGGCACCATAATCGTTGTTGACCTTTCGACGACATACTCCACAAGACCATTTTCCGGGTGGAGGAGAATAGGTAAAGGAGATACGGTGGTGGTGACGAGATATTCTTATGATATACGGGTGGTAGACACAATCTTTGTGGACTACGAAAACACACCGAGCACAAACATACGTCGGAAAATGTTCTTTAACAAGGCCACAAACATTACAAGCTAAGGAATCTTGTTTAGGGAAAAAGATAAGAGGGTGGGGATGTCTTTTTGGGTGGTCTATGAAAATAGGTACTGGCTTCATCGCACAAACCGGATGCAAAACTAATTTGTAGGTAGGACAATAATAAACCATTTCACGGAGTCTTGTTTGACAACATAAGCAACAAAACGTGAAGAAGTCCAAATGGGTGTGTGGAGCATAGCAAAGTTTGAGAGATGTAAAAGGGTAAGAAGGGTGTTTGATTTCAAGTGGACACTCTATGCATTCTTTGTGGAACTTTTTATCACATGTGACGCAGAATAAATAACCTGTGCCGAGCTTTGAGCATTTGCATATACCGCATTTGAATTCGCGTTCGTGATAAGCAGTTTCTTTATGGTTGCACCAAAAGAGAGGGAGTAGAGGGAGCTTACATGGATTATCATGGATGTTGGATCTAATCATATACTTGAATTTTTCATCACCGCTTCTTTTGTTATAGACTTGAGGGTAAATATCTACCGGTAGATATTCATCGCTATTAGGATCATCCGACCTTCGAAAATACCATTCATTACTCCCTCGAAAAGATTGGCAGATGAAAAGAGGCAAGTCATCGCCACCGGAATCAATGCCTGCCTCACCGGAGGAGGAGGAGGAGAAAGTGGTGTATATATGAAATGGTTTTGCATTGATCTCTCCTTCACGAAATCTACCTACTGAATTCATGGCACAGTCGATTTGGCTACTTGTTGTATAATATTCTTTCTTCTTCTTCTCCTCCCCTTAGTAAAGATAAAAGGAAGTCTCTTCTCTTGTCGTACAATTATTGTTTTCGACACTAAAGTAGAGACCCACCACGTCGAATGGTCGGAATATCATTGTTTTTAAAATATTCTCTATAGATTTTCTTAGTTATGAATCGCAATCACATTTTCAAAATTGATTTTTACCTTTTTCATATCTCTACTGATTAGTTGAAAGTGTTAGGTAGAGAAACGTGTTTCGCATGTTATATTTTAATTCGAAATAACTTTTATAAAGCTATCTTTTAATTAATAAACTACTTATTCATGTCATTATTAAACCGTTCTTAGCTATAAATAATTATAAACTTGTAATACACACAAGAACTTCAAAAAACACACAATCAACTTATAACTTTAAATGATGTATTTTTAAGTGTACAAATATGCTCTCTCGATTCAATCAACGAACAACAAGATCAACTTAAGAAAATGTCTTCTTTAAATGAAATTTTATTATTCATCGCCGGATCCACCATAGGAGCTCTAGTTGATCTTGTTGACGTTTAAAAGCGATAAAAAGTTTTTCCGATTTCTTTCTTATTGGGCTTGACATGTTAATGGGTTTTTAACTAAACCTTACTATTATTTCTATTAGGCTTTCTAGTAGCCCAAACCTTCATAGATCTTTATACACTAAGATCCGTGTGATACGAAAAATTAATAGTAAAGATTTATGCTCTAAATTTTCTAACTGTGAAAAAAGAAAAAAACGTATCACACCAATTTGAAATAATCTATCAATCTTAAATATTAAAAACTAATAAATCAATTGACTTTGAAATTTGAGTACAATAAGATTGAGCGTTGACTATCAGAAAGGTCTTCAGTCTTCAGGTAACTGTTGACTCTCCGGAGATTTGGGTACTAAACCGCACGTGCCCCCCACATGCTTCGGTATAAATTATTAAATTTACTTAACCGATTGGTACAACCTTTTCGCGCAAAAAGGAATAAGTCTTTTGTTTCCCGCCAAAAGGGACTTGTTACACAAGTTTTGGCGCGGCCACAAACGAAAAAAATTGCGAATTGAAAATAAAGTGGTGAGAAAAAAATATTATTAATTAATATTTTAAAGTTTCTTACCAATAATTATGGTGGAGCGTCTGAAACGGTGCGGTGGGGTCACGCGTAACATAAATTTGGTGCTATGTACCAATTATATGTGTCCACGTCAGCACTTCCAGCTCACACTAAGCTGTTTGAAATAATCTCCACCGTTCGATTGAACGAGAGAGAAACGAAAACACAGCTTCGTCAGAAAGATTCCCGTTTCTCTTTTATTTCTTTCTATTTTTTTCCCTCCCAAATTTTCAGAATCCCGCAAAAATTTCGGGAAAATAAATTAAAAGGAGATAATTATTTCCGTAAGTAGCCAAAAAACAATAATTCACACATTTTCTACAGTTTACAATTAATTTAACCGTTACAAAACATAACGCATGTATTTTTTTTTTCAAATAACTAATCATTTTTTATGTACATATCTAATTTATGAAATTAAATTTAGCTTCTAAAATTTAGTTACTGAAATAAATAATGCATTTTGTAACAAATAAAAATAATACATTTTCTGAAATAATGTTAAATTTGACTATTTTTTAATATTTTCACATCACGTTCCTTAAAAATTAACCGAGACATATAATTTAGTGGTTTATATACCAGTATGATTAACTCAAAATATATATAATGGAAAAATATGAGAAAAAAAACATTAAAAAAATCGAGATTTATTTACTTATTTATATATATAAAATAAACATGTAACCGCCTCTTCTCAGACTTCAAAATTTTTCCCTCTCGTAAGATTTCGAAATCAGAGAGAATCCAAGGAGATCTAAGAAGAATGGAGCTAGTGGAGAGGACAACGACGGAGATTACGACGGAGGAAGGTTGTACGACGCCGAGAAGTCGGAAATTTAGGATTCCGGTTGCTTCTGTTTGTCCTCCACCGCCGAGGAAGAAATCAATGGTGGTGATGAAACGAGATCCACCGAGGAACGGTTATTTTCAGCCGCCGGATCTAGAAACTCTGTTCTACGCACAACCTCGACGAGAAGCTTGCGCTTGAGATTTAGTGTTTGTTTAATTTACTTTTTCCTTCTTCTTATTCTGTAGATACATGTTTAGGACTTTTGCTTTCTCATAGATTTAGATTTGATTCTGAGTTTTGTCTGTGTAATCGAATTTCGAATTTACTTATAATAATTTCGCGATCTGCTTCTCTTTAGAACTCGAATTCGGATTCCCACTAATTTTTTCTGTGTCTTTTGAAGTAATTGTGATTTGCATGTTGTAGATCTAAGTTAATTGTGATTTGCATTTTGTCAGCCGCAGCTTCTTGCGGCAGAAATTTTTTAACGCCGATTAAAACAGCGTCCAGCCGCAGCCGCCGGCTTCAACCAAACCAACATGGCTTTTGTGTTATAAAACAACCGCAACTACTTTCTTTTACCGCTTCATATAACCAAACAGACGAAACAACATCAAAAGCTTATAGAAAATTACAGATGAACATTGCAATGACATTAAATACTTATGTTTTTCCTTAAGTAACAACTTAATGTTTCTTAAGCTTACGAGAAGTGATTCAAGTTATCTAGCTTGGAAGATAATTTTCTAAAACAAGCACTAAATACAACTATCAAACAACCCAAAAGACATTAATCCTTTCCAAAATAAAACTTAGTGTTTCATTCTTACCTACTCTTATTAGGCTTCTCAATGTCTTGCCCTCTAGTTCTTGTTCTTGTTCATGTTGTGTAGCTTATTTCGAACCTCGGGTAGAGTAATCTCATGATACTTGTCCTTCATGAGTAACCAAACGATATTTGGATTTGCCTCTAACTTTCTGCCCACCAATATATCTATGGCTTCATTGAGATACCAATAATTATTTTATTAGTGATAATTATTTTAATCTATGCAAATTAAAAACAAATAACATCAGTTTTCCATCGGTTTTTTCCAATCGATGTAAAAAAAAAAATAGTTACATCATATTATTAAAATCGACACTAAATTTTATAATTGTTTAAAGTCTAATTAATTAATTTTTATTTGTATCGCTTATTATTGATGTAAATTTGTATCAATTTTTTAAAATGATGTTAATACTATTTTAAAATACATCGATTATGTAACTAATGTAAATTTATATTTTTGCATTAATATTTAATAAGTGATACAAACTAATAGAGATTTATATCAATTTTAATAAAATGATATTAAAGAAGTCAATAATAACTATCACTTATTAATAAGTAATTTAGGATATCACTTAATTTTATTATTATTAGTTCTAAACATTCTTGATTGATTATTCCAAATTTTATGAGAAACTTTTTGAACATCTGCTCATGAAGAACAAGTTGATCTTCATGATTCTTTGGATCATTTGCATGGTCAAAAGGTCTCTCAAGAAACTTAGAATAATTTGAGCTGTATGTCAAATTTTCTCCTCTAAATTAGAGGATTAGAAAAGAAAATCGCATAGAAATTACGCGGTTGATAAAAACCATAGATTTAATATAAAAGAGGATTTATAAAGAGAAATAACTAGCATGTAGATTCCTCTCCGGTTCGATAACTAGAGGCTATTCTGATTCAATGTGGGTTTAACTGGGTTTCCTATTTTGTTTCTCTAATTTCGATTCTTACTTGGGTTAAGGGTATACTACTAATAAAATACTAATGAGCTTGGCCTATGTTTCTTCAGCTAAGTGGCAGCCAACGACGAGAAGTAAGACGTCGTTTTTGCAACCGCAATTTCTCCTTTGATGGTTTCTACACGCTTCTCCATACCAAAACGGAAGCTACAAGTGACTGTTCATTGACGGGTTCCATCGTCAAAAGTTTCAATCAGAAAATCGTACCTCCTGAGATCTGAAATTGCGTTGTCATAGATTTAGAGTAAAAGAGGATAAGAAGAGGTGAAATAATTTCTGGTTATTTAAATTGAATATCAAAATTTTTTAATGGGCTTGGCCTATTAAAAACTTTTATTAAACCAAAAAAATTAAGGTTATAAGAGGCTAATTATAAAAGGCCAAAGCTAAACAAGGGAGCATCCAATGCTATAAAAATTGAATTAGCCTAAGTCATGTGAAACTTATCCAAGTTTACAAACAGTTCAAGTAAAAGTGATCCAAGTCATTCATTATTGGATCTCTCCTCCACTAACTAAATTTATAAGGATGATAAAGATTTTTTTGGAACATTAAATTTAACTTGAGATTTCAATGCATCTTTTACTATTGGACCAACAATAAACCAGCTAGATAACTCAATAGCAAAACAAAAACTGAATAGACTACTAGTAAATTGAGAGGGGATTGAAATACTTCAAGAAAATTAGATTTTAATGGATTAAGAAAGATTTGGATATGTTTGGATTCTTTTTACCCACCTTCATGATTTTTGTCCCGTCAAGTCTATACCTAATACGCTTGCGAACAATCTCTGCAGGCAACACAACATCATCATCAAGTACGGCTTCATGAATCGATGTCAAAGTGAAATATTTACCAAACGGACAAAACAACATCAAAAGCTTATAGAAAATTACAGATGAACATTGCCAATGACCTTAGGTTTCAGGGTTTTACAAGCTTCTTAACAAAAAACAAGATGAAAATTTACATAATCAGTGATATATATATATATATATAGCTTTATTGGTTACATCATAAGTGTTGAAAAGTAATCTTCAAACTCTTGATCAATTGATGGTTTCGCAATAACTTCTTCAGAAACTGCAAATTCCAAACAAAAAATGGTTACAAGAAAATTTCGAAACACAAAATCTTAAATTCCTTAAAGAGCTTATACCTTGGTTGCTAACACTCCACCGTGCAGACGAAAGAACGTAAGAAGAAGAACCAACTGGATTCAAAACTTCATCAACAGAATCAAACTCAGGACAAATGAATTCCAAAAGAGTTAAATCTTCAAGATCATGACCATCTTCTTGTGTTTTATCCATAACTTTGGAACAGAATTGATCTATATTGCTTGATATTGTTGAACCGGAACTTGAATTTCCGGTTGAGTAAGACATGGAAGAGGATTCATCGGTTGGTTTGGTGTAAGAACATTCTGCAGATTCTATATCTGATGATGGACATGAAGAAGAATCAAGACAAAAGTGTTTTGGTAAAGGAATAAACAAATCTGATTCATCAGCTCGTAGCTTCCTCTTCTTGCTTAAGTCTAGAGATTCTTTAGCAACTATCATCATATCGTCAATTTCACTGTAAAAGCCAAAAAAAAGAAAGAGAAATCAATCATGAGAGATCTCATACCACAAACACAATTACAAATTAACAGTTCCAAGAAACAAGTAAAGAGAAAGCTATGTTTAAAGATTTAAAGTGTTTTAGTAATCTCTTAAACCCATCAAGAAGCTTTCGTATGATACACAATAAACTCAGTGAGGAAAACCATCGAACACCTTATAGGCATGATTCATGAGCGTTACTTAAAAGTTAAAATTCACACAAGATTAAAACTTTCTGGGAATCACACGAAAGCAGAACACAAGAGTAAATTAGTTTCAAGCAACAAATTTCCAAAATCAAATGTTTCAATCAATACAAATTCTTTGTAAGAACATGAACATTAAGAGATAAATAAAGAATTTATTTCTAATTTCGTTGAGATATAAGGAAAAAAAAACCTATAATCCAGAGATGAGCTTCTACTTTCATCTGAATCCATGGAGTTGAGAAGATATCACCAAGAATTTTCTATCCAGAAATCAAGTTTTGTTCTTGTTGTTGTTGTTGTTGGTGATTATGATGTTTTGTGTATTAACATTATAAAATTCGAATGTTCGGTTTTAGAAAGAGGAGAAAACCAAAACCAAAACCAAACAAAACCATGTTCTCAGCGATTGCATACCACGCTCACTGAGTTGGCGAGTAATGGTTGGTTTAACAGAGAGGCTGCACGTTTGACAGCGCGTGAAGAAGCTATGAATATTTTTCAAGTAAAAGACGGAAAAACCGCGTGGTGTTCTCAGTTCTCACGTGGGATTGAGAGACTATGGTGGGCCATCGGCGTTTAAAGTACATTGCTAATCTTTACTTTGGGGAAGAGGAATGTTAGGCTAGATCATGAAAGAAGTCTTGTAGTTTTTCTGAAGGTAGACTACGGAAACGTGTTCAATGGCAAACCTTTGGTCTAAGGCCGTTTAAAATGCAATGTTGGTGCTACGTGGTATCTGAGAGCTACATAAATAATATGTAGAATGGCGGATCACTTTGGTACTGTCATATGGTATGGAGCTAAGGTCTATCCGAAAAGTTTATGATAAAACTAGAAGTGAAAGCTATTGCATTAGTTTGGGTTCTTCACTATATTGTTTCTTTGGATTGTTTGTACTCTTTATTTGATGAATTCAAAGGTTAAGCGTTTTTAGTATTTGTTATAAAACGGTTGTTCGAGAGAGTTTTCTAAGAAGCAAAAGACACTCGGAAGATGGTGATATAATATCTAAATTTTGAAACGTTTAATATTGACTACATAAAATTTTAGAAAGTTTAATATTATATCATGCATATGCTATAATGTTGTAGTGATATGACAACCAAATATGTAATGGTCTAGTGGTTAGTGTAAGGAGTTGGTTACCTTAGGATTAGACTCCAAAATTTGAAGTTACAAAAAAATTCACAAAAATTTATATTGTTCAAACAATAAAATGAATAAACTAGGTTAAATTAATCATGATTCTCTAACAAAAAAATTTAATCATGATCAGTTTTAGAAGAATTTGATTTGGTTGAGTCAGTAATAATTTTTCGTTGTTGATTTGATAATATCATTTCTCTTTGTTAATGTAAAATTATAGTTGTTTTTTTCTTCTAAATCGAGAATCACTATTGGAATTATAACTTTGAAAGACTAAAAGGTTACTACTAACTTTTATCGTTTTCATGATTTATAACGATCTAACACCCCGGTAAAAGATTACCAATTAGATTCAGCTGCGGAAAGTATTTCTAACTTTTCTTTTGCTTATTAGGCGTAAAAGGTTTCACCACCACAAGTCCTCGAAAAAATGACAAAAGTTTTGCGTTTTTCATTCGTTCGAGTCATGTAGTTACGTGAAATCTAAATTTCATATGTTTAATCATTATGCAAACTACGTAATCATAACGAAAAAGGTCAAAAACAGTTTTGTAATTACGCAAAAGAACGTAACGTGTTTGAAACTTCAAACCAAGCAGACAACTTCTAACAACTCGAAGTTATTACCCATCCGCACGTGTCGATAAACTAGTCGCACTCACTCTTGTCACGTGAACACTGGACCAACTACTAGGTAAACTATTTCTACGTAAGCAAAAAGAAACTATCATTACAATCGTATTTATAGATTTTACCAAATCGGTTATCTCCGCAGCCACTAGTCTTATATTAATTTGGTTAAACTTATCGCTTTACTAATGAATTAGTTACAAAGGAAACGATATACGGTAAAAACATAATGACAAACGGTAAAAAACAAAAAACAAAAACGATACAAAAACTCAAAAAGAACGGTACACTCTTTTCCGCAACAGTAAAAAATTACTAGTCAAAACCAACAATCTCTACATACGCAGAAAAAAACTATAATTACACATGTAATGGAGGATTTACCAAATGGTTATCTACGGTTTATGATCCGATGCCTAGTCTCTGACCGGAAACATCACATTGTACTGGAGCTAAACCGATTCTTGATCTTTCTAAATCAAATTCAATCCACATGTTTTGCTGATGATGATGTCCAATCACATAAGCTTCCATTCCCATTAAATCGGAGTTCCCAAATGTAAAACAATAGACCAAATCATTCCCAACCGTTAAATGCGGAACTCGGTACAACAATGGTTGACCCGAAACCGTAATCTCAGCTCCTTCGAAAACCAAAGAAACCGTTGGTAACCTCCTCAATATCCCATTCCGAATCTTATCCGGCGAAATTTGATAACACAAATCCATAGTTCCTTGGAAAACAAAATCCGGTTCATTGTAAACCGTCAATATCCCGTTAGTCCGGTTCACGAACTCTTTCCTCAGCGCGGTGTAAACCGGACCAAGCAAGAAAGTAAACTGAGTACCGGAATCAACCATGGTTTGACCAGCACCGGTATGATCCGGTACAAGAACCGATTTAGGAATCGGTAATAACTGACCGTTAACTTTAATCCCCGTTAGTTTCACCGTATAAGCAACACGGTCAAAATACGGTAACGGAGTCGAAATCTTGATTAACGGAGTGTAATTCAACGCGGCGAAGTTATCGGAATCTCCAAGGAGGAGAAACCCGGGGGAATCGGAAGAGTCGCCGGAGATACAATAAGAGAATTTAGGGAAATTCATTTGAGAGATGAAAGATAAAGATCCACGATTCATACCCAATAACCCGGTTGTTTTACTATCTTCTTCCGGGTCGGATCCTGAAACGGATCCCATACAACCGAAGATAAGATTCGATTCGTTTGTTGAGTTTCCGATGTGGAAAATCTCGTTGGCGAGGTTTCCTTCGGAGGAGGAAGCGTCGGCGTAAGAGAGTGTTGCGTGGCAGAGTTTGTCGGAGTCGCATGAAGCGGGTATGAGGAAGTCTCGGGTTCGGGTACGGCAAGTGGGTGAAGAGCAAGGGATTGGGGAATATGAAGTGGAACGGGTCGGGTCAAAAGTCGGGTTTGGGTTTGAACGGTTGCAACGGAGCCAGGAGAGTTCGGATCCTGTGTCGATGACCATGGAGATGTTTTGAGGAGGTGTACCGACGGTGAGAGTTACGGTGAGTGTTACGTTGTGATGGAAATGGAGCTTGTCGGCGGTGCGTCGTCGATGACCAGAACCTGAACCCGGATTCTGATCCGAGTATTGCGTTGGGGTTATTCGGGTTTGTAGAGGCAAAACTAAAGTTTGAGATGGAGAGGACGAAGAAGAGAAAGATTTATGGGTTTTGATTAAAAGGAGAAGAAGAGAAAACAGGGGATGGAATCTTGAAAACATGATGACAAGATTTTGATTTGAGTTTGTGCAAGTGAAGAAGACGAAGTGGAAGTTATGGGAGTTTGGTGCAACACTGAACAGAGTAATGAGATCCTTGTTCTTTAATTATTTAGTTACAAAAATATCTCTTTTTTGTTTGTTTTCTTTTCTTTTTCTTTTTCTTTTCTTCGATGTAAATTAATATATATATATATATATATATAGACTATCTTAATAATTTATTGTAGAAAAATAGTTCTTTTTTGTGTGTGGATATTTTGCAAGTGTTATAAATCGCTGTCATATACATATGTTTTTTGTTTGTGATATTATATATATATTTTTAATTGCAATAAAGAAGAATTTTCTAAGAGTAGGAAATGTTTCTCATCACATATTATAGTAGTGAAAGGTAGTTTTGAGATAGGGAAAAAAAGGGAACTAAGAAGTCTAAATTAAAAAATTAAATAACTAAAAAGATTAAGAGAATACACTGTTTTCATGTTTAGTTTTTAGGTTTTGAAACTTAATTTTGTGGATTAGGGTTTAAGATTTATGATTTAGAGTTTATAAATTAATTTTTAGCTAATCTTAAAAAATATAGACTATTTTGTTAAGTATAGAAATATAACAAAATATAATTTTCAGACTATTTTATTTTCTAAAGAGTCCATCTAAACTAAGATTAATTTCGCATATAACAAAAGAAAAACATTAATTTTGCAAGTATTATCTTCACTCTCATTTATCTTTTAATCAAAACTATGTTTTTCGGATTTACGAAATTATATAAATGTGTTACTTTGTTTTTTTTTAAATATCAAAAATGCTTTGTTTTTTTGTTTATACTTTAAATACAAATGTTGTCAGTGAGAGTGTGAGACAGTGAGTGTATGTGCACACACGACAAGAACTACTGGACATATTAGAAATCTAGAATAAGCTTAACTCGGTCAAATGATTAATATGTGAACATAATATAAAGGCTCTTAAAACAAGGCAAATAATTAGGGGGAATGGTTTTAATATTATTAAATCTCTTAATTAGCCTGTATTTAGTCATGAAACATAAATTCAAACTTACTCTTGTGTTTAAAAAAACACTAAAAAGCATGTGTGTTTACATTGGTTTCTTCACTGGATTTGCCATGAAAGTTTGGACGGTGAGCATTTATTTACTCCAACAGTCTATTCTTTTTCTTTTTCTTCTCTCATATTTTAAAATTGACTTGTCTTTGTTTTTCATTTTTGAGAACATACTCATGAGAGGTTGGTGAGGTTAATTTTATCGCCTTAAATCATCTCTATTTATGAAATAAATCGGTACAAGCTACATTGTTAGCTCGACAAACCGAGAAAGGAATTAGGGATCGACTCTTTTTACTGTGTAATGTGCGTCGATTAGAGAAGGGCTTGTAAGTTTGGTTCTTAAATCCCAATCATGTAACATAATACTCCAATACATCCTAGTAAAAGATATGCATAATATCGTATAAAATATGCATATCAAGTTAAGTGAAAAAAAACGTCTAAGACGATTTTACAAGAGTAATCTATTAAACCTACCTAATTTAGAGTCTGTTATATCCCATAAGATTTTGGAGTCTATTTTAAGAATGTGGTTGACCTAGATCTAACCCGAACCATCTATACCTAAAGGAAACAACAAACAAAACACCAAATACCCTAAGCCACACCGACTAAGCCTAAATCGTAACCTGAACAAGCCCATAACTGATTTCCTAACTGAATCCAACTAGAGAACTAAGCCAATATACACCACCGACGAAATCCTTAACATAGAATAAGAGCAGAACCTTTGTTTGATTTGGTCGAGACTGAACAAAAAAAAAACAGAACTACCCTTAAACCGTATCAAATTCATATAAATAGAACCACTCTCAATTTTCTAAATAAACTCTCAAACATCCGCAAACTTCCGAGATAAAACATAACTATAATTTCTATTTTCATGACATGTTAATGTTGGATTTGTATTTCCTAACCATCATAATTTACATTCTCTTAGTTTAATATAAATAAACATTTCCAAATCCATTATAACTTTTTTTTTGTAATTTTTAAATAATGATAAAACGATTTGAAGAAGGTCACAATAAATATTTTTTTGATTTAATTTATCGTTGTGTAAAAATTTCTAAATGAAACACATATTCAAAAGTTCTACAATTCAACATTTTAAATTAATTACTTTAATATTTTGCATGTTCTAGGATTTTGATCGCATACACAAACTTCACTCTTTTTAGCTAATCATTCTATTAAAGATGATTCCAAAAACTTTTTTCTAAACAATTGATAGAATTATGAATTATGTAAAGAAAGAATAAACAAGCTGTAAGATGAATAAACGAACTAATGTTTACTTTTAAGAAATGAATAAAAAAAATATAAAAAAAGAGTTTGAAGATGTGACATTCACATGGAAATAGACTTTCGAAAACATAGATGAATGGTTGCACATGTAGTTTGCCTTGCTGTTTTAGTACAATCCCATCATCATTTATGGGTTTTGGGTCCACTTTTTTTCTTGAATCTTGCTCCAAATTAGGACACCTTCACTTACCCATCAATCTTATTTACATATTCCCATCACTTGCCTACTAGCTTAGCTCGTGTGACACATTAAGTCTGAATTCACAAGATTTAGATTCTAAAAGTGTACTATCTGTTTTCTTTTCTTTTATGTCAACCAAATTGTACTATGTAATTTATATATCCATAAGGTAGAAAATAATTTTCATTTAGCAGTACTCTTTTATATAATTATCATATTTCATTCGTGTAGTATGAACTATGAAGTGATGTTCTAACTATATTTTATTTCATTTTAAGTGATATTATATATTTCTTAAAACAAAATACTATTTCTTTCTTAATTAACTTTTTAAGAAACAACAACACGGATTGATCCACAGGTATTTGAGGAGGTGATTCCAATACAATATCCAGATTCGATTCCACTTAACCACCGGAAAATTTGCAAATATCGGCATCCAAGATCCACCGATTAGTCAACTGTGGTTAATTAAAAAAAAATTCTAAAGAAACAATTTTTTATATTGCTTTGGTTACTAGTATAAAATAGATATATATTGGATTATGCAATTGTTTATTATGTAACTGGGCTCACATAAAAGTGTGTCATTTTAATTTTGATCAAAGGTGTTTTTTTTTTAAGGAATACTTTCGACCCTTAAATACTAGTGGAAACAATTACTCTCATTTCCTCTAGTTTTATTCCTCTACTAATACTACTAATCACAGCCTATATAAGTGTGTATTAAATGAAAACATAAAGACAAAGATAAAAGTCGTGGTGTAGAGATGTTATTGGTTTAGTGGCTATCGAATAGGTTAAAGAGAAGATTTTGGGAGTGTTCTCTCATAAGATGTGGATATTGTACATGTATTCGATAGAAACTCATACTAATATAAAACATTTGGTGTTCTTTCCATTTAATCCGTCTATATTGTTTAAGAGGGAACCACAACGATTTTCGTAGATGGTAGAACTTTGACTTGAATCTGCATGACAAATTTACGTAGATGGTAGAACAGTTTTAGACCATTGTTCTTGTTATTGATAACTCGTTATTTATAGTTACAAATTTATTGTATGAATGTAAAATATGACAATTAAAAAATTGCAAAACCTCAAATAAATATTAGTCTGACTAAATTCATACGGAAAAAACAAAAATATTAAATGTATTACCCTAAAAAATAATACTCTGAACCTAGAAAGAAATAAAAAAGTGAACAACATATTAAAGTTCTTGTTAAATCCAAACCATAATACATATGAAAAATACAGTTTGTGGCAAATTTTAAATTCTATTTGGACTTATATTTGGTTTCATCTCGGTTTGTTTTCTAAAACAAAAAAATATTTGAACCATAACTGAATAAATAAAAACTAGACACATATATAAATTAACATTATAGCACACACCTAATCATGTCATTTGGTTGGCTAATCTTGAGATAGCCGAGTAAGTACCACAACAACCACTCACCAACCCGAAGATTATAATGAACATGCACAATCCAATCTGACCAAACAAACACAGACACACACAATAAGAAGAAAGACCAATCAAATCCTTACTTCAAAATATTATTAAAAAAAAGGATAACAAAACATATAGAGTTAAAGTAGAATGTGCTCTTACTTGTGTGTTGGTTAATTTACCCTTGAGGATACTAAGATAACATAGACATGGAAAGATGAGAGCCTGCCAAAACAAAGGGGTATTATAGGTCAGATAGCAATAAAATAGAGTAGCATTAGGTAGATATTAAATATCTTATCTTTCATTATAGTTAATGATTTATTTCAGTACCATGTTTTTTTATGTGAACTTTTAATCTAATAAATGAACGTTATATGTTTTTTAGTACCACTTTGTCACATTAGTTATTATATTTAACTAAAAAAGTCTAAAAGATAACTAAATTTCTACGTTCGATCAAACGTTTGATATTCATTTTTTCATGATTGATGAAGAACTTACCACAAGCATTGCTAGAAAGGATCCAATTAGTGCAGCCACAATTGCTGTAAATGAGAGAAACAAACCACAGAAGTTAGAGAAATGAACTTGGGGAAACTAGATTACTTGCTTAACAAGTTATGAAGAGATAATTACCAAAGAAAGGAACTGAAAGAGCAACGACTAAAGTAGAGATAACTAGCATTGTTCTGAAGCAAATCGAAACTCCATGTGATCTCATCTTTGGTATTGGAATGAGTTCTTCGAGACTCAAAACGATTGGTGTGATTGTTAACGCGTATTTTGTCATAGGTGTAACGACCTAAAAGACAAAGAAAACCAATTTCTAGTTATATAGACACTTGAGTATCTTACCGCTGTCCAAACCTCGATTATGTATAGACTAGATGAGAAGGTTTTATCTTACCGCTGTCCAAACCGCGATTTTCGATGAAAGGAAGTGTTTAGGCATGTTCAATGTGAATTGCGATTGGATCGCATCGCCAAACATGGTGTAACCACATACCGCTACAGCTATGTACAAGACCGTGCAGAAACCAAAGCTGCATAAGAACGAGAGGAATTTAGTCTATTAGGTTTTCTTGCAATACAAGTGAAGATAGGATTTCTTGGACTTACCAGATGACTAAGACAAGAGGAAACTTGGAAGGATCTTTCATAGAAGAATAGATGTTGGGAAAAACTGAATGACCCGAGTAACCAAACCCGAAAATTCCTATAGTGACAGGTAAGTTACTGATATCGAAAACCCTTCCTGTTGCATGAAATCCGATTCCATCGACCAGACCGACCCAGAAAAGACAGAGACCGAGCAAGACTGAAGCCAAGACTCCTCCAACTAAAAAAGAAATTAGATTAGAGAGTTCCAAAACCGCAAGAACAGTAAAAAAAAGGTATTGAAAGGAAAAATCAAACCTGAAAGGTAAGAAAGAAGGCTAAGATCTTTAAGCCATACTGTTGGAAGAACAAGAAGAGTGGTTACGATTGCAAAGATCTGATTAGAATCTAGTGATATCCCTGAAGCAAGGCTCATTGAAATGTTTGGGAATAGTCCGGATAAGTTATCACTCATCATGATTATGTATTCCACACAAGCTGCCTATTAACAAAGTTAAATTATAAAGGTAAACAAAACAAACCCTTTTTAGACAAGAATATTCAGCATTAGGTATGAAACTTACGTATAGCTCCACATAGAGAAGGATCTGCGAATCAAGAAACAAGAACAAGAAGCAAAAACTCAAGTTTTAGTTTCAAGAAACAGGGTATTTTGGTAATTCAGTCTTGATCGATTGATCGGGAAAAACTTACTGAGATGATGAAGCGACCGGTGATTCCAAAGGCGGCTTGACCGATATCAGGGTAAGTTTGAAGACCAGGAGAGCTTTCAAGACATCTCTTCATGAGCACACCCGTGTAGCAAGTGATGACTCCAAAGAACAAGAGTATAAGTAGACCAAGCCATCCACTTTCTTTTATAGCATAAGGCATTGTTATTAACCCTAATCCACACAAAACATTGGTTCCTACAAACAAAAAATAGTATTCACTAAATTATTATATTACTTTTTCTAAACGTGAAAACATGCGTAATATGTAACAACAAACAAAATAGCGAAACATTGGCTCCAATGTCTAATTTTGAAACTAGTTTTAGCGAAATTTTTTGAAAACTAAAACTAATTTATCGAATACATGTATACAACAGTCATCATCGACACTTTTAATCGTATAAAAGCAATTAAAAAGGGTTATTAATGATTTTTACCGTTGAGGACTGATTGAGAGAAAGAGCAGAGGTTAGTTTTCGGTAATGGAAGATCGGTGACAGAGAGCTTGAGCTGAGATGGAAAACTTGGAGGCTTGACCGGTACTATCGTCTCTTCTTTGTCGTAAGCTGGTTGAGAGAGAAGAGGTTTGCTTGTGGTAGAAGAAAACGAATCGGAAAACGAAGGTTCTTGCTTCTTGCTGAAAGAAGAAAGCACTGATCTCCGAGAACAGCTTCGAGGCATGAAACTCACTGTAGGTGGAGTCATTCCAGTCAACAAATCCATTGATTGTCTGAAAAAATAAAAATGCATCTTGAAATTGTAGAATAATGGTATATATATGTACTAAATAGTCAAATTTTTGAAGTTGATTGTGAAAAAATATTTAGTGGAAAATCGTAAATAACTGGTGATGATTTCACGAGTGTTTTATACAAATGAAGTATACCACATTTTCACGTTTTGGTAACATTATCATGTGAAACAATTTGTGACAATCGTTAAATTTTTTAGTGTTCAAGTTTTTAAAATGTCATTCCATAACCTTTTGGCTATACAATAATTCAACTGTTCAATTATCATTCAAATGCCAAATCAGCACTTATCTATTTACGATTTTGCCACCACATTTTTTTCCAGCCCTCCAAAATTTGGGTTTCTAACAAATGAACCCTTAAACAAAACCAAAGGAAATTGATGAATGTTGTTGTTACCTATAGCTTTGTGGCCATGGAGGATTTGAGACATCAGATAGATTGTTATCCGAATGGTTCCGAGATAACGGAGAGGAGGAATCAGAATTCGCTCCTCCTCTTCGATTATCACCGTCTCCGTCGTGTTCATCGTCGGAACAAGCAAGCTCCGCTTGATTCTCTTCATCATCTGTCAAAAACGAATGGTCTCTATCGTGTAAAAACTCTTCATCGAGTTTCATCTTCTTCCTTTGTTTTTGTCGATTCTCAAGAAAATATTGAAGAAATTTGCAAAGAGAAAGAGAGAGAGAAAAAAATAGTTTTTTTTTTATGTTTTTCCGGCGAGTCAAAGAGATTTCTTCTATATATGGAAATGGAAACAATATTAATGGAGAGTTAATTTTTTATTAACTGTTTTAAATATTTGTTTCTTATTTTTTAATTGCGGTGTAGATTTAATGATAATGATTTTTTTAGGATTCTCGTATTCTATGAACTTTCCAAAATATTATTATTGTTCGGTGAACTAGCTTCCAAAAACCGTATTATCTACCAATGCAAGTGATACACATTTCTCAAAATATTCCTTTATTTATTATTGATATAAAACCAAAAAAGGAAACAAAAACAAAAAGTTGTATTCCAGGTCAGTAGCGTATTTGATTTTAGATATATTATGATTTTTTTCTAAATTTTATTATGATTTTTTTTCTAAATTTTATTATGATTCGTATTCATATAGTACTTTTTTTTTGAGATAAAATAATGATACACTATTTTCAGATAATGATGCGTAGATTTAAATATATCTTCTCCTACCTTTACTCTTATAGGATTTTTAGATTATTCAACTTTTAAGATATGAATAGAGAGAGATTTTTTTTTTTCGTGATATTAATTTAGAACCGGTTAAATCCCTACTAAAAGAAGTTGTTGTCATGAGTAATATAATTAATAATGCATAAAATGATATTAATAAAAAGCTGATAACAACTTGTAATATTACTATATTCTTGTGGATACAAAAGTTAACCACGAAGCTGGTATAATTTTAGAATCTTTTATTACACGTAAACGTAGCAATATTTGATTTTTTTCCTTATTATGAAGATATTTTCTTGAGAAAAAAAGTAACTCTATAAAGACTTTGACTGCAATGCAAAACCCAATCAAGCCATTTCGCCGATTAATCTGGCGATAGCAGAGTAAGTCCCGCAACAACCGCTCACAACACCGATGATTATAATAAAAATGCAAACTCCGATCTGAAAAAAATTCACATGTTTAGAAATATCAAGCTAAACAATCAAAGTTTTCGCTGAACTATCAACTAAAACTGAAACAAAAATGGATTTGTTATATCTTACGTCAATGGTCCTTAATCGGCCCTTGGAGATTTTGAGATAACAGAGGCAAGGGAATATGAACGCCTACAAAACCAAAGTTTAATTCAACTAGTTTCATGGTTTCTGATTTAAAATCAATTGCCAACAAATGAATTGACTCATATTCATTGTATATTTACAAGATTATTTAACTTATGATATGAGATTTTAACAATAGTTTTCGAGTTTTTGTTGTCGGATACTTACGATAAGCATTGCGATGAAAGATCCAATAAGAGCCGCAACCGTAGCTGTATGTTCATTACAATAACAAGTTTAGAAAAAAGTAAGGTAGCTTAAGCAAGAAGTTAGGGTAACGAAAGAGATAGAATGGTTAAATATTACCGAAGAATGGAAAAACGAGTGCAACCACCAAAGTAGAGAGAACTAAAATGGTTCTGAATATCAAAGAGATGACTTTGGATCTCCTCTTTTTTGAAGACGGTAAGAGTTCTTCCAAACTTAGCACGACTGGAGTGATTGTTAATGCATACTTCATCATTGGTGTAACAACCTTAAACGGGAAGAAAAAACGAGAAGGATTATGAAAAAAGTTTATATATATATATATATAAAATTTTACGAGTTTCGGACTCAAAATTAATCGAAAAATTAGCAGATTGGTTATATCACTTATACATTACATTAGGTCTATCTCATTTATGATGTAAGATTCTTAACATTTCTCTGATGACTCTTCTGTCCATCTCAACCCAAATCCAAAAAGCATACCCTGTTTGGGTTAAAATTGGACCCGATATTTAGGTTTTATAGACTTCAAACTTGAAGGTAATCAACAATAAGTGCTTTGGGTTAAAATAAGGCTATGATTTCTAGATTTTATAGATTTCAAAATCAAAATTAATTAGCAATAAGTGCATTGATTGATGACATTTGATACACTACTTGAAATCTAACTTGAGATTCGTAAGACTATATATAGAAAGAAAAATATGGAAGAGCGAGTTTAAAGTAATTATCTTACAGCTGTCCAAGTTGCGATTTTAGATGATGTGAATTGTTGAGGCATGTTTAGTGTAAACTGGGATTGAATCGCATCACCAAACATGGTGTATCCACAAATCGCTATACCAATGTAAAACAACGTGCATACACCGAAACTACATTACCACAAGCCGATAAATTTAGACAGGTTAACCCTAGGGTTTTCTTCTAGCACAAGAAAACTAAATGAAGTGTTAGTTTTTTAACCTAGTAAGAAGAACAAGAGGAAAATGAGAAGGCTCCTTCATGGATGAGTAAATGTTTGGGAAAACAGAGTGACCTGCAAATCCGAACCCAAATATGCCTACTGCGACAGGTAAATTAGTTAAATCGAGCGTTTGTCCGGTAATGCGAAATCCAACGCCGTCAACTGAACCGACCCAAAAGAGGCAAATCGCAAGTAAGATGGAAGAGAGTACGCCTCCAGCTGGGAGAGATCACAATGGAGATTATTTGCAAAAAATAGTTGAATGTTAAGTTTCATAGAATTTTAATTCAAAACCAACTAGATTAATGAGTGGATCGGTTCATGTTTCTTATATATATAAGTGTAGGTACCAACATTTTCG
This sequence comes from Euclidium syriacum, assembly GCA_900116095.1. Classification (NCBI taxonomy): domain Eukaryota; kingdom Viridiplantae; phylum Streptophyta; class Magnoliopsida; order Brassicales; family Brassicaceae; genus Euclidium; species Euclidium syriacum. The sequence continues at coordinate 13,934,392 of FPAK01000007.1, forward strand.
ATGTAAGATTCATAACATAAAGAAAAATCCAAGCTAATCGAACCTGAGAGATATGATAGCAAGCTAAGGTCTCTAAGCCAGACTGTAGGAAGAACAATAAGAGTAGTTGCAACGGCGAAAATCTGAGTAGAATCCAAAGAAAATCCGACGATTTTCAAAGAGTTTATAGGGTATAACCCTGATAAGTTATCGCTCATCATGATGATGTATTCAACACAAGCTCCCTATAACACCAAGAATCTATCTAGGTTAGTTATATATTTAGTGAAGAAATCGATATGAAGTATTAAGTGAGAATGTGTACTAAAATACTTACGTATAACTCCATGCATAAAAGTATCTACATATCAAGAAAAGGCCCAAGATTCAGTTTTAATAACTAAAACCCCAACTATATGTCTGAGTTTTATATGAGGAATGTAGAAATCTCAGATTAATCTAGTATATGAAATACGTATATATATATATCACCCTAATAATTGCAAATGATCAACGAGTTAAAGAAACTTACAGAGATGAAGATACGACCAGAGATACCAAAAGCAGCCTGGCCAATGTCCAGGTAAGTATAGAGTCCATGAGAACTCTCAAGACATCTCTGTAAAAGAATACCAGTGTAGCAAGTAATGACACCAAAGAAGAATAACACGAGAAGCCCGAGCCACCCTCCTTCTTTCACCGCGTAAGGCATTGTAAGTACCGTTACTCCACAAAGTATATTTATTCCTGCGACGTATAGGAAGAACATAAAAAAATATTTCTTGTCCTATAAGTAACCAAATTTTATTCTATATAGATTTGATGTTTTTAAACTAGTTTTTTTTTTACCATTGAGAAGGGATTGAGAGAACGAACAGCCACGATTATGTTCTGCAAATGAAAGATCTTGGACGGATATAATTGCGGAGTTGATGTTTTGAACATCTTCATCTTTTTCTAGAAACGGTTGTTTGCTTCCGCGTGAAGAAAACGAATCAAAAAAGGAGCTTTGTTGCTTTTTGTCGAGGGAAGTGATGTAACTATTCGTAGGTGTAGCTGCCATCAACATATCCACAGATTTTCTGAAATTTCCAAAGAAAATTTGTGAATGTCTTGAATTTGATCATAGATTTCTTACGATAACACAAGGTCTCACTATCTAGATAGTATCTAGTGATTCATTAAATGGTTGCAAATTAGGGCAGAATTATGGTTATATTTATACTTTGTTCTTCCTTAACTCTTTGTATTTTGAATAATCAGTTTCACACCCAAAAGTTAGCTCAAGGGGAGGATTGTGAGACAATAACTAAATTGTCAATTACACTCTAATACACAATAACTAGATTGATCTCTTTATCCGTGAAACTAAATTACCTATTTATGTTTCAATTTGTTTTTTCACATCCTTTATAACAAGACAAATGGAATCTGATTTATAAGTTCGAGTCGCACTGGATATTAGAGCAAGGTTAGTTATCTTTTTATTTCTTCATTGTCAGTATTTGAACTCATGAACTTAAGAACATTCATTTGAGTAGTCAGAGAGGATGCCGATTAAATTACTGACACTGTATTAATTTATAAGTTCGATGCTTAAAGAAAACGATAAATTCTTCATATAGATCTCTTAAGCTTTAAAGACAAAAAAATGAAAGAGGAGTTTTATAAATACCTATAACTTCGAGGCCATTGATCGTAATCAGAACTCTCACCTCCAGAGAGCTCTGCTTGGCTATCTTCATTGTCTGTTTGAAACGAACTTTCCCTTTCTTGCTCAAAAATCTCACCTTGCGTCATCTTCCTTGTTATGCCGTTTTGTAATAGATTTATATATATCTTTTTTTGTTGTTGTAAGATTTATGTATATCTGTGTGGTTGAATCTGAATATTACTTATTTTCATACTTTATTGGTCTTTGTTTCCTTAAAGTGTCAGGATGAATGAAAACTAATTAAAGAAAACATGATATGAGAGGAGAAGAGGGAAAGTTTTGTGTCTTTTCTCATATTCTATCTACTTTATATAGGTGTTAATATGAGCTCTAGTTCGACTCGGCTCAGTTGAACTTATCATAATTTATAGTATTTTATGGCTTAACTCAACTCAACTCATTTATAGATGATTAGATGATTAGAGAATATATAGATATTATTCTCTATAATATATTGGCGTTCGAAGTGTTTTTTTGGTAATTTTGGTGATACAGAACACATATTTTAGTTTCTAGGATATTCGTTTTTTGCAAAAAAAAAAGAAGGTTTCGTTATGTATCAATCATATTGGACTTGTATGGTTGCAAAAAAATTGGAGTCTTGGCTTGAAAACAAAACACTCACGTGTTCAAAATGAATGGTGTCATAGCTCATGTATCGACAGAAGTCAATAAATTGTTGGGTCCCTGATTAGGTAGGTCAAGTTCTTATCAATGCCTTTTAAATTTAATCTCTCAACGCTGCATTTGTCTCTTTTGATTGGTAACTCCTTACCACAAATAGCTTTCATGGTATCAGTGCCAGTTGTGAGCTTATGAAGACCGCATGCAGAAAAAAAAATGGGGCCGTTTTATATGCATCTTCAGTATTTATACATTTGTCTCTTCGTTTCCTTTTTTTTTCTTCCTAACCATGTTTTTAAGTGCTTTTTTTTTTATTGTTTTAAAGTAACCAAAAAAGCAACTAGACTCGTTGTTCAAACTTCCAAAGACAAATAGACCACTACACTAATTAAGGGAATAATGTGAATTTTGGGGAAGGGAAAATCCGTTATATTTTTGGGGGCGGAAACTGATGCTTCCTCAGTTTTCTTGAAGGGCATATGCCCTGCATGATAACAAATCACAAAAAAGAAAAAATTGGCGATATCAAAACAGTATCATTATTTATCTCTAACAGCTACTCTTTGCTTAAATTTCATGGAGCAATGTATTTAGGCTACACCTATGTTTTTTTGTTTGAAAAATAATGTTCACATTCTAGGTGATTTGGTTGGTAATACATTAACATTCTTCCTCTAGTTATTTTTTATTTTATTTCGTAGTTAATTATAGGTTTTTGGTCCACTCTTATATACCATTTTGCTTTGTTTTTAGCATCTTCGTCTTTGTTTGTTTTGTTTATTTTATGTACTTCGATATGATAACTTTATTTAAACAGATGTTTGTTAGTTGTAAAAATTTAGAAAAATCTCTCTTCACAAGTGGAACAATAACTTCAAAAATGGTTTGGATTTCAAAGTGAGAAATGGTCCGTATTTTAACTCCAAAGAAATTGACCTTTGGAACCGTCAGGGCCGACGTCAGCTGAACAAATGGATCTGTACCGTGGAAAGAATCGTAAGGGTCACTCAAATCACTTGAGAGTGCCTTACGAGGATTCTCGATATCCAAATATGTTGAAAATGGTCACATATGTGAGTGGTGAAATGAAAAGAAGATAGGGTACGAATTGGAGTGAAGTTAAATGAAAACTTTATGCAGTGTACATCCGAAAAAATTGATATTAACATGTTAACACATAAATTATTGAAGCTTTTCTTAATGTATTAATACTTAGCTCGACTGAAAAACACTAAAGGCTTGACTGGAAAAACATCAAAGGCGAAGTTTAGAGACCGCCAAATGATATTTGGAATGAAACAATTTAAAATGGTCCGGTTCCAAGCCTGGGAGGATATACAGGGTTGGACCCAAAACCTTCTAATAGTTAATATATATAAAAAAAAAACGATTTGGAGTGAAACGAATGATAAGTTTTAGAATATTTTGTAATAATACATAAATTTCTTTGTTCTCAAGAATTCTCTCAAAAGAAAATCTAAGAGAGTGCAAAATGAATCAAGCCATTTCGTCGATTAATCTGGCAATAGCAGAATAAGTCCCGCAGCAACCGCTCACAACACCAATGATTATGATGAAAATGCAAATTCCGACCTGAAACATCAAACGAATCACAAAATTAAGTGAGATAATCAATTTTTTTCTGTGAACTATTAACTCAAAAAATGATTAAAGAAATGAAGCTTGTATCTTACGCTAGTGTTTGTTAATCGACCCTTCCAGATTCTGAGATAACAGAGGCACGGGAGTATAACCGACTACAAAACAAAAGTTTAGTTCGATTAATAGTTGTCAAGTTTCGTGGATTTTTTTTCTTCTCAAAACCAATTTATGTTATATATTACTTTAGGTATCTTCTAAATTTTGATGCGAGAGGTTAACACATCTTTTGAGATGATAATTATTATCAGTCCTAGGGTCAACAAAAATTTCTATTTGGATCAATAGATTAGATTCTCAATGTTAAGTTTCATGAGTTTCCAACTCTACTAATTTGATATATTAAGTTTCATGAGTTTCCAACTCTACTAATTTGATATAGAATCCCTAATAATTTTGAACTACAAGTAGTGAAATAATTTTGTTATTGGATACTTACGATAAGCATTGCGATGAACGATCCGATCAAAGCAGCAACTGATGCTGTAAGGTCATTACAATAAGAAATATGGATATAAGAGACGTTTCTTGAAAAGGAAGTTAGTGTAACAAAAGAGAGAAGGACTAAACATTACCGAAGAATGGAAATACGAGTGCAACCACCAAAGTCGATAGAACTAAAATGGTTCTGAAAATCAAAGAGATGGTTTTGGATCTCATCTTTTTAGTAGACGGCAAGAGTTCTTCCAAACTTAGCACGACTGGAGTGAGAGACAATGCGTACTTCATCATTGGTGTAACAACCTAAAATGGGAAAATATACGAAAAATGATTAGGAAAAAGAAGCCAGTGTTAAATTTCATGGATTTTTAACTTAAAATTCTTGAGATCATGACACTTCTCTCGTTCATCTCAAATTATAACCCATTCTAGCATTTTACTTGGGTCAAATTTCAAACTTTGATACCGAATTAAATTTTATTGACTTCCAATTCGCAACCAATTGAGAAATGAATGGTTTGATTATATCACATACATATTAATTTATGTTTCATTTAATTTTTGATATAAAATTTCTAATTATATATATATATATATAATAAAATATGGGAGTGACAAGGTTGAAGTAATTATCTTACAGCTGTCCATATTGCTATTTTAGATGATGTGAATTGTTGAGGCATGTTCAGTGTAAACTGAGACTGAATCGCATCACCAAATATCGTGTACCCACAAACTGCTACACCGATGTAAAACATTGTGCAGAAACCAAAACTACATTAACAGAAAAAGCAAGAAATTATGTGAGATATTGTTCTTAGAACAAAACTAGATTAACTAAATTGAAGGGATTTTTTTTCTTTACCTAGTGAGAAGCACTAGAGGAAACTTAGAAGGCTCTTTCATGGATGAGTAAATGTTGGGGAAAACAGCATGACCTCCAAACCCGAACCCAAAAATACCGATTGCGACAGGTAAGTTAGTTAAATCGAGAGCTTGTCCAGTAATGTGGAATCCAACACCATCAACTGATCCAACCCAAAAGAGGCAAACCGCAAGCAAGATGGAAGAGAATACGCCTCCAGCTGAGAAAGATTACAATGTAAATGATTTGGGAAATAGTAAAATGTTAAATTTCATATGTTTTCAATTCAAAACCAATTAGGAAAGTAGATCGACACGTATTATATTTAACTCTTATTTCATAACATCAAAGTATATTGATTTAAATCAAACCTGAGAGATATGATAGCAAGCTAAGGTCTCTAAGCCAGACTGTCGGAAGAACAATAAGAGTCGTTGCAACGGCAAAAATATGTTTAGAGTCTATAGAAACTCCCATGAGATTCAGTGAGATCATAGGGAACAATCCAGACAAATTATCGCTCATCACGATAATGTGTACCACACAAGCTCCCTATAAAACCAAGAATCTAGCTAGGTCAGTTAGAAATTTGTTGACGTGAAAAACAACAAAAAGAGTCTCGTGCGCGTAAATACTTACATACAACTCCAAGCATAAAAATATCTGCAAATTAAGAAAAGACCCAAATTACGTTTTCATAATAAAAAGTAAACTACGTAAGCTTCAAGTTTTATAACCAAAACTTTTTAACGAATGAGAGAAACTTACGGAAATGAAGATACGACCAGAGATGCCAAACGCAGCCTGGCCAATGTCTAGGTAAGTATAGAGTCCAGGAGAACTCTCTAGACATCTTTGCAAGAGTACACCGGTGTAGCAAGTGATGACACCGAAACAAAAGAGTACAAGAAGCCCGAGCCATCCTCCTTCTTTGACTGCGTAAGGAGTCGTAAGTAGTGCTGTTCCTAACAGTATATTTGTTCCTGCGATATTTAGTATTTTCAAACGAATGTTAAGAGACTAGCATAAACCACTCCCCATTTTTAATTTATTTTGAGATTAAGTTTATGGTTACAAGTACTTACCATTGAAAACTGATTGAGAGAAGGAGCAATTGCGGTCTTCGTTTAGAGACGAAATGTTTGGAACCGATAACTTGAGATGAGATACAAGGAATGATGTAATGGATAATGTAGAGCTACTATAAATCTCATCATCATATTTGTCTTGGCTCTCTTCATAATATGTCTGAATCAAAACTTCTCTTTGTTGCTCTAACATATTGTCTTGCTTCATCTATTTTGTGTGATCAGAACAGAGTAAAACACAGCGACGTTTCAAGTAAAAAAAGAGAATGAATCAGAAAGAAAAGAGTAAGAAACGTTTTGTGAATTTAGATAATGATATACATTGTCACTTCGGTTTTATATAATGATATACATTTATTTATTTATGCTTTGAGAAAACAAAAATGCTCTAGATAAACCTTATATAATGATATACATTGTCACGTTTTGTGAATTCGGAGTTCATGATATATGCTTATATTGTGTGCTTAGTGCAGGTTTTTTTTTTTTGGTCACGATGCACGTACTTTTAAAACATTATAATCTTCCCCTTATTTTTCCAACTTATTAATTAGAATTTTTAAAAAAAAAAGATGTATGCATGAAAGTCATAATGAAAATGTCAATAATATTTAACGATTCTCATAATGCTGTCCAAAAAAAAGATAGAACGTGCTGCTTTTTTATTGCTTTGAATAAATAAATAAATAAAAACTGTAGGAAGGACTAATCTCAACTAGTCACGCACTAAATGATTGTTTTCATGAGTGTAAAGCAGCATGATGTCCCACGATTTCCAAGTTCGTTTTTAACAATTTTTTATTAGAGAAAATTATTTACTACTAAGTTTCCTGACAAAAAATTAACATAAGATAAAATATTCAATGAACTATTTATTAAAACAAAAATATTAAATTATATTCCAAAAAAATTAACGTGTTTACAACTTTAATCGAACACTTTTCAACCATTTAACAAAAATTAAACTAAACAAAGTGTGTATGAGAATCGATAAGACTCTCGATATAAGTTATGACACAAGTAAAATGTTCGTAATGAAATACAATAACAAAAGCAATATTATTACCAAACCATTGATCATTCAAAGCCATCTTCTCGTGGAAATCTTACAAGAGTAATTTACAGAGAAGAAGAAAAAGAATGAAAATGGAATCTTTTCACAAAATGATAATAAACTTATTTATCAATCTGGTTAAGCTTTCCCAATCCGTTACAGTTCTTGCAAACAATCTGTGGTAGATCTTTACGCGCTGCGTTTGCCCGCAAAGTAACTCCTCCCTTCCTCACGAATCCAGCTCCATCACATTCCGGACACCTAAACCACTTATATTTTTCAGACCTCACTTCCGGTTCACCGGTTAACTACATCGGTTTACGTATCTTTTCAATTATATTACTCAATGTTTTGTTTCAATTATTCGAAGCCGATATCTAATTTTTAAATCGGATCAAATTCAACATATAACTTGTCCCTCCCTAATCCAAATTTAGTTTGGTTCGACCAAAACCAATAACAGAGGATTTGGTTCGGTTTTGTTTAGAATCAACATGGTTAAAAGTAATTTTTAATGTTTAACCGAAATTAACAAACTCGGAAACATTTTTTATCTGCAATTAATTACGGAAATTGAGTTTAGTTAAGGTTTGCTGGATTTGGATTAACGTGCATTAAACCGGATAAAAACTAAACGATCAAGAATTTTTAAAAAGATGGAAGAGTGGTTTACGTGTCGGTGCGTTTGAAGAGAATCGGAAAAGCGGTTCCGACGAGGGCGACGGCGATAGCTCCGCCGATTAAGTAAATAGTTCCGTCGGAAGAGACATCACCGACGGCGGCAACAATGACGGAAGACGAAGACGATCTCTTGTTCTTCGGAAAAATCACATTGTTCGCTGACGATGATGATGATCCCAACAAAGAAGAAGAAGGTTTCGATTGTTTCAGGAAATTCGTCGATGACACGAACGTCGTCTGCATTGCCGGAGAAATCGCCATGGTCTTTTAAGTGATTCCGATTTGGGGAAATGTGATTTTGATTTTTATAAAACACATTCGAATCTGGATTTGGTTAGTGACGTGTCACTCTCTGGAAATGGATAACGTTTTCAAGTTAGATTTTCTTTGGGGGTCTTTGGTGTTTTTGCATGTGTATGGATAAGGTGGGCCATTTCAAGATATATTTATATCTGATCATTGGGCCTATTGAAAGCCCATTAGCCATGAAGATATGGTTTCAAATTCGGGCATATTTGGTTTGGTTTATAGTTTATACATGAGTTTAAGTTTGAGAGAATCTAAAGTAAACCAACACAAATCTTTGGATTCAAATTGTTCATTTCATTCAATAGAAAACCTAACAACAACAAAAAAAAAAACAAACCGGCACAATACCAAATCAAACACACAACACAAATTGCTAAAACCTCTTCATTTTGGAGGACAGAATGTAATAACATAACGAGAAGCTCTACACTTATTCAAACTCCTAGAATCATCAAATGCATAACTGTACGCTTTCGGACAAATCGCTTTAAACAAATTCGCGAAAAGCGTAGGTTTACACGTTTTCGGATTCGCAAACTCACCGGTACAACAATACTTAGCCGATCCATATGCCAAACAAGCACTCTTACATCCCACAATTTTCCCATTCTCATTCTTCACTTCCAAACTCGAAGGACAACAAACATTCAAATCGACTTCACATTCCGCAACACCGCAACCGACTCCTCCTCCTATCGGTTTCATTGAAACCGGAAGGTTAAAACCATCTACAAGACTCACATCGTAGAAATGTATCGGTGAAGTTGTTGTTCCTAGTGTCATTTCAACTATTGTTGCTGGTGGTACACCTCCTGTTCCTTGACAAGTTAATGAACCAGAATTGCAATCTCCGGTTTGGCATGAACCAGATTTACCATTTTGGTTGAAATTACAGCCTTGTCTAGCCCATATTCGACCGGACCATTTTTCCGATACGTTTATGATTGTTTCTTCTCCGCTTCCCATGTGGAATCCACCATCTCGCGGCGTGATTTGGCCTCCTCCGCCGAGAATTCCCGGCCATATGCTTTCTTGACAGTTGTTCACTAGTATAAGTTGAATTCCATTTCCATCTATAAAACGCAAAGAAAAAAAACACATTTATATGAAAATTTTATAAATTAAATCATTTAGGAGGAACTAGGACAAGGTTGTATTTTTATGCATTGAAAGAAAATTTGTTTTGTTTTTGATGTGAACCGATTTGAGAGGTAGAAAAGAAAAAGTATAAATTCGCCATTTTTATGCATCTCTTAACCAAAAAATAAATGAAAAAAAAAACTCATAGAGGAAGAGATATCTTACCAATGGAGTGTAAGAAGATTGAGATAGAGAGAATGAGAATGGAGAGAGTTGCAGAATTCGCCATTGTCGTTCTTGTGAGAGATCTTTTTACTCTAAAGATTTCATATGTTTTGGGATTAACTTCGAGATATTATATATTAACAATTTCGAGGAGGACGTGGTATTGTGGATTTGTTGTATAGGGAAGTGGCAAGTGTTAAGCTTTTTATAAACTGATGAGTCTTTGGTGGGATAAGTGGGGATGAGAGATCTTAGGAGTCTTGATTGTGAGGCTTCTATAAAAGATTTAACTTTTTGATTTTTAAGAATGGATTAAAAAAGATTGAATAAAAAGAAAAAGAGGAAATTCCTATTCTTTCGGCGTTAATAGTTATTGGTTAGACGTATAAAATATGGTAGAATGAAAGATTTAATTATATTTTTGCTAAAAAATATTTAAACATTTACGTTGAATAGAATGAAATGAACTTTCCACTAATTCTACTATGAAATATTTTCAACTATTATGGATTAGAAGGCTAGATTTATTTATTTACCATTTAGAACTTTAAAATATGGTGGGACCAAATACATTTTTTATGAAACTCAGAGATTATTTCTAGATTATAAAGTAGAAGACAACTTTTCTTTAGTTACGTTTAAAAGATAAATAAGAGATATATTATTAGAATGAAAATCTCACTCTCAAATTGTTTTTTCACTATTTTGAGAATTTGTATTTTTATAGATTAGCCAAATTTGAGACCTCTCTGACTCTTCTCTTTTCGATGGCCAGGTAATAAACCAGATGGTACACACCGGTTGTGATTTCAATATTGGATAGTTATTGGATATGGTGAGTTGAAAAAAAAACTATGTTATAGGTTCGTTTTGAAAATTATGTTGCATATATTTATGCGGATAAACTTTACCATTGCTAAGTATCTTCCGACATTTCAAACTTTTTGTGATGACCTTTTTCACTTTGTAGAGCATATGTGCATTGCTTCAGTGAGGAGATTTGCTTTCTTTTTAAACAAAAGCTAATAGTTGTACAAAACAAATCATTAAGTACACTACTCTTTAAATTTGTGTAGTGTTTTTTTAAAGGAAACTAGAGAGATTGAAGCTAAGAATGTCACTAGACTCTAGACTCTATTCTTTGATCTTTATAATAATAGTGGGGAGGTTGAAGATTTTGGTGGAGAGGAATATTGTAAAAAGATATGTTTAATTTTTCCATACAATAACTTCAAGTTGAAGTAAAAATAACAAATCAAACTGATTTGATATTCTCATAGTGTAACTATACTTTTTGTATATAGCGCAATGGTCATTCTTGTTTTTTAGTATTAATGTAGTTCAAAGGTTTTCGTTTTCGTTTTTTTTATAGATATAAAACAAATTAAAGATGTATTAATGTTTTTAACTACATAAAAATGAATATGATTTTAGTGTTTTGATTTATTGACTTAATTTAGTAAAAAAACACATTAATATAATTTCTTAGATGATTCATATACTATGTGTTATTACATCTTCATAATTATACAATCAGTGCTCTAAAATAATCGGTTGTCAAGATATCATCTAGATCTTCCGATTTTATCTTTAGTCATTCGAAAAATCGGTTCTCGTTAACAATTGTTTGGGTTAAGCGGCTTACTATTCATTTATCACTCTTTTAAATTAATCTTAATAATGTTTTTAATAAAAACTAGTTTTAAAATGTGTCTTTGACATTCTATATTAGGATTTACATAAACTAATTATATAAATAGAGTAATACAAATAAAATATCCTTAATTAGCCTTCGGTTAATTAGTTAACCGCTAAACCGTCCCTCAAAATGTTTAATTAGCATCCATAAAGAAAATAAAACGGCACGCGTTTTTGATTGCTACTTCTGAAACAGCACGGTCTCTGTTTGGCTTCCTTTTCATTCACTTTGTTCATCTCACGGCGAGGAAGAGAGAAAGAAGCTTTTACTAAACCTGAAACCCTCTGCGAAGTGAGAGAACCTTTCTTCTTAACACTATGGTTCACGCAGCTGCCAAATGTTCAAGAGCAATAGCCACAAGGATTCGGAGTCGCACCAGCTTCGTTTCAATACCCACGATTCGTAATTCGATTCCAGTTTTGTCGCAGCCCAATTTGAGATCGATTCACGGCGAAATCAGCGTTCCAAACACGAATCATGTCGCGATTCAAATGGTCAATTACGCTCTTTCACACGCTAGATCAACAAAATCAGGTTTTTACGAATCATCCAATTTGTGAAAGATTTTCAAAATGGGGTCAATCGAAAAACCCTAATTCTCTGAACACTTTGTAAAATTTGCAGATGAATCTTATGCTCAAGGAATGTTAGTACTTGAACAGTGTCTCGGGAATCAATTGAACGATGATGATCAAGTTTCTCAAGATTCTAAAGCAACAGTTTTGCTCGCAATGTCTGATCTCTTATACGAAAGGTTTCATCTTCATACCCATTTCTCTCTAATTGATTTCGTGTTCTTCAATTTCAATCTTAAGCTTCATGATTATAGTGATTGCTTTAACAGTGGAAACAGTGATGAGGCTATTGAACGCCTCAAGCAAGTCATGACACTGACACAATCTTCCTTAGCTATTAGAGGTTTGTAGAAACTTTCGAGTTTTTCGATTTCGTTATGTACTTTTCAATGTTCTTGAGTGTTGTAATTTCACTGTGTCTGAGACTTTCTTGTTTGTGTAGTTGTTGTTGTGGAAGCACTTGTTGGTTTGCTAATTCAATCAGGACAGGTTCAAAATCTCAAACATTGCTTATACGATTGTTCATATGTGTGTCTAAATTTGATTACTCTGTTTTTACTCTGTTTTTGTAGGATGATACTTCATTGAATATAGCTGAAGAGTTTTTTGAATCCGTTAAAGAGAAAGGCAATAAGAATCTTGAGAATGTGAATGTTAACGCTAAATCGATCAAAGGACTCGTTGAGCTTGTGAAAGGAAATATCGAATCCGGTAAAAGAAACAACAAAGCCTTTAAACCTTTTCTTCTTCTCTCTGTTGTATAGTTCTAACAGTCAAGGTTTTTTTCTCGCGTGTAGCTGAATCGTTATTTCAAGGACTCGAGAATCATGAAAGTTGCAAAGGTATTTACACAAAAACGATTAATCTCGAACTATATAAAGCGAACAAAGGCATGAATTTTTGTTGTGAATAGGAAATGTTGCACTTTCTTATGGTGAATTCTTGCATGTTACTGGAAAGTATGAAATGGCGAAAGAGATGTATCGAAAGGTGATTCAAGAAGAAGCGACAACTTCTATGTGTTCTTGTAATATGAATTCAAAAGCAATTTCTTTAGCAGCTACATTTGCTTTAGGACAGCTCGAATCACGCATCGGGTAAGTACTAAATACATTTACAAACTTAAAATGTAGAATTTGGTCTGATTGATTTGATTTTAGGAACTTTGTTGATGCGGAGGAGATATTAACAAAGGCATTAACAATCGCTGAAGAACATTACGGACATAATCATCCTAAAGTTGGTCTCGTTCTAACCGGAGTAGCTTTAATGTATCGAAACAAAGCGAAACAAGAAAAGTCGAGTTCGATTTTGATTCAAGAAGGACTTTATAGAAGAGCATTAGATCTCATGAAAGCACCTTCATTGGATTCACAAGAGATGATGATAAAGATGGAAACGCAAGACGTAATGGCACTAGCAAGAGGTAAAATACTTTTTTTTACACTGTTTTGATTACTCTGTTTTGGTTATTCTGTTTTGGTTACTCTGTTTTTCGTTTTGTGGTTTAGGCGGTTATGCAGAGTTACTTCTGATTCAAGAAAATAGAAAAAGCGAAGGCGAGAAGATGAAGTTATGGGCTGAATCTTTGTGGAGTAACAGACGAATCTCTCTATCAGAGGTATTAGGAGATAAAGAAGCAATCATAGATGCTCGTACCACTCGTGTTCTCTAAAATAAGAGCAAAATGAAAAATATAATATTTATTATCGTCAAAAAAAAGAAAATAAAAAATCTCGAGTTATATTTCATAAATAATGAATGTAGTTTTGTATTCTATATTCATAAATGTGAAATTTACTTTGACATAACAATTGTTATTTTTTTTGACGGACGAGCTTTATCTTCAAAACTTTCTCCATCTCTCTTATTGTTTTTAGATCCTTCGGATCGAACAATCGGAAAAATTGCAGAAAGATCTTCAAATCCATAATCACTACGTAAGTTCATGACGTCACCTCTTTGTAACATGTACACAAAACTTTTAACGTCACAAGATTTACGTTTTGACCACCAATGATCGATCTTTCGAGATTTCATTACTTCAATGCATTTTACAAAATCCTCCTGTCAACATAAGAGTTGCATGCGCATTAGGGTTATGCACTTCAACGTCAAGACAAAAATGAATTGGAGATTTCGTTACCTTGTGTTCTTGTCCAAAGAGATTCATGATACTTCCAAGGTTGTCATCTCGAACCGCTTTCTCTTCTAGAAGCTTCCAAACCGCCGAAACCGCCACAACACTTGGTGGATACTTCAGCATCTTTAAGTCTATGCATCAAGATTCAAGGTTAAAGGGTTAAGATTAATTCAAGATTTAAAATAACATTTCCTTCTACAACAAGAAACAGTTTCTTACCGCATAAATCATCTAGCAAATGATCGGTGATTCGATTCATCATCATACCATCTCCCACCAATCCGGTTTTCGACATTAGAATTTGCGAAAAGGAGTAACTTGTGACCGAGTTAACACGCCATTCGAGAGCTTTCAACACAATGAGTTCCATCTCAAGAACGGTCTTGTGATGAAACATATGGTTCAAACCTTCCATTTGAAAGTCTTGAAGCGAAGGAGACATAACTTCGTTGAATTTTGATGCGATTGATAATGAAGTTAATAACACTATTTCAACCATCCAATTCGTCCATTCCTGAAAATTTATGATTACATAGAATATAAGAATACAAATAATCTTAATCCACTTTAATACAAACATTAAACTAGGTAGATAATATGTATATACTTACATAGCAGTTAGTCAAATAGACGAAGCGATCAAAACAATTTGCGGCGGAAAATAACGTTTCATATGAAAGATTAAGCCGACTCCGAGTCTGAGAAAAAACAACGAAAGAAAAAATGAATATTTAGTTTATGAATAGGATAATTTTTACGTCGAAAATACTCGTTAAAATGGTTAGTCTGCGAAGAATCTAATTGATTTAGTGACTTAGTCAATACAAAGCGATTTTACACCATTTTATAATGGTTTTTACAATACTTACAATGAAAAAAACAAAAGCGTTTTCTTTGAAAAATCTCAATAAATCCGAAATATGCTAGTAAAAAAGAACCACAACTAAAATTTTTATCAACACAAAAATCGTTAATTGCACAAACAATTATGAAACCACTTAGTTAATTTACATATATGAAGAAACCTACATGAAATATATATGTTTGCCATTTTAATTCTCCCAATTTTTTTAACGAAGAACGTTTTGAGTATGCATAAACGAGTTTTTTCCAAACAAATTATTCAACCTTTATCCAATGAATCCAAACAAAAACGAGATTTTATGGTTGGTTAAGTATCAATGAAACTTGAGAAAAAATCTAGGGAAATTAAATAAACAAACAAAAAATCTAATAATTTAGAGATTACCTTGATTAGCCATTGAACCGCTTGAAACCTAGAATCACTCAACTTCTTAGAGACCAAAAACTCGATAAACTTGTCACCATAATTACTAAAACATGATTCTTTCTTCAAATCCATCGAGAAGGCTTCTTCCACCGTTGCAGGAGACATCGCCGGAAACATCATGGCCACGTCATTGTCGCGGCGGAAGTAGTTTGGTAATGACTCCGGAGTTAAAGGACTCGAGAGAAGCCATGACTCGTCGCAAAGAAGATTGTCCATTTTCGAGAAAACCGGTTTAGTCAAACCGGTTTTATTTAAGATTTTGAAGTTTTTTTGGCACTCTCTGAGAACAGTGTTTAGGAGATCAGAAAGTATTTATATGAAAGAGAGAGTCGTGGAGATGAAAATGGGAAGTTGTGAAAAGACAGTTTAAAAAAGTTAAAAAGATGCGTCGGTTAATTTAGAAGAAAATGCGTCGTTTCGTTTAGTGGTGTTTTGTCTAGTTACTAAACCGGGTTAATCCGGATGCTGATTAATTTTATGAATTATGTTTCAGTTTTACTTGACAAAAATTATTACCCGAAATTATACAATATCTTTACGTGTTTAGATGTTGCAATTTTTCAGCCTAATTTAATATTGGTCATTCGACATATATATTTACGTAAACATGGAAATTTAAAACTATATCAAAGATATGTAAATATTAATTTACTTATAGTTGGAAGAAAAATAATATTTTTATTACGCTATATTTAAGAGTTGGAGATAGTTGATAGGAGATATTATACGAAGACGTCGTCCCACATGAAGACGGTAAATGCTTTTTCTACACAATTGTGTTAACTCATGATATCTTTCATAAAGATTTCATGTTACAAAAACGTGTAAAAAAATAAAAAATAAATGTACAGTATTTTTAATTTTTAAGTTTTAATCAACCTCGTGAACGCCCACCACCTTTTGCGTAACTACCTCTTCCATGACGGCAAATAATTTTACTATTTTTATTTAGTTTCGATTTTTTTTTTTTTTTTTAATCTAGGGATAGATCTCAGACCACCACAGTCTAAACTAATTCTCTGGGTTCAGTCAGGCCCAAAGCCAGTTTCACCTGAGAGGGTTTTCTTTGGACCTTTGATCCAGTGCCCGCGTTAAGTGTTCAGAGAAGACAAGATAGTTTCCGATAAAAGGGAATCGAACCCGAATGGTGGTTGCTACCACAGACCCATCCTTCCACTTGGACTATCTTGTCATACCGTTTCGATGTTCTTGTGATTTCAATTGATCTCTTAGCTACTTATCTGCTCTATTCCTTTTTGTCCACTCGATTACTTCATATTCTACATATTGGGCTTCAGATATATGTAACGACCCAGAGTATTGCTCAAACGATATATCGAATGATCGAATAGTAAAAATACAGTTACAAAAACAAAGCATCACTAACTTACTATAACAAAAAGTTATTTTTTTTTTGTATAAACTCTATCCAACTCAAATATTTTTACTATTCATTCAAATATTTTCGTCAATCCACTATACCAATAAAAAAATATTGAAAGTTCAACAGATTTATAAAAGTTACTTTCATTTTACAACTCTTGCTATATAAAAAATGGATAGAACTATTTAAGACACATTTTTTTTTCTCTTTTTCCTTTTAATGGCGATGTGTTTGTTCTTATTCTCTTCACCTAACATGATCCTTGAAACTAAGAAAGTATGTATATAGTCATCACTGTTTGAGTGAGAGATCCAATTATATCTCCGTTGAAGCCAAATATATATAAAAAATCATTTAATTAATAAATAAGAAAAAAAACGACTTTGGATTATATATATAATAAAATGACAATGGGATCAAACATTTCCCCATATATGATGCAAACTATGACTTCATTCAAAATTGTGTGGTTAGTGGGGTGGGTAATTTGATTTTAAAATTATCATTTTTAATTATTTATATACTTTTAATACTCTAGTTTAACTATGATTTATTCTTAAACTTTCAAGAAAACTATGGGCTTATTTTTAACAAAAAAAAAACTATGGGCTTATCAAGAAAGAAAGAATAATATTTTCTTTGTTTTTTTTTTCCGTATCAATATTAAATTTATTAAGAGAAAAAATCGTTTTAACAACTTACAAGCAAATGAATTCCCTTTAATTTTTTGTAAAAACAAAGTACTAATTTATCATCTAGAATCAAACCAAACTCTAATTGAATCCTCCATCTTTAAATGTGGGAGAGCAATAGTAGATAACTTGTTGCGAATCATCCTATCAATTGTCTTTATAAGAATATCCGAAGAAAGAAGAGTATCACCGTGTCTCCTTTTATATCTTTCAATCCAAATAGTACGAAGCGTGCATGGAAAAGCACACCGTACGATAAACATCTTGGATCCGGAAAAAGAATTTCCACTTACCAATAGTTGTAATGCCGGTCAAGAACATGTATATTGCCCATGAAGAAGTTTTTGTATTTTATTTGTATTTTTTTACCAAAATTAGGATATTTATCAAGAATAGCATCTTCGTTTACTTAATTTCCCTTCCAAAACTCACATCAATTAACTAAATCATGCATAATATTACTGATAAAATACAGTTCAAATCTTTCTACTATATATCAATCATGGATAACCACCGTACATTTTTAGTTAGAAAAAAATATAAAGTTTTCACATATTTGAATGATTAGTATGGATTTTGGTTCATGACCTCCTAACTATTTAGAAAGATAAGAAAGCAATAAGTCAATGTTTAATTGTTTATTATACTCTTAAAATTAAGAAAATAATACATATATATATATATATAACAAATTGTATAATATAACGTGTAAACTGTTGTTCTTGAATCTATCATTAAGTTTATTAACTAACTATGATGATTATTTTTCCCTTTATCCAAAAGATAGTAAGTTGAATATTGCTTTTGCTTGAGAAGCAAGATCACGGTTTCTTTCAATAAGTTGAGACTTTCCTTTCACATTTTACTTTTCGTCTTAAAAAAACATACTTATTCTCTTCAATCCATATCCTCTCAAAACCATTATTTACCGTCAAGCATAAGCATACGTGGCAACATACCCATCACACCACGTCACTATCTCTACCCATCTTCCTTCTTATATTATACACCAAAACCCTCTCATTGATCACAAAATCTCATCAAACCAAAAAAAAAATTTCTCAAGAACTTATAAGATTCTAAAAAAAATGGAAGGTTTGATTCCATTTCTGTACAAAGCTATTGTTGTGTATAAAAGAGAAGGAAGCTTATCGTCGGTTTTGCTAAGTGATCTTCATAACTCTCCTTCAACCTCTGGTTACTACATGAGACTTCCCGGCGATTCCTCCGGTAGATTCCGGCGATTTGGGTCGGACCGACTTGGATTGCTCGAAACAACACCGTCTTCTTCGCCGTCTCGTGTTTCCACTAGAAACATCACAAAACGTACGTAAACGGAGCTAATTTACATGTTATGGTTTCCGGTTCGAAGAAATTATAGACCAAAGGTCTAAAATCTCTTGGTAATAAAAAATAATACTATATATATAGTGTGATGATTTTTATAGTAAATAATATTATTTACATGTACTTATGGTTCATCGTAGATTATTATACTTGCGAGTAAAGCTATGTTTGTTTGGTTTTGTTAAATCATCAAAATTATGGTAAAACTTGTAAATAAAAGTGTTGTAAAGGATATCCATAATTTTGATGATGATGAAATTTAATAAAGATGTAATTTACTTTTCTTGTTTTTTTTTTGTATTTACGGTGGATTAATCATGTAATATATAATTTGTTTGGTGAGGTTTGTTAATTGTTTGATTGTTAAGTCAACTATGTTATCAAATGGATATTCTTTATTAGGCAAAAATCATATCATATGGATTTTTTTTTTATATAGCTAGAAAAAGACTTCAAATCTTTTGATGATTTCAAAATATGATATAAAGTTTGTTGAGTGTTTGACTAGAATAGGTTGGATATAATATAATAGTTTGAAATTAAGCTTCACTTTCTATTGTGATGACAAATTGATTAGAGAAAAATTCATTGACTTTCATAAATTAAAATTACATATAAACCTTAAATTTTGATAAATGCTAAAGTTTTTACACAACATAAACATTTAATCAAATGTGAGATTCTTTGATGTATGTAGAATGTCTATCTACAATAAGACTAATAAGATTATCTTCAACAATCGCTTCTGGTTTATCTAAATCGCGTCTCACCACAATATTGCCACTGCTTGAAACAACCACCACTTCTTCCTTACGTGTCGACAGCTCATTGGCTACAACTGCATGTACTTTGTACTTCCTTAGAGCTTTTGTAGCTTTCTCTATCAGTATCTTTGAATCTGTCTCAAGCTGCATCACAAAATTGGCATATAAGTTAATCCTAAAGCCGAACCAAACCAAACCAAAGTTTATCGAATTAGATTCAGAACCAAATATTGTTATATCCCAAACCGTTAATCTATAGTATCAATTAACTAAATTTGTCTAAACCAAAACTAGACCAAACTCAAACCAAACCAAATTACCTAAGCCAAATTTGAACCGAACCAGAATTTTATGCAACTAAACCGAATAAAAGCGTTGAACAGATTCCTATCAGATACAAAAGTATCTTGACCAAAACTGATAAACCGAATTTTATGCAACTAAACCGAATGACCAAAGCTTAACCAAAACAAGAGAGGATAGTGAGATTTGACCTTGAAAGAGATGCAGAAAGCCATTGGAGCCCAATTTGATCTCAAAACTGAAAGCATCTTAGGAACTTGAGCTAGACTTATATCCAAAGGACCACTTCCTGATTGTATCTTATGCTCTGTCTGATTTTTCAAACCAAAATCAACAAAAATTTTCAGATACAAGAAGAATCGTGTAAACAATCATGGTTGGTTATGAGAGAAGTCTTACCATACTATTCCATGGGACGTAGAAGTCAGAAACAGCAGCAGCGAGATAGAACATTGAAGACGGACCCAAATCTTTCAATGTCTTTGCAATCAACCTCAACATCTGTTAAAACACAAAAAAAACGTAAAGATTCTCACAAATTCTCAAAATAAAGTAAAATAGCTTTGTGTTTAAAGATTTTAAGAACCTGAAGATACTCATAAATGGTTGAGAATGGGAGTTTTAACAAACGACCTTCTTCTACTGCCTACAATGTTATAATTGTCAAAAGGTTAATCACACAAACATAGAGTGAATCAGAGCATAGAGTTATGTTTAATACATACAATTTGTTGGTCCATTACAGCACTCTTCACAGCTTCTGAATGTGATGAGTTCACTGAAAAAACCAAAACAAACACACGTAATTTTCTTAATACCAATAAAAAAGTGAATTACATTTTAATGAAAGATGAACATAGAGATTAAGATACAAACCTTGAATATTTTTCTTATCAGGAAACTCAAAGCATTCAAGAAACGGATCATCAGGAAGATACCGACAATACGGTTGACAAGTTCCCCTATAAAGATTGACATTAAACCGATATAAACCAACCATTAACCAAATAACACACAATTCAGAATCAGAACAAAAGATAATGTTTACCTTCTGTATAGAAATATCACTGCATATCCAGCTTTCACGAAATTTCTTCACAAAAACCAAATCAAGAAACCAATTCAGATCAAGAATGAATGATCAAACGAGTTTTATAAAACTAAAACTTACTCAGTAGATGCAGCTCCTCTGTTTCCGGAACTGAAATTATCGATATATCGAACACATCGTTGCTCTAATGGAACTGTAGTTCCACCTGAAGTCACACATACAATTCTCCTTCCTTCTGTTGAAACAAACATTATTGTTACATGAACAATTACACAAATCCAAAATGTCAAACATGTAATAACTATGATCCTTGCCTTGTGATTTAGAATTTAGCTCGATGAATCGATTGAGCTTCTCTGTGATCTCTTCCATGTTCTTGAGAGGTGGAGAAGATTCAAAAAACGAACTAATTTCAACTCCCACAGCTTCTCCGGATCCAGAGATTGAACTCATTCTCAATATCCTCTACGAAAACAAGCGATACCGAATCAGATTCTTTTTTATTAGATCCAAGCTTTAAATTCTACAGATTCTGCTAATGAAACAGATTGAAACACAGATTCATGCGAGATGAGAAAAGTAGAAATAGTTGAATCTACCATGAAAACGAAGAGCTAATTCGATATGTATAAAACGAAATCGAGAGAATATGAAGACGAAAAAATCGAATTAGATATAATAGCATCGTCTCGTCTCTTAAGCTGAATCGTGAAAATTAGACTAAAATCTCAAAATTCCCAAAAATATTCGAATTCAATTCTCATATTGTCCGCCATTGAAGGACGAATCAACCTGAAGGCTATGTTCAGAGAAGAAGATAGAATTGGAGATTGAGAGAACAAACATACCCGTATGTGCAGAGAAGAGAAGACGATAGAATTGAAGGAAGAAGAAAGATCGAGAGCGGATTTTTTTTTTTTTTTTTGGTCAAATCGAGAGCGGATTTAGTTAGAGTGTTAGACTAACAACAAAAAAAAACCTTTTATATACAGATGAGGAGGCACAAACGAATTCTACATATTGGGCTTTAGATACGGCCCATAGGATTAAATTACGAATATTTGTAAATAGGGACATCTATTTTCGATAAATTCATAAATTTACGGTTTTAGTTTTATTTATAACATAGAAGTACCTGAGATTTGGATTTGCTTTGCCAGGTTGGTTGCGTCGAAGTCTTTTTGTGGATGAATTGATAAATAAAAAATCATTAAGTAAATTAACAAACTATAATGATAATACTTATTTAGCTAAGATTGTAATTTGCGTGAGAAAATTAACTTAATCCTCAAAAGGATTGCTTCATGTAAGTTGAGACTTTCCTTTCACATCTTTTCTTTCGTTCACATGAATATTTATGTTTTCTCCGATCGAAATGCAAAACATATCCTCTAAGACTTTATAACAACATTGTTTACCGTCACGATTAACTATACGTGGCCTTATACTACACCATCACGCAACGTAGTCTCGCTTATATAAATTATACCAATCCCTAGTCACATTAATGATTACAAAAACTATCAAAACTTTCAGATTACAAGCAAAAAGGAGAAAGTATACAAAAAAAGTTTTAAATATGGAAGGTTTGATTCCATTTTTGTATAAAGCTTTTGTTATGTATAAAAGAGAAAGAAAGTTATCTATGGTTTTGTTCAGCGATCATTATCATGCTTCTTCTTCTTCAACATCCGATTATTACATGAAACTTCTTCCCGGAGATTCCTTTGATGAAATTCCGACGTCGGATTCCAAGAGACTTGTCAAAACGGCGCCATTGTCTTGTACTTGTTCCTACAAGGAACAAACAACAAGAAGTTTCTGCGTTTAAAGACTATGATATTATTAGTCGAAATATATGTCTAATTAATAGCATGCATGTTATTAGTAATTGTCTACGAACTATTATTTGTATTTGCAAGTAAATTTATGTTGTGTTAATCCATAATAATGTGGGAATGTAAATTTAAAGTGTTGTAAGGATGCCTTTCGATGAAGATATTTAAACAGATATTAACTTGCTATTATTTTTTTTTTAATTTAAGGGGGATATAAAGTCTCTCAATTAATTATGTTATCATCATATGGATATCTTCCATATCTTTTCTTAAGAGAATAGCATATCAGATAGATCATTTCTGCATGTGATTGTAGCCATAAAAAAAATATTTTATGATATACTTTTTTGTTTTGTTTATGATGAATACTTAACAAAGATGTATTTCACTATCTTTTGTCTTGTAATCTTGTGAGTTTTTTTTTTATTGTGTAACTATGCAAAGTCCTAAGTGCATATACACCGAATCAACTTTTTTTTTGGTCATTATCACCTATGGATCTTTATATGGTCAAATTAAGGACCACAAAATATTTGGGGTCTTGATATATTTCATTTTAAATACTTGATTTCGTGTCACTTATGCATTATTGTTTTCGTCTGTCAACCAATACTTGTGCATTCTATTTTAACCTACGAAGTTGATCCAAGAATCTAAATTTATCTTTTCCTCGATCGAGATTAGTAAATCTTTTTTTGAAAAACTATATGATATAGTCTATATAAATCTTTGAAGTGTGCACATACTTCTAATTATCATTTCAAATGGTTGATCATGTTTCTAAGTTTTCAATATTCATGAACATTTCAAGTATTTGAAAAGTGTTTCTACTATATAATATGAATGTATTACATATATAACTAATGAAAACCAAACGTTATAAATCTACTACAACCATTTTTTGTTTTATGACTGTTTCGCAAAAATTCTGTATATCTAGCTTAAATATGTCTACTATTGGGTCATTTGAACTATTCTACTAACATATCGTTCAATATTGATACTTTCACATTATCATATACTTAACATTTTGGTATGATATGATGTGTGATATTATTTATATTTTATGATTAGTATCATACGGTAATTAAAGGGTTAATGATCCGAGTGGCTTTCCAGTGGTTTTGGAAGTGGGAACGGTAGTATCTTAAACTTGGTTACATAACTCCGTAATGAAACCGGACACTCCTTATCTTAAAGCTGTTAATTAACAACAAATATGTGAAATAAACGTAAAATATTTGCATGTGCAAAGCTTTGGATCTTGAATATTTTGTTTATATCCTCATATATATAGAAAAGATGGCATACGATTAGGGACAAGACCCACTTATCATAGATTCTGTAAAGACTGATTTAGAAAACTGCATATATATTATAACACTTTAATTTAAATAGTAGTGGTTAATTTGTAAAAGTTCGTATGATCAATTTTGATCCCTAGTGATGATGAGTGGTATACTATTTCTTTATGTTTTAACATCTAAAAACGTGATTCCGTTGTTTATTATCTCTTACGACAACTTTGATTTGTATGTATACTGAAATAGTCGAATAATAGCTAGATACAATTTATACTGATGGCTTTAAAACACGAAAACTAGTTTTTGTAGATTGATAACGCACTCATATAGAAAAATGGTTATACATGAAATTAAACAAATCTTTGAATGCTAAAATTCGATTAATTACGTTTACAAAATGGGAAAACGTGAATAACTATTATGTCACTCATCTAGTCTAAATTTATAACACAAACTCGACTAATGCTTATTATCATTATAATGAACAATCAATACCTAAATTAACACTAAGATAAGAATGAAAAGTATAGTTGTCGTTGATTAGTCTAAATAACTTGGGAATTATAAAAATGTCGGGACGATCATGACAAACACTGAATCTGCAACAATCTTCCTTAGAAAGTATAAACATGATTTTTGAGCAAACCCAAAAATCAAATCCTTCCACATTTTTCTCTTTTTACAACAACTCGGGAATTGCATTTTCTTAACTTTATCACTAAGTAAAAAATACGTAACAATCTATATAACCACACACAAAAAAATAACATTAATAAATCATGACCTTTCATCTAGTACATAACTAAACTCTTCCCTTCACATCTTTGAGTTATTGTCTCACACTACCAACCAAAATGGAGAAGAGGAGATCATACTACGCCGTATTGATCCCAATTCTCCTCACAGTATGGTTAGCATGTGCGGGTCATTCATGTGCCCGCCATGCTAAAGTAGCAAAACCACCTCCAATGGTAGGAGGACCACCACGGTGTCCAAACTGCGGACCCATGGTTGTGCCTTACCCTCTAAGCACGGGTCCACACTGCGGCGATCAAGCTTACAAGATACATTGTGTTGCGGGTAAGCTCTATTTTGGCGCTCTACATGGGTCATCGTATGTTATCATGTCTATTAGTCCGATGACTCAACGCATTGTTGTTCGCCCGCCTGGTCTTGCTAGTTCTGGATCTTGTGTTTCGAGTGATGTTTCTAAAGAGGGCCTCGAGCTCGATCCACATCTCCCTTTTAGCATCACTAGTAGTAACACTATCTTGCTACTTAGTTGCCCTGAAGCTATGCTCCAGGTATAAACCTTTTTCACTTAACCTTTTGTAAGTTAGGAGTGGCATCAAGCTTATTTGGTTCGGTTTAATTTGGTTACTTCAGTATTTGAGTTAATTATTTGGTTTGAAATATTTTTGGTGGCGTATATATAACCAACTTTGGGGTCTACGCAGGCGCCAATAGATTGTACCGGAACCAGTTTATGCCACAGCTACATCAAGAACAATGCAACGGCTTGTTCTAAGGCTCCTTTTTGTTGCACATTTCGAACCGATGGATTGCAAACCGCGTACACGATTAGGATCAACGGTGGAGGATGTCTTGCGTATGAGAGTTTTGTAGGATTGGATGCAAACAAAGCGATTCCTCTTCCTGGGGCAAAATGGCCTGACCCGGGTTTAGAGTTGCAATGGGCATTGCCTAAAGAACCGGTTTGCAAAACCGATGGAGATTGTGTTTTGTTGGGTAAATCAAAGTGTTTGGTTGATCCCATAAATCGCGGTTTGAAACGGTGTTTATGCAAAAAGGGTTTGGAATGGGATCCGGTTAACGCAATATGTAAGTAAACCGTATAAAATTTGAAGTATTTATAAATTGAAAATTTTCAACGGTTTTGTTTATGTATTTTGTGTTTTAGGTGGTAAATGTCGTCATGGGAAACACTGCAAGAAGAAAAAGAAGACCGTTGTTTTCGCAGGTATTGAAACCAAGCCGAAATTTGTTTGTTTAACAACTAACCGGTATTGTTTTATTTAGGTTTGAGCATTCGGTTTTTCGGTTTAACTCATTTTAATTTATCAGGTCATATATGGAAACGTAGGCCATAAACAGAATAAATATTATGGGGGTTTGGTTTTGAAAATTTATGTCTGGTTTGATTACAAATGATATTAGCCTCAATTTCGAAAACCAAACCGAACATAAACCAAACCGAAATTTCAAAAACTATATTGTTCTAAGTGACTAAAAATCTTAATGAATTACGAGTGATTTCACCTAAATTTTCGTTTCTCTCATGTTTTTCTTAAGATTCTTCGAATCATTCTCTCGAATTCACAACACCTAATGATTGTATATCTTTCTCTTAAAGGTGCGGCAGTAGCAGTTGTAGGCGTTACATTCGCGATTGCGGTAGCGGTTATAGCAAACAAACATAAACACAAAAAGTGTAAAAAAGAGATCCACAAAAACATAGTCAAAGAGCGACAAGAAATGCTAAGTGCAAAATCCACCGGAAAATCATCAAGAATCTTCACCGGAAGAGAAATCACAAAAGCCACAAACAATTTCTCCAAAGACAATCTCATAGGCACCGGAGGTTTTGGAGAAGTGTTCAAGGCCGTTCTTGAAGACGGAACCGCAACTGCTATAAAACGCGCAAAATTAAACAATACGAAAGGAACCGATCAAATCCTAAACGAAGTTCGGATTCTAGCTCAAGTCAATCATAGAAGCTTGGTTAAATTACTTGGTTGCTGCGTCGATCTTGAGTTACCCCTCTTGATCTACGAGTTTATCCCCAACGGAACGCTCTTCGAACATCTTCATAGTGATTCGAACCGCAATTTCAAACCGCTTTCTTGGCGGCGAAGACTCAAAATTGCGTATCAAACAGCTGAAGGCTTATCTTATCTACATTCCGCTGCAATGCCGCCTATCTACCACCGCGATGTGAAATCGAGTAATATTTTGCTCGACGAGAAGCTAAACGCTAAAGTAGCCGATTTCGGACTTTCGAGGTTAGTGGATATAACGGAAACCGCAAACAACGAGAGTCATATTTTCACGGGTGCACAAGGTACATTGGGGTATTTAGACCCCGAGTACTACCGGAACTTCCAATTAACCGACAAGAGCGACGTCTACAGCTTTGGAGTCGTGCTTTTAGAGATCGCTACGTCGAAAAAAGCGATTGATTTCACTAGAGATGAAGAAGATGTAAACTTGGTGATGTATATTAACAAGATGATGGATCAAGAGAGATTAATCGAGTGTATCGATCCGATATTGAAGAAAACAGCGAGTAAGCTCGATTTAGAGACGATGCAACAGCTCGGTAATTTAGCGTCTGCATGTCTTAACGAACGAAGACAAAACCGGCCTTCGATGAAAGAAGTCGCGGATGAGATTGAATACATCATCAATACTCTTTCACAACAAGTTACCGAGATAGATTTGTCATAAGGATGTTAACACTTTTGTACCGATAACCGGTTTTCCGGTTTATGAATTGGATAAAAGAAGGAAAAAGATTCTTATCAAAAAATGTTCATAATAAGATCCAAAACATTGCATGAGACGATATAGCAACCAAAATCCAATTCAAGAAAGCAAAACAAACCGAAACTTGAAACTTATCGCAAGAAAGAGTTGTTTGTTGCTTACAAAATTCAGTATCTTTCGTGAATAAAACTGTAATTCCTGCTGATGAAGACGCGGCTGCGATAGAGAGTAATGCAGTAACCTACAAAAGAAATTTAACAAATCAAATCAAAACCAAACCGTAAACCGGTATAACTAATAATATTAACTGAATGTTACCCAATCAACAACAGTAAATAGGCTTAATACGATTGGATTTTGTAAATCGCTTTTTCGTCTAATCGCGTATACATCGAGACATGCGAGTCCAAAGCTCCATATCATTTGCAGACCCATAGATGCAACTAAGAAGCTGAAAAAACAAACAGAGCAAATCACTAATCAAATCCATGAATGAGTAAAATAAAAGTTTTTCAGATTTAAAAAAGATCGAAAATTTTACCAGAAAGCAGTGTAACTAGAGAAGCCAATAGCTGAAATCATAACACCAATTGAAGTAGCAGAAGTAGCACATTGTCCTAATCTCAATATTAATCCACTCATTGTCCCTGGTCCTCCGATCATCTTCTTCATTTGACCAAATCACAAAAAGAAACTCCAAAACTTTCTAGTCTCTGTTTTTCACCTAAATCCCAGAAAAATCCTTACTTTCCTAAAATCAATCACTAAAACCTTAAACCCATCAATTAATTGAAGGGATCTCACAAACCCAAATCTGAAGATTTACGAAATATCCAGTTAAGATCATAAAACCCAAAAAAAATTCTATCTCTGTTTCTGAATAAAATCCCGGGAGGCAAAAAAATCGCTACTTTCCAAAAATTTGATCATAAAACCTTCAATTCATTATTTAATTGGAGGAATATTACATACCCAAATCTTCAGGCTTCCGAAATCTCTCAGTACTTCTTTAAGAAACTTTTTTTTTTTTTTTGGGTCACGATGAACTTTTTCAATTTAAGATCATTACCGGGAAATCAATTTTGTGGGTGAGTAATTTAAGAAGACAACTTTTTGAGCTTTGAATTCTAAAAGAAGTAAGTAAACCCACTAGAATTTATTAGTTTCTGCTTTTGGGAGGAACAATTATGTTTCTCTTTACTTCAAGCTAACGAAATTGAGGAAACAGTGACGTAAAATGACGTCATTTCTGTCACCAGTGATCCTTGCACGCACAGACTCCGTTTTTGACAAAGTAGAATCTTTTCGAATCTCGTTTCACCAATTCTCTTCCCGTTATCAAAGAGATCATCTTCATCGTATTGTGTCCATCAATACAGATTCGCATATTCTGATAGATAAGTACAGAAGAACGAGCATTCGAATGAAGCAACCCGTAAGTGAAAGCGAGCTTATCACTTCGAAAAAGAAGCTGTCCTTGTCTCTCTTCTTCATCTTCCGCATCTCCGGCATATACTCGAGTCTCTGGTATAAAACCCATCTCTAACATATGCTTTTTCAAGCTTCGTAATGTCGCGAATATCTGATCACTCTCTGGATGTGAAGTATCTCCTGATTTAAACTCAGGCTTACGCTGTTTTCCCCTCCGAGGATTCTCCGGTGACGCTACTGCAAGACCTAAGTAGGGTTCTTTCTTCTTCATTCTTGCGGGATCTAGTTTCTTGACTAACACGTAAAATCTATCTCCGCGATCTAAATCTCCGTGAATCCAACAAAGATTCATCAACGTTTCCCATACTTGGACGCTTGGTTCAACGGACATTCTTTCGACAAACTCGATCGCTTCGTCTAAATAACCACATGATGCTAACATTTCCGTTACGCTTACGTAATCTTCCATTGAAGGGATTAGGTTATAGTCTTTGTACATAGACTCAAAATGTAATAGTCCTTCGTGAATGTCGAATAACGACGTGCATACAACGAAAACCGTTTTGAACATCTCCTTGTCGGGTTTCCGGTTCGGTTCCGATTTGAAACGGGTGAACAAATCTATCGCGGTTTCACCTTCTCCGTTTTCTGCTAAACACTTCATCATAACGCATAAAGTCTCTGAAGTTTTCTCTTTTACAGGCATTTCATCGAACACTTTCAGTGCTTCTTTGACAGATCCACAAGAAAAGTACATTTCGATTATCGTACTGTGAATTTGAGATGATTTAACTTCTGATTCCGATTCTAGTCTCGAAGAAGAAACAATAATGCAGTCATGAACGATTCTAGCGTCTTCTAAAGCTTTTGCTTGACCACAAAGTTTCGCTAACCCTAAAAGTCTAGGTATATCCATTACGTAACCTTTATCTTCCAAAAGATCGATAACTTCAATGGCTTCTTTCACTTTTTTCTCTTCACACAAAGCATCAAATCTCTCAATCATCATCGTCGTATCCGTCACAGATTGTGAACAAACTGTTCTTATGCATTGAACCATGCTTCGATTATTCTGACATGAAGTAGTGATGAAATTTTGATGAGACTGGTGTGATCGTGAATTGAAGCAGCAACGGATTGATGAAGAACTATGTGTCATCGAACGAAAATAGGGTTTTGAAGATTTGAGAATTCAGGTGAACATTGTTCTCATCATTTTTTTTTCTGTTTCCGTGTAACACAAGACACTGGTTTTTAACTTCAGAAACCCTAAGATCAATGAAATCGAAAGTGTTCTTTCAAATGGAAGATTGTGAGGAAGAAGATATGTAAAAGCTGAGAAAGTTAAAACCCTAAATATGAGAAGGTTCATAAGCAAGTGGCTGTATTCGGATTGGTTCGGTTTTGAAAATAAAAATCTGAACAAAATCAAGTTTATTTCGGTTTGGTTTAAAAGGAATTGGTTTATTTGTATTTCAAGTTTATCACCAAAATATGGGCTTCTAGTAGCCCAATAAGTAACCGAGCCTTTTAACGAATGTTATGATATTCCAGAAATTTCCAGTCACTATAAACCCTAAACCCTTTTCTCCTTTCAACAAAATCGTCATTTCTTTTCAACTTCAGTTTCAACAAAAAAAACCTAGAAATCCTCCTAAAAAAATGTCGTTTAGCACCGTGATTCGTCGAGCTTCGTCTACAGTGGCGACTCTTGCCTTCCGTGCTTCTAGATCTCCGGTGAGCTTCCGAAGTGGCGCCGCCGTCTTCTTCTCCACCGAGAGATTGATTCTCAGTAACCAGCTCAGCCGTGGATCTGTTATTAGTTCCTTCTCTAGGAGATTCTCGACGGAAAATGCTTTGGAGAAATCAACCACCGATGAGAAACTCGTTAGTGTCATCGAATCTGAAATCGAATGCGCCTTGAATGAAGAAGCTCCTGATAAAAACTTCGTAAGTAGATTCTTCTTATTCCTCTTGTCCAATACTAGATTCCGTCTCTGTGATATGAAATTTCTGTTGAGTTGAATCATTTCATGATTATATCGTATCTGAGTTTGAATCGTCTGATTTTGCTCAAAATCTAGATACATTTCTGGGAATTTTCATGAGATTCAGATATTTTAGGTTCCAGTAATGTGTGATTTAAGATCTGGATTTGAATTTTCACATGATTTGGATTTGAAATTTTGATTTTGTTACAGTTGGAAGATAAGCCAGAAGGATTCCCATTCGAGATCATTGATACACCAGGAGAAAGAACAGTGTTACTAAAAAGAAAATACGAAGACGAAACAATCCAAGTCGAAGTTGATTCTGCTGCTTCTTACGAAGATGAAGAAGAAGAAGAACCACAAAACGATGAAGACGATGATGAAGAAAGCTCTGCTAAAATCCGGATTCCGATGGTTGTGAGTGTGGAGAAAAACGACGGCGTTTGTCTTGAGTTTGGTGTTAGTGCTTACCCTGACGAGATTGTGATTGATAGTTTATCGATTAAACAACCTCAAGGATCTGATAACGAACTTGCTTATGAAGGACCTGACTTTGAGTAAGTTTTTGTTTTCGATTTTCAATTTTTGGATTGTTGTTTTTTTTGTGATTGATTGTTTTTTTGGATTGTTGTTTGCAGTGATTTGGATGAGAATTTGCAGAAAGCTTTCCACAGGTACTTGGAGATAAGAGGAATCAAACCAAGCTTCAATAACTTCTTGGCTGATTACGTGGCTAACAAAGATAGCAGAGAGTATCTTCAATGGCTTAAGGATCTTAAGTCTTTTGTTGCCAAGTGAAATTCTGAAACTTCTGTTTCAGAGAATAAGAGATTTTCTTTTTCTTGCTTGAGAAAAAACTTGTGTTTTCTTTAGATGAACTTTTTTATTGACCATGATCCATGCCAATGAAGCAATATTGTGCTACATGTATTTATTCTCGGATATTTTGTTTGTTTTATGGTAACAACTTTTTCGAATTTCAGATTGCCAAAAAAAGAATAAATCCTATTTTCCCATGAGAGAAAGCCATTAACCAAAAGAAAATGCAAAACTTCTAAATGATTGAGAGGTTTATGTAAAAGATACAAACAGCAACAAAGCTGGCTTTACAAGTCTCCAACAAAGAAAATAGAGTAAATTGTTACAATAAAAAAAAACAAATCATGAAATGCAGAATGAAAACACAAAGAACATCATCGATAACAAAACCTGCAGATAAATGTATCATTTGAAAATTAAGGCTCAAATATGTTTTTACTAAAAAGCTAAATGTGAATTTTTCTTTTTGTCAAACTTACTTTTTACTGTTTTTAAATCTCACTGTAGTTACGCCACACTTGTTTAAATTCTTCCCTGAATGTATTAAGACGCGCTTTCAAGTTCGGTGTTCTCAAACTTGCATGAAGAATCGTAGCTGTATATAACATCAAGGTTATAAAAAAGCATGTTGATAGTGTGAGAGAACGATTTGTGAAAAAGCATACCAAGAAGTCCGATGAGTAGTGCCAATGAGACTGTGAACAAACCACAAGAGATATACCAAAAGGCGAAACTCACTGCAAGAAAAACACAAAGTCTTACGAGTTTTATAGTATATAATTCATGAAGGTTCTTTATCAAAATGAAGCATACCGATGGAGAATAACAAGACGAAGACCCAACGAGGTTGACCACAGATATGGATTGCTCTTTTTGCTGATGGACGTCCACGAATGACAGGTCTGTATGTAATATGAGATGATTTAAGCAAGTAAAGTAAATAACGAGAGAGGTTAAGTGAATGTAAACATTATACGTTAATGGAGGTCTCATTTTAGCAGCTAATTGTGGAGAGAATTTTCTAATAGTTCGTGTTGCTTTCTCACTAAATGAACCTGCAAAGCTGTAAGATAATAACAAAACGATACTTCATTTACGGATTTGTTTATAAGAAGAAGAATCTTAATATCAAGTTCAACAAATACCTGTCGTTTAGAAATGCTACGGTTAATGCTGTTAAGAACGCAGAGAAAATCGCGAGTGGCCTTGTAAGAAATCCCAATCCTGAGAAAGAGAAAAGTTTCAACATTTGTTAAGAGTATTCAATAACACAGAAGATGACTTGAGCCACTTTGTCACATTACTTACCGAGTATAACTACGATCATGATGAAATAGTTTGTTCTGTAGCTGCAAAATTACAGATAATCATCACATGTCAATACTTACACGCA
Source organism: Euclidium syriacum (assembly GCA_900116095.1). Lineage (NCBI taxonomy): Eukaryota > Viridiplantae > Streptophyta > Magnoliopsida > Brassicales > Brassicaceae > Euclidium > Euclidium syriacum. The sequence goes on from FPAK01000007.1 coordinate 13,967,643, forward strand.
AATCCAAAATTTTAACTGACAAATACAATCAAGAGTAGCAGAGAAGAGACGCAATCAAGAACAAGAACTTGTAAAAGAATGATTTCTGATTAAGCAATCAAGAATGTACAACGAGTTGTTTATAAGCAAGAATAACAATCTGTTTAACTAACGAATCAGCTCGTTAATTGTGATTTAACACTCTTAATAACTCTATAATGCACTAAGAGTCGAAAATCTATGTTCCTATTACAGTTTTATCTGCAATTGAGACGAACAAGATCAGCGAATAGTTCAGAAATTGATGATCGTACACTCAGATCCGTGAAACATTGCGGAAAATAACTCAAATTCCAGAAACCAAATAATCTGCTAAATTACAGACCTAGCTAGCGAATTAGATTGATCGTAGCACTAAGAACTAACGATCGGTAATTTGTTCAGAGATTTATGACCGTAACCATCATGATTCGTTCCAGACACCAAATTTGAACAATTACACAATCAATTTGAGTTGAGAAGAAGATTTGTGAAAGAGATCGTTACTAGTAGAGATTGCACTTGAGACGACTATCCCATTTCGCGACGGATTTAGGAACGGTGAATCTAGAGAAGAACTCAGATAACGGACGCGGCGGAGACGACCAGTCAACTTCTCGGAGTGCATCGACGAGATCCTCAACTGTAACATTTCCCCAATCCATAACGACCTCGAAAAATCTCCGATCAACAAAATCAAACTCTCGCTAACTCTCAGAATCCACAAAAGAAAAGAAAAATCGTATACAGAATCGGAACCGGTTATGAACGAATCAAAGCTTCGAGAAATGATCGCGAGAGGAATCTAGAGAAAATTGCGAAGATTGAAACCAAATTTGTTTTTCGTGCAGAGAGATCGTAATGAAAGAGTCTTTGCTTTTTCAATGCTTTTTGGGGAAAATGGAAAAGAAAGGGGATTACAATGTCACGCCACGCGTCTCTTTTTGTTAAATGACCTTTATGCCCTTTAATGTGGTTTTCTTACTTAACCGGAGACCAAATTTTTATGTTAGCCGGGTGCTCAACCGGTTCAAAACATGATTTGGATTACGTACACAGAGAGAGTGTGATGGGGTGTGTGTCTGTGTTCATGCTATGAATTGCTAATATCTGAAGCTGCTTACAATATTGATTTTGATATTTTTCTATACAACAAGACAAATATTTTTCTATACGATTATAATGTTGTAAACGATAATTTTTATACGTTTTTTGAAATATTTTTATTTGTTATCTTTTTTACCTATACAGATCGTCTTATGTTTTTTGTTAATGCATTCGCTTTTTGACTTTGCATCATCTTGTTTTGATACAATGTTTTTAACCTATATGTTAAGGTTCTAGAAGTAACCCTAATTTTGCACGTTTTTGGCATTCTATTAGTTCATAATATGAATACTAAATATTTCTTTGCGAAGCAGATGATGATTTCCACTTTAATAATTAAAGTATACACTATTATTACACCATATTTAGACCTAAAGAGGACAAGCTTTCCGCCATTAGAGATTTGATCTGATCAATAGAAAGAAAAAGAGATGTAGAAATAAGAAAATTCAACGATGAAGACTTTGAATCATTAAGTCTCCGCTTACAAAAGCTGTCTGCTCTATATATAGTGAGGAACAAACATTGAAAGATATCATTGAGTAGAGAAACATGACTTACTACGAAAATACCAATTGCTCTCTCTTCTTTATTCTCTTCAACATTTTACTTTTGCTGATCTTTGATTCTGTAGATCTTGCTGCTTCAAAACTTTGTCAACCTGAATGTGGAGGAATCCGGATCCTACACCCTTTCGGAATCGGAAATGGTTGCTATATCGAGAAGGCTTACGAAATCGAATGTCGTAAAAACACTACTTCAAGAAAGCTTGTCCCTTTCCTTTCAGCAATTAACAAAGAAATTGTGAGTATCTCTTATCCGAGTCAAGAGGGTTATTATGGTTTAGAATCTGGTCCAGTTGCTATTCTATCATTTGGGATAGTTCGTGTCAAAAACTCGATAACATCCACAGGATGTTCCAACAATGGAAAAGAGTCTTCAGGGGCAATAATGAACTTGACGGGTACACCTTATTTCATCGATGATAAAAACAGCCTCATAGCGGTTGGTTGCAAGGGAAAAGTGTGGTTGACACATATAGAGCCGAACATGGTGGGGTGCGAGTTGAATTGCGATAAGAACAAAGATTCACATGTAGCCTCTTTTTTCGACAAAACGGGTTGCTCAAGGAACGCTTTGTCTTATACAAGTTACAATGAGAATTGTACAAAAAACAAACCAGTAGAAACTGGATGTGATGGTAACCGATGTTGTCAGGTACGTCTACCTAACGAGCCTCTACAAGTTATTGGTATCAGAATAGAGGACAATGGTACACCAAGAGAACAATGTACAAACGCCTTCTTAACGGATGAACTCAACAAGTTGTGGAATTCAACAAAGCCACAACATTTATTTGCTAAGGGATATGCTACCGTTAGTCTACGATGGGTCATCGAGACTTACAATGATTCGTTCCTCAACTCCTTGGGGTGCAAAAACTTAGAAGATTTTGAAGACCGCAAAACAAAGTGCCTCTGCGAGAAAAGTAATATTTCTGAGATTACTTATGCAAAGTGTGGATGCAATAATGGTTACGAAGGGAACCCATATATTTTGGACGGATGCGTAGGTCAGTATCTGCTTTACATGTTTTTTTTTTTAATCCTTTTACAAATCATCTCTTCGTTATCATTTGGTTATAGTATTATGTATCTTTCAAAATCCAGATATCGATGAATGTAAAACCGAAGCAAGCATATGTAATGGAAGAGACAATTGTGAGAACCTTCCGGGAAGCTACCGCTGTGTGGGTAGTAAAACTAAAGCAATAGTGATAGGTAAATATCATTAAGTCTTGCTCCATATAATTAATTAAGTCGCATATTTAACACTTTTACTAAGCAATTATTTCAATATATTTCTTTGGTTTCCAGGGGTGAGTGCGGGTTTTGGTGTTTTAGCCTTAATCGGTGGAGCGTGGTGGTTGAGAAAGTTTCAATTAAAGAGAAGGATTAGCATGAGGAAGAAGAATTTCTTCAAACGTAACGGTGGTCTACTATTGGAACAAGAATTAAATACGATGGAAGGCAATGTAGAGAGGACAAGAATCTTTAGCTCAAGAGAGCTGGAGAAAGCCACAGATAACTTCAGCGAAAACAGATTTCTTGGAGGGGGAGGTCAAGGTACTGTGTACAAAGGTATGCTTGTAGATGGCAGAACCGTTGCAGTCAAGAAATCCATAGTTATAAATGAAGACAAACTACAAGAGTTCATCAACGAGGTCGTGATTCTCTCCCAGATCAACCATAGACACGTCGTCAAACTCTTGGGATGTTGTCTTGAGACTGAAGTGCCTATTTTGGTTTACGAGTTTATTATCAACGGAAACCTTTTCCAACATATCCATGAAGAAGAATCTGATGATTACACTATGAATTGGGGAATGCGTCTACGCATTGCTGTGGATATGGCAGGAGCTCTTTCTTATCTCCATTCTTCCGCAAGCTCTCCAATTTATCATAGAGATATCAAGTCAGCAAACATATTACTAGACGAGAAATATCGAGCCAAGGTGTCTGATTTCGGAACATCAAGGTCAGTAAACATAGATCAAACTCATTGGACAACTATTATTTCAGGTACGGTTGGGTACATGGATCCAGAGTATTACCGGTCAAGCCAGTATACTGAAAAGAGTGACGTTTATAGCTTTGGAGTTGTGCTTGCGGAACTTATAACTGGAGATAAACCTGTCATAACTGTACAAGACACTCGAGAAATAAAAGGCTTGGCAGAGCATTTTAGAGAGGCTATAAAAGAGAAGAGATTAGTTGAGATTATTGATGCTCGAATAAGAGATGATTGCAAACTAGAACAAGTTATGGCAGTGGCAAATCTGGCGATGAAGTGTTTGAGCTCGAAAGGAAAGAAGCGTCCGGATATGAGACAAGTGTTCACCGAGTTGGAGAGGATAGCTACTTCTACAGAGGATTCACATGTGCAGATTCAGTTTGATGATGAAGAAGACGAAGAAGAAGTTATGAAGATTTTTAAAAGAGGTGATTCTTTGAGTATTGGTGTCAGTGTTACTGCTCCAGCCGCTAGTATTGTGGCTGCATCTTCAGATGTTGAACCGTCGTTTCCTTGTCCCACATGGTGATTCCAATAGATTAAGGTAATGGTAAAATTTATTTGATCATCGTTTTCCTTTAAATCGTTGTTTCATGTAATAAATGTGAACATGTATGTCTGTGTTTAAACTTTAAACGTGTAATAAAATTATATTTGGTTCATAGTTACAGGATAATGTTTATTGTTGGAAAATAGTGCATGCATGTATTCTGAATTATTATTTTTAGTTGGTGTGAAAAATCAACAACAACAAAAAGAATATATTTGGAAAACGGTTTAGATGTGTTTTGTTTTTGGTATAGAAAAAATAAAACCATTTTCACCAAACCAAAATTTAGCTAATTATTTTGGTTAAACGATAGGTTGAATTGCTATCGCATGCATAACTTTTTTGTTATATATGAGTTTCAAGATTGAAAACTTTTAAGGTACAATGCGACAGAGAGCGTATTCATCGGTTTAATTACTAATTAAGTTGAGTAGTCTTACAAATATTATAGAATAGAATTGAGTTGTGTGTGATACGAGATTATAAAATACACATACATTAGTGGTAACATTAACATAAATTATAGAATAGAATTGAGTTATGTGTGATACGAGATTATAAAATACACATACATTAGTGGTAACATTAACATAAATTAACATCCACTTAATTAATACGTAAAAGATATATGTTAAGAATAATATCGGGATTTATAAAACTTTCATTTAAGTTTCCCGGACTTCATTTTATAAACAAGCTTCAGTAGTTCATAAAATACAGCGTCTTGTTTTCTAAGGTATCTCCAATAGTATTCAAATCTATAATTTTATATGCTAGATGAAAGGTTATCTTCACGTTCAAAATCTAGAAAGAAATTGAGAGGGATAAATCAAATAATATACTGGCATAAAATCAAATATATACTATCTATCAAATCATAATCCACTTCTTGTGACAAACAAATGATTGATGAATATATTCTTCACTTGAACAGAAGTACACATCACCTGCGGATAAAAAAGGGGGGAAAAAACATAATGAAACCATAAAGCATAAGCTAATTCTACATCTACGTATACATGATATACATATTTACACATGTTTAATTTTAAATTTATAACCAGAAGATATTGTGGACCAAAATCTAATTATAACGGATTTTATTTTTTCTATTTAAAGCTTCTACAATAACCAAGAGAGATTTATATAGTTATTTTCCTAGTTAGAACTCGATCTATGATCTTATAATCCACATGACGATTTTTTTTCTCTCCATTCGAACAAACTAATGGACCAAGCGTTCTTGATTTATTACGTGTACTAATCAATCAATCATTTGATAAATTAGGTACCAATGACTATGGTACATTTGAGCGTAATCAATCCACATATATATATATATATATATATATATACATTTGACATCATTTGACGAATTCACTCATGTAAAGTGACCAAAAAGAAAATTGTACATTAACTAGATATCGTTTCTTTTTAAGTCTTAACTCATAAATATGATTATATATAGAGAGAGAAAAAAGAAGTAAATGCAAAAATTTCGAAAGGATTAGAAGTTCTAACTTAAAACTAACCAATTACAATGGAGCTAATGTTATAGTGTGATGCTACTTCTTCATCCTACCAAGCTAAAGCTTAGTTTTTGTTCTTGAGTTGAGTGTTATCTTGTAAGGAAGAGGTAATCTGTATCCCGAGGATTAAAAACTATACATTTGCATATATTGTATGCATCTAATGTTTTAAACCTCAGGATGCAGATTACCCGTTCATTACCAAATAGTTTCATCATCTTCTTTTTCTCAAAATCTTTACCCCTTTCCATCACAAATGATGGAGCTTGTGATTTTGAAGAAATTTAATGATAGTCAGCTAATACACCGGTTAAGCTATCAATGATGAGCCGAAGCTTAATCTTTATTGAGTTGAGTGTTGTCTTGTACTTCTAGTAAGGAAGAGGTAATCTGTATCCCGAAGATTAAAAACTATACATTCGCAAATATTTATATGCCGATAAAGTCTTAAACCTCAGGATGCAGATTACCCGTTCTTCACTAAGTATTTTCATCTTTCATATCCATCTTCATCTTTTTCCTTCCTTCTTTTTTGTTGTCCTGGTGTTCATTTGTTTTTGTTGAGAACACATACAATTGGTGAAACATATAAAAAGAATAGAGAAGTAAAATGCAAAGAGTGGATATTATCATCAAACTAACCATCTTAATGCGATGCTTCTTCTTTCTCCAAAAAGTTAATATACCCTTTGTACATTTAATAAGGAAGAGGTAATTTGTATCCCGAGGATTAAAAACTACACATTCACATATATTATATGCTTATAGAGTTTTAAACCTCAGGATGCAGATTACTCATTCTTCACCAAATACCTTCATTTTTACTTTCGTCTTCTTCCTCTTTACTTTGTTTTTGTTTCTGCTAATAGTGAAAATATACATAGAGTTGGTGAAACTTATATATTTCTAGTTAAAAAAGAAGCAAAATGCAGAGAGGGTTTATCTTTTAAACTAACCAAATTTCAATGGAGTTAACGTAGTGTGATCCTTCTTCTTTCTCCATACAAGTTGAAACTAATACTTTCACTGCTAACTTATAGTATAAACCTCTTCTTGATTCATGTGTTGTTTTGCACTTCGAGTAAGGAAGAGGTAATCTGTATCCCGAGAATTAAAAACTATACATTCACATATGTTATATGTTTAAAATGTTTTAAACCTCAGGATGCAGATTACCCGTTCATCAACCAAATACTTTTCTATCTTCATCTTCATATTCTTCTTCTTATGTGTTGTTTTGTTGTTGTTGTTAATGGTTGAGAATATATATAGAGCTAGAAAATTAATTGTAAAATAGTAACAGTGCAAAAGAATAATACTTATTCCAATGGTTTAATGCTTCTGGAACAAGGGAACAAATACTCATTACAGACAATATATATTTTCTTGTCCATGGTTTCTTTTATATTCCTATTTATCTTGAGTTCAGCATATATACATAGAGGCCAGAACAATATATATATATATATAGCTTTGCTCACAAAATCTTTAGCTTTTTAGATTGATTTTATGGGCAATGAACAAATTATGAGATCTTAAAACCGTGAATTACAAGTGTAAAAAAAAAACTAAAAGTATCATGACATGGACAAAAAGAGATACATCTATGCAAAATTGTGGTTTTGATAGTTTTTTGTTGGAGATTTAAGAGTAATTAATAGTTTTTTGTGGAAGTAACATATTGATTTGCATGGGCTAGATATAATGTGAGATTTCATTCAATTAGATGGAATTGTTTGGCAGGATCAAAAAAATGTTCATATATCTTTTTTCATGGTAATATGTATATCGTTTAAAGAAATTTTTTTTTTTTTTTTTTACATGAAACATGTGGAGAGTGTTTTTCCGCATCCACATAAAGGAGACTGAATGATCAAATCATGAGAAAATTGATTCGTTGTTCTTTACCAGCCAATGATGGCAACCTTCATTTATTTTTATTTTCTTTTTTAGCTTTTTAATATATAAAATAATCTCTTGAAAATTTTCTTTGACTGCTTTTATTTTCTTCTCTCGCCTCATCACATTTGAACCGATTCTCAATTATTGAATTTCATTTAATTGAAATGACAGTTCTCTAATGTATGGTTGCATCTTATTATCATTTAAGTAGAAATCTAAGCAAAGATCCAAAACAGTTGAGTCCGCTAATTTCGAGTGATTGTTTTTTCTTTTCTTTTTTCAATAATAACTATTTAATAATTTTGTATGATTTTGATTATAATAAATCTTATAAGCAGCAGAAAATACATATATTATAATTCTTACATGAAATCTTGCAACAATTTATTGCTTTTCTGTACGACAAACACATATATCATCATTTCAATTCGAAGAAGCTAGGTAAACAAAAATTAGAGAAGATACATGAGACAAAAGTTAGCACTGAAACTGACCTCCTTTTGTAAATGTAGAATACAAAATAATTCGAATATAACAAAACGATTACAAAGTAAAGCAATATAATCTATATAGCCGAGAATGCATGTCATCATTGTTTCTTAATCTTCTATTATACTAATCAGCTTCGCATAACTTGATTAGAAAAAATGTATCACAGTAATATTCTACAAGAGGATACACTCCATGACCTCAATTAGAGTTTCAAACTCCTCGTGAAGGGGAGAGGAGAGTTAGTTGCCTAACACTAAAAAAAAGGATTTAACACTCCCAAAATAACAAAAACAAGACCACTAAAAAAACTCGAGGGTATACCTATGAGTCATATAGCTGAAAACTAGATGTAGGCAAATACGAGATTGGAGGCTCCACGATCCGAGGCATGGAAGTAACCCATGTCTCCACATCAGTCGTCTCCTCCAAAAGATTTCTGACTCTCCATTCTTTCTCATGGCATGTCAGCAAGTTATACAGTAGAATTTGGAATTATATCTTTTTTGGTGAAAACCTTATCATTTCGTGCTTTACAAATGTACCAGATTATCCTAGGAAAAATCGCTAAAGATTCTTGAGGGACCTCAACTCTTTTACCCTTACCAACTAGTAGTTCACATTGGAGAAAAAAAGATAAACTGAGGAGTGAATCAGAAGGAAGTATAGCTGATAGTGCCCAAATTTGGAGGGTAGGAAAATACATTATTTTAACATCTTAAATTAGTTACATTGTTCAAAACGCCTCTGTATTTAATTAATAATTAATGAAAAAATATTGGCATATTTATTCAGTTGGCTCCTTCATTTTCAAAACAAAAAAAAAAAACTATACTTTTTACATTTAATAAAAATTTCACAATTATTTCTTAAAGCTCTTGAATCGGATGTTCATAGCAATTCAAATATTATTCTAGACCATATAAACGTTGATGGTGTGACGTAAATGCGATAAATAATTTTGCATTTATTTGAAGTTAACACATATGTAGTTCATGAATGTATATGCTTATATAGATAAACAAGAAATAGAGTAAAAAAATAAAATGCTGAGAAATAGTTAAGAGAATAAATTCCTCAAATTAAAGATATATTTTTTCTTTTTCTAATGAGAGGGAAAGATATATCTTTCCTTGTTTTCCAAAAGCAAATGCAAAGTTATTTGAAGCAACAAAAGCACATTTTTTCCATCTTTCCTCTCATGGGCTCTTCAAAAGCCAACCTTTTACACAGTATCATTATTAGAAAGGATCCTAATGGCATTGTACCATAAATCTAACTAATTTGAAGCGTGTACCTGAAGCCGGTCCAAATTTGTTTTTCTTGAGTATAGTTTTTCCTTCTTTGTTAATCATTGGAAAAAATTATTTTGTGGCTGCGAGTAAAACTTCAAGAATTTGCCAAAAAAATAGAAGATAAAATAAAAACATATATTTTGTTTTTTATAAAAGAGTTGACCCAAACCTAAAACCCAAAAAACATGGATTTTAGGCGGTACTAAAAAAATAACTATTTTTAGGAGCATCAAAATTACAAAAAATACATGGTGGTGTAGTAGTTAAAAGCATTTATGGTTGGTACAAGGGAACTGGTTCGAATAGAGGGGTCATGGGCAGAGATTTCTGTAGGACCGGTCCTGCTTACAAGTATTGTACTTCGGGGTTGAACTGTAACATCCTAACCCGAAAGTAAAACTAGTTTGAAATCGCAACATTATTCAGATTTAAAAAAAATCAAAACAAAATGCAACCGATAAAACTAGACCTAATACTTTATTAAAACTTGAACCAGTCATTTAAACATGCTTGAAGGTTTACAATACCATCTAATCCAGTCTTAACTCGAAAACCCAATCCCAAATCTAAATGACATTTCATCACCAGATGATCTCTACTAGTCTCACATTACAATATAACCTATATCCAAAAATGAAGTGTGAAAATTGAATTACCCAATGAAAACAATCATATCCACCTACATGCTAACACAACGAATAACCAAGTTGACCCATCAATCCAGTACTACCAACCTATTAATCTTATCTCATGCAACCTTATCAATCTCCACTTAGTCCAATTCCAATTCTCATTCCTAACATCTTAACACTCACAATCCAATGATCCGCAAAACGGCATGAAGCCACCATACCGGCCTGAAACGATTCTATCTAAAGATCTCACATCACGGGCCATGACCACATATTACTATAGACCCGAAACCACATTTCACTCGACCCAAAATCTGTGACCCGAGCCACCCAATCCCATGGATCTCATGCATGTAATAATCTCAATTAACTCTAATCAATCACATTCAGATGTCCCGGTTCTATCATCACCGTTCATCCCATAACAATCTTACAAAATATGAAAACGCCTAATCCATTCTATTTATGCTCAATCTTGAATCAAAGTCATGCCTCTTTCTCAAACAATTTATATCATTAACACATTATTTATCTACAATCAAACTCCTTTGTACTCAAGAATCTGATAAACTCAAACAATTTATATCATTAACACATTATTTATCTACAATCAAACTCCTTCGTACTCAAGAATCTGATAAACTGTCTATCAATCTTGCAAAGAACGATCAATCAACAACTTATTTCCATATTAACTTTAATCTATTCATGCATCAATCCAGAGCACGAAGCCCTAATCTAACATTCAAGAATCCTATAGTTTATATTAAAAAAAAAAAAACCAAAAGCTATATTATTACAACAAAAAATGAAAGAATTTCAAGGCAAGTTTTTAGAGAAAATATGTTTTGCACAATCTTCAGCTGTCTACCATGGCGAACACTTATAGAAAACAACTTTTGATTTAGAACAGCAGAAAATTGCACTAAAGATATACCTTACAAAATTGTTGTTAGACATCAACAACCGTAATCATATAGCTTTTGTTACATCCGGTTTATTATGGTTCATTTCAATTCAATTCCTTTTAGAAAACTTCCATTCTCCAAAAGAAGCAAAACCAAAAACAAAATAATGAAAAACATTCTAAATATACACATTCCATATGCATTACAATTTTTCCCCCACATATGTCAAAATACATTAAAACCCAAACGTCGAACATATTTTCTCCCACACAACAAATTATAATCTCATCCTACAAAATCATGTAGAAACTGATGATTACTACCACCAATAAAATCTCTCCCAAACTGACGATTTTGCCCTTCATACCCACCACCACCACCTCCACCTCCACCTCCACCTCCACCACCACTATTACCACCACTGTCAAGTCCAAACCTCTGAGCAGTCGTCATCGGAAAACTAGGCTCCGGTAAACCAATCTGATGATGAAGCCCTAACGTCAATGAAACGCCATTAGGTACATTAGACGATCCAATACCATACGAAAAGCTAACCCCGCCGTTTCCACCGCCATTCCCAGCATTTACAAAGCTGTTGTTGCTAACGTTGTCGTTTCGAGCTCTTCTTGTCGGAGATGTGTTGTTAGTTCTTTGTTGTTGTTGCTGTTGCGCCGCCACAGAGGAAGAAGATGGATTGTTGTTTTCAGGGAAGATGTTTGTGTTGGTACTACGTTCGTCTCTCCAAGAAGAAGACGAAGATCTTTGAGATTGTCGAGTTTCGAGCATGTGAATTTCTTCAACCATTGGTTTCCAAACCCTAACTCTTGCGTTTATGAACCAATTCGATACCTGAAAATTATTAATGTTTTTATTATAATATGTTGATAAATCTCAATATATTAATAAGGAGATACCATAGTCCAACATTATTAATTTACAAAAGTCTCGCTGGTATTTTGTAAAAGTTATAACACATTTTTTTACCACATAATTGTGTTGATCTTTGTAACAAATTTTAAGGTTGATAATTTTCTATCCTCTTGTTATACATCCAGTATAAATCTTTAATCGATATCCAATTTATTCTTCTAAATTTGTGAAAAATCGAATACTTTTACGACTTAAAACTTCTATAATAGCAAAGAAAGAACTACAACAATATTCATTTTCGTTTTTAGGGTCAACAAATCAGAAAAGTCGTTTTAGAGTACTTACTAAAACTACATATAATTTTTGGTTTTTTTTTCCTGGTCTGAAACAATTTTTTGTTAAGAAAGTTTATGCTAAAGTTTAAGATATATTTTCAAAAACCTTAAACCTGAATGGAAAAAACTGTCCATTTAGACTTAAAACAATATAAAATTCGTCTACCGACAGCATGAATCTCATTTCGTAGGCTTTTCTTATCTATGCGCTAAATTATATAACAACAAATTTCTTAAATTATTAACAAAAGAAAAGAAAAAAAGCTGAAGTGAAACCTGATTTCTGGAGAGACCTGTCTGTTTAGCCAACATGAGTTTGTCTGTATCAGTTGGATAACTGCAACAAAAAGACACATATAATTTAATAATTATAATAAAAATAATATCACCATATTATATACACACATAAATTACACATATCCAAGTTTGAGAAACAAACAAAGCATTTTCGACATGTCCCATCTATAAACATACTTCCAAGTTACAATATATATATATATATATATATATATATATATATATATTACACATGCATTTGCTCAATCTATATAGCTATTTGTTCACAAGTATTATATGGTTCACGATCTTACTGACATATGAAAATCAAATTTAAGATTTGATATAGACATATAGTTTATACGGATATTGGACTTTGCTTATGTCCGATTGATACAACATGATTAACAGGTACTCTCTAGTCCTTATGTTTCAATATAAATGTCGTTTTTGAAAAAAATCATACTTATGTTCTAACAAAGAAATCGTTTTCAAATGTTCACAAATACCTAGTTTAACACTAATCAAATTAATGAAACATTCATAGAACCATAATAGCGTTATTAATTAGTTTCTTAATTTGACGCAATAATTTACGTAATTAGTTGAAGTAGTATAATTAGAACTAAAGCTCAATTCCAAATCAAACGTTTTCTAAAATCATATATATCGCAGAAAAAGGGTTACTTACGGATGCAAGAAATGATCGAAAAGCCAAGCCCTTAGAACCGTAACAGCACGTTCGGGCAAGCCACGATGTGGTCTCCAAACAGGAGCATGATTATCAGCAAATCCATGTCTTGAACCACCAGAACAAAACCCTCTAGAACCATCATGACTTCCTCCAAATCTCAAAGAGTCATTCTTATTATTCTCTGAACTCATTACATGAGTAGTAGTGCCACATTGTTGTTGTAACTTGTTGCTAAACTGAAGCTGATCCGTTATAGCATTCTTCAAACACTTGAAATGTTTAGACAATGCCTTTAAAGCTAAAGTCGCAAATGGAGCTGCGTGTCCTAAACCCGCAACGCATTCGAATGAACCCATCACAGCTTGAAGTTGCTCAAAGTATTGCTTATACCTCTTGTATACCTTTAAAAATGTCACATGGAGAAACATTTTTATCAGATTAGAATCAATCATATGTTATATACCTAGGAATAAACTAATCAAAATATCTATTTTTTGCATATATTCCCTTTTCATAAAGAAGAAAAATTCCCTTCTTTTCTTATAACTTAAGTTAATTTATATCCCAAAGATTTGAAAGAATCTAATTCACAAAATTTAAGATCAAGAGCTAAGGAAGCTCTATGTAAAGGTTACTTCTCGCAAGATAACATTATTTATACATTTAGTACTAACCTTAAAATTTATATTTAAACGTAATCAACCAGAAGGCCTATGTAGACTCTATAACATCTTTCTATTCATGCAAAAACGTAGGACACCATTTTTAATTAAATAATAAACACATTGTATTATAGTGAAAATATATGAATTTTTAAATAGCTTTGAAGAAGAGTTTCATTTTCCAAGGAAGATCTCTATTTTTATTTATTTTTTGGTTTAAGAGACATCATTTATCACATTTTGTCTCCAATTTCAAAGGGACACCGACCAAAAAAACTGTATAACATTTATCACAATAAATCACATAAATACAACAGTTACAAATTTTCCACAAAATTAAAATCTTTTTAAAAAAGAAATTTGTGATGTCATTATTGTTATACCTCGTCGAGCATGGAGAGAAGTTTGGATTTTTTCTTGCCGATTTCTCCACCACCACCGACGTCGGAAACACCACAAAGATTCTCAACCGTCGGATGAAAAAGCAAAGAAGAATCGTCACCGTCGTTATCATCATCGTTATCATCGTTGTAAATCCCACGACCTACATTACAAAACTCATCAAGAAGCATTTGAGCTGGTTTCAAGAATCTTGATCCTTTTAAGATCGATGCGTATCCCGTAAAAGGTCCTAAAGGACCAGAGATGCTTCTAGATGCGACGGTGACTGCGCCGGCGGCAGATCTACAGAATTCGCCGCCGGTGGGGACGATTAGATCGTAAGAAGTAAGTCTTGGATGAGAAGAAGAGGAAAGAGATAAAGATAAAGGTTCTGGTTTAAAGACAAGAACGTCGCCGGAAGAAAGTCCGGTGTTCGTAAAGGAATGATGATCTCCGGTGGTGGTGACTCCGGCGACGGTGATAGCTGTTGAGGAAGAGGAGGATGGTCCACCGAGAAACCCCATGAAATTAGAGTAGCTAGGGTTTTGGTTGTTGTGGTTGTGATGGTTGGAGTGGAATCCACCGGCGGCAAGGAAATCGGAGTCGGCGAGAGGGAATAAGGCGGTTCCAGCGCCGGAAGAGGAAGAAGGTGGAGGAGGATGAAAGTGGAAGTGTGTGTCGAGTTTGTGATCTCTTCGGTTCTGTTGTTGTTGAAGAACATGGTAAGGTTCATATGCATCAGCCATGGTAGATGATGCAAGAAGAGAGATGGAGAGAAAGTAAACAGTGTAAGAGATAATGAAATGAGAGGTTAAGAGAGAGAGAGAGCAGCTCTTTTGCTTTCTTTTTGAAGCACGATCAGTATTTGTATATCATGTTTTTCTTTTCTTTTTATTTATATTTTACGTTTTGGTATGTCTTGTTTTTTGTTTTAAAAATATCTAAAATATCTTTGAGACTTTGGAATGTTTAGTTTTTGAGTATTAGAAGTTTGGTCAAGGGTAAAGTCTTTTTCGTGTTAGTTACTATCTAAGCTAGTTTAATGTTCTCGTAGGTTAATCTTATAGGATGATGAACAAGTTTCATGATTATGTGGAATCATATTCTTTTCGTTCATATTCAAAGTCTTTTTTCTTGGAAAAATAACAAAATTATCTTATTAATTAATTCTTTTGTCCTATAATTTTCTAAATAACACAATAGGTGAGGTTTAGTTACATGCTCCCATACCCTTAGGTTTTGAATGGTAACAACGGTCAGTGCAAATTAGTTCGTAAACGGTTAATACCATTTTTATTTACCATCAACAATATTTGGTCCGCACTAATGCGAATAGAAAAAAGTAAAAAAAATCTGTTGTGGAATAAATACGAACTAGTTTTGTCAATAAATAAATGTGATGCAGCGGTCTTTTGCCCACTTAAAAAATAGGACATTTTAATCTACATAGTGTTTAGTCCACTTTGACTAATGTCATCATTCAAAACCTTAGTATTTGGGGAAGTAGTACAATGAGTTGAGTTTGGACGATCCAATCGTGTCCAAATACTAAATTCTTAAATACTCATTTACCCAGTATTAGACATGCATTCTTTACACTTTTCTTTACAAATAGAGACCAAATTCTTAAATACTCATTTTTTTCCCTAAAAATATTCAAGTTTCGGGTTCTCTATTCTTTTGTTATCGAGACACAAAGCTTTTTCTTGGCTTCAAAACCCAATTTTATCCTCTTTTGGTCATTTTCGATTATTTCTTATCACCGAAGTGTTTGCCATTTACTGGAAAACGCACTGAATCATTTCTTCCTTTATATATGATGTTTCTTAGTCACTTTCCTATGTGTGATTTCTTATTGTTATGTAGTCTATTTTTTCTGATTTGAACGGCTAATAAAAGTGAAAAATATCTATATGTTTGATTGTTCATGTAAGAGGTTTGTTATCGATAGTTAGATTCTCACACGTGGCTGGAAATTTACCTAAACACATGTTTTCTTTAATTGTTTATTACATGAAATGGTCATGAATTGATTGTTATTTTGATTAAGAATATGAAATAGGGTTTATGATAGTCTTTTGTATTTTGGTTTAAATTTGTGTTTATTGTACTTAAACATCACTTAAGATAAAACATAAGTAATATAATTTACATGATTTTGTAAATTGCGATCTATATTTGGTTATTTTATTTCACAATTTTGCAATATATATTTTTACTTTTTCTTTTCTTACCGCGGTGGGGCAATAGTATGCTGATGGGGCAATAGTTTGTAATAAGAAATTTGGTTTTTAAAAATTTATATAAAATCAAAGATGATGAAAAAGTGAAAAGTCCCGGGTTTGGTGGGAGGGGCTAAAAAGAGAAGTGGAGAGAAGAAAGTGACCGGCTGTAACCGGTGACAATATAGAAACTAGTTCTTGTACAAAACTGTTGTGTGTCTCCCAGTCTTTCACATACTTATACTGACATCTCTACTGCTTTTAAGTCTTCTTTTTGTCGTCTTTCTTCTTTTCTTTTTTGCTCGAATAAATACCTTTTTCACACTAAAAATTTAATTTGTACTAATATCTTTCTTTTTGAACAGCAATTTGTACTTAACTATTACAAAGCTTTATTGTAATAAAAGCGTGAATAGTATAATTTAACCAACAACTTGCTGAATCTACTAGCTTGCATTACGCGTAGGTATTCGGGTATATATTTAGATTCCAATCGAAATTTTCGGATTTTCGAATGTAGGTTCATAGAACTCGTTCAAGTATTTTAAGAATTTGGATCATGTTAGGTTCGTCTTTTTAATTGAAAACTCGAAACTATTCAAGTTCGTATTTGTTCGGATATTTTACATCAAAAATAAAGACAAAACTGATTAATAAAAAAAAAAATCGAATAATAACCAAAACCAGATTTAAATATCAAAAACCAAAAAAGTTAAACATGATCGTGATAAATTATATATTTTAAAGGTAAATACCATAATTCAAATACTCCATTTCTATTAAATATAATAGGTTCTTACATAGAAATAAGATGAGATCTCACACATATTAATATTAATACGATATTAATGTTTTAGATAGAGATGAACATATAATTAAGATCGGATTCGAATTCGAATTTTCGGGTTCCCTTCGGATCGGATTTTTTGATTTTCGGATGTATACTCATAGAATCCAATACGGTATTTTAGTATAATCGGCTTAGGATTTTTTCGGATTTTTCCGTTCGGATTCGGATTCGGGTTTCTAATTCGGATAAAATGCCCAAGCCTAACTTGTGTATTCATCTAGCTTGCAAAATCGTAATCTTTTTTTCGCATTATTGCTCGATTACATCAAAGGATTACTTTATTTGTAATTTAATTCGGGCAAACAAAAAATTTCATGTTTTTCGGTTTGGATTCAGGTTTGAGTCGATTTTATAAGAATCTAGGTCAATTCAGGTCCAAAGAAGGAAATTTAAACGTGCAAAAGTCAATACTATAAATATCGTGAGATTCACGTATGTTTAAAATAATTTTATCAGATTTACTTTTTTCATTATACAATCTTTACTAGTCGCAAAAAAGATAAATTTTGGTACAACACGTAGGCATATGCATTCGGGTATTCGGATCGAATTCGGATCCGGGTCTATTCAAGTATGAGAATTTTGGATCCATATATGTACTTATAGAGTTTCGATTCGGTTATACGTTCGACTATTTCATCAGTTTCAGGTTTGGATATTTATTTCGAATTTTTTTGTCTAAACGTAACGAAAATGCCTCATGATGATGAACCTAAATCTCAATATATTCTTTAGAAGACTAAATCCTTTAACAAAATAAAAAGAGAGATGCACTTAGGTCCATCTACATATGAGTAAAACTATCGCTATAACCGAATTAGCCATTAAAACAATTTTGTGTGGACGGATTATCAATTAACAAGATACAATAGTGTATGTGAGTTTTGTGTGGAATTAAAACCTCGTGGATATTTCTGGCTTTGATTGGTGCACAAAATCAAAGCGGTTGGAGGAAAAAAAATTATGTGCACCAATCACAAAAGCGTTTCCAAAAATTACAGTAAAAACATTTGTCTCAGCTTTTTGTCACCGGTTTTACTAACAGTTTTTTCCCACAGTTTTACATTATTCTCCAACCACTCATCACTTTCGTTAACCGCTAATATATCCGCTACGCTTTTATTCACTAATGGGACTCTCTGTTTTCAACACCGTAGCAAATAACTTTACAAAAACTAATATTCTAAGATCCAAACAGAAGAAATGATTACAAACGGAAAAGTAAATTAGACTGTGCTGTAATAATCGTGTTTGAAATAATCATTAGAGTATATTTCGTTTGCATGGGAAATAATGCCGACGTAAAATCATTTGAAAATGCGTGTTCGAATATTAACTAATATAATATTGTTTGTGTTACATTTTTGGATATTTAAATAAAGTATTTCCTCTTTTGGCTTAATATGGACCACGAAATTAAAAAAAGAAACCAAAGCACTCCAATAAAGTATTACAGTAAAATTAAAGTGCAAGTAATTATTAGTTTTTCTCTTCTTTAACATAATATTCACGGGATTTACCCACACACGAAGATTTCTAAAGCCATCTTAATTTCTCTAAGATTCATCATTTTTTTGGCTTTAAATAAAATGTCGAAATTGTTTGACATGTTTTTTTTTTTATTAAGAATCTATCTCGATAAATAGAAATATGTGTTTTTACGAATCTAAATTTAGTAAGTTGATAATAATTGTATTATTCGTTTCCTAGTTAAGTATGAATAATCTTTTAATCTCTTTTTTATGAAAGTTACAAAAGTATAAACATAATAATGAATCAGTGGCATGGTTTGGTCATAATTAAATAACATCCCAACCACAAGAACTATTGAAATTCAACTTTAGTTCATCTTTTGGACGAAAACATGCATGTCTTATACACGATGATATCAAAGTATCATATCACAAAAAAATTAACATACCAAATAAAAAGTAATTTTTATTTTTGGGAAGAAAATAGTTATATTCGGCACATGTTTTCAAGCACAATGTCCACTGGACCGAACTTCCTTATTGAAAAAAAACACTATTACATTATCTTGCACTCCAGAATATAATAAAATGTATGACCAAGTCTAATTAAAAATATCAGATTTTGATTAAGAAAAAAGAAAAAAACAAGAAAAAAAAGATTTCAGTTTCGTAATTTCGTTTATGTGTGTCTTTCGGTGTTGTTATGTGATGTATCTTGTTTAGTTACTTGAAACTATGTAATTTTTAGCTTAAATAGTCTTAGGGAATATAGACTATATAGTTGATTAACTCGTGGATCGATTCGATGTAAGTTAGGCTACTCTAATTTAAGGACTTATAACAATCCGCCGTGAACAATTGTTTTTAAATTAAATATTTTGTAGTAGGTCCACATTGAATATTTATTTAAGTTTTTGTTCTAAAAATACCTAACAAATTTTGTGAATGGTAAAAAGTAATTGATGTTAACCGCTAGTAAGATACGTCTACTTCAACTATTCAAACCCTATGTAAATTTTGGTTATATCTCAAATATCTATACTAATGATAGCTGAACTAAAACTTATTCATTTACTAAACTCCTTTTTGAAGAAAAATGAAAATTATTTGGTTTAAAAGAATTTACAATTGAAATTTATGAGAATTTGGTATGCGGATTGAAAATAAATAAATACTGTTTTATAGTTTAGTTGGAATAATTAAGCAAAAAGAATTGAGCCATTCAACTATACTGTTATATATTTTTTACGTAGTGAATTATTATCATAAATATATTTAAATATTCTGAAACGAATCTAGAGAGAACAGTACAAAATTTAGTAGGAGTTATTAACTAAAAAGTAATCTTGCAACTACAAAGTACTCAAGTTCTAATAAATGTCCATTGGGATTCTCAGGTGACGTCGTCATGCTAACGTCGTTTAGAATATTTTTGTTTGTTTTTAAAGTAAAATTAAAAACATTATTACGTTTGATTTTTCTCTGCACAAATCTTTTGCTTAGTGAGAATCCACTTAGTTTGCCGTCAGTTGATGTAACGGCGTTTCTCGTTCTTCACAAAACTCCGTACTTCTCCGGAAAAGTAGAACCATGAATTCATTTTCCCATCCACTTGCGAGTGATATCCACGCGCTCCAACAAATTGTAATTCTAGGATTTGTTACATCATTTACTAGTCATTTGACTAATTCAAATCTTTAGACATTTAAGGTTTGAATAATTGCAATAGTTAAAACGGGATTATTTTACAAGCAGTCAAAGACTGTTCCGTAGTTTAGGTTGGCTTCTTCACATGTGTATGAACCAATAAAAAAAATTACTAATATTGAACCTATTCTTTTTACGACCAAAATTTTGTTACCGTTTTATGTTAACAATAGGACAATATAACAAATATAAAAAGAGAATTTTGTAAATAGAAACCATATTTCATGGTACCAATACCATATTTTGGCATATTGAAAAATAAATCCAACTCACTTCTTAAAGTATAAATCACATCAATCATTCGATGCTTTTTTTTTCTTTCTTTAATATTGAACCGATATTTAATATTTCTTTGCTCGTAATTAATTAGAAGCGTTCAATTAGATTAGCAAACGGTCATATCATGACAAATTCACACCACATGTCGACGACTATATTATGTTATGTTCCATCAAATCCAACTTAGTATCTATGTGAAAAGCTTAACTGATTTTTATAGATTTTGTACATTTGTTAACATTTTTTTTATTACTTTAGAACAGAAGTTCGATAAGAACTAAGGAATTACAAAGAAGAACATAATCCGAAAAGAATTACAATAATAATTAGCTACACCAATTAGTATGTTACATGATATAGAAGTAATCTGTGTCATATCATAATTCCTTTTTGAATACAACCGATAAGAAATACTATTTGGGATAAGTTTTGGCAGAAATGATATTTCTCTCATTAAAAAAAGACAGTATTATTTCAAAATATAAAAGGTTGAATAATAATTTTGTTTTTCTGAAGTGAATATAAAGATGGGGCCCATAGGGTAGTAGTACAGAGAATTACTGTGATGACGTCACCTGTTAGGTTGCGTGACTCCTGGGCGCTGTTTCTGTATTACGCTATCTTCCATACTCCTTTTTTGAACTTTTTACTGTATAATTTATTTTCTTTTCTCTTTATAACATAATAAATCATAATATATTATATCTTGATAGATTGGTATGTTATTTTTCAAAATTTAGGGTCGATATTAGTTTTCTTTTAAATGTAGCAGACGAGAATCAGCTTTAATAAGTTTTCTCGAGTTTAAAAATAATAACTAATTAATTGTTTAGCTACATTAATATCAAATGCACCAGTGGTCTAGTGGTAGAATAGTACCCTGCCACGGTACAGACCCGGGTTCGATTCCCGGCTGGTGCAGTTCATGTTTTTTTTTCTTTTTAAAACCAGTATTAGTTCCAGTTTACGTTTTGGGCCTGATAAATAAGGAGCCCAAATTAAGTCTGTATAGGTAATTTTACTTCTCATTACATTCACGTCTTGGAAACCATGGTCGATGTTAACCCAACCTAGCAAACGTACACGAAACTAACTTCAATCTCTAGTATTATAAGTACTTTACGTCAAGCTTCAATAATCTCAGACTTTTCTACAATATCACTTTATTAGGGTCCGATCCACTAATTTAGGAAAATATTATAATATATATAGACTATAAAAACCAACTTGTTTATGAAATTAAACTGAAAAATAGTTTTCTCTATTTGGAGATTCATGGCGATATCTTATGTTCAGGCTCTGCTTCTTCTCCTCCCATCACTCTTTTGCTTACCTGTTTTGAGCACCATCGATTTCGAATACTGCAACAGTAAGTGGTGATCTTTTTAGTCTTAAATATTCTTTTGTAAATTAAGTTTTTGTATATGTTATTGTATAACATATAGAACACTTATTCTTATTGGTTGATAAATGAATTCAATAATACGAATATACGCCTCCATTTCATAGATTGTTGCTCCTATCATCACAAATCATCAAAACGTTTCTATTTAAGTTTCTAAAGTCGAATACAACTAAAATAGAAAATAGGTAATGTTTTTTCTTCTTTCAGACTATATAACATACCTCTAAATTAATAATGTCGGAATCAAAGAAATTTATTAATTTATTGATAAATTAATAATTATTAATTTAAAGATAGATAAATCTTTAATACTTATTCTCTTAGAAAATATATTTTAATTTTTTTACATTTTATTTTTTATAATTATATTTTTCAATCTCTAATATTGAATCGTGAGACTGAAGATGATATTACTTCACCTTTCAAAACGGTTACACGTAAAGAAACAATTATCGCGTCTTGAGATTTTCACAATATTTTATGAATGTATAAATTTATATACATCATTATTAATTTGTGATATTATTAGAATTATATATTTACATTAGGGTTTCTAATATATTATTATCTTATTATTTTATCGACTTTTGTTAAATTTTGTACGGTCCCAATTCGGAACCGAAAAAATTTATTAATTTATAAAATATTAATTTACTGAGATTTTACTGTATAGAAAACTTAAACTTATTCTTATACTGATTTTAAATCACTTTATGAACAATATTGTTATATGCCATTAATCTATGCGGTTATTGTAGAAACCGGATACAAGTTCGGTAACATCACCGGTGTGGAAGTCTCCCCTGACAATCAATATATTCTCATATACGGTTCTACAAGTAATACAAGTATGTTTCTAATTTTCCAAATTTCAACTCGTTTTTTTATAGTTTCTAAAACATTCTCAATAAAATCTTTTTATTTTTTTTATGTGTAGGCCAAACACTCCTGGATGGAGTTTTAGATTTGTCCCTTGAAATTGAAAAATATTTATTTCCTATAACAAGAAACAACGATCTCCGTTGGGTGGTAGATACATGGCCTCTTGAACCTGGCAAAGACTTTATACTAAGAGTTTGGAGAGAGAAGTATTTGCGCTTTTATGTAAGTATTTTTACAAGCTTTGTAAATGCGATGATGGCTCACGGCGCAATGATAAAAAAATGTAACAATATATTATTTCCGTTTCATAAAAGAATGTCGTTTTAACATTATACCTCTTTTTAGAATTCCACAAATAGAAAAATAATCATATTCCTTGCATTTTACACTTTCACTTCTTTGGTTTAACTCACTGATGGTTTTTTTATTTTAAAAAAAAACTTGTGAAGGAAAAGTACATGGGTGTCCTAACTTTGTTTGGTAAGTATGAAGACTCTGCCAAGCTAAAGGAATTGATGTGTATAAACTTCAAGATACCTCCTCCAACCCCTTCTACTTAGTGAAAAATGTGTTTTTAAGTCTTTATGTGACTCTCTCTCCTCACTACACTATTATTTTCCTTTTTTATGTGTTGCCCAACAAATAAATGAAAACCGTTAACCGGTATTGATTTCGCTCTGTTGTAATTTTGGTTTGGTTTCTGTGAATCCGGATGTCATTTGTTTTTCGTATTGAACTTAAATAGATTTATTATGAAATCTACTAATTTTTATATATGGCTAGTAAGATCCAAATTTTCTAATTCTAAACACTAGTCGGAAAAACTAAAAGAAGTAAAAATCAAGAGAAGAATCAAGTAAGCTTGCTTGCTTGCTGAGGAATCCGAGAGAGAAAAAGTGAGAACTTAAACCGGGTTAGCGTCTTATATATATCTCTGTTTGTAATTGTAAAAAAAATTGTCTTGGCACAATGGTAATATGTAAGATTTGTCTTAGAGTTCATGAGTTCAAAATTCATTTTTGTATTACCTATGTTTTTTTAAAGAATAATAAAACTAAAACAATATCTTTTTGGTAAATGCACAACTATATACTGCATAATGTATACATGGCCGAACTCTGAAAGTTATATGGCGGTTTGAGTAAAACGTTGTACTTTTCACATGCATGAGAATACAATTAACAAATTTCACTTTAAAAAAATAATATAGTAACAATTCTTTTACAAATATTGTTTCTGCTTAGATCCCGTATAAACATCCATGTAGATGTTTATATGCCATGCAGTAGTCAACTGTCCGTGTAATGGCTAGAGTATATATCTGAACCTTTAATCTTTCCGAGATGACTGTGCGTGTTACGTAATTGACAATATACACCGTTGACATTTCAGGTA
The DNA here is from genome assembly GCA_900116095.1 of Euclidium syriacum. Taxonomy (NCBI): domain Eukaryota; kingdom Viridiplantae; phylum Streptophyta; class Magnoliopsida; order Brassicales; family Brassicaceae; genus Euclidium; species Euclidium syriacum. The sequence continues at coordinate 13,992,077 of FPAK01000007.1, forward strand.
TATTAATTTAAGATTTTCGCGAATAATCCACTTGGTTCTAAATATGAAAATGTAATTGTCTTTGCGGAAAACATATATATTTCACCAAGTGGTACTTGGTCTAGTAATTTCCTTTGATAAAGGAGGTCACTAGTTGAAATCAATTTGAAATGTGGAATTATCAACTGACTCCAAAAGAAGATGATGTGTCAAATGCATAGATCTTCTAAGGTTTTTTAATGCTATAACCATTGTGAGGAAAATAAACAAAACCCCATAAATAACACAAACATATTTATTTACATGATTCACAAACGGGAACACAATAAATCGTTTTTGTTATTAAAAGTGCTCGAAAATACAGTGAAGAGATTGATTGTGTAATCCTAGGTCCATCCCAAGTCCAGTAAATTATTATCCCTTAACGTTGGGTTAGAACGGCTCTTGCTAAAACCGATCAGATTCTAAGCATATCAACACTTAGAGTTATACGAACCTACTTTGCTTAAAGCTTCAGTAAATCTGACTTCAAATCTACAATACCACTTAAGGTCCGATCCACTAATTTAGGAAAATAATTATAATCTATATGACTATAAAACAGTACTAGGGATTGATAAACTTTTAGCATACACATGTTACAAACTAGTTTGTGAAACCAAAACTGAAAAATCTTCTCTATATTTGGAGATCCATGGCGATCTCTTATGTTCAGCCTTTGCTTCTTCTCCTCTCTTCACTCTTCCTCTTACCTGCTTTTGGCGAGTTGATTGATTTTAGATACTGCAACAGTAAGTATAGATTTGTACCTTTTTTTTTATGTGTGTTAATATATAATATATATAGAACAAAATATTCTTATTAGTTGATCATCCAATTCAATTAATACAAACTTATACATTTTAGGAGTTACTCGGTAGTTGCTCAGTTGAATCGGTAAAACCCTGATGCTCACGGAATCTATCCGGATTATATTAAAAAAAAATCAATGTAGTTTTGGATTTTTTCTCTTGTAAGTACGAATTTAGATCCAGCTTTTTGACTATCCATAACTTAACTTTCATAATTGTATGTTGTGAATTCGGATAAACTTGGAAGCATAAAAATCAAGAGAGAAAACGATTTAAAACCATGCTTTTTCCATTGTTGTAGAAAAGGGATACAAGTTCGGTAACATGACTCGAGTGGAAGTCAATCCTAGCAATCCTGCGGACAGTCAGTTTATTCTCATATACGGTTCTACAAGTAATACAAGTACGTTTCTAATCTTCTCAAATTTCAACTCTTTTGAATTTCTATTCTAATTTCCAATACATTCTAAAAAAATGTATCTTTTTTGGTGTGTGCGTAGGCCAAAGAATCGTGGATGGAGCTTTAGATTTGTCCCTTGTAATCGACCAATTTAGATTTCGTATAAAGAGAGATACCGATCTTCGTGAGGTGTTGTGGGGGGATCAATGGCCTCTTGAACCTGCCAAAGACTTTGTGCTTAAAGTTTACAGAGAGAAGCATTTGCGTTTTTATGTAAGTATTTTTACACGTTTTCTCGTATTTCACAACTCCACTTATTTCATTTGCCTCGTACTGATTGTCTTTTTTTTTTTTTGTTGTTTACTAAACTTGTGAAGGATAAATACATGAGTATCCTAACTTTGTTCAGTGACTATGAAGGCTCTGGCAAGCTTAAAGAACAAATGTGTATCAAATTCAAGTTACCTCCTCCGGTTTCTACTTGGTGAACAATATGTTTCCAAGTCTTTATGTGAATCTCCCTAAATATTACACTATTGTTTTTTCCTTTTTTATGTGTTGTCTAAAAAGTAAAAATAACAACTTTTAACGGTATCAATATCTCTATGTTGTAATTTGGGTTCGGTTTCTACAAACCAGGATGTCATTGGTTTTTCGTACCGTACCGAAACTGATCTATTATAAAGTTTAGCTATTGTTTTCTATGGTTTGTACGATCTGAATCAAAACAAGGTTTTGATCTTTTTAATATCGCAAAACCCAAATCAACAAAAACAATGAGAGTAAGAAATTAAATTGGAACACTAGAGACTTTTCGATCAAATAAATTTAACAACATGTAGCACCTACTTGAAATCCACAAATAGTAATACCACGATACAATTCTCTCCTGCAACACTCGAATCTACGACAAACGGTTCCTCATGTACCACATTTACGATGGACATCTCTCCCGTAGTATATGAGACCATGAAAACTGGTTTTACCATCCATTAATCTGGCTAAACTACATTCTCTTCAAATCAAACTTTAGACCTGATGTAAAAACCTTTTAAATCCTTGATCATTGGCCAATAGGCTTCCACAGATCTAATATTGCTACAAACCAAATATATAATTGCTTAAAAATCGAAGTTGAAATCAGACCAGACCAAACCAAAATTACGCGTTGTTAAATCAATAATTCGAAATAGAGAAGACACATCCTTTTGGTTTGACAATTGGAGCTGTTTGGGAAGCCATAGTGACAGAGGCTTTAGCGTCTCCAAGACGGCGTCCCTACCGATATGAATCTCTCAATAAAATTCTTCATGAACTGAATAGTTTGAGATCTAGAGGAGTAGTGAGTGGATGCGATGAAGCTTTATGGAAGTGTTCTAACAACTCTTATAAGAGAAAGTTTGTTAAGCAAGAAAATTGGGAGCATATTCGGGATAAGTCAAATTCGCAAGACTGGTATAAGGGAGTTTGGTTCTCCAAGTCAACTCCTAAATACTCCTTTCTAACTAGGCTAGCCACAATAAATAGACTCTCAACGGGAGATCGAATAAGCCGCGGGGGAACGGAAACAAACACATTATGTGTTTTTTGTCAATGTCCGATGGAAAACCGAAATCACTTGTTTTTTTTTATTGTTTGTACTCTTGGGATGTGTGGAAGACGTTAATGGGGCGGTTCCTCGAACCGATTTTCTCATCGACTTGGGCAGATTTGTCGAGGTTGATACTAACTCAACTTCCTCGTACCAAGCTCTTTATTCTAAGATATTATTTGCAATGCATTCTCCACTTAATTTGGATTGAAAGGAATAAAAGAAACATGGGGAGGTTCCCACACTCCCAAACCTGCTAGTACAAAATATTGATAGAGTCATTCGTAATCGCCTTTCTATGCTGGCTAATCCGGAGCAAAACTAGAAGATTCTTTATGTGTGTGGTTTCCTACAAGGTGATAGAAAGTAAGAAACATATTTTACTTTGATGTAACTATTTATCAAGTTTTTTGTTGTAAGTTAAGAAAACAGTTTTATAGACTATGAGAATGCAAACTGTTTTCTTAACTTACAACAAAAAACTTGATAAATAGTTATATCAAAGTAAAATATGTTTCTTATTTTCTATCACCTTGTAACAAACCATACACATAACCGACTTTATCAGCCGTTTGATTACCTTTTCGTATGAATATAAAGTTTTATTGATAAAAAAAAGGTTGTTTAGCAACTTATGATAAAAACATGAATTATGATTACAACTTGATAAGAAAACAAACCATTTCCCTTAAACCACCATTGATTTACATATTATGTACTAAACTCACTGTCAAACACCGTATCTCCTCCTTCGAGCATCATAATCAAGCGGCTGCATCGAAGATCATTGCATGGAAATCTTCATAACGTCATCAAAAGCATTTCACGTTTGGGCTTCCGAGTGGGCCGAAGGCTCAATAAGGTTCAAAATATCTCTTTACAATTAAGCAAAGTAGGATCAAGAAAGATACTTGATTCCTTTCCATTAGAATCCTTAGAAGAGAATAAGAACACGTGTCCTAGTTAGCAGTTTTCCCGACGTATCTTCCGCATGAATCAAGTTCCCAACACAAAACATGTTCACATTTAGACTAACAACAGTTTCAAACTTTCAATAAATATTTATACGACACTCCTACGTTTTTAACATTATTTACACGAATTAAAAAGAGATAAAAAAAAAAGGGTAAAATTTGTTGTTATATTATTAAAAGTTAAAACACAAATTATTTTTTGGATTTATGTTTTAGTTTAATTAACATAATATTTCTATAAATCAATAAAAAAATATCATATTCTTGATATTATGAATGTAAAGGTTATACTGAGATAAAATGGAGCAATCAAATAACTCAATTAATCCTAAACTCGTAAACGAAAAGTCTCGAGAAATAACAAAATCCAAGACGCAATTCAATCTCTACTTTTTCTACCTTATCCTCAAATCTAAATTATCCGTGATTTACAAAATTTTTATTTTTTTATGTGGCCTTGTGGATTTTTAACACTCTCATGAGTCATGAGAATCAACAACTAAAACTCGAAACCCTGAATTTGATGGAGGAACAATATAGAAGTGGAGAATATATTGGCCCACTTTTGTCCCTTCCCAGATTGTCAAACTATCTTTCACATCTCGAAACCTTAATAATAAGTATCAAAAGTTTAAACAAATTTTGTTATGAATATGGTTATTAAAAAGAAAAAAAATGAAGCTGGAAGGATTAAACCGTTTGTCCCACATTTAGTAATAATTTTAAAAATGTTATTTGTACATGTCGATTCATGTGTAGTGCGGTTTAAAAGTGAGCCATTAGGCTTAACACATTTTCGAGCCAATAACCATGAGACCATGAACACGCGGATACCTGTTTTGCTTGATCCGTGTTGATTTTTTTTTTGTTTTGGACTTTACGATCGCAAAAGAAGTTGGTTAAAAAAAAGTAGTTCGCATTTAATAAAACGTCTCATTCATTGCTCTGAGATACTAATATTCATGAAAGGTCAAGTTCAATGTTGCAACCGACAAGATATAAAAGAGATAAGGTTATCGTTTATTGTTTTGTTTTTGTATGATAATTTTGTGTAACTGTCACGTGAACTGATATCCACAAAGAACGAATAAGAGAAGTAGAAGAGTCAAAGAAAGATTAAAAACTCATAAACAAACGAACTTTGACTCATCTTTTTAAGGGTTCGTTAATTATCCATTTTGGATTTTTCTTTTATAGGAAGTTATTTATTTACTCGTGGCTACAACTACCGACCTAAGATTAGGTTTGGTCCACATTTTACTATTCGATTGTCACGTGTCGATCTTTTTATTTAGACACCTCGAGTTGGGAGTTGTACGTAAGTAACAAGATAACGGTAATAGATATTTATTGAAAAGAAAAATATTCTATAGAGAACTTAATAGTAATGTGAAAATGAAATAAAGATTCCAACTACCGACGTCTATTTTGTTTTCTTGACAGCAAAATATAGTCAATTTCTTTTTTGTTTTGAAGTTGGAACCAATATATCATTATGGCTATAACCCTAGGGCATTGATATCATTATCCGGCTTCGATTTATCTAATTCGCATCCGTTTAGAAAAGATACATGTATGTAGCTTCGGATTAAGTAAAAAGTACCATAATACTATTATCTTCGGATAAGATGTTGATTTTTTGGGTACAATTTTAAAAGATCTATAATTTATATTATTAATATATACATATTTATGTGTAATTTTATGTAAAATAAAATAAACATGTAATATCTCTTTAAGAGTTCAAATCATATTTATATTGTTTAATCAATGAGGTCTAATGGTTGTCGTATTAAAAAATGCGTTCGTTCGCTTTGTAAATTTGATTCTTAGTTGAAACAAAATCACATATGTGTTTGTCAGTCTAAAATTCGATGAATAAGATGTTTCAACCATCTATAATCATATCGGAATTAATCAGATTCACTCCGATCACCTAGTTATAAAAAAAAATCTATATTGTTTAAGTATAATATTTTAATTTCTGATTTTCATTTTTATGTCAGACATTTTTTAAAATTATAATTATGTGAATGTTTAAATGTTGTCTAAAACTATATAATATTAGATGCGTATCTCTTTGTATTTAAAATCGAGTAGTAAGTTAGATTGAGTAACAAGTCAGATATCCTTTTTTTTCAAGAGTTTTTGGTTATCGAACATATATTTTTTCGAATTAAATAAAAGTAATAAAAAACTATTACCTAAGAATTGAATTCCTAAAGATTGAGATATGTGTTTGCATTCTCGACAAATGATAAAGAAGAGATAAGATTGAGATACCAACACGTTTCAAGATTCGATACATCTGCTATGCGAAATTAAAACACATTGTATTAAACACCAACACATATATGGACTATTGCTTTGTTTTGGATTTATCTTAAAATATAAAATAAAAATTGAGATATATTAATTCAATAGTTTAATTTCAGTATGTGTAATGGTTTTTTTTTTATCAATATCAAAAGAACCATTATTAAAAATTTCCGTTAAAGCAATATAAAGAAAGTCATAAAAGAAAACTAAATTAAAAAATATCCAACAAATTTTGTAGTTGGTTTGGTTTTCCATCCATCTATAAATACAAAAGACCGACCCACCGTTTTGCTTCCCCCTTTCCTCTCCCAAAATTTCTCAATCTTCCATCTTCCGTATAAACCATTACATACACACAAAAATATCTCTATTCATATATACGTACACAAATACTTATAATACAGATTTCGTGTGGTTTAGCTGAAAAAGAGCGATCGATAATGGAAGGAAGAAAAAAGAAGCCTTCTTCTTCTTCTTCGTTAACCTCTGAGCTTTTTGGTTCCAGAGAAAACCCTTCTTCTTCGTCTTCATCTTCTTCAGAGATCTTCGGATCGATCTTCGCTTCTCCTTCGAAGGTAAAAAAATCTCAATTCTCCCATAATATATTATCTGTAATTCAATTTCGTAATCTCTGTTTCTGTCTCAATTTCGATCTGTTTTCTTTTAAGATTTCCAATTTCGTTGATAATTAACGTTAATTCATTTAGGGATTTTAGGGATTTAGAATTTAGTATTCATTTCTCCCATAAAAAAAAATAAAGCTACGATTTTTACACGAAATTCTGCAAATTTTGATATTCCTACTCTGTTTTTATTACAATTTCAATCTTAATTTTCGTTGAGAACAGAATTGGATTTTTAGGGTTTTCAATTGATGATCCGATCTTACCGGAATTGATTGATTTTTTTCCCAATTCATATTCAGAATTTTTGGTTTTTTTTTTGGCAACATAACAGAATAGTTTTTTTTCTAAAAAAAAAAAAATATTATTGAAGACCCCACAAACCCTAAATCAAGAATCAAGAACATGGGTTTAAAAGAAGAAGAAGGGTTCTTGGAGCACAAGTTTTCTCCAAAAATCGAATTTGATTCTAAAAACTCTCTCTGAAGTTTTTCTTTCTTGTTTTTAGGGTATGGGAAGAGAATCTATTCGACCACAAGAGACTATGACTGGTGCATGGAACGATAAAACCGCTAAAACCGGTAAAAAAAAAAAAATCTTTTTTTTTTATTTTCACACTTGTCTCTTAAGGTCTCGAGTTCGAACACCGGTGAAAGGAATAATTTTTGGTATTTTGTTTTTTGTAGGTGATGCTGATAGAAACAGAGAACAACAAGAGAGTTCTATTGGTTCTATGTATCAAGATCAGAGAGTACAACCTTGTCATCTAAGTTCTTCAATCTATTACGGTGGTCCTGATGTTTATTACCAGTCTCAGAATTCTACCATTAACTCTACGGTAAAAATCTATAAAACTTTATAAGATGTTGCATAATTTTATGGAACATAATAGTTATCATCAAGTTTTTGATTTGTAGAATAAGAAAGATGGAGGAGAAGATGATTCCGGAAGTGCTTCAAGAGGAAATTGGTGGCAAGGATCTTTGTATTACTAAGTAGAGAGATCTTTTTATATAACTAGTAAAAAAACAAGGTAAATAATAAAACCCGGTTTAACGGTTTTCTGGTTTAAAGATGGAAAAAACTGATTCCGGTTTGGTTTTGGTTTTGATTTTGCAGGTACATAGGAACAAAAAAGATTTAGAGTTAGAAGTAGTAGTACTCAACTTCTCATCTTTTAACTATTACAAAAGTATGGAAGAAGTTTGAAGGTTTTTTTTTTTAGCTATAAAGAATCAAGAGGGAGTTGTTTTTTTTGTTTGGTTCTTGGTTTTGGTTTAGTTATTAAACCGAACCGGTTCACATTTAAAATTTTCTCTTTTGTTATGTATAAGCCGTTGCTAGTTTTGTACAAACTTTCCCACGCATATAAATAAATAAAACTCTTTTTGGTTCTTTTTTTATTGAAGGAAACATTTCCATATATGAGTGATGTTATTATTGGTTTGGATTGGTACTTGTCCGGTTTAAGATGGGAATCTACTTTTTGAGGAGAACAATGTTGAGATCCAACCTTTCGTGTCATTAATGTTGTCCTCAAAAGATTCCTCTTCACATTTGTCCTAGTTCTTGTTTCTTTAGTGTTTCATTCTCTTTTCAAAAAGAAAGTGGTGACCCACTTTAGTTCAATCACGTAAGCAGTATCACATCCGGTGAGGCTTATAAACGAACCAAATCTTTCGAGAAGCCATAAAAGAAAAACACCTATGCATAAAGCCTATATAACACTTACCAAGAATTTTGCTCACACAACCTCTTTGAGCTAATGTTTTCTTCTCCTTAAGCGTTCTCATCTTCGTTGTTTCATCAAAAAACAAGACTATACGGGTAAAGCTAATCTATGATCATATAAGGAGTAAAATTATTTCTTTTGGGTGGAAGAACAAAGGATATATTGGCAAGCATGGAGGAAGCTGAGTATCTCAAAGAGAGATAGAGGGTTAAGCTTCATGTGGAGGATGATGGTATCTCCTAACTCTTTAATGGCTCGAGGCTTTAAAGGGAGATACTTCCCTAGATGCTTACAAGTAGAGGAATAAGTCCTTCATTTGCAGAAGGAGCATGCATGAAGCCCAAACCCTAATGAATATTGGTTTAATGAAACAGTTTGGGAGTGGCATATGTGGCTTTTAGGGTCAGGCTCCAAGACCTCCAAACGCTAGGGCAAGTAAACAAGAGCAAGATTTCGTGTAGACTAAGAGAAGTGTTTGAGGAGGAGGAAGTCAAACTAATAACTCATAGCATGCCTCACTAGTACACCTTCAGTAAAGTCTAGTTATGGGTTGTGGAATCAACTTTTTCAACAGAGGAGGAGGAAGAGATAGGAGTGACAAAACCGAGCATGAACCCTCTCCTTCATTCACTATGGAGCCTAAGAACAATGCCATATATTCAAGTGTAATGTAGATACATCGTAGAAGCCGAGCCAAGAACAATATGGTATCGGTTGGATTTTTCAGAGTCGAAAATGGAGAAGTTAGGTCGTTTGGAGCCAAGAGATAACCCACCATTAAGCTTAGAGGCTAAAACAACCTCCCTTTCATGGACAATGAAGTGCATCAATTGATTGCATTGCAAAACATATTTCTACTTCACCTATATATGAAGCTATATATTTTAGACTATTATATACCGGTTTGGCTTAAACCGGAAATGTAATTTGGTTTTAGCATCTCTAATGAAGTTTGGTTTTGATTGGGAACCAAAAAAAAACCTCAAATCCCATATCTCCAGTTATTATTATACAAATCTAGAAACTACACACAAACAAACATTTAATAAAAGAACACATTCAAGAAAAACAAAGACTCTTCTCTCCAATAAAACTAAAAGTATTCCCATTTTAAATACCAGGATCAACGTTCGATACATTCAACGTCTCTTTCATACATCTCTCAAGAGACAATCTCTCACTCGACGACGACGACGACCGACTCGAAGATTTTTCAACCGAAACAACATCCTTCAATCTCGAATCATTCCTTGTCACATAAGCTGATAAAACCCGTTTCACACTACTACTATGAGGAATCTTGAACCGTGAAGGAGAAGGCGGCATTGTAATCGACGTCGATGATCGAAGAATCTCTAGTTTCGTCGGCGAGTAACTCGGTGTTGTGTAGCTCGAAACCGAAACCGACGGCAACGCAATGTCGTTATTACCTAATGTCTTTGGAATCTGATCTGATGAATGTCTTGTAAGATCATCCACGAAGAGTAAATCATCGATACGTGCTACAATGTTGAACGCTAAGCTCTCTAATACTCTCGAGTAGCTTTCAAGTATCGATTTTCCAATATCCTAAAAACAGAGCAAAAACAGAGCAAAAAACAGAGCAAAACCGTTTAAACCGGAGATTAAAGAAAACTAACCGGAGATTTGAGGATTTAAACCGTTATTACCTTGTTGTATTGGATTTTGCTCATGTCTAAAGCGGTTTGAGGAAGACCAGGGAAACGTTGTTTTAACGAAAGCAATAAACTTTCCGCTCGATCCGCCATTAACTCAAGCTTCTCTGCATCAACCATAAGCTCTTTAACCATCTCCCACGACGTAGTAGCTGGTTTCGAGTTAGATCGTTTATGCCATAAGTATATCGATGACTCGACTCGGTTTGCTATCTCTATAGCTTGATGTTCAGAAGATAAATCAAGACAATCAAGTAGACATTCAGGTGAGAATTGATCTGATGAAATGTATCTGTAGATCAAATCACCGAGACAAGATCTTCCTCTACGTGGAAGAGATTCAAGGTATGATTCAGGAATCTCCATGTCATTGAGTGTGATACTGTTAATAGCCATAGCTGCTTTAAGTATCTGATTCGTACAGTCACGTTTATGCTGTAACTGTTTCCTTGAGATCTCTTTTAAACCTCCTGGTGAAACTCGTGGAACTGGAAGCCACCATTTATCTTCTTGTCTTTGAAATGATTTTCGAAACGACGTCGATCCATTTTCGTCTTGTGCTGCTGATTCGTGTGCCATGATTCCTTGATCTATATACCAAAACTCTGTTTCTTCAAAACTATCTAATATCTCCTGAGATAAAACAAGAAGAACAATGAAATCTTTTTCGATCAAATGAGAGAAACAGAGAAGACAAAGAAGAACCGTTTCTTACGAGAAGCATGTTATCGAGTTTCTTGAGAGCTGGTAGGTTAACGTAAAGATCTGATCTTGGTCTGCAAGTCATTATCTACAACAATGGAGGAACAAAAATCAAAACTTGAGTCTACAACAATCTAATATGCGTGTTCTTGTTACCTCGAGTTTGGTTCCATCTGGAAATGTTTGCCAAGTAGGAATCATTTCTACAATGTGATCACTAACACAGAGAAGCCATTCCATTTCTCTTCTCCACATTTCTTTCTTTTCTTTAGATAATGGTTCTAATCTCCATAGCTGTCCAAACAATGTAGCTTTTACAAAGCAAAAAGTCAAAGATTTGTTTCAAACAAAGTCAAAGTGTGATTCCAATTTGAATACATACCACAAAGATTAGTGATTGCATTAGAGATAGCTAAAGCTGTGCAAACACCATTTCCAGAACCTGACATGTCTTCTCCAAGTAAAAGCTTTGAGAATCTTTCCTTCATCATCTCAATCTCTATATAAAACAAAACCAGTAAAAAACAAAATGAAATTTGTTCGGTGAGGAATTAATGCAAACACTTGGTGGGTGAAATTTGTAAAATTTCTCAGTGAGGAATAAATGCAAACAGTTGGTGGGCAAAACCTGAAACTCTTGACTGTTTCACACAATCAGAACGAATCTTCGTCTTCTCTTCTCCGTCGATGTTCTTCACTGACCAACGAGATGAAATCGGAGAAGCAATACAGCTAGGGATTTGTTTTTCTTCTTCCTCGTCGTGTTTGGTTGTTTCCGAGATCGGAAAATCTGAGCTGCTACAACAACTGCTTTCTCTACCTTTCTCTTCCATTTCTTTCAAATTTTCCGACGAATCAGCCATTACTAAGCTTCGTCTTCTTCAAAACACCGTCTTTGCTCAAATACGTGAAGAAGGAGCGTCTCTGTTCTCTCTGGATATGATTCTCGTGATTTTGAATCGCATTTACATTTATGAGCTTCGATTCGGATTTTTCTCGGGAGAATTTTTTCTGGGAAAGAAAAAGAAAATGCAGTGACTCTCTGTGAGTGAAGTGATGAGAGTCTCTTGTTTCTTCTTCTCTCTTCCTCGATCTCTGTATCTTCGACATCACTTTAAAAACAAGAACTTTAATCTCTCAGTAAGCAGAAGATTATATTATTTTTAATTTATTGGTTAATTGTAAACTAATCCAAATCAATGACGACAAGATTTTTAAAATTTTTTATAAGTTTTTGATTATGGGATATCGTGTAATTGACGGATCCATCTACGATGTTCTCTAGTTTCGTTTTTTTAAAAAAAATTTGTTTTTGTTTTATTAATTTCTCTTGCTTTTCTGTTTTTTTAGAATGTGATTTGATAACTAGAAAATCACGTAATGACGTATTCAATAAGATTTTACTATTTGTAACTAATTAAGTAAGCATGACTATTGGAGGTGGATTTACACCCCCTTAAACGAGATTATACAAAGTTCTTTATTCCGGTCTATTGAATAATAAGACCGAATTAAGTATTACTCAAAAGGTCATCTCGACTTGGAACTCGAGGAAAGCTACGTCATTAGAAGGAATCATGACTATCAATCAACACGTCGATCTACAAAACGTCACGAACACGCTAGGAGTAAGTAAATGCCGTTAGATGCTCTATACGTCAGCTCATGGTCAAACACGTGAAGTTCACTTGCCTCTCTACCATGAACAGTCCAGGCGCATACGTAATTATGGACTATACATCAACTAACCAACTCAACCTAGTTCGGCGGATGAGGAAGGGAAATGATGACCATCGATATGTGCTCACCTGCTACGAGCAACTCACTTCGCGGATTCACCTCTATATATAGAAGTGGGCATTCAATGAATACATACACATAATCCACTCGAGACACCTCAGAATCACTAGTAGATTAACATTTAGATCGTGTTTAACATTTAGTCTTCGACTTATGTCGTCAAGTATTAGGCCTCGATCTTAGTTCATATTCAATCTTGTAGTTCTATCCCTCGTCTTCGGAGCAATAACTTAAACGTATTATTCAACATCATCGATTTTTTCCGAACTGTTACTCCAACAAAACAAGCTTATCTCGTCGTAAAAACTTCGACTCCGTCTTCTAATTATTCTGAACTCTTAAACAAGCACTGAACTTTTCGAGTTTCAACAAAGACTTTTTTTACGTACTAAAAAGTTAAGAAGTTTGGAACTAAAGAAAAAATATAAGAAAATCACATTCATTAAATGATAATGTTATGTACTATCTCATTTTGCTTTAAATCGTTACAAATTTAAAAACTCTTTATACAACTAGAAAAACTGAAATTTAAGAAATAAAGAGCTTGTACATTTATGATTTATAGAAACATTGAATTAATGATATGTGGTTCGTCCGGTCCAATCGTATAATTCAATAACTCAAACTACAATTCGATTTTCTTAAACTTGAAAGATAAAAATAAAAGCATTGGATCAGATTTAAAATAGTTTGAATTTCTACAAAGGTTTCGAAATTTCAAAATGTTTACTTCGTGAAGCATTCACTCCCAAACAATGAATGCATCCTTCTCTTCAAGCCTTTAATGTAAACTAATCTTAAAGAAACAACATATATTCAACACTTGAAAAATTAATAAACTTTTCGACAACTATATATTTTTCTTTCATTAAAATTTAACGAGTATGATAAATGATGAATGGTATAACGTACAGGCTCAATAGTGACCACAGTTTGGCCTATCCTAACAATGAAAGTAGAAAGTGATGCTTTGTCTTTTGGTTTAAACCTAACCAAAATCTCCAACGGCTTTTTTGTCTTTGCGTATATGTTACGATCGAGTGGTCACTAAGGATTTATATGATTTTATTTTAGAGTAATGGAATTTGTAGCTAATTCATAATCAATTTCCTATATTTATCTGATCATTTTAATGAGCTATAATTTCCTATATTTATCTGACCATTCTCATATAACTAAGCAGCTGGTCCTCCTTATTTTTAACCTCTTTTTTTCTAGACAAAATTTCTTCTTTGTTTTTGTTAAAGTTAATTACGTTATTGGAAAATATCATTAACGAAATTTCCTATCTTTGTAAATGTGTCGAGCACTTCAAACAACGAAATGTTTTGTCTCTTTGTTCTCTATCAAATTGTCGTATTGTACGTCGTTGTTTCCTTTTCAAAGCAACCCTAAAAATAAGGTCAAAATTGTTTCCTCCTTTTCGTAATAATAAAACGCAACACGATGACAAAAAGTAAAATAATTATTAACAATTAAAATATCATGATTTTGTGTCTATAATCACATCGATAGTTTGAACTTTACATTACTACTAAAATGATAGTTAAATAATGAAATATTGGAGTTCAAGAAAGCCTATATAATTAAACCAAATATAATAGTAATATTTATCTACTGATCATTCTATATTCTTATAAACATTTCATCGATTTTTAATTTCTCCTTACGCTATATCATTATATTGTAACGAGAATGACTTTGAACTCACACTACCTATATCCACATATCAAAAGTTCTTAAAAAAGCCTATAACCTTGAGCTACAAACTAAGTTATCTTTATTGTTATTTTATTTCTTAATGTCCATGCACTCAAAAAGTTTTAGAGATTCTGAAAATCACATGAAGATCAATGTAACTAAAAACTAATAAAATGATTAAATAAGAACTATAAAGTTCTTACATCAGCTTCCTATTTTGTTTATATCAGTAGCTTGTAATAAAACCTTTGAATTTCCTTGTAAACAACTCAAAGATTTTATTACAAGCTATATATGTATATTCATACACAACTCTAATTAGTACAAAGGTTATTGAGAATGAGTCCAAAAAACAAATATGTGTGGATTTGATCACTGCGGAAAACATCATACTACTAATGGAGTTTTCATGGGTTATAACATAATCCAATAATTGATATCAGAATCATGTATAAAAAGAGTGAACCTAAAGAATCGGTTTGTAAATTTTATGTTCGTTGTAGGAGGATAACACTCAAGGTGATCTCGCAATTAAGAGGTGTTGATGTCTTGTGTTAAAAATAAAACATGAGTGAAAAATTTCGATGGATGAGAGGCCGAGGGTTTATAAACGAGGCATGTTAGTGAAGGTTAGAAGGAGGTATTGTTCGTGATAATAAGGATACAATATGAGTGAAATTTCGATGGATGGGAGACCAGAGATTTATTGGATATCAATCTAAATTAAATCATACGTACAATGGAGAATTAGAATACAATTCTCTAATATATATAATTTCACACACAACTCCAATTAGTACCTCCAATTAGTATATGTATTTTGAGAATGAATTCAAAAACAATTCCTATGTGGATTTGGTCACTAGGCCAAAAATGGACAATATCGTTAGACTCAACAAAGTACAAGATGAAACATGTTCAAAGTAGATTCAATATAAATTATTTCGATGACAAATATAATTTTGGTTTATAGAAATACAAAGTTCTCTACAAACTAAATGTTATAGGTTTGGATTCGGTTTATTGAAAAGAAATGGAGCTAAGAAAGAAAGGACTTCAAGATCAACATCAATGGGCCTAGTAATATGTCATTGTCGACCACGTGGTCTCTACCCGTTTGAAAAAGCTTAGGTCAAGCGCCATACGATCTTATTTTGATTATGGGCTTCTAAATAAGGAGGTTTGTTTAAACAAAGACTCTCTACTATACAGTTTACACATAAACAAAGCCCAAGAGAAAGATAATGATGGACTTATATCTTCTAGTTAGTTGGCAATAGACTAATCTCAAAATTTGGGATGATTATTTGATCGAAAACGAATCAAACTAACCAGACAACACCATTAAAATCATTTTTCGTCCTCGATGAGACCAAATAGTTTTTTTTTTCCTTCTAAAATAACATGCAAATAAGCAAGGAGGTCGTTGTATAAAAAGAAGTAAGCTCAAAAGATTAAATAAATGAAAAGACAATTTTGGGGAATCATTAACATGATTTTAAAATATGGAATAATTTCGCTGAAGTGGCAAATTTGCTAGAAATTTTGTTCTCTAATGCCAACTTGTTATATATTTCGACCCGGACAAAACCTGACATTGCAAAAAATAGCTGGAGAATTTGTAACATTGTCACTATGATTAATGTTAATTGCAAAAGAATATATATATATATATATATATATATATACAGCAAATAGCTATCTTATGGAGAGTTATTTGCATTCTTTTTTTATATCAAATTTTATGTTAATTTACATGATATCACGTTTTTTGAAAAAAAAAATACTACTGTTTACAACTTTGTTAATTTTGGCTCAATAAAATGCTTATCTATCAATAATAAGTTGATTGCAAAATCTCATCATAATTTTTTTTTGTTAAGAAGAAAAATGTTTCTTTTATATAAAGATGATGAGCGAGATTAACTTTATCGTTTAATGACATTATGTACATACGTGTTCGAAAAATAAAATTAATGATGTTAACCAAAAAAGATAATCTAAAAACTTGATTTTATGAAAGGGAATAATTAAAAGTATAGCGATCGCCTTTTCTCTAAATTTCTAAGATGGAATCCAATTAAGCCAAGTAATCATAGAATCACGTTTCTTCATCATGCACTTTACTAATTAAGTGTTCTTATTCTAATTAACTTTATCATATTATTCTTTACATTTAATCCGAAAAGTTTGTACTCAAAAATCATATATTGAATAGAAATTTTCCTATAGATAAAAATATTTTCAGAGTGCTAGTATTTACTATTTGTCGATGTATTAAATCCTAAACCCTAGATCATATGAAATCAAATTCGGTATGATGCATGACAAAAAATTAAAATAAAATCAATTTAGGTACTCGATCATTGATTTTTTTTGTTAATGCATATTCTTAAATCTTAATTACGAGGTTCATTTGTATAACCCATATTCCTTTCGGCTGATATAATTTTATAACTTTTAAATATAAAAGATGTATATATAGTAATGTTTTAAATGTGTTCAAGCTCAATTATGTTCAACAGTTAAAGCATGCTATCATGAAATCAGGAAAGGAAAGAAAAAAGAAAGTGGAGTCCTTTTGCTTTATTGAAATAAACTAATATATCTGACTTTTTTTTGACGTAAACTATATATCTGATTTAATCACTGCTCTTTAGTCAAAATATAGGCTCCTCATCGTGTAAATAAACATTATTTGTTAGTATAATAATGTTGGATATGATTTGATGTTATCCATTAACTTAGTCCTATAAATTGTGGTGGGATACACATGTGTCAAAAGTTATATAAAAAGTTCACACATAATTACAATTAATTAATACTATAATATATAAAATAGCTGATCAAGTCAAAATTTATATAGTAGTTGGGAACACTTTCTTTGTTTCTATTTTGTATATGAATCCAGAACTTGAACTATAAAGATCTAAGCAAAATATCTATAAGGGTTATATCTTAAAGCTAGTAAATTTATATATTTTTACTAAAATTATTGTTTTCATTTGTTAGAAAAAACAACTGTCACTGCAACAATTGAGAATAAAACATTTTTGTGGTTACCAAACACAAAAACGGTTTTAAAATTTTTAGTAAAAATAGTTACTCTCAACTTTTTTATTTCCACTTTTACCACCAGTTTTCTCTTATAGTTTTGCATTATTCCCTAATCGTTTATCGTTTCTCCGTTCCACTTTTATTAATAGACCCCTAATGTTTTTTAATGAAGAACTTATGTAAAAACAACACAATATATTTTACTTCCATCTCTAACTAGACTAGTTTTGCATAGGAGTCCCATTGACAAGTCGGCAACGATTACACAAAAATGAGAAAATATAGAAATAAAAATACAAGATAGTTGTAGTATCAACAAAAATATCAAGAAGGTAACCAATAAAAACCATTTCTTACATCTTTAATCTTTTCCAGCAATAATACATTTGCGAAAATGATTGAACCTTCTAATAAAGCCGTAACGGACAAATAATCAAGATCGAAAAAAAGAGAAAAAAAGTTAAAAAGAAAATGCGTCTGACGTCAGCATTCCACGTGTGGGTCCCATTTTAATACTGTAATTCTGCTTCGGGATGCGATACGTAGAAGAAAACAAAACGGAAGTCTCTTAATGGACCCCACCTTCATGACAAAAAATTACAAACCACACGATCACTTTTACTTTCTCATCACTATTAATCTTGACCGTACGATTCTCATACGAAACCGTCTCTTTCTTTTTTTTTTCCTTCGTCTTACTCTAAGCGGCGATAGATTCTCTTTTCTCTGCAAAACTTTCGCGATTCTTTCCTTCCCTGATTACGAAACTTTCTCGATTTTCGTTAATGGAAGCTTGAGCTTCGTGAAATCTTGTTTTCCGTCGCCGTTTGTTTGTCGATTTTGCTTTTACTCTACGTTTGTTCCCCCTTTTGCTTCGAGTTTTGTTCTTCCTTCTTCCCGACGATTTCAGCACCAAATCGAGTTTGATCTGTGAAATCGCGAAATGTTGGTCGATTAATCATAGATTCTTGTACTGGTAAGTTCATTTTCCCTCGTCCTTTCTGTGTCTTTCCCGGGAAAATCGGAGAGAAATGAGTACTGTGATGATTCTGGGTTTATGGGAATGATAATAAGAACATATGAAATTACTAATTTAGGGTTTCTAAA
This sequence comes from Euclidium syriacum, assembly GCA_900116095.1. Taxonomy (NCBI): domain Eukaryota; kingdom Viridiplantae; phylum Streptophyta; class Magnoliopsida; order Brassicales; family Brassicaceae; genus Euclidium; species Euclidium syriacum. Next base: position 14,010,589 of record FPAK01000007.1, read on the forward strand.
CATCAAATGCTGATAAATTCCAGTAATTTTCTCGATTCGCTTCGAAATCTCTTACTTAGATGCGTCTAAAGATTAGTCAATAATCCGAATCTCTCGTTAATTAGTTTTATGTGATTGATTGAGATTTAAGTTTCCATTTCTTCTTTGTAGATGAAATGACTACAAGAAACGAGCTTAGAAGTTTTCTGAAACAGAGCCAAAGGTCATCAGAGATAGAAGATGAAAGCTTACAGTCAAATCGAAGAACGAAACGTTCAAGCCATAATCGGAAGGAATGTGTCAATGAGAGGTTAGAAAACAAAGATGAGTTAGTGAAATACATGTCGAAGTTACCAGGTTATCTTCAACGTATAGAGAGAAGAGAAGACGAAAGTGTGAATCAAAGTAATGTTTTGAATGTTGGGGTCTTGGATTGGGGAAGATTAGAGAAGTGGAAACATGGTAGAGCAAAAGACGGCGAAAGATTAGGTAAAACCGAGAGAAAAGTGTCCAATGACTATAAGATTGATGATAAGTTGCGTAAAGTTAAAGCTTCCCGAGATCTACAACATTCTGTTCAACACGGAACTAGATGTGCTTTGGAACCTGAGTTGGATTCTAGGGATTGCTTAAATAAGAAGGAAATGGAAACTTGTAGCTATAATAAGTCCTTTGGTAGAGATGATGAAAGAGTGAAGAAACCTTTGAAGAGCAGAAGATCTCGTTCGTATCAAGAATCTGGTTCTGGTTTGTTGTTATCAGAAATGGGAAATTCCGGTGGGAAGGAGACTCAGAAGCAAGAAGCAAGAGAAAGAGCTATAGAAAGTGAGAAACAATGTGTTGAGAAGAAGATCAATGGAGATACGAAAGATGGTTTTCTTCTTCGATCAAGAAAACAGTCTCGGAGCACTTTCTCTGGTGAGCCTCAAATGTCACTGGATGATGATGATAAGATGAGATCTCAGATTCCTCGTTCTTGTCCACTCTCTTTCGACTTAGAGCGAGATTCTGAAGATATAGTGTTGCCTCTATCTGGTAAAAAGGAACGGAGGCATTCAAAGACAGCTTCAAGGATATTCGATCAAGAACTACGCGAAGAAGATGAATCAAGAAAGAACAGAGATACTTCACCAAGTAAACGGTTTAGTTTTAGCTTCGGTCGTCTCAGTAGAAGTTTCACTTCCAAAGAAGATTCATCTGGTCAAGCTTTTTTGAGTTCTTGTGATGATGATACCATCAAATCTGAATCTATGAGATTCAATGGTGGTCCAATGGAGAAACAATCCGGTTCTCGAATTAGCCCATTGAGACGGTTACTGAAATCCAAAGCTCTTCCATCAAAACCGATTCCATCGAGAAGAACACGAGCTCTGTTTCATCTAACGATCAGAAATGGTATCCCTCTGTTTCAATTCGTAGTCGATGATGATATCAACAACAATAACAACAGGAGTGTTCTTGGTGCTACGATGAAAACCTCTGATTCATCTTCATCACTGTTTAAAGATGATGACTCTGTTCAGTACTGCACGTTTTACTCTGTTAATGAAGTCAAGAAGAAGAAAAGCTGGCTAATCCATGGAGGAAACAACAAAGAGAAGCAACGTGGTTTCGTCTACAATATAATCGGTCAAATGCGGTTAAGCAACAACTCAATAACCGAAAAAAACATCAGAGAATCGGTTCTCTTTGATGAAACAGAGCAAATCAAAGGACGTAAAGAGATTGCAGCTGTAGTGATCAAGAAGAAACCAGTCGAAGAGGAAGAAGAAGCAATCACTGTGATAATTCCAGACGGTGTTCATAGTTTACCGGAGAAAGGAGGACCGTCACCGTTGATTAGCCGGTGGAGATCTGGTGGGTTATGTGATTGTGGTGGTTGGGATGTTGAATGTAAACTTTGTGTTCTCTCCAACAAAACATCATCGTTCCTCCATGAATTTGATCAAAACTTCAAACTTTTTAATCAGGTAACAACATAAAACTTACACTTAACACTAAATAATTTGGTTTGGTTCGGTTCTTGATCGGTTTACATTGTAGGAAGGAAGTGAACCGGTTTTGGAGATGACGGAGGCGAAGACAGGAATCTATACAGTGGAGTTTGGTTCGTGTCTTTCGCCATTACAAGCGTTTTTCGCGTGCGTGACTGTTATAACATGTGGATCTGAAGAGGAGGAGGATACGGTGGTAAAAACCGCCGGAAAATCTTCCTCTCCTTTTGCTCCTCCGTTATCTCCGGTTGGTAGAGTCTAGGGGACACAATAGAGAGTATATTTTGCAATGTGTAACTCTTATTATAAGTCTATTATTTCCTGTATCTTACCTTAATGTACAAAAAGCTTTAGAGAATGGATTGACACGTCAGTACTTTCGCTTAAGATTATACCAAATGAAACTAGGCATGGAATGAAAAAAAATACAAAAAAAAGAGCTGTTTCATTGATATAAAAAAATGAAGTATTTCATTGTTTTGATGTTAGTTACTACTATCTATTTCGAGTTAAACAAAGCTTGTAAAAGAAATCATGTAGTATAGTATAGTAATTCATAACGAGTTTGTTCCTGGTATCAAATGAATGTCATCAAAGAAGAAACAAAGGTCGTTACAAAAAAATACTATTTTTTTTGGAAAAACCTCCACGTATCCTTGATTTCAAGGATGCACCTTGATCAGGAAGAACAATATGGATGTTTTATTTTATTGGGTATGGAAAACCTTTGAAGCATTATTATGAAATTGAAGTATATAAGACAGCCATGCATCCTGGTCAGTTACGTTCATAGAATGCTAGGTTTAATGGAAATTTTTTTTTTTTTCTTTTTTAATATATATATTCCTTTCTTTTTTATTCTCCTAGAGCATTACATTTTCTCAGGCAGATACAAAGGAAAATAAGTGCTGGATGTAAACAAAAGATAAATTGGGCAGAGATAATGAAACTAAAGCGAAGCATAGTGTGGACTGTAAGAGAATATCATGGTTGGAAGCAACGAAACCAAGAGGAGAGATAAGTATCATTTGCTTGATGATGATGATGAGGAATGGAACTTCTATCAAGCGCTGCAAGTTTTGCTCTCATATGAAGCTGAATTTCCTTTGAGATTACAGAAGGCGGTTTTTCAATTGAGGAGTGAAGACGAGAATTCCTTTCTCTCTATATAGAGTAGGCAACAGCTTGGAGGAGGAGTTTGCATATTACCTTGACAAAGAACTAGGTATTTGGTTTACAAAGAACTATGGAAAATCGCCAGGTTTAGTATTTGAATGGTTAAATGGAACAAAATTAAGAGAAGAATTAGGTATTGACTCTTCGGTGTAGTGTGGGGTAAGTATTTTTTTTTCATTAATTTTATTTAAAATATGACATGGTTTATTTGATTTTGTATATTGAAAGAAAATGCTTACTTTTTTTGGTATTGGTGTATATTATACGGAGTAAAATTAGGCATGTATCAATTTTGAGATGGGAATCCCGTCTCATCCTGTAACCGTCCTGAATTTCTTGTCCTATTATCGTTTTCTTTTAAGTAATTTTCTGTTTGGGACCATTTATATTATTTAAATAAATAATGGGAAAATTCTCGAATTACCTTTAGTATTCGACGATTTACATGATATCATATTTTCGACTGGTTTTCCTACGAAATAACATCCTTCGGTAAAAAAATGCATGGTTAGAAAATTCTGACAATACACCGTTTTATCGGAAACCATAAAAAAATCCATCAGATTTGAGTGTGTTTTCATATTAATGCATCTCTCTTGAAATGTCGAAAGTTATAAAATGATTTATATATTTAAGAGCGTCATAATATTAATAAATAATGCGAAGGGATAAGATCATAAGAATTCCACAATAGCAAATTAGCAATCATACTATCACAAACCGATGGAGTAGATTGTGAAATCTTTCGACAATGATAACTCGCACTTGAAATATAGTATTATACATAGACATTATCTATTGATATACTAACACAACTATGAGTCAGTAAAGACTTTTAGTGGCTTATTGATACCTTTATTAGTTAAAGGCACTAAGAGTCAATTACCATTTTGTTAACCTATTCCTAGTAATAACTTTACGGTATACTATTTAAAGAGCTTTTGCTTCACTTCAATATACTAAAACCATACCAAAACTTTCTCATCTGATCTTGCAACAATCACTTAAAAGCAATGGGGTTGCCAAAGTTTCCTCTCTTGGGGCTGCTTCTACTCTTAACCCTCAGCGGTTCTCGAGTCACCGCGAATGGCCCCCTGTGCCCAAAAACCGACACTCTCAGCCGGATGAGTTTTCCGAAAGGTTTTCTCTTTGGTACTGCAACAGCTGCATACCAGGTGTATACATATAATCAAACCAAAATATGTATCTAAAATAAATTTTTCTTGTATAAAATATGATTTTTTTTTTTTGATGTTTTTGAATACTAGGGATTCTGGAACCGAAATATAGACTAATTTTCGAAATCTATAAAAAAACATAATATTTGTTCAATTAAAAATGTTTACAGTAACCAACTATGACTAATATTCTCAAATCCTTAAAAAAAAAAAAAAAAATATGTTATAAGTTCAAGAATTTATCTTTTATAATAATCAACTATGATATCGTTTTTATTAGGTTGAAGGTGCGGTTGATGAAGGTTGTCGAGGACCAAGCATGTGGGATATTTACTGTCAGAAATTTCCTGGCTAGTCTCTCTACCTCTCTTTGTTTACTTGTTGTTCTAGCTAGTGATCCTTATGTAGCACATATTGTTCTTTTGACATTTAATAAAATCACAAACAATTTCAAATACAATTCGATTTAATGATCATCCTAACTAAATAGGCCCATGTTTCCCATAAACTTTTCCAGCTAGATGCAATCATGATGACGGTACCGTGGCCGTCGATTTCTACCATCGTTACAAGGTAAATATTGCTTAAATATACTCTTTTTTTTTACTTTTAACTATGCCCAATAGTTGTGTCCCTTTCATATATTATTATAAATGAAATCTTTTTGTGTAATTTGTATTAATAAGTTTTGACCAGATGTATATGTTTGAGGTCTTAATCGATTGCTTCACTTGCTTATCCTTTGAATTATGTTGAAAAAATTTGCAGGAAGATATTCAATTGATGAAACGATTGAACTCTGACGCTTTCAGACTCTCTATTGCGTGGCCAAGAATATTCCCTCGTGAGTTTACACAAAAGAATAATTTCCATGGATAATATTTTTTTTGTTAAAACCATGGAACATTTTGTACAAATAGATTATTACATTTTTTATATGATTTGAAAATATTACTTAAAAAAAATATTTATGATCAGATGGAAGAAAAGAGAAAGGAGTGAGCAAAGCTGGTGTCCAGTTCTATCATGACCTCATTGATGAGCTTCTTAAAAATGGTAACTATATACGACTTTAAGAAGAAAGATTCTTATAAATGTTTTCTAACTTTTCAGCTTCTCATGCAACACTAATTTTGTTTTTATTGTTTAGGTATAACTCCACTTGTTACTGTATTTCATTGGGATACTCCACAAGACTTAGAAGATGAGTACAACGGATTTTTAAGCGAACATATAGTGTAAGTTTATATATATGTTACTCGAAATCAAAAATCGAATAACCATTAGATTTCAGGAATGATCCAAACCGAAATGTATGTACCTATTTTATGCAATATATGAATAAATATCCATATTGTACAACAAATAATGCAGGAAGGATTTCACGGAATATTCGGAATTTGTATTCAACGAATACGGCGGCAAAATTAAACATTGGATTACTTTCAATGAGCCATGGGTTTATAGTCGTGCTGGTTATGACATAGGCAAAAAAGCTCCCGGACGATGTTCTAAATACGTCAATGAAAAATGTCACGATGGACGATCAGGATACGAAGCTTACCTTGTTAGCCATAACTTGCTTTTGTCTCATGCAGAAGCCGTTCAAGTTTTCAGACAATGCGAAAAGGTATATAATAAAAATATGGGAAATTCTTTAAAAATAGAACATTTTATGTTCTTTAACTATAAATATAAAAAGTTTTAGAGTTTGGTTAGTTACTTCTTACCGGATTGGTAAAAAATATATTAAAATGACTACCAATCACAAAAATGGTAAGCATTAAGGGTATATGTATCATCAATTGTTTTATACTACTATATATCTATTCTTTTATGATGGTTAAAATATACTACTATGGTTTACAAATAATTTTATCTTTTTTATTTTGATAAAGCACTAATTTTAACTAATATTTCGTTCGTTCCTAACTTTTTTCTTATAATTACAGTGCAAAGGTGGGAAGATTGGGATAGCTCATAGTCCGGCTTGGTTCGAGCCACATGATCTTGCCGACGCACAAGACGGAGCTTCGGTTGACCGGGTCCTTGACTTCATTATGGGCTGGTACTAAAAAGACTCTAATTAATGATATATATATTTATTGGTTAAATAATAGCACTAAATAACCAAGATTTGGTTTTTCATTTTCAATATTGGCTGATGGCATTTTCTTAACTTAAGAATCTTAAACATGGTAGAATAATAGCATTTAATAACCATATTTTGTTTTTTTTTTATTTGCATAATCGCTCGATTACATTTTTGTAAATATGCTAAGTTCATTTTATCAGGTACTTATTAAAAATAACATAGATTTTATGTGCGTTCTTTCAAAAGATATCATAATATTTTGTCTTATTATTTACATAATCACGTTTCCTAAAACATGCTTTATAAAATGTATTACTTATTTACAAAAAATGCCACCACGCTCATTTCGCCATTTTTGGCTGTACAAATTGTTACGACCGAGAGATTTAGTGTTGTGTTAGTCTCGTTGTTTTGCCAGCAACCAAATTTATGAATATTGTTGGCAAGAAAACATAAACTTTTGTTTACTAACAACTCATATGTTAACTCTAATTTTTTTTTTTTTTTTTTTTTTTAGGCATTTGGATACGACGACCTTTGGAGACTATCCACAAAAAATGAAAGATATTGTCGGACACAGGTTACCTAAATTTACTGATGAACAGAAAAGAAAACTGAAAAACTCAGCAGATTTTGTTGGAATCAATTACTATTCTTCGTTTTTCTCAAACCATAAAGAGGTAATAAATCCAGCACAGGCGAGTTGGCAACAAGACTCTCTTACAGATTTTGAACGTAAGAATTTTTTCTTTTTTAATGATTTTTACATAATTAATGTTGAAAAAAAATAAGTTTTTCTTTCTCATGTGAAGTGTGGCTCATTCCCAAAAAAAAGAAGTGAAGTATGGTTAATACTTATGAATTTTATTTTATTTTTCAGCTAAGAGTTCACAAGGTTACCAAATTGGTAGCAAGGTATGTATCTTATACAAGCATTTATCCTTGACCACTAGGCTAGACTTATTGAAGAAAAAAAAATCAGTATCGAAATGATGTTATAATGAAACAGAGAGGAAGTATAATATTTCATTTAAGTTTACTTAATCAATTTTTTTTGGTATTTTTCAGCCAGTGACCGCTGCAATGGCTGTTTACTCGAAAGGTTTGAGAAGGCTGCTGAAATATATCAAAGACAAATACAACAACCCAGAAATTATTATAGCTGAAAATGGTAAATTTTTATATTTTATATTTTAAACAAAAAAATTATAAGTACTCTTTATAAAGAAATTTCAATTATTTTAATTGGTTATTTTTATAGGATATGGAGAAGAACTTAAGGAGAAAGATTCTATTGAAGTTGGAATTGCTGATCATAACAGAAAATACTATCTTCAGAGGCATCTATTGAGTCTCCAAGAAGCTATATGGTAAATTCATATTTCTTCATATGTTTAACAAAAAACATTGCTTTATTGCATTATCCAAATTTAACATAAGTTATATGTTGAAAAATCTCTCACAGTGAGGATGGAGTGAACGTTACAGGATATTTCATATGGTCGTTATTGGACAATTTCGAATGGCAAGATGGTTACAAAAACAGATTCGGACTTTATTACATAGATTTCAAAAACAATTTGACACGTCACGAGAAAGAATCGGCTAAGTGGTATTCAAATTTCCTCAAGCAAGAGATTGATCCATCCAGACTTAAGGAAGAGTTGTAAGCCTTTGGTCCGAAGAGAATATGAGTCTAGGCGAGAAGAAAAAAAAAATGGAGTCCGAATCCGAGTATAGAAAAGTAACAAACATTTGGAAAATAATTTGGTTTGTGGTAGTGAGTGTGCAATAAAAAGAGTATTATGTTCTTATTTCAGTGTGTTTACATCTTCAAGGCATGGTTTTCTATTTGATGTACCGTCTATGAAATAATTTATATAATTAAGGATTTAAGAGTAGCATAATCAGTGTCGGGAAGAGATTTTTGGATTATAAAAGATAACATAATACTTGTTACTTTTCTTTCTTATGAAAACTCAATGTTAAACGTACGTGTTATTAACAAATATGAAAATTAAATGTTAAAAAGCATTGGCTTCAATTTGTTCTCTCTTTTTTTTTTCTTTCACGGATACGTGTTTACTTTTACTCGTAAAAGGATTATTTCTCGTTCAAATGAGTTGACACTCTGCCTCTACGTAATCAAATGAGCCATCTTAGTTCAAACAATGAAATTGCTTTGGTGAAAACAAAGAAATCAGAGTGAATGACTATTTGTCGGTATCACTCACCATGGAGAGATTAGTCGGATTTAGACCCGGACAACCTATTGATTTACAAAAAAGAAATATATCAAACAAGCCGCCAGAAAAAAAAAAGGAAAATAGTAGTTTACAGTATGCAGTGATATACAATGGTGAACTCAAAAAAAAAAAAAGGTTCAACCTAGCTGTTATTAGGAAGACAAATCAACATTAGTCGTTGGAGATTCATAGATTGCTGGATCCTGAGAGCATTGTGGAAGATCCAACGGTGGAGGTATCAAGCTCGTTTCAAGAGTTGGCCCATTTTGAACTATGAAAACCATGGTAATTCCATACGGTAAATGCGCATCCATGTGACAATGGAACATCCATGAACCTACAAAAAGATATAACTTTCAATATTTCAAACTAATCCATTGATTTATATATAGTTGATGATGAATATGGAAATCGTTCTAATGAAAAAACGGAAGTGTTTCTTACCAGGATTATTAGCGATGAATCTTAAGACAACCCATCCACCAGGTGGTACGCCGACCGTATTGCGCATTTGCGGGTTAACTAGGTTTAGCTTTCTTGCATCACGGTCTTGATCAAAGTTACCGAATCCAAAACCCAACACATAGAAATTGAAGCCATGAAGGTGCATAGGGTGGCTCTCTACAGCGACTATCGCCGTGTTCTGTACAACAATCTCGACTGTGGAATTAAATCTAAGTTTCTTGGCGCTAGTCTTTTTTTCCGGAAACATCAATTTGTAGTCATATTCAGTATTCACTTTAAAATTTGTGTAGTCAAATTTGACTGGTGGTTGGTCAGGAAAATCATCGGTATAGACTCCAGTAATGTTGTAGAAGTAAGCCTCTTGCAGAGAAATTGTTTCCGGAATAACAAAACTATGGTTGTTGAGAGAGCCAGCGAACCGTTGACCTAATGCTCCAATACAAGTAGTATTAGGGCATAGGTCTAAACCAAGCCCCATTGTCATGACCATCTTCTCGTCCACGTGACGAGGCACTGGCCTCCAGTGGGGTCCACCCAAGAGGGCAGTGATGTTTGAAGAGAATCTATGAGCAATGCTTATGTCATTTATCTCAGGCATCAATGGTACCGATGTTGAAGATGATGACATGGCACCCTCGTAGACAATCAAAGCTCTAACTGGGTTGTTAGGGGGACATGTCGTACATACTTGGCTGGTACTGGTGTAAGTACTGATGGACATGTAGTACATTCCAATTGGCTGGTCGGCCGTAAGAAGTGCATCGACGGTTTGCCCGGGTGTTAACATCATCACATCCGTAACATAAGGTGTCGTGTAGGCAGCATCTACAGCGACAACTGTCACATTATGTCTTGCTATTTTGAAGAAGAGGTGTGCATTGAGCGCCGCATTTATAATCCTAAGCAAGTATGTTTTTCCTTGTACTACCTTGAGTTTAAACATCCCTACCAAAGCCATAGATAAAAAAAACCATAAGCAGTTTTCATGTCAATAAAGTAAAGAATGTTTACAAAAGAAGATCAAATTTGAATTTTGATTGAAGTAAAGAATAAGTATTACTGTTCTTAGAGCAACTAAATGAATCTCCAGCGAGGCCATTGATAAGGTAAGCATCAGAAACTGGAGCTGGCCGCATTTGGAGAATCTCAAGATTTACATCCCACCATTGTTCTTGCATAATCAAACAAATTAATTAATAATTTCTATGTTAAATATGTTATAACTAATGCTTACTCCAAACCAGTTATTGACAATACCATCAACATCGTATAAGTTACATGAATCAATAAATACATTTCTAACTAATTTTGAATTGGAAGTTGATAAAACTTGACATAAATTTTACTTAGAAACATCTATTTATATTTATCAACCATATATATAATTATTGACCTAATAATTCGCAATGAATCATCATTGTCCCAAAAGAAAAGATAATATGGTTTTGCTTGGGAATGCTTACCGAAAACAAGAGGAACTTCTTTGTAGGGTTTTGGAAAAGGGTAAGGACGGCCTTTTCGGGGACGGATAATTAGAGCACCATGAAGAGTGGCACGTAGATTAACGACATGAGCATGCCATAACAATGTACCTTCTTGTCCCGTGACATCGAATCGATACGTGAATTTATTATTTGGTTGTATCGGACATTGACTTATCATATTCGCACCATCCATCCATGAGCTCTTCAGCTGAAACACTCCATGCCTATATATAAAAGTATGTATGCATGTGTAAAATTCCCAAATAATTTTATTAACCACAAAAAAAAAGTATGTAATGAATTCTTTTGATTAAGTTAGCCTTTTTAATTACCAGTGGATGGTTACATTGTAAGTTGAGTTATTAATGACATTAACCACCAGGGTGTCACCTTCTCTAACATTTATCGTTGGACCGGGAAGGGTTCCGTTAACGGCTGGTATCATTTGCTCCTTGCACAACGGTTTCACTACGACATTTTGAACCTGTTTTTGGCGTCGTTAATATTTTCTCGTATATAATGGAAAACCTCTAAAAAATCACATACTTAGTTTTTCTTCTAAACTTACCTAATTATTTTTTTTTTTAATAATATCACATATTCAATTTCTAAAATAGCAAAATATAGGAAAAAATATTTTTTTATAGTATTTTCAGAAGAAAAAAAAACTTATATAGTACAGGTATCAGTACACTTAGAACAAAAGTTTAGCAGTGTGGTATTTTAAGGTATTCTCATATTTCAAAAATATCATGAATGGGTAAGTTAGATTAGATGATACTTAAAGTTGGAGGCAATTCAGTTAGATTAGACGATCCACTAATTACGGAAATATTTTTAAGAATGGAATTAAGCACGTCCGTACCACCTTTCCCGTTTCTAGAAAATAAAGACTAGTATATAGAATGAGATTAGTGATATAATATGCACAATAGACTAATACAATATGCACTATACAGTTGTTCTAAGTGTACTATCTAAGTTGTTAAAAGGTTTTAGTTGTTTACAGTTTTTTTTCTTTTTCTTTTTGAGGCTTTGTTTTAAAAATTCTTATATAACCCTTATAAAAATATAGTTTGAACTTGTGTGTGTTTTAGTATTTTATATAATAGATATTATTTTTTATTATAAACGTTTAATTTAAAGATATAAGAACAAAAATAACTCATTAATTTAGGCCTAGATTAGCTAATCTAAACGTTAAGCCCTTAATAAACGTCTAACTACCGCCTAACAATCTTTATAACAATTCTTATAAGAATGAATCAAAAATATTTGTTGAACAAAATTTTTTTAAAAATAATCTTTCAGAAACAGAGGAAACATCATATTTTAATTATTAATTTTTTTTTTGTTAAACATCATATTATTTTCCGCTAATATGTTATTTTACACGATACTACCCTATTTGTCTAAAACAATTAAAAAAAAAATGACGAAAACTTATAATTTACTAGTTTGTACTAGTGTTGTCACTAAAGTTTAACTCGAACATATTGCATTTTACACATTGTTGACAGAAAAAAACAACAGAAAGAGAAAGGGTAGAATAGTAAATACGTGGAAAACATGTTCTACGATTGCTGCAGAAGCAATGGAAGAAAAGAGAAGAGGGACGACGAAGAAAGCTTGGCTTGCGAGATAATGGTGATGATGAAGACAAAGCATTGTCGATTTTACAAACTTTAATTTGGAGATTTTGATTGTGACTTTGTGAGAGACATTTGTTATGAGTGTTTATAGAAAAGAAGAGATATGTGAAAAAGCCTTTGTCAACGTTTAGGAGTTTGCACGTTACAATTTTTTTATACTATTATTAAAGGGAAATTAAATTGAAGTATTAATTAGCGAAAATTTGCAAAATCTCAAACACGATTGCACGCTCTCCTAGTTCCACTACATGCTAATCCTGACACATTTATAAATTTATTCATATTTTTTTTATTTTTGTATTTGCTGTCATGAAAAATAATCTTGTTTTGGTCTTTTTTTTTACTCAACAGTTAGGAGTGAGATATACGTTTTAATTATGCAATATCATTGGGATGAGATATAACATTATAATGTTATATCTTTGCATCAGAGTTGACCTAATAATTTTTTTTTGGTGAGATTTGTATTTGGATATATAAATTCCATTTAGATTAATATTAATTTTCTTATTTGTATGTATTTCCTTTTTCCTATGGGTTTAGATAGCTTCTCAATCTTATTGTATAAATAGTTCACCAGAAAGGTTCAAAAATAATAAGTCGACTAACTCCTCTAGTAGCTATTATTCTTAACATTCTTAACATAATACATTCCTATTTTTTTGTTAGAACTTCGGTTTTGTTTTCAATGAGCTATCATTTATAATGTTTACTCATTTGATTTAAGTTTGTTGGCCAACCATTTTTCCGATATTAAAACTCTCCTCTAACCAAAAGTTTAACTGATTCAGATTAAAATTAGCTAAAGCCGTAACGAAAAGATTATTTACTAAATAAAGAAAAAATCTGTTCCACACAAAAGTATTATAAATATACTAAAACGTTAATGGTCTTAATTATTAACTCCAAATTTTTTTATCTTACATGCAAAACAAAAGAATGAAGTCTTCTGTTATTTTGGTGTTAATCACTACTTTCTATTTCAAACTAAATGAAGCTTGCAAAAGAAACCATGTAGTAATTCATAATGAACTTGCTAATGGTATGGATCTTCATCTTGAATGCAATAATAGAGGAAACAAAGATCGTAGAAAATATATACTATCATCCAAGGAATCCAAAATTTCTCCATATATCATTGATTTTAAGGATCCAAGTTGGCCAGGAAGAACAGCATGGTATTGCTATCTTGGCTACGGAAACCCTTTGAATTATCGTGAAATTGAAGTATATAAGGGAGCCAGGTATCCTCGATGTGGTCAGTTACGTTCATGGAGTGCTAGACTTGATGGAATTTGGTTTACAAAGAATTATGGGAAACCACCGGGTATAGTACTTCAATGGAAGACAAGGCCGATTCAATGAAAATTGTGACCCGAAGTAAAAAGAAAATTATTGTCTTTTCAACAATTCTTATTCAAAATTTCAAATAGTATGAGTTTGAAATTAGTGCAAAATTATATTTTATGGTACTGCATTTTACACATTGTTGAAAAAAAAACAATAAAAAGAGGAAGGGTGGAATAGTAAATACGTGGAAAACATGTTGTACAATTGCTGCCGAAGCAGTGGAAGAAAAGAGAAGAAGGACGACGAGGAAAGCTTAGCTTGCGAGATAATGATGATGAAGACAAAGCATTGTGTAATACTGTAATGTTATAAACTTAATTTGGAGATTTTGGTTGTGACTTTGTACGGCCCACAGCCCAATTATACAGCTAAAACGACTTAAGAGATAAGGTTACAAGGAAAAGACTACTCAACAACTTCAAGAACTGTATTGCGCTATTGACCCCAAAAAAATCAAATAAACACAATAATACACTGAAACTTAAGAAACAACAATTTCAAAAGAAAAAATGAAACAACAAAAACCGAACATATAATTAGGAAGACATATCAACGTTAGTCGTGTGAGATTCATAGATCGTTGGATCACGAGTGCATTGCGGAAGATTCGACGGCGGAGGTTGCAAGCTCGTTTCTGGAGTTGGCCCATTTTCAACTATGAAAACCATTATTATTCCATATGGTAAATGTGCATCCATATGACAATGGAACATCCATGAACCTGAAAAAAATACATATATACTTTTCAATATTTGAATTCAATCCATTCATTTATATATAGTTGCTGAATATGAAAATCGTTTTTATCCGGATGTTACTAACCAGGATTGTTAGCGATGAATCTTAAGACAACCCATCCACCAGGTGGTACACCAATAGTATTGCGCATTTGCGGGTTAACAAAGTTTAGCTTTCTTGCATCGCGGTCTTGATCATAGTTACCAAATCCAAAACCCAACACATAGAAATTGAAGCCGTGAAGGTGCATAGGGTGGCTCTCTGCGGAGACTATCCCCGTATTCTGCACAACGATCTCGACTGTGGAATTAAACTTAATTTTCTTGGCGCTAGTTGTTCTTTCCGGAAACATCAATTTGTAATCATAGTCAGTATCAACTTTGAAATGTGTGTAGTCAAATTTAACTGGTGGTTGGTTAGGAAAATCATCAGTGTATACTCCGGTAATGTTGTAGAAATAAGCCTCCAGTAAAGAAATAGTTTCCGGCATCACAAAAGTACGGTTGTTGAGAGAGCCAGCAAACCGTTGACCTAACGGTCCAATACACTTAGTCTCAGGGCATGGGTCTAAACCTAGCCCCATCGTTATGAACATCTTCTCATCCACATGACGAGGCACTGGCCTCCAGTGGGGTCCACCCACGAGGCTAGTGATGTTCGAAGAGAACCTATGAGCAGTGGGTATGTCATTCATCACAGGCATCGATGGTATTATTGGGGATGATGACATGGCACCCTCATAGGATATTAAAGCTCTAACAGGGTTGCTAGGAGGGACTGGTATCCCGATGGCACTGGTGTAAGGGCTGATGGACATGTAGTACATTCCAATGGGCTGGTCTGCGGTGAGAAGTGCATCGACAGTTTGTCCAGGCGTTATGATCATCACATCGGTAACATAAGGCGTCGTGTAGACAGCATCTATAGCAACAACTGTCATATTATGATTGGCTATTTTGAAGAAAAGGTGTGTGTTGAGTGCCGCGTTTATAATCCTTAGCAAATATGTTTTTCCTTGTACTACCTTGAGTTTAAACATCCCTACCGAAGCCAAAAGGTAAAAGAAACCACAAGAAATTTTTGTGTCAATAAAATAAGATGAATAAAATTGACTTTTGATGTAAGTAAAGCATGAGTATTACTATTCTTAGAGCAATTATATGAATCTCCGGCAAGACCATTGAAGAGGTAAGCATCGGAAATTGGAGCTGGCCGTATTTGGAGAATGTTAAGATCTACGTCCCACCATTGTTCTTGCATAATCAAACAAATTAATAAACAATTTGAATAAGATCTTAAATATGTTATAACTAATTTTTACTCCTATGAACTTCCAACTAAAAATCAATTGGTAATGATTAAACATGTCTTTTAATATTTACATGTATTAACTAAATATACACATACATATATAACTATTGACCTAATAACTTTCGATGAATCATCATTGCAAAAACAAAATCCGGTTTGATTGGGATATGCTTACCAAAAATAAGAGGAACCTCCTTGTAGGGTTTAGGAAAAGGGTAAGGACGGCCTTTCCGGGGACGGATAATTAGAGCGCCATGAAGTGTGGCACGTAGATTAACGACGTGCGCGTGCCATAACAATGTACCTTCTTGTCCCGTGACATCGAATCGATACGTGAATTTATTATTTGGTTGTATCGGACATTGACTTATCATATTCGCACCATCCATCCATGAGCTCTTCAGTTGAAACACTCCATGCCTATATATATATATGTTTATGTTTGAAAATCCCATATAATTTCTATTAACCACATACAAGTAAGTATTTAATGAAAGATATTTGATGAATTAAGCTTTTTTGATTACCAATGGATGGTTACATTGTAAGTTGAGTTATTAATGACATGAACAACAAGAGTGTCGCCTTCTCTAACGTTTATCGTCGGACCGGGAAGAGTTCCGTTAATGGCCGGTATCATTTGTTCCTTGCACAACGGTTTCACCACGACGTTTTTAACCTGTTATTGACGCGGTTAATAGTGTCCCCTGATATATTAAATGTCCATTTATAGCATAATTGTTTATAACTTTTGTTGTACCTTTTTTTATAAAAATGAACTCAAAATCTAAACATCTTAATTAATGTAATTACAAACAGAAATGCCAAACGTAAACGCAAACGAACATTCTCTGCACTCACAATTTTTGAAAAGAAATTGAGAACTATAATTTTTTTAAATGTGAGTTCTTATAGGAAAAAAATGTTTTCAAATAAAAAACATAAACGTTATGGTGTATGGTGTGATTAATTATATCACTCTTTCACATTTTGAATATTTTACCATTTAAAATTCATTAAATTTTCATGTCTTTATATTTAAAATAAATAATAATTTTGCTATATATTATGGATGTGTTAAAAGTATAACTAAAAAAGTGAAATGTCTTTTTAATTATTTTGCGAAAATTGTAGTCAGCTAACACGTGTTTCCTATTAGACCATTTGACTATTTCGCAAATATTTCAAATACGGAAATATCATGAATGGGGCCAGTAAGATTACATGATCCACTAAATTCGGAAATGTTCTTAAAACTTGTATTAATTTCATGATCCCAACTATCCCAACTAATATACGAAATATTTATATAATAAAGGAACCTATAGAAACTGACTAAATGATGATCCACCAAGTATGGAAACATTTTTAAAAAATTGAATAAAGCACGTCCATACCACTTTCCCGTTTTTAGTATCAAATGAGATGAATAAACGAATACAATATGCAAAATTTCTTCCTCTAAAAGAGGCTAAGTTATG
Organism: Euclidium syriacum; assembly: GCA_900116095.1. Taxonomy (NCBI): domain Eukaryota; kingdom Viridiplantae; phylum Streptophyta; class Magnoliopsida; order Brassicales; family Brassicaceae; genus Euclidium; species Euclidium syriacum. Next base: position 14,027,738 of record FPAK01000007.1, read on the forward strand.
TCGTGCTTAAGAGAGATATTTATAATTTATGGTGGATCTCTAAGCTCATAGGAGGTGTTTCTTCTAGATAGCATGTGATAAATACAAATCTTACGGAGGCCTATAGCCTAGTGGTTAGAGCTCTAAGCCGAAACTTTTTATATTTTTCCAAAAAAAGAGAAAGAAATCAATTTCGGCATGTTGTGCAGTGTTGAAAAAAAAAGACATTAAACGAGAAGGTTAGAATGATAAATACGTGGAAGACATGTTCTACGATTGTTGCAGAAGCAATGGAAGAGAAGAGAAGTACAACGAGGAAAGCTTGGCTTGCCATATAATGATGAAGACGAAGCATTATTAAAGTAAAATTTCGGCTTTAGATTTAGATGTCTACTTAATTTCGAAATGTGACTTTGTGAGAGATACTCGATCGTATGAGTATTTATACAAAAAGGAGAAATGTGGAAAAAGTTTTGTCAACGTTTATGAGTTTGAAAACATAGCTATATTATATATTATAGTTTTAATTAGGGGAAAAAATGGCAAAATTTCAAACATGATCGCACGCTTCCCTTACATGCTAATCCTGACACATTATAAATCTATTCATATTTTTATTTTTTGCATTTGCTGTCTTGAAAAATTATCCTCTTTTGGTCTTTTTTATATGCATATATGCTGTCATGAAAAAAAATTTCTTTTGGACTATTCTATTTGGATCAATAATCCTGTTTTCGCCTCTTATTTTATAATTATGTGTTGTTTAGTAATATCCGAAGCTAATCGCCCTTTATTACTATTCCGCCCCTTCCTAGTTCCCAAAGATTAATTTAATTGATGGTTTGATTGAATAAGTAACATAAGCCGGTAAGTGCCTTTTTTTGCGCAAAATAGTGGGAAGAAAGATGATAGTAAAAATTAGTGGTGGCATTCGATTCTTTTGTTTGGTAACCATTTTAGATTTGAACTAAAACGGTTCCAATTGGGTTCGATTTTAAATGATTATTTTATAATCATATTATCTGAATTAATGTAATATATATACATGAATCAAAACCAATACAAAAATAACATTCAAACACTAAACTCCAAACTGTTGAAGAATAAAACATCAAAAAAAAACATAAAATTTTTAAACAACAAACCACCAAACTTTGAAAAGTATATAATTGAGTGTATATCATAAAAGGTAAAATGCAACCTTAGTAAAAATAAGGTAAAGGCAACTTGGTATAGTTTTGTTGGTTCTTTATGGATATTTCCAGTTTTTCGGTTCGGTTTACAGAACCGTGAATAATAACATTTGAACACATTCAATTTTTATTCACTGAAACTTACCCAAGTCCCAAATTTTTGGTTCAATTTTTGATTATGGTTTATTTTCCCAGCCGTAGTAGAAGTAGTGGTAAGAGATAACAATAAGATAAAAATGATGGTTTTCATACCCTTATTGTTTCACGAAAAATTACATAGGTGGTAAGTTTTATAGATTTCTCAGTCAAAATTACATACGTGGTAAGTTCTATAGATTTCTTATTCAAATGAATTGAATAATGCATGCATAACACACTATCCCGTAAATAATTACATATCATAGACCAACTTATATAAACTTCTAATAAGACTTTTTCAAAATTCATTAAGTTTTTATAATCACTTTGAACAACAAAAATCATTGTTTTTAAAGCTTACATGATTACAACTTTCTTTACACACTAACGTAAAGTATGATAGGTATAATTACATATATAAAACCATAAACGTGTACACACTAACGTACACGGGAACAAACATAATACACCATTAGCAGCTTTGACATGATATCATTCGTTTTAAAAAAAAAAATTAGTTGAAATATCATCGATTGATCATATCAACAAGATATTTCAACTGATTTTTTTTTGTTTTGGCAATCCAATTGTAAATATTTACTATAAAAATTGTAAATAATTAAATATGAAAACATGGCCACAGCTGTTTTGTTATACCTGCATAGAAAATGGAAAGATGCGAATCTAGCTCGTGGAAGAAAAGAAAAATAATTATAGTTCTACTTCTATTCTATGTTAAGAGTCAACTAAATACAATTTTCTAACTGCTGTATTTTGCTCAGAAAAAAAAACGATAAAATAAAACAGAACCACTAGAGTAGTTAGTTACCTTTCTGAATCCAATAGGTAAAATAAAATAAAACGAGCTTGTCGTGTTCCTTAACGATGAGGCATACGAGAATTCTTGAATCCAATAGTGAGAAAGTAGAGACAACTCAATAACTCATTATTCCGAGCACACAAAAAATAACATTTTTATATAGATAAAAATCTTATTTCACGTACAAATGAATTCACGTTCTATATAACAAAATACTACTCAAGTTCAAGCATTGCATTGCAATGGTGACCCCAAAAAAAAAATCAATACGCACAAAAAAAATACTGAAACTTAAGAAAAAAAAACTTGTTCAAAAAATATGACGAAACCTAGCTACTTCTAGTAAGACAAATCAACGTTACTCGTATGAGATTCATATATCGTCGGATTCCGAGAGCACTGAGGAAGATTCGACGGTGGAGGTGGCAAACTGGTCTCTGGGGTAGGCCCATTTTGGACAATGAAAACCATTATAATCCCATACGGTAAATGTGCATCCATGTGACAATGGAACATCCATGAACCTACAAAAATATAATTTTCAATATTTTAAATTAACCCTTCAATTATATATATTAGTTAGTGAAGATGATAAACGTTAAAACCAGAATGTCACTAACCAGGATTATTGGCGATAAATCTTAGGACAACCCATCCACCTGGAGGTACACCGACAGTATTGCGCATTTGTGGGTTAACTAGGTTTAGCTTTTTTGCATCACGTGTCGGATCATAGTTACCGAATCCATAACCCAACACGTAGAAATTGAAGCCGTGAAGGTGCATTGGATGGCTCTCTGCGGAGATTATCCCTGTGTTCTGCACAACAATCTCGACAGTGGAATTAAATCTAACTGTCTTAACGCTAGTCTTTTTCTCAGGAAACATCATATCGAAGTCAGAATCGCTATTGGTTTGGATTTTGAAATTGGCATAATCAAATTTTTTCGGTGGTTGGTCAGGAAAATCATCGGTGTAGACTCCAGTAATGTTGTAGAAATAAGCCTCTTGTAGAGAAATGGTTTCTGGAATCACAAAAGTACGATTGTTGAGAGAGCCAGCGTACACGTGACCAAAGGGTCCAATACACTTGACGTTTGGAGGGCATCGGTCTAAACCAAGCCCCATTGTGATAAACATCTTCTCGTCCACATGACGAGGCACTGACCTCCAATGAGGTCCACCCACTAGGCCAGTAATGTTTGAAGAAAATCTATGAGCAATGGTCACGTCATTCGCTCTAGGCATCAATGGAATTGCTGGAGACGATGACGTGGTACCCTCGTAGACGATTAGACCATTGATGGGTTTGTTAGGGGGGACTGGTATCCCGATGGCACTCGTGTAAGGGCTGATGGACATGTAGTACATTCCAATGGGCTGGTCGGCCGTGAGAAGTGCGTCCACAGTTTGTCCTGGTGTTAAGATCATCACATCACTGACATAAGGCGTCGTGTAGACCGCGTCTATAGCAACAACTGTTACGTTGTGATTGGCTATTTTGAAGAAGAGATGTGTGTTGAGCGCTGCATTTATAATCCTTAGCAAATATGTTTTTCCTTGTACTACTTTGAGGTTGAACATCCCTAGTAAGCAATTTTTGTGTCAGTAAAATAAAGAGGTGTTTTAGAAAATAGGATCAAAATTAATTTTTGATATAAGTAAAAAAGAATGATTATTACTGTTTTTAGAGCAAGGATATGAATCTCCGGCGAGGCCATTGATGAGGAAAGCATCGGAAATTGGAGCTGGCCGTAATTGGAGAACTTCAAGATCTACGTCCCACCATTGTTCTTGCATAATAAAATAAAAAAATCAAACAAATTAATTGACAATTTGAATAATATCATTATATGTTATAATGACTGTTTAACCCTTCAAACCTAAATATTTATTAATTACAAGTTTTTAAAAATATATATTAACCCTCTCGGTTTCTTAAATTTCTTTGTTTGACTTTTCACGCAAATTAAAAAATATTAGTGTATGCGCTATTTGCCATAAAAGAAACATTTCCCTATAGATATAAACAATCCATTATTCAAATACCTTCCTATTATCAATAAATAAAAATATATATAAATTTTCAGAAAATCGAATAAAATCTAAGAAAATTAATTTTCAAAGAAAATGAATGAATATATTTTACCCTCCAAAATATCAATTTAAACACTTTTTAATTACATTTTAGTCATTTTAATAAATAAATTTATGTATAAAGTAAATATCAATTAAAAAGGCAATGCTTACCAAATATGATAGGAACTTCCTTGTAAGGTTTAGGAAAAGGGTAAGGACGGCCAGATCGGGGACGAATGATTATCGCACCATGAAGTGTGGCACGTAAATTAACGACATGTGCGTGCCATAACAATGTACCTTCTTGTCCCGTGATATCGAATCGATACGTGAAGTTATTACTTGGTTGAATCGGACATTGACTTATCATATTCGCACCATCCATCCATGTGCTCTTCAATTGAAACACTCCGTGCCTATATATGTAATTGGAAACACAAAAATTATTGAACGCGAAACAAAAAAATCATTATTTGAAGAATTATATTGAGATTTGAGATCAATAAGTTGGTTAAATTACCAATGAATGGTTACATTGTAAGTTGAGTTGTTAATAACATGAACCACAAGAGTGTCTCCTTCTCTAACGTTTATCGTCGGACCAGGAAGAGTTCCGTTAACGGTAGGTATCCTTTGCTCCTTGCACAACGGTTTCACCACTACGTCTTCAACCTGTTGTTGACGCCGTTAATTATGTCTCCTCATATATTAAATTTCGTTTTTTTATTGTCTACAACATGTAATATAATTAAATTTTCAATTATAGTGTTAATAGTTTAAAACATATTGGTTTAATTGCATTTGCGTCGATAATTAAATTTTTAAAAAAATGATCTCACACAACACAATCTAGACATCTTAAGTAGATTTAATTTACGAACATAAACCACATACGCAAACAGAAAGAGAACATTTTGTTTGCGTTTACAAGTACATAAACAATTTTTGAAACTTTGAAATTTTGAAATTTTGTTTTTGATTCAAAAATGTGATTTTTAGAAAACAAAGAGTCGATGTAAAAAATACGTAATATTATATTATAAAATGACATATAGAAATACAAGTAATTAGATTAGATCCACCTAATGCGCACCACGATTTCCGTTTTGAGACTCGTATATAATATATAAAAATGTGATGAAATATGAATATACAAAATAATCGCTAGTATATTTGTGAAAAAGTAGATAAATAGGGAGAGTGGTAAAATAGTAAATACGTGGAAAACATGTTCGACGATTGCTGAAAAAGCAATGGAAGAAAAGAGAAGAAGGGCGACGAAGAAAGTTTGGCTTGCAAGATAATGATGAAGAAGACGAAGCATTGTTGATGTGAAAAAATCAAAACGACGTCGTGAATTACCAAAAAAAGTGATAAAACCGACGTCGTTAGATTTTAGATACTGTAACTTTTAATTTAGTAAAATTGCCAATGTAGCTGTGACTTTTGTGAGAGAGTCTTGATGAGTATTTATAGAAAGAAGAGAAGAAGTGTGACAATTGACAACTATTTTGAGTTTGCAAACATTAATTTGATTAATTAATGGAAAAAAATGGCGATCTCAAACATGATGCACACTTTCGTCTTCAATTAACAATAAATCTATTCATATTTTTTTTGGGTATAAATCTGCTGTCATGAAATCTTCTCCTCGTAATTTGGTCTCTTATTTTATATTTATGTATTGTTTAGTAAATTCGTATAATCTTGACCACTAATATTATTTCTTGTCCTTTATTGGTGGCTCAAACATGTATTTCTATTGATATATTTATGTGTTGTTTAATAAATTCGTATAATCTTAACCACTAATATTATTTCTTGTCTCTTATTGGTGGCTCAAACATGTATTTCTATTGATAATCATATTATTGTCGACATAATATTGAACGTGATTTTTAGTAATCTGAAATAGTATTAGTATTATATTTTTGAGGTTATAGTTTTATCAATGGGTTTCATTGGATTGAACTCAAATATTTTAATAAATCCAAAATAGTCAGGAATAATCAAATGCAAGATGAGGACATCTGATTGATGATTGCAATTTTCAGGGAACTAGACCGGACTTAATGGTTTTGCAAGATGAGGACATCACCTTATCTTTCATGAGAACCATGAGCGGACTGGCTATCAAATCTTCAAAAAAAATTGTAAAAGATGGAATGTACAACGGTTAGAGGATAGAGTAGACGTGGCCGTGGAGGTTGTGGATGACCTTATAGCTAATATGCAGCTTATCCTCTTAATTTAGCTTCAACCCCCTAAAACTTTGCTCTTCTGCCCTCATATGTTGTAACAAATATGTGTTTTTAAGTAAAGAAGGAACCACTCACAAGGTGAAATGTAGCACTTGAACCTCTGTCATCTCTCTTATAATTGGTTATTTGGTTTTAATAATAAAGATCCAGATAGTTTTATATTTGGTTTAATAACATTTCCATTCAGTTATCTTCGATAAACCAGGTTTAAGAGTATTATTGTTACATATTTTTTTCGTTTCATAAACAATGTCATTTTAAAATTGTATTTTTGTTTTAAAAAGAGTGTTGTTTTGCATTTTCAATACAAAATTTTGAATAAAATTCTAGTTTTAATCTTATTATTAATTAGAAAGATAATATTTTTAATATATTAGTAAGGGGTATAGTAGAATTTTTATTAGGTTTTTTTAATATGCATGAAAAGTTGTAGAACGACTGAAACGAAGGGATTATAGTTTAGAAAAATAAACTCGTCGAGTCAATGGCACATTTACACACTAACACGGTAACGCATAATACAAGCGGCTTTAAGTCTTTGGCACGTGAACCACGAGATCGTTCGTTTTAAAAAAAAATTCTTGTGGAGATTTCTTGAATATATAATAAATTAAAAGCCAACTGTTGACGACCCTATTGCTAGTAATCAAATACAAAAAATGACCACGTCTGTTCTACTTACCTGCTAACGCATATAAAACTATAGAAGCTCGAACTCGTGGAAGAAAAGACAAACTATATATATACAATTTTGACATCTAAAAACTGCTGTCTTCAAGTAATAATGTTCAATATAATATAAAAATTTTGACAAATTTTCAACATTACCAAAAACGAAAAGTTTAAAAGATTAGAGTATAAATGACGATAGCAGCTAGTGGTAATTTAATTTCTATATCCATCATAAATCGGATGATTTACAAAATGTCTAGTATGTCATGAAAATACATATAAAACTATATCAAGATCGACATATATATTTTCAATAGACCCACCAAAAACATCTATTACTATATCGATATATCTATTTTCTCCATCCACTTATGAAAACCAGAAGTGCTACTTGCCCTAGGAGTACCAAATCAAATTTTTCAAACTAAACCTAACCAATATATGTTGTTTTTGGTTCGATTCGGTTTGGATAAAATAACCGAAGCAGATTTCAAAATTGAGATCGATCACCAATGCACTTTGTTGAGCTGATCTGTTTTCAGTTATTTCTTTATATTTCAGATATTTGGGCAAGATTAAATCTAAATAAATTAACCCACCCGAACACCAACTTGATCCAAGTTCTTTGTGCATTTTTTCTTTTTCAATGAGAAACCATGCATAATTATCAGATGTAAAGTTATATGAGATGGCTAACTAATTTTCTTTGCACGACGATTTCCAACTAATTTTCCATGCATCTCTAACCAATTTTCCAATGATCCGATTTCCAACTAATTTTGAGCTAAATTCATCACTAAATCGAAATGTTTTCCGGTTAAACGATTTCGCGTGAATATCTTTTAATTATTGTCTGTTTGTTTTTTTCGTCCGAATAGCAATTTATTATTTATTTTATAATGAGAATAGCTACTTTTTTTTTGTAAAAAATATAGCTATTTATTGGTTACCTGAATATGAGCTTGCATAGTCACAGTGTAATTGCATGAGGAACATAATAACGCAGTGTTTTGAAATCCAACCCGGACCTGCGGTCGGACTGGTAAACCCGACGACCCGATAGACATTTTGGGTTGGATCATATGTAAAAACCGTTGAGTTCAAACCTGGGAAAAACCCGAAAAAACACGCGGTTTATTTGTGACCCAGTGGACCGGTCGAACCGATTGATCCGGATATTGAATTTTTTTTTTTTTTTTGGTTTTGGATTGAAATTTTTTAAACCTTTTAAACCAAATATAAAGTTATATTGTGATCAAATATAAGGGTTTACTAGTTGAAACATTATTAGAAGTTCTTTTCATAAGACGTTTTATCTCTCAATCTCACAAACCTTCGTCTTTTTTATTATCGTTGAGGCATTGATTTTCGTAGTGCATAGTTTTTACTTTTTACTTAAATTATTGATTTTTTAAAAAATTTCTAAATTCATATTTCGTTAATAACTTAAAACATAGGAATATATTTTAATTGAATACTATTATAAAGAATAATAATCTCAAGAATATTAGTCTATATATATATATATATATATATCTATATTTATATATAAAAACCTCATTTACTTATAACCCGTGATCAACCCGCGGTTGATCCGGTGACCCGTCGACCCGGAAGACAGTCAGGTTCGATGTTCGGGTCGGGTTTAAAAACATTGTATAACGAAAAGAGAGATCAGAATCACTGCTTTGCCAAAATATACGCGAGAACATCGAAAAATCTTAATCATAAAAAAAATATAAAATAAATAAATAAATAGAAGATCTTGCCCAAATCTTCTTCTTCTTTTTTTGCTCTATCTTCCTCTATACGAACAAGAATTAGGTACAAAATTCTCAACACTTCTCTATGTGTTAGCATCATCTTTAGCAAGTTTAAATATTGTACTCTACAGTATACAGTATACTCTTTTGCTGAAATCATCATATATATTTCTACTCTTTCGATATCCTCCTCCAAAAAATCCTCAGTGGTAACTATCTATAATGAGATGATGTAGTATCTAAATTGTATTGTACGCATACCTCTATATTTGATTCAAAAGAAGTTGAGATATCATAGAGAATAGAATTCATGATACATGAACCCCTTCATACTGCTCGTGCATAGTGAAAATTGATTTATATATCTCCTCATGATTTATATTTTTAGTTGTGGAAGATGTTAGGAATCCGATAAGATCATCCACAAAATTTTCTTGAGTTTTGGAGAAGTTTTAAGCTTCTACATTTTGAATTTCAAGATGATATCACCATTTGGCAGCTCAATTTTTTGGAGTAGCAAACTAATAACCTCATTTCAGAGACTAAAACTCGATCCACATATTCATCTACAAGTACTTGATGAACAAGAACTTCATTCCAGCCTGATCTCGTTGAGTTGAACCACTGATTAATTTTTACATTCCCTGAAGAAGGTAGAGTTCTTGGTGGATGGGCCGGTAACCATAGACTTGGCCAAACATTGATGCATACACCATTTCCAATAACATATCTCACATCTTTTTTTAATAAATCACTTCCTTGTATCAGATATTTTCATGCATAAGAAGATTTTTTTTTCTCTAATGTAGCATCAGCTCCGGCCTAGAGAATATAAAAGTCCTAGAGAAAAAAAAAATTTAGACCCCTATATACTATTTTTTTTAGAGTCTTTACTAGTTAAAAAAGACAAAAATTTTAGATCCCTTCCAACATAACCTCAATTTTTGGACAATTTTATTGAAAAGAAAAGAAAAAAAAAATATTTAAACTCATATTTTTCTTATAAATTTTTTTTAGGTTCACAAACCTAAGACTGTTGCCCCTCTGCCCTACTCATTTGGGCCGGACCAGTGTAACATTCATAATGTTTTGGTAATTGAAATATTTTGCTTTCAACATTAAATAATTAAAATTTTACATTATTCTCTAAACCTTCTTACCAAGCAAAGCAATATATATTAAAATTTCACAAATTACGAGAGTTTAATGTTAGTTTTTATGGGCTTCCAACTAAAAATTAATTGATAGTATTGATTCATGTACCTTATATACTACTTATGTAGTATTTGAACTTTCGATGTATATATTTTCACAAACCCCTTTGAAATAAATGGTTCGTCTAACTATTAATCTTGACAATATATTCCATCATAAGATCAATTTTTATATAACATAGATTTACCGGACTAATTTTGGGTTGGGCCACGATAGATCAACTGAACTACAATCGCATCTGATCGGTTTCAGACTTTCAGTGAGGATCAAACAGACATCTTCTAATTAGACCTTTTGTGATGTTCTGGATCGATTCGGTTTAAGTTGGATAATATATATTTGAACTCAAAATCAATTGGTGATGAATAGACTGACTCATATTCTTTATATTTTATTTGATCTCATCTAAATTTTTTTAATATTTTAAATCACCTTCTTATTTTGGTAAACTTAATCTTTTTCAAACACCCAAATGAATCTTTACTCTCCTCTTCAAAATTCCACCAAAATCTATGTACAGATCTCACTTGGAAGCTCAATCTTTTCTTGTTTATATTTTGTCATGGTTCATTTGATATTCCAAGACAAAAAAAAAAGAGGTCAATTTGATATTTTATATTATAACTCGGTGAAAATGTAGTAAAGTGATCAGATTTGATATTTTATATTATAACTCGGTGAAAATGTAGTAAAGTGATCAGATGTCGATAGCTTGAATGGAAAGATATCTTAGAATAATCTATGAAATCACATGATCAAATAGTAATTGGGACAGATAAATTATTAAAGACTGTTTCGGATTGGAGATGTAGGAGTTTGGATCCAAAACTTTCTAGTTATAAGAAAAAAAAGGAAAATGTAGTAAAGGCAATGAGATTTTGGATAAGACAATATTATTGGGCTAGAAATGACAAGACTATCTTTATGTGGGCTAATTCCCATCAACTTTACCCATTTAATTGTCATAACATTCAAATATATTATTAGCCCATTTAACCCAAAAAAATATCGATTTGGTGTTCATAATTTCTTTCGGTTGGTTTTTAGTCTTCCTTTTAATCCCGAAACGAGACGAGCGTCCCATTAACCATTATACAATATAGAAATTAGGACTCTAGAAGAAACTCAAGATATTAAATTCTTGTTTTAAATAATTTAATTAGACCGAGAAGATACCCCAAAAAATTGATTAATAACTACAATTTATCTCAAAACTTAACTTTTAAATTAAACTAAGCATGACTCATGACATGCCAAATGATATAAGTAATCAGCAGATATGCTTCTGTTGTGATTTTACAAAATCCATTTGACATTAAACATATCGAAAATATTTTATATTAATTTTACTTACCATTATAAATAAATACACTCATTATATTTGAATGCATTTTTGCCGGCGGCGATGGGTTGCATTTGCTTCAAGTCATTGCGGCGAAAATCTTCACCGTCGATTAAATCAAGAGCCATCCTTGATTTTGATGACGACGATAGAGATGAATATCCGTTGATATTCAGGAAGTTTAGCTTTGAGCAACTGAGAATCGCCACCGATGGATTCTCCGCCGGAAATATTGTCTCCGAGCATAACGAATGGGTTCCGAATATTGTTTACAAAGGAAGACTCGACGATGGCCGCAGAATCGCCGTGAAACGTTTTCAGAGACTTTCTTGGCCTGATCCTTATGAATTCATCGTTAGTCTTTCTTTGAATCTTTTATTGATTTTCTGGTTTTTGAATTGGTTATGTTATTTTCTGGATGTTGTTTGCATGAAAGTCGTCGTCTCATGACTTGAGCTTCATTTCTAGTTTTCTTTGAAACTTGGCTTTTGGTTTAACCAAGATTGTAATTTAGCTTCTAGCTTTTGATATCTATAATGGAATTTTTTTTCAGAATGAAGCAGAAGCTATTGGGAGATTGAGGAATGAGCAAATTGCGAATTTGATAGGTTGTTGTTGTGAAGACAACGAGAGACTTCTTGTTGCTGAGTACATGCCTAATGGAACATTAGCAAAGCATCTTTTTCATTGTAAAATCTCTCTTTCTCCATTTCCCCCATTGATGGTTTTGGCACAAAGCTAGTTGATTAAGAGTATAATGTGTTTTTTAGGGGAGAAAAGACCGATGAAATGGGAAATGAGGTTGAAGGTTGCGTTGCATACCGCAAGAGCCTTGGAGTATTGTATTGACAAAGGAGTATATTTGTATCATGATCTTAATCCTTATAGGATATTGTTTGATAAGGTAAGTAATTCCAAACTCTTTTTTTTTATTGGTTATCTTGAATTGTAAAAAACCGCTAAAACTATAGTCTGAAAATGCTTGAATGATCAGGTAGGGAATCCTAGGCTTTCTTGCTTTGGTCTCATGAAATGTAACAGCCAAGAAGGGAAGAAGCATAGTACCAACTTAGCATTTGCTCCGCCTGAGTATTTGCGCTCAGGTACATAACACCTTTTTGATGTGTATGTGTTACTCAATTGTGTCTTTTCAATACAAAAATAGCTGAAAGTCTAATATACGTTTGTTTCTCTGAATAACTATGGTCTCTTCCAATCAAAATTAATTGGCAATGAGTGAAAAAATTCATGCTGATATGATATCTTAACATGTCGTTTCGAATTGAATTTCACTTTCTTTTTGGATCCTATATACATGTTTAGATTTATTGAACTATGATATTATATGAGGAATCATGTGGTTCCAATTTTAAATGAGTGGAGTGGTTTATGTTGACGTAGGATCCACACGTCTACTCCAGATAATTGCTCGTTTTGTTCATTTATCTCAATGCAAATATTCGTTGTTTTTTTTTAATCAATTATACTAATTTGGTTTTTGTGAACTCTAACATAATATCAAAAATCATGCTTTTCTAAATTAAAATAAATTGGTAATGAGTGGAATATTAATTCATAACTTTAATGAAATATTGATCGGTAACTTTTATAAATTTGTGTTGGTCTCTTCACGTTTCTTATGTGAGATCCTAACAACTTTTATAATAAATTTTTCAGGTACTTTGATGCCTGAGAGCGTCACATTTAGCTTTGGAACCTTGTTATTAGATCTTATGAGCGGCAGACATATTCCTCCAAACCATGTAACAAAAGTGGCAAATTTGTTTGCAAATGTAGCATAGACTAAATTATTAGCTTTATATATGTGATGTGATTTTTTTCAGGCACTTGAATTGTTCCGTGGAAAAAACTATTTGGTGCTAATGGATTCAGCACTAGATGGTCAGTTCTCTGATGAAGACAGGACAGAACTAATGCATGTAGCTTCTCGGTGTTTAAAGACTGAACCCGAAGAGAGACCAAGTATGAAGTTTCTTATGGCGACTCTTTCTCGACTTCAGAAACGAGCCGAGTTATGGCCTAATAATGTCAAAAGACTCAAACCAGTAAGTGTCACTATCTCTCCATACATTCAAGAATTCAGAATTAAGTGGCGGGTACTAATGAATGATGTTCATGACAGCCTTCTTCAAATAGTCTCTCTGGAAGGACTAAAACTGCAACAGAACCATTGAAGTTGACTCCTTTTGGAGATGCGTGTTTGAAAACAGATCTAGGTACCATACATGAACTAATGGAGAAACTTGGATATAGAGAAGATGATGGGGTTCCAAACGAAGTATGTAAATAATCTTTCTATCTACTAAATATCTCATTAATATTAGAGAGTTGGATGTTAATGATTATGATAAACATGATAGTTTTCGTTCCAAATGTGGACCGGTGAAATGCAAGAGAATACAGACTACAAAAAGCATGGAGATGTCGCGTTTTTCTCTAAAGACTTTGAAGCCGCCATTGAATTCTACACAGAGGTAAAGAAATATTTCCTCTTTTATAGAATTACATGTTATAATGTCCTAAGTGAGGATAATTCAACACTAATATAAAAAAGTATAAACATCTCATTTCCAATTGATTTTAAACTGGAATTTCATAATTGTCCATGGTATCAGCGACTACCCAAACATGTATAACCTATCTAAAAATAAGAATGAGAATCAGTGCATGCATGAAACAACAAATCATCATCTTAAATATATGTATTAGAATGTCTCACATCGAAAATAGAGATAATTCTTGGAAATAGATAGTCTCACATTATAATATTAAGATATTGCAATATTTTTAGTTATTACCAACTATATTTTAGATGAAAGCTATGAAACCTCGACACATTTTGCAACTCTACATCATATGGAATACGAGTCATCAACAAGCATAAACACATCATTAAAGAACTTAATATAATATATAAGAAACATTGCGTTTTTCCACTTAAAATTGGTTTGAGACGAAAAGCTATGAATTTTAGCATACTCCTCAACTCTAAATCATACAAAACACCGAATTATCAAGAAGCATTAATCACATCATAATGAATTTAATGTAACATACAACGAACATCACATCATTCACTTAGGTTTGTGAAGGGAACCATGAATCTTGATTCGGTTATTCATTTGTTTGTAGTTTATGTGTGGAGCTCCTAAGGTGTCACCAACGGTATTAGCAAGAAGGTGTCTTTGTTACTTAATGACCGAAATGATCAGCGAGGCTCTAAGCGATGCCATGCAAGCGCAAGTAGCTTCACCTGAATGGTCAATTGCACTTTACTTACAAGCGGCTTGTTTGATCAAGCTCGAGATGGAAGCTGAAGCTAAAGAAGCACTTAGACATGGTTCTGCCCTTGAAACTTATTAGAAAGTTTGAACAAAAATATGTATTTTTGATATTGTGAATACACACACATAAAAAAGAAAAAGATCATGCATTCAAAATTTTGTGTGCTATTATTCTTTTGTATTTAATTTTAACTCAATTATGACCTTTTTTTTAATGTTACAATTGTTTGATATGATTGCACTCGTGCAAAAAGCTAAAACAAAGAATCAAATTCCACACAAAGCAAAAGAGAAAAGAAAAATAACAAAATAAAATCTTTAAATCTTCTTTAATCTTATTGTTGTGAAGGTAAATTAAAGTGGAAAAACCATGAGATCACAAATGCAGAGACCATACATGTTAAAAGGAAGTTTAAGAATCTGTTTCCTCTCCAAAATCTCTGGTCATCGGAATCGATTGTAGCCACCACTGTGGTTATATTTCCGGCCTCCACGTCATTTACATTGGTTTCAATCGGTGTTTGATCAATCTCGTTAGCTACTTTCGTGAAGTTTTGAGCTATCGAACGACAAATCTCGCAAGTCCTGAAATAACACTTATTAAAATTCAGCTAGTGGTCCCAATTGGTAACATTGTAAAAAGAAAATGAATAAAATGCGAATGGAGTGATAAAATTAAAATCATTAAGCAACAAAAATATGGAATTTATAGCGTTTTTTTTTTATCGAATACGTTTTATTATAAAAAGAAATTATGATCTTGCATGAAAAAATGTACTCAGTAAAAATTAAAACGAGCATTTCGCCATTCGACGGGTTACTAAACTAAACCGTCTTACTTGTTATTAATTAATGTTATTAATTAATTACTTGTTATTAATGTTATTAATTAAAGACTTACTTGTTACCCTTGATCTTGAACCAAGTCTCAGCACATTGTTTATGAACAAAACCCAAATCATCTTTACAAGAACATCCAAGAACCATTGGATCTCCACATTCATGTCGACTACTCTCTAAACCCAAATGACAAATCCGACAATCTTTCTCCTGCGGAGACTCTCCGGTTGATCCAGAAGCTTCAGATTCCGATTCTGATTCCGTTTCAAAATCACCAATCTCAAACTCACCGCAAAAGCTACGAACAGCTGAGTGAAAATCGTAGTCGTAGTCACAAGAAGAACTGTATTCGGTGACGTCACTTCGACGGTAATGATGATTCTCGCCGG
Source organism: Euclidium syriacum (assembly GCA_900116095.1). NCBI lineage: Eukaryota > Viridiplantae > Streptophyta > Magnoliopsida > Brassicales > Brassicaceae > Euclidium > Euclidium syriacum. Next base: position 14,043,734 of record FPAK01000007.1, read on the forward strand.
AACCGGTTTCTAAATCAATGTGGTGAGAGATTTCGAAAGATGACATTTTGAAGATAGAGAAAGAGATTGAGAGAGTGTGAAGAACGAGAGTTTTGCTATATTATCATTATACAAAACTTCTGTTACAAGTAAACGTGAACTCTTGGATCAAGAGATTAATAAAAACTAAAAAGCATAAGGGTCGGAAAATCTGAGAGACTATGTTTTGTTCTTGGGACCAGGAACCTTTTTTTATTTGATTAGACAATAGACATATGTTCATATCGGTTAAAAAGTTGGATAATAGCAGGCTTTAAATAGTGACAGCTCTCGGGATGGACTAAACAGTATGCGAATTAAAACGCCTCATTTTTAAAATTGACAAAAGAACGCTACGGACCACCTTTAATTTTTTACAAAACTAGTCCGCACTTTGCAGCGGATTTCTTTTACTTTTTTCTATCCGCATTAATGTGGATCAAATATTATGCATAGTAAAGAAAATGGTCTTCACCGTTTACGGATTAGTGCACACTGACCGTTGTTACCAATCAAAGCCTAAATAAAATTATTTACAATATCGAAAATTATTATTATTGGAAGTGAGTTTATTTAGAAATAAATCTGGTATTGATAATTCGGGTGGAAGAATGTAAGACTTGATTCAGATTCATGTGATTTTAAATAATATTGATAAATTTTTGAAAATAAATACAAAAGAATTAAGAAAAATGAAAAAGGGGAAATAACTATGATCATTTTGCCAATTTTCTCACGGAATTTAGTTATTTTGTAAGATTTTCCTTAAAATTAAGGTTAAAAAACAGTTGAGGGTCAGAAAAATCTGAGGGACTATGTTTTTGTTCTGTCTGGGGACCATAACTTTATTCATTTGATGAAAATTATTATTCTACAGCTTTATTTTATTTTTTTATAGAGAAAAAAAACATTATACAGGCTTTAAACTGGTTAATACTCGATTGTTCACTAATCCGCACGCTAAGTATCATCGTGTTCTTTGTGAGTTTTATTTAAAAAGGTAACATAACATGTGTATCGTGTTATTAGCAACAGAGATCAGTTTGTGACCGTTGATTTGAGTCAACGAAGTATGAAAGTCAATATTATCGACGGTGGAGAGATTTTCCATCATGCGCGTGGGAGGTACGTGATTGTTTTAGTGCGGCTAAGCTTTGGGACCATCGCTTTTGGCTCTGTCTCTCTTCTGATCATGCTTCTGTTTCACGCCACCACTCACTTGTTTCATGTTTCATTATTTGGTTTCTTTTATTACTATTAATTAGAACAAAAATATGGATTCTTATGGAAAAAAAAAACACTTTGTAAATGAAATGAATCACACTAGATAAAAATTGTTAAAACCAAATCGAACCAACATATATATATGTTTACCACATGTTAGGATTAAATATGTCTTTTATTGTAGACAAATCTTTTAGTGTTACTGCTTATAAATTGTTTTAAAAGTATTTTGGATATGACTAAAAATAACTCGAATAACTCGATGGGTAAAAGCATATAGTCATTAGACTCTTACTTTCTGGAGGCACAAATGGGTCACAACTCATAAGGTGTAAGTGGTTTACTAGTTGAGTAATTAGCCAATTGTCTTCCAACTCATTGTCCATTCTTCGATCAGGATCCGAATCAATTACGATTTGTTTATCTCAAGGAGACTCAGAATCTCATTGTAAGGACTAGACTCGCTAGCTAATCTCGATATAATTATGTAAAGTTCACTCATATGTAAACTTCAAATTTGGAGTACTTCTTATTTACACATAACATAAAATTCAGACAGTTGTCTCATATTTACAAGTATGGAATTCAATCCCATTAAAAGTTTTAATCATTGTAGAGTCGATTAGGACACTTCCAATGTATTACCCCATATTGGAGTAATCATATTTTTTATTTCAAAATGGAATAGTGAGTAAAAAATGGAATGATGAATATAACTATACTTCATATTTAGAGTAATCTCATTCTCCACTCCATTATGGTTAGGGTTTGAGCATACCTTACATCAGTTTGGATTGAACAATAGAGTAAGATTGAAGATGGTGTACGTACATCACCAAGGCTTTAGCTCTAGCAAAAACAATGATCTGCCTTCCACCAACGTGCATAGGAATGGGACCTCTTCTCCTGTGGCTTCTTTGGGTTATGTGGTCGGCTACAACTATTCTGATTTTTCAAGATAGAAAAGTCTCGGTGGAGGAAATGGTGAGCAAGGCTATTGCAGCCAGGGAACGGCAAATGGCACAAACTCAATCAGAAAATAACCCTAAATTTTTTTGATACTACCACATATTTTACATAAAGATTGCCCTGAAAAATCGATGCTAGAAATTTTGGGTACACGAATTAGTTGGTTTATTTGGGTACCATGCTTTCTCAATTGGATTTTAGGTCCACTAACAATAAAGTTCAGCTTTACTTACTTGAGCCCAAATGTGATCATAAGGATTCATCACTCAAGCGCAGATAAGTCCATCACAAAACAAATGAAGATAAAAGCAAATTAATTAACATAGGAAAGTACAAATACAAGAAAGTTAGTAAAAGAGACACCAAAGCAAAGAAATTAAAATGAAAAATAAGAAGAAGAAAAAACGTGGGAAAGTTTAGATACAACATAACAGTACGTGGATAATAACGAAAATCAAATTAAAAAGACTTGGTTATTATATTATCTTTTTATCCACCGTTTTCAGGTTGTGGTGGAGGAGAAGAAGAAGGAGGTTTAGGTATATAAGGATTAAGTGGACTTCCATGCTCAATAGGACCTGGTCTTATCGAAGCTTTTGTTGTTGGAGATGGATCGACCGGAGAATTGTAATCCTCCAAACCCAACTTCATTTCTGCATTTAGACATTTTCAATATGTGATTATTAAATCACTAATCCACCAAAAACCATGAAAAGATAGTTAAAAAAGGTTTAAAAGAGAATATCCTATAGTTTATTCGTATATAATCGTTTTCTAGGTCAAAGATGAGATAACGAGTTTCACACTATCTACAAAATGCTCCTTTTGGACTATTGTAGATATCTTAAGTAGCAAAAATATCCAATTTTCTTACATGCTTTGGAGATTAAACAGAGTTTCGATCTAAAATATCCTGGATACAAAAAATATGATTTTACTGGTTTGTTCGAGTGCATAAAGATTCATTTTGTAGATTTATCTTCAAGAGTCTTTTTTTTTTTTACCATTGTAAGTTACAACAATACTCGGTTTTCTATATGAGATTTGTCTAAGTTTCGATCTAGAATCTGGAATAAGAAAAACAAACAAAAAGATAAAGAGAATATGATTGATTACCGGAAGAAGCGAGTGAGAGGCATAGGAGTATTAGAACCAAAAGGAAGACAAATCTTGATATCTTCATCATTCTTCAAGATCAATGTAACGAAAAGAAAGTTCCTTCTTCCTTTTTAAAGAGAGCAACAGATTTTTTAAAATATGTGGATGCAAATTATGAAAAGAAGGCCATGTGGTGTTTATGGATCTGAGTCTTGAATGTGAAGTTGTGGGTTAAAATCGAGACTGTAGTAGTTATTGCTTTTTTTTTTTCTTTATTATAGAGAAGAAGCCATCTCAAAAATCTCAAAGCTCATTCATTGGTTATACGCTTTAATGCTCTCTTCCCACTTCTTTTTTTTTCTTAATGACACGTGTCATGAATTCTGTTATCTCCATTAACAACAATGTCTTCTTCTCATGGATCACCGCTGATAGAAACGAGGCTGAGGGGAAAAAAAAAGAAAAGGGATTGATGAATGGAGGTGACAGGAGATGGAGAAGAAAGAAGATAGATGTTGAAGATAAATATGGTTGTTGATTATTTATTTCTTTGGCTTTTATTGTTTTTTACTTTTTGGCTTTTGAATAGTAACATAAAAAATTATTATAAGACAGTTTGCAATAGTAAAATATGTATATATAGCTTTTTGTTACCATTCACATTTTTCATATTTTGTTTTGCCTTACCATTCAAACTAATGAGTATAGCTATTTGTAAATGTAACAACGGTATAACTCCTGATTCATTATATATGATGTTTTTTAAGTTTTTTTAAAAATTATATGATGTTTTCAAATCTCTAATCTCTATGCAAATTTTTAATTTATTTTATAAGTTAGATCATTTGTATTCTACACTTTTTGTTTATAAATGAGTGTATAGTTACAAATATATGAATTGTTCTGGGCCTTTTGGCTAATATTAAATGATCTTGAAAAAAACTTAATCTTCGAATTTCATAGCTAAACTTTTGGTTTTTTTTTAAACAAAGTACTTTTTCACTTGATTGTTTAGTGCTAGTATCGTAGTATTAGTCTAATGACAATAGCTTAGTTAATGATGATAGCATAAATAGCAGTAAAACACAATAATATTATTAACGCGCGCCATGCAAAACAAAAAATATTTATTGCCTTTTGAATTGAATGCTGTGGAGTGTGAATGACAACGAAATCAATATTAATGCCATTAACATTTCTGCCATTCAATAAGCTTTTTTGTCTATATACGTTTCTATTAATTAATTTGTTTTTGTGATTTTCACGTCACTTTTAAAAATAGTTTTCTTTTCAAACTTCTCTGTCCTTTTTATGGCTTCAAATTCTCTTTACTTTCAATCTAGAAAGTTTTTGATATTTTCGAAAACAGTTATACATATAAGTATAAAAAAAAGAGATACTGTATAAAACTGAAAGATAAATAATTAGTCGGCGAGTATATAAAAAGTGTACAAACTTTTTTTTTTTTTATCAAACACAAACTTATATCTAATCTGTCAAACATGCTTTCATTTAAAAAGAAAAAAAATGAAAACGATATTAAATTAGCGGTGATAAATGGTATATTAACTATATATATTTTGGACATATTAAAAACATAACTAAAATAAATAAGTTTCATTATTCTACTAAACCGAAACTTTAGATTATGCAAAACTTGATTCAGCTCGAATGTTATCGTCATTTAACTAATCCAATATTCATCATATAGGTAAGTTCGCACTCCACTATCCACTCATACAATGGTTTTGGAAAACTTTATTTATAACACATCATGCATGAATATAAAATTAAAATAGGACTCTAGGTAGATGGAAAAATATTAACAATTTCAATCCGCGGTAGAATATTCGTAATTCACCGGTGGCTCCGGTGAGCATAGAGGTAAATCTAGCGGCGGAGAAGGCAAGCTAGTCGCGGGAGTCGGTCCATCTCCGACTATGAAAACGGTTATTATACCAAATGCCAAGTGAGCATCCATATGACAATAAAAACATCCATGCACCTACACGTCTCAAAAGTTAATTAAATATAGTTGATTCAAAATGTTAGATACTAATTTTAAATAATAATTGGGTCTTAAAACTCCAAAATATTTGCAATGTGATTCAAGATATGACCTCTTGATTGTTTGTTTATGTTTTCCATTTTATATAACATGGAAAACGTAAGCGTAAAATAAAACGTAAACACAAAAAAATATATATTGAGATTTAAGATTAGCACATCATGTACTTACCAGGGTTATTAGCTACAAAGCGGAGGACAACCCAACCACCTGTGGGTACCGCTATGGTATTGCGTATTTGCGGGTTGACCAAATTGAGTTTTATAGTGGTGTGGTTTGGGTCATAATTACCAAACCCTTGAGCCAACACATGGAAATTGAAACCGTGAAGGTGCATTGGATGATTTTTGGTTGAGATCAACGGTATTTTGAAGGACAATCTCGACAGTCGAGTTAAATTTGAGGATCTTCACACTAGTCTTCCTCTCTGGAAACAACATAGAGTAATTTAAACCAGTTTTGAGATTCGTGTAGTCGAATTTTGTTGGTGGTTGATCAGGAAAATCATCAGTATAAACACCAAAAACATTGTAGAAATATGCGGCTTGTAGAGGTAAGGTCTCTGGATATACAAATGAACGATTGTTCAACGATCCACCAAACAAATTATCGTAAGGTCTCTGACATTTTTGACTTACCGGACATGTCTTTAGACCAAGTCCGGTAGTTATAAACATTTTTGTATCCACATGGGTTGGTACTGAACTCCAATGGAGCCCACCAACCAGTCATGTGATATAGGAAAAAAACTTGTGAGCTGTATTCGTATCAGTCATTTTTGGCAACAAAACATCTGATGAAACTGGCATTGATTTAGCGTCATAGTAGACTAAAAGGGCTTTAGTCAAATTACTAGTGAAGTCTATGCCAATAGCAGTATTGTAAGGATGTGTAGCCATATAGTATGAACCCACATGTTGTTTAGTGTCAAGGATCGCATCAACACATAAGGATTTGTGTAGGCCGCGTTGAGGACAACAACGGTTAAATTATGATTAGCTATCTTGAAGAATAAATGTGGGTTTAAAGCCGCATTCATAATCCTTAGCAAGTATCTCTTTCCGTATACCACTTCCATCTTAAACATTTCTAGAGAAAAGGGAAATTAAAATATTTTAACATTTCTCATTTATATCAAATAAACATAGAATTAAATATAATTGACTTGATATCAAACTCACTATTTTGAGAGCAAATGTATGAATCTCCGGCGACTCCATTTATGAGAAAAGCATCGGAAAGGGGAGTTGGTCCCTTTTTTTGATATTGTAACTCTCTTTCCCACCATTGTTCTGCATACATATCCGATATATCAAATCGCACCGAATGAAATTGTAACTGAACAAGTCGAGACTGAACAAACTAAAATAGCTAAGACGTAATCAAACCGAAATTCATTTGTAAACAGTTTGGTTTTCATTATGATATATTAAATTATTATTTGTTTCTATCTTTAAGTTTATTAATCAAAACTGAACATGAAACCAAACCGGTATAGCATTAAATCAAAAAACAAACCAAATGATAAGCCTGGAAACCAAATTTTATAAAAACCTTAACAATGCAAACACAAATCGTATCAAGTCGAACCAACACCAAACCATATGATAAACCTGGGAAACCAAATTGCATAAAATCAAACCAAAACCAAACATAATTTTCAAATAATTTTTTTATGGATTCACTTTTTAAAAACATAAGGAAAACAAAATAGAAACAAAACCAAAACCAACCCAAATTAAAATGTAACCAAAATTGCATCAGACCAAACCAAAACCAACCCAAATTATAAATAGTTTTATGCAATTTTATTTTTTATAAAACCGAAAATAATTTGCATTAATCTGGACTGTCTACTCTTAAACATTCAATTATCTCACTCACCCAATATGATCGGAACTTCTTTGTATGGTTTAGGAAAAGGATAAGATCGACCAAGTCGTGGACGAACTACGAGTGCACCATGCACAAAAGCTCTTAGATTAATGTCGTGTGCGTGCCATTGCAATGTACCTTCTTGTCCTGTGATATCAAATCTATACGTGAAACTATCTCCAGGTTTAATCAGACATTGTGTTACCATATCGGTTCCATCCATCCATGCACTCATCCTCTGGAACACTCCATGCCTATATATATAGATCATGATAATAGACGTATTCTTGTTATGTTTACAATTAAGAAACCAGAAAAAGGTACGTAAAAGTAATGAATAAACTATATTATTACCAATGGATGGTTATGTTATAAGCTAACTTGTTAAAAACATGGACCACAAGAGTGTCTCCTTCTCTAACGTTTATTGTTGGTCCAGGAAGACTTCCGTTAACCGTTGGTATCACAATCTCTTTGCACAACAGCTTCACCGTTAAATTTTGGACCTATCGTTCAAATTCTCCTCCGTCAATAACATAAGCAAAAAGTCAACGAGGAAGAGAATGCATAATAGTTAAATTACATGAAAGAAGTGTTCAACGACGGAAGCAGAAGACTGGTGAGTGAAGACGACGGCGACGAGGAGGAGAACCACCGTGAGAAAACCGTTAACGACGGCCATGAATGAAACGACAACGTTTTTTATCGGAGTTAATGAAGAGACTTAATGTACATTTAATGAACTCCTCTTATTATTCTAAATGATCCTCTAAACAAACAAATAATTCCACATATATATAACAAGAAAAGATACATGTTTTGATATTTGAAAAGAACATTTTTTATCGTTTTCTTGCAATAATTTTCGTCACAAACTCTACTTCTCTTTTTAATTTTCACTTTTATTTTTGTCTTTTCACTAAAGATTTCAAAATATTGTAAACATTGAACGTTGGACAAGACCATGAAACTACTTTATATCTTGATCATAATACTTTAATTATATCACAAAGCGAAATCCAATTTGAAGTTGAAGAATATTTGTGCTTCGTTGATAGAGTGAAAATAGACAAACTAAGTGTGTAATTTTCACATAAATTAGTATTTCAGTTAACATTGAATTCTCTGTATATCTCGTTATACATACTAAAGTATAAGAACATTTACAGTGGGTTTCTCACCATAATCTCTCATAAAAAATAATAGATAATAATATTTAATTATAAAAGTGTCAAAAATATGAGAACCTTCTCCCATATTTAGTTCTTTTGTTGCCTTTGCAAATCTTTTTTTCTTTCTAAGCAAAATGTTCTTATAAACGAAGGACATTCTTGTTTTATTTTTCTTTATAACTAGGATCAATGAATTAAATTTTTATATTATCTTAAATTCCGACAATACTTTAATAATTTATTCGTTTCACCTACCACTCAGTCCTATGATCTTTTGGATTATTCCAGAATAACTTTCCAGTCGAGTTACATCGACCTTTGGTAAAGGACCTCACTTTCTTTTTAGCGAATCTACTTTTGTGTGTTGGGCTGACTATGTATGGTGTTGTGTATATTGGTTTTTATAAATTATTATCTCATCTAAAATTTCAAACTATAAAGAAAATGCAACATACATGAAACAAAAAGAAAAGCTATATGTTAGTAATGGGGCTAGGAGTTGGCGCACCCGTAGGAGATTCCGACAATAATTTGTTGGAAAACGAATCAAAAGCTGCCCCCGAACTAAGGATCTCGAACATTGAACGGGGAGGGTTGATGCGTCTCGCTGCACACAAATCCGGCAAATATGATCCTATCAAAATTCCAATCATTATGTTATAACCAGCAAATCAAATTTAGTCAAGACATGTAATCTACTGGTTTGTGTCCTGATTTGAAAATCTAAAAACTTAAATAATCAAACTAAAAATTGGAATGGAGAATCTTAAATTTCTTACCTTCCGCAACAATGAGACTGGAGTATAGATCAACAATGTTAGGGCAATATTCAAGGCATTCTGGAGAGCAAAATTTGACAGCAAAACCCGGTTCAAGAAGAGCATCAGATGAAATTCCGAGGGATCTCCGATCAACACCGCATGAATAAACACACTCATCACTCTCAATGTAATTAGCCATCATACCATCCACTTCAACCTCCGAACTCTGACATTGATACTCTACCCCACCGGTTTGCCTCGGTTTCGTCTCTAACAAACATCGTTTTGCAGCGGCCGATATGGAAAACGAACATATATCCTCCGGTAAATCCTCACATATTACATTGGCTAAAGTAAAACAAAAAATGAAAATCTTGTAACTAATGAATTATGTATTTTATTAATACAAATGCAATAAAAAGGAGACGAAAGATACTTACCTTGAGAAGATTTAAAGTATGAAAAAGTGATAAACAGAAGTAAACAAGTTCTTGAAACAAAGACCATATATTCTATTCTGGTTAATTAGAATAAGTTAAAAAGAGAATTAAAGTCGGGAGTTATGTGAAGGAAGAGATGTTACAAGATATTTGGCTATTTATAGGCTTAAGTTGAAATTAAAAAATTTCAAAATTAATTGAAAATTAAAAAAAAGAAAGACGAAAACGTTGCGACTTTGACTACTAAATTTATAAGTTTCTTTTAAAATTCGTTTTTAAGTGAGTAATCAAAGAAATTTCCTCGTCCATATAATTACATAGTAGACGACGACCTTCGACGTTTTCGGTTGACTTTGACATTGGAAGTTTTATTTCTATTAGTGTTAACATTCGTTTGCTAAAAATCCACATTTTATAGACATGTTTTGATAGTTGTTGATCAACTAAAAAGAAATATGCCATTCTCTATATTGTAAGTATTTTTTTTGTATATATATATATATATATATTTTAAGGATAACCGCGATCAAATCCATTGATATCTTCAACACATGTTAAAGTAAGGATATTTTGTGGTAACTGAAAGTCTAAAACCCAATTTGTGGCTAATTTTCACAAACTTAACTATTTATGACAGCAGGCCTAAGCAGGCCAAAGCCCGTATAATATTTGATGAAGTAATCGAACTATACAAGTCAAAACCAAATGCAAAACACAATTTTAAAGAAACATATTAAAAGTTCAAATCATATTTTCTTATGAAATGACAACAAACTTAAATTAACCGAGTCGAAGTAAAATGATATCGAAATATTTAATCAATTAATCCTAATTTAAAAGTGTTAAAGTTACTATTCTTTTTAAAGAACTAAAAAGTGTATAATTTGTGGTCAATATTTATTATTTGGAATTAATTATTTGTGGAGACATGTAACAAGGGTCAGACAGAACATTAATGGTCCATGGTTTGAAGTATTAAATTAGATACACAATGTGTCAGTGAGTACTTTTGTCAGTCTTTGAAATAAATGCTGGCCAACTTTCTTTTTCTATTTATCTTGATTATTGCGTATTTAATTTTTTATTCCCTTTTTTCATTCTTATATAATTTAATAAATTTAATAATTATAGTTTTTGTCAAAACAAAAAAAAACTGCCATATTAGTATTTATTTAGTTGTTTGGACTATTCATTTGCCCTCAAAAGTGGGTAGCTAGTAGCTACAGTAGTAAGTTAATTAATTAATTTGAATGTGAAATTAATTATTCAGCGAAAAAGAATTAACAAAGGTTACATCATACTAGTAAATCAATTACTAAAAAGTAAATGCACTGATAGCATCGTAATCTTTAAAACAGATATGAAAACAAATGTCATTCAAGTTCATAATTATCCATCTATGCAACATTTATATTATATAAATTTCTCTTATTTAAATTTCTGTATATAAATTTAAAATTTTAATTCCATTTCAATTTTTATGACGATGCTAACAGAGTAACAGTGATTATGAAACATTGATTTGCTTCCTCCACTAACATTATTGTGTTTATTAATTATTAGACTGCATGTGCTGAGAGACTATAGTATAAAACCATATATTTAATCATTGTAGATTATTCCTTGCATAGAAATATAATTTGATTATCTATAATTGTTTTCCTGAGCAAAGAATGACAAAAAGAAAAATACAACTTAAAGTTCTGTGTAAACTATAAATAAAAGAGACCAGAGACTGCCAAAGGAGAAGGTTCTTTAAGAGTTGAAGTCATTCTTATTTATATTTTATTTATACTCGCTTATAAGTTATAACCAAAGATAAATACTCCTTGTATTTTTGTTAATATTATTTATTTATTTTAATTTTTATATAATACTTGAATTTTTTATTTATAGGATGTTATATTACTATTGTTAGATGGATTCAAAACGAAATTTCTTTTTGACAAATTACACAAGTTTTAATTTATTACTAATTTTTTTATAAAACAACGGAGAAAAATATTCATTTCTATAAACTAAAATCGTGGACTTATAGTAATGGACTTGTATGGACAAGCCATGAGAAATTCGTATGGGCAATATTTATTTTATTTTGTTGTCTTGTTAATGTAAACTTCTTTTTTTGGCACTTTGAAATAAAATAAAGAACTTCGGTAACATAATCAATGGTTGTCCACTAATTAACCATTTATTAGAGATATGAGACCCTTTTTAGGTTCCATCTTTATTATCTCAAACCCCACATTTTCTATTTCCTTTTTGTTAAGGACAATAAATATGATTTCTCTTGCACTATCTTTTTATTCTCTCTTGCACTATCTTAAAAAAAAAAAAAAAAAACATTATCACCTCATATAACCATAACTTGATAATTTTTTCCGTACACAAATCATTTGGACATCTGACTAAATCTTCATATACGATGTTTTTGAATTGAAAAATACATCCATAAAATCTGACTATGCATATGACAAAACAAACAAAGTGATTGCATGTGTGTTTTATCTATAGATGAAAATCATAGAGATTTTGTGGAAGGTATTCCAAATTTAATGTTGGGATGAGATTTAAGTATTAAGACAATGTCAATTGATTTTGAGTTAGAAATATATAATAAATTTATATTTTAAAGTTTGTAACTCATGGATATCAAATTCATGAAAAATCTTTCAACAGCTATTTTATAGTATATGTCTTAACATCATCCGAAAATCATTTCATCTAATCAAAACTAAAAAAGCCTAGTATTTGGACTTGTTAACAATACATTTCATAGAAGACGAACTGCACAAGCATACTTTCCCCAATATTGTGTTATATATGGTCACTAGTCTAGCTGAACATACAAGCTATATGGTCATATATGGTCAAGTTATATATGGTCAATAGTCTTGCTGAACATACAAACTATATGGTCATCTCGTAAAATCATCATGTAACAAGTCTATCTAACCTAAAGCCACAATAACCCAATATTCTTATTTGACAAAAAATAAGATAAACAAAAGCAACTCATTGTGGTATAGTTGGTGTTGTTTCAGGAAATTCGTTTCTCATGAATTCCATTCCAGTTGAAAATAAATTTACATATGAGTTGGTAATTTGAAAATCGTGTCGCACTCTAAATTTTGTTATAAAACTCGATAAATAGACTAATAGACGACTACATTTATCTAACAAAATTAGTCGAATTTATATCCGAAATTTGTCTCTTTGTTATAAAAAAAAATCAATAAAAAATTTCAATCTTAGTTTGTGACTACAATTTAAATTTTTCACACAAAAGATTAAAGTAGCCAAATTCTACATTGTTACCGATCAATTAAATAAGTATTATATCATAGCAAAAATAAAGGGAAGCATTTTATAAAAAAAAATAGAAGAAGTGGGGCTAAATGTCACAATCAAGAACATGGGGGCTACAAAAGAAGAAAAAACAAAAGTAATGGGTATAAGAACAGAGAGATAGCATTAATTGAAAATTTCTTCTTTACTCAGCTACCACTGAGAGAGAAAGAGCGAATCAAGGTTCGAGATGACTTAAATTCTATTTAATTCTTTCACCGAAACCCAAACTTTATCTAAATTCATTTCACGAATCCTAGAAATTCCATTACAAAGAGCTTCCTTTTCCCCAGATTCTTACCAAAGCTTCCCATTTCCCCCAACTTTCAAGCTTTAATGGCGATTTTCAAAACCCTAGCCTTTCTTCTCTTCGTCTTAACCTTCTTCGAGATTCACGAAACCATGGCTTTTGATAGAAATTCTTCGTTTTCGTTTGATGGGTTTTCGAAATCTCGAAGCTTTGAAGAGAACATTGCTCTGTTTCGAGATTCGAAGCTCGTTAATGGCGGTTCATCGATTCAATTGACTAACTCAGTGAGTCAAAGCGAAGGACGAGTTCTTTACAAGAAACCCATTAATCTATTTCAACAAGGTAAAGAGAGAAACTTCTCAGGATCGTTCTCGAGTCATTTCTCAATGTCTTCGAATAGTGGCTTGAGTTTCGTAATGGTTCCAAGTGGTTTAGATCTTAGTTCGTTTAATAACACTTCCTCTGGTTTAGGGTTCTTATCGAAACACAAGATTGTTGCGATTGAGTTTGGTTTAAGGAATACTGTAAGGATCTTAGTTAGTAGTAATAGAACTGAATCTGCCAAAATTAGAAAGTTTTCATCTTTTGGTAATGATGATGATGAGTCTTATCATCATTTCAAGAGATTGAATTGTTGGATTGATTACGAAGCGACTTCGAAACGAATCGAGATTCGTTTGAGTGTTTCTAACGCCGTGAAACCGGCCGATCCATTCGTGTCTTATTCAGTGGATTTGGCTAAGTTTTGGAAAAATGGGAGATTCTTGGTTGGTTTGGTTTCTATTAATGGAAAGTCTTCAAAACCGCGTTATCTTTATGAATGGAGTTTTGAAATGAGATATCCGTCGATGAGTAAGATTCACTCGCAACCGCTTGATCCTAACGATGTTTCGAAGGAGGAGGAGAAACCGGTGGAGGTTAAAGGAGAAGGAAGAAGAAGAAAGAAATGTATATGGAGAATGCTTACTGCATTGGTTTTAGGTGCGGTTTGTGGAACGGTAGGAGCGGTTTTCGCGTTGTACGTTTGGACGATTTGCGGTAATAGGAAGTCGATTGCGGTGGTTCCTGAGGAATGTGCGAATGAGAAATTGGATAATGTTGTTGTGATTAAAGAAGATGTTGTTGATGATGGAGTGAAGAAGTAGTAATTTGTTTTTTAGAATGTTGTATTTTGTGTTCTTTATTGTTTGTAATGTAAATTCTTTAAGTCTATCTTCTTCTTCTTTTGTTGTTTTTTGTTTTGTTAGTTTGAGGTTTGGTGAGATGGTCTTTTTTTGCACATGTAGAAGAGTCTTACAATATATGGTATTAATTAAGATCTTCAAATCTAATCAGTGCAATGCAATTAAGAAGTAGACAATCTGATTTATGGTTCCATTTAGGTAATGATTTATTCGGTTTTTGGGATTTATAAAATGAAACAATATGAAAATCATTCATAATTTGGTTAAATAATCACAGTTTGGTTCGGTTATACAAAATTAAAACCATATAAAATCACATAAATTTCGATTTGGCTTCAGTTTGCGAATTCTGGTTTGGTCTTTGTCAAAAAAGAAACGATTATAATAACTTTAATATGGATATATCTATTTTTTGATACATATCTACAATTAAAAATATAAATTTTAATTTATTCTGTTTAGTTATGCAACCAGTAGTTGCCAAACGAATTTTTAAAATAATTAAACAAAACGGTTTATATAAGAAGTCGGTTTAATTTCGGTTTAACATTATCGGTTTGTTTAGGTCTGGGTTTCTTTTTGCCCGACTCTAAATGCACTTGTACTGTTGTTTTCATTTGAGGACAAAAAGAGACGTGAGTGTATTGAAGTACAGAATTTGTTCCATAAAGTAAAAAAAGAAAAATCTAATGGGTTTCTCGTGAATTCTCAACAAAATGCATTTATAATGAGTTACCATTTTCAGACATCTTCCTCTGTTGTGTCCTTTTCTCTTATCTTGAGACCAAGAAAGAAAGTGAGAAGAGAATGACAATAGAATGTGTATTGTCTTCAGTGGTCCCCTTTAGTTCTTCAGTTCAGACACAGAGTTAGAGTTTCAAAAAACTGAGAGATAAAATTATACTACAATGACTTTGGGGTGCTAAATGTAAAATTTTGGTAAAAATAGGGGTCTATTTGAGAGAAACAAAGATTTCCTGTGAGTTTGTGACTTGGGAAGAACTTTTGTAGGCTAAAACTTCCTTGCTAACGGATTCGGATTTTATTAAGCTCAATTCAAATTTTGCATTGAGATTTGGTCGGTTTACCTTAATTAATTGAACAGACTTATCCGTAACCCTACTTGTATAAGCAATGATTCATAATTTCATATTCATATTCACCATAGATTGGAGCGAGATTGTAGCAATTCTTACTTCTCAAAGGTTGGATCGATTATCGATATTCGATGTCCGTTATGTTTTTCAGCTCACTCTACACTCTATATGGAGGGAACGGAATCGACGAAGGTATAGTGAGAAGCATGTTGCACCGGAAGGCAGGTGGTTGGATAGAGTGATCAGAAACCGGCTTAGTACTATGCGAGAAACGGGAGACATCAATATCAAGACTTGCTTGTGTTTTGGTTTTCTACTAGATTTTAAAATGTTTTAGAGTTTAAAATTTTGTTTTCTGTTTCAAGTTTTCTCATTGATGTAAAAGGTTTTTTTGAATATATTTTGACATATTTTCAAAAAAAAAATGATTCATATTTATCAAGAATTTTTTCTACATTTCTCTAATCTTCTGCTATAATTATAAAAAAATTAGAAGGAAAAAAGAAAACCTAAAAACAAAAGAAAAAAAATTATGTGATCCATCTTCTGTATGTGTATAGTTAATAAAATCCCTCCATCTTCGGTTATCTCAGAGATTGTGCTCGTAGACTTGGTCTTTCAAACCGGTTAAGTCCAATTTGTTCCTCAGATGTGTCACACAAGCAACCTGGAAGAGGATTTGCATAAAAATTCTCCTCCAATTTTGGACCTGCCCTTCCTGGCCGTCTAAGATATGGTGCTCCGACTCTATTCCGATGTAATCTCTTAACCTCCGACGAGAAATCTTCCGATGAAATCAATCCCGCATCAAATCGATCAATCAATTTCACAAATCTCAACCTGAAAAAACAAAAACACATAAAAAATGAGAAACCGGTAACCCTAAAAAAAGTTTTTTGTAACACAAGAGAAAACCGTTTTTACCTATCGGGATTAATTGTTTTTCTAAATCCTTCGAATCTTCGATGACCTTGAACCGCTTTCGCCATGTTTCCATCGTAAGTATAAGCGAAAACATCACTTTCTAGGGCTAGATTGTAATCAAGAGCAGCTAATCTATTCTGGTAGGGTTTTATAGTCGAAAGCTCTTCTTCCGTAGCCAACGTAGAGTGAAAGAAAACGTTTGGGAACTCATCGTGGAACGCAGTCATACTGTTTTCACCGTAGATTTCTCCGGCCACAATATAGATCTTTGTGGTTGACGGAAAACCCATTGCCTTGAGAAACACGGCAGCTTCACGTGGCGTCATTGGGCAATTACCTTGTAGACGCTGTTGTGTGCCATTGATCACTTTTTCTTTCCAATGTGGAATACTATATCTCATCTTCTCAAGATCTATTGATTCTTCTGTGCTTAGACTGTGATTACATCCGGTGAATGCAAGCATATCTTTCTCGTACCTTAAGTGAAGAGCAAGGTAAGGTTCATTGTTTTCTCTAAGTCTTGTCGAGAGAACTTTACTTAGATTCTCTATTTCTTCTGAATAACGAAGAGCTTCATAGTTCGCTCTACATCTTAACCGTTGGATCGATGGAGCTGGACTGTTATTGGCTAATCTAGAATCAGTGTGATTGAACACAACTACTTTATGCTTCTTTAGTAACTTCGACATCAAGTTTCTGTAATAACTCGACTGCAAAATCAAAATCCAAGTTAAAAAAAATAATCAAAAGAGAAAATATAAAAACTAAATAGAAGATAAACCGAGTATTATTACCTTAGACCAAGATATAGGGTTCTTTTCAAGAGGCGTAATCGAAGAGAACTCTTGCGGTAAATACTCAACGATTTCAACATCTTCTGCTAATGTTTTGATGAAATGTCTCCAATCGAAAATGTCTTTAAAAGTGCTGGAAATACAAATAAGATCATCTTTTAGCAAATGCAATTGAAAAATTCAAACATAACTTCGATATCTTTAAAAAGATGAATGATGATAATTACCTTGGATCACTCCAAAAAGATGAATGATCAAGAAACGGAAGAACAAGAGTAGCGTTCATGATTTTAGCGATTGCGACCATATCGCAAATCTGCGTAAGAAAACAAAATGAAGTTAAAGGATTTGCAACAAATCTTATGCCTTAAGATTAAAGAAGAAGAGACTTACACCAGTTCTCATTTGATTCAATCCACCATTAGCGTGAACAAGAAGGTAACCATTGGTTTTCTTGATAGGTCCTAAACCGAACAAAAAAATGAAAACGAGAATCCGGTTAATAGGTTTATAATTTAGGTTACCAAAAACCACACCAATTCAGAATTTCATCAAATGGAACCACAACCACACCGAACTACGAATAAATTTATATGGTTAAACCATAGAAACCGGATCGAACTAAACCATAAACAGTAAACCAGCAAAGAATTTATGAAACTTACTTTGGTTTTTAGGACGAGTAACACATTTTTGATAGTTCCCAATCTCTGGTTGATTCCAAATCTCTAGTATCTGTTAAAAAAACATACCAAAGCAAAATATATTAGTACACATAAAAGTATAAAAGAACGACAGTGTTTTGGCTAAAGAATAAGCCTAACGGTTCGGTCCAAATCAATGTTTTAAGGTGTTGTAACGTGATTAGCTAAGAGTTAATTATTAAAAGAAAAATAATAATTGAAGTCAAACCGCTCGAAAATTCGAAGGACGAATGGAGGAGATCCACGATGACTTTCATATAATTTGGGAAAAAAGAAATTCAATTAAATATTCTCTAACGAACTTTACGGAATTTTGTTTTTGCGAAAACTAATCCACTAATAAAAAAAAAATACGAAAACTAATAAGAATATTCAACTCAGAATTGTTGTCGACATGAGTAGAAAATCGTAAACGCGTATATTTTTCAAAAACGTGAAATTTTGATCGGTAAAAAAAAATAGCGTTTTGAGCTTACCGGTTTTTCTTTCGGAGGAACAAACACTTGAACTGAATTAGAAGATCCTGCTTCTTGAATCATATTATCCATCGAATCTCTCGGATAAATATTAACAATAAGTTCATTATTCGCCACGTGTCCGCTTGGCCGGAGGATACCACCGGAGAGAGCGACAATAAGAAAAAACGCAACGACGAGAAACCCCAATAAACTCAAAAACATACGGCCGAGATTCGTCGCCGATCTCATATTCCGAGCAATCCCAGCCGTCCATTGAGATTTATTCTCCGCCATTAACATCCACACGAGCCTAATTTTCCGGAGAGATAATAAAACTCCGACTCCGACGATGTTATTATAATTGTGGTGGGACCCACTCGAAGAACACGACGGAGATATTTCTCCGACGCCGCCGCAGCAGCAGCAGCTCGTGGCTGTTTCTTCTTCTGCTTCGTCGTCGTCGTGGACGTAAACGATGGCGTTTCCTCCGTGGCAATGATCTTCATGTGAATCAGCCACTCGTCGTCTTGTCGTTGTCGGAGCCGCCGGTAACTGACTGCTGCTACTCGTCGGATTCACCGGAACTCCGACTGACATGTCGCCGGGAAAATAAAAATCGAAGATTTTTGAGAAAATTAGAAGAGATGATGAAAAATCAACAGAGGATTTTTAGGGAGGTTAAAAAAATTGAGATTTTCTGGGAATTAATGAGATTTTCCGAGATCTTAGGCTTAAGGAGACAGAACAAATCTCTCTTCTTCGAATTTCAGTTTTTTTCTCTGTTTCTCTTTGCCTCTCGAATATATATATATATATATATGTGTATTTCGGCTAACATATATATACACACTTTGTCTTTGTAATTTTTTCTTTTTTGTTAAAGATTTTGATATTTGTCTTTGTATAGGAAAAGGAAGTTTAGAAGTCGTTTTTATTTTGTGGAAAATTTATAAAGTTGTTTTTATTTTGTTGGAATTTATAAAAGTCGTTTTTGTGCTACTTTTGATTTTGTATAGGAAAAGGAGTACTTTTATATTTAGAATTTAGAGTTTTCTTTTCGTTAAATCACAATAATATGTTTTTTACTAATTATTATTACTTTTTTTTTTTGTTTTTTCGTGGTCATAATAATTATTAGTGTTTTTTATTTATTTATCGTGTGTTAAGATTCGATCTCATTTCTTATTCTATTTTGTAATCCAATCTCTTTATTTTCGAGACAATAACTTAAAAATATTATTTAGCATCATTAATAACGACAATATATTTTTATTTTTATTTTATTTACAGATTATTACGGATTTCGAATTAACATTTACGAATTCCGACCTCGTCTCCTAACCATTCCGAACCATAAACAAGCACTAAATTTTTTGAGTTTCAATAGTAGTAATTAACAAAATATTATTTAATGATCAAAATATCTAATGTAATTGTGAAAAAAAAATCACGAAAGTATATTTTTATTTTATTAATAACGTTTCAAGACATAGCTGATAATTACGGATTTCGAATTAATTTATTGTATTGGTTAATATTCATTGCATTTGCCTAACTAGTAACTACTTGACACGTAGAATTTAGGAAGCAATAAAATTTCATATTAATGATGTGCTAGTAGTATTAAATTCGATATTTCGTATACTTTTTAATTTATATTTCGTGTTATTATTGGAATGGATATACATAAAGTTAGTTGTTTCATTGTTTGCACGTCGTTGAGAGATAGGCATAGTTATTAATCTGAGAAAGTCTAAAATTTATCTCGTTAACTTTAATGTTTAACTCTATAATTGATCAATATCTAGAATCAATGAAATAGAATTATTGTGATAATCTAAACAAATTTACTAATATTAATATAAAGTACCGACAAGAAAATTAAATCATTATGTTTTTTTTAAAAAAGTATTAATGTTCCTATATTTACACTTAACACTTAATTTTTAATCTTCTAAAATATTTTAATGGAGCTTTTGTTACTCTAGAAAGTAATAGAAATTATATAAAAAAAAAAAAAATTAATGTTCATATATTTACACTACTGCATCTTTGTATTGTATTAAAAGTCCTTCCAAAATAAGTATGAATTTTAATGCGTCAGAATGAATTATTTTGTCAACTTTCTTTTCTAGATATATAACTCATTGAAGTTTTTAACTAAATTATACACACAAGGCTGATTTATGTAGGGACTGACCAATTCCATTAATAACACCATATACATTAAAAGAGCAAATGTGTTTATCTTGCAGTCAGTTCTTCCTTATTTTCTTAATGTTAAACTCCCAAAGATGGGGCAGTTTAACTAAATTCCGCAATTAATTTTGTTACTTTATTTGAAAATTAGTTAATCTGTCACATTCTTCATCACATATTGATCTTCTCCCTTCTAAGAAGTAAGAACAAAGTAGAAAAAAATGAAATAAACGCTATAGATTACGTGTAGCTATATATAGACGTCTAATCTATCAAATGAACGTCTTCAAAACTAAATCTTTAACTCTAACTTCTATTTAATAAATTAAAAGTTCATATAAAAAAGCTAACATGTTATAAAATAAAAATGGTTCATTATATGTCTAACTTAAATTACATGTGAAACAATATAACAATGATAGCCTTTATGTAAGTTTTGAGTATTAAAAAGTGAAAAGAACTTTAGGATAAATTCGAACGTTCCTCGATTTCCCAAATTACTTTGTCCTCTTCCTACGTCCTTTTCTTTGGATCTCGATTTAATATGATACCCATACCGAATAAAAATTCAAATACTACTATACAAAAATTATAAATTGTAATTCAATTAATAAACGGTTACTTCCAATTTTGGTAGTGGATTTTAATTCTTCTTTTCGCCAATGGTACTTCAGTTTTGTTTTAATTTTCCCATTTTAGAAGATTTCTAAAGTGAGGTGAATTGAAATGTTTAAGATAAATTAGTTTGGTATTTTATTTTTCTGATCGATTAATATGCTTTATATGAATTTAATTTCAATTGGTGGTACACCAATGAAAATAGCACAAATTATGCATGTTTACCTTTTCTTTTTCGATTACTAATTTCGAAATTATATGTAGATGCTATTTGGTGTCTATTTCTTTTATTTTGTATTTTAGTTTTGTTTAAGCATATTGCTTAACGAAGCAAATATGAGTTAGGAGAAGATATAAGAAGATTATACAACACTCAAGTATAAATTTGGATTTGAGGATTGATGATTGTTTGTAAGAAGACAAAAAAATCACATAGACATTACTACTATGCCAAAGATTAACATTTCTAGTAGTCCATTCAATATCCAACTAATTAAGAATCTTCAGATGATAAGATCAGAGAAATGATTGCTAGCTTCCTTAAGTATTACTTGTTACATTTTTTTTTTTATCAAACTCTAGCATATGTTGAAATGGATAGTTGGCATTGTTCCATTCAACTAATTAAGAATCTTCGGATGATAAGATCGGAGAAATGATTGTTAGCTTTCTTAAATATTACTCGTTACATATATTTTTATCAAACTCTAACATTTGTTAAAACGGATAGTTGGCATTGTACCTAAATTACTCTTTTTTTCTTTCACGATCTAAGTTTTTTCGTATTTCTTTTTGTTTAACCAAGATAAAAGTTCCGTATATTTGTACATTCCCCACTACGTACGAACTAAGTGGCAGTTCTTGGATTCTCCATAACCACATATACACGTCTTGGAAGTTTTTTCTTACCTAAAACTTAATTGCTTGTTTGGGGACTTTAGTTTTAAAATTAATACTTTTAACCCACTTACTAGTTTGTAACCGTTAGAGTTCCATCAATGTTAATAAAAAAAACCATTATTATAAATAGTCATTTCATGTTTGTATATATTATACTTCGATTCTTTTACACTTGACCTCGAATCATTGTTCATGTTCCTATTATGTCATGTGAATCTTGACGTGTATTCTCAATATTCTAGACATACATGTTGATGTAATTAATTTGTAAAGCTAATTGAAAGAACGTTATGTATAAGAAACTAATAAACTAATTTAGGACACTTTAATTACGGTGGAAAACTACGATCCATCTATTGACCGGTAATGTAGCATTTTAAGATGGTAACGTACCCACAACGATGGACTTCTAAAATTGAAACTCCAATCAAACATATTACTAATTATTTATTCATACTTTAGTGGAAGAATGAAAAATCTACATTCTATCAATGGACTTGAATAGAATTAAATCGTATGTAGATTTTTTGTGTTTTTAAAACGTCATTTTATTAGTTACGTCCATTAAGAATTAAAAAATACTCCTTTCAATTTAAATTAAGTGTTAATTTTGCTTCATTTTAAGTGTCGTTTTATGTTTTCAATATAGATTTTTAACAAAAATCTTCATTTTATCTCTATCTCTTAGCTTATTTATGAATATGAACATATTATATGATATAATTAATAAGGGATAAAACAAAAATTTTGATTGTTTTCTTAATTATGAAAATACCTAAAACGAAAAAGAATTGGATAGAGTATTTTACATATAAAAAAATATTACAAATATTTACATCTACCATTACAAATATTTACAACTGAGTAGGAAGTGAAGTTCGAACTCCGATGACCTCAAAATGGACCAAGACTCACTTAGAACCATTAAACACACTCTTTGGTCGACATTATAACACGCTTTTAAAGATTGAACTCCAAGAGTCAATATTGACTGACCCATTCTCTAGAATCAATCAATGAGACCCACACATACAGTGACACATATACTTTGAGGTTATGTATTGGTCAACGTGTACTAGAGTATGGTACTATAATAATATATTACGAATATCATAGAAAAAGGTGGCAAGTGGGGGCCACGCGCCATTGAGGTTGAAGTCAAAATCCCTTACCTACAATCTTGAAAACTAAAGATTCGTAGTTGGGATGGTTGGTGTTACTAGGGTTGGCAAATTCTATATATCATATCATTCTGATTCTGAATTATATTTTCAAATGTTCATGTACCTCTTACACAAGGATGTGGATATAGCAAATTAGCAATAGACTAATAGCTATATTAGAAATCTATAACTATTACTTTTCATTGTGCCGGCTTGTGGTAATGTAAAGCCAAAAAAAATTTAATGCTACATCTTGAATGTGAATTAGTGGTATTTAACTATTAAACTATAAACATTTTTTGAGAAATTGATGACATTAAATTTCTTATATTATTTGGCGTTGGGTCGGCTCTGCATATCATATAAGAGTGAAGAATTTATTTCAATGAATCTAATTTATTTTAATTTTAATTTGAAATTTAATACGTAGAATATGAATATGTTTGTTCGCAATACAACTCACGTTCACGTATATGGTAAACGCGTACGGAGTGAGAGCTGTTCTGTTCTTATTCTTCTCCGTCCCCACCGCGCGTCATCACCGACACGTCGTTATAGCCGCCACAACACTTCTTCCAATTTCTTTCCTATAATTTTTATAACCATTCTTTCTCGTACCAAAAATATTTCTTATAATTTCCAAGTCAAGTTCTGTTTTGGACCAAAAATATTGAAAAAAGTAAAAATAGTTAACTAATTTGAAGTGATTTTGTAGAATTTTAGTATATTTAAATGTATTCTATGTATATTTGAATAAAAAGTATTTATCATTTAAGTTAGTTTGGTTAATTTCATTTGACTTCATACAAGTCGGATTCGGTTCGGTTCGTGATAGAAAAGTATAGTATATAAAATTTTATTCTATCCGGATTATTTCATAATTCGATTTGGATTCATATTCAGATTTGATTCGGTTTTATAATAGTGTTTTTCTTTTTCGAATTATAGTTTTGGAAATTCGGGAAAGAAAAACATAATTCGGGAAAGCCTTCCCTAATCATTGTATGTATTTGACGTAGTTTTTCATGTTATTATTATCAAATGCCCTTAATCATTTTTTAAACGTCAAATTAGTTTGGTTAACTCCACTTGATTGCATACAAATCGGGTTTGGTTCGGTTCGTGATGAAAAAATAGAAATTTGTTTCTATCATAATTTTATTTCGATTCAGATTTTATTCAACTTCATAAATATAGGGTTGAAGTAAGAATTTTCTCCAACCCTAGTTTCGCCTTTTTTTTGGAAACTTTAATATATCAAAACCAAACCTTGTTTTTTCTTTTTCCAAATTTTAATATATCAAAACCAAACGGTTTAAAAAATTTCGGTTATGTCTAATATCGGTTCGGTTTAAAGCAAAATGATAGGATTACAAGAAAACAGGGTATGTAATATAAAACTGTTCTAAACTCCAGGCACCATTTTGCAATTCAAAAGAAATCATATTCATTAAGCTTCAACAACATTTGAGTAAACACATTCATTAGTTCCTTTAGAACCAAAAGTTCAATCCAACACTATCTTTAAACCCTTACTACAACAAGAAATTTCAAAATTGATCATCAGGTGAAAAACCTCTCTGCAACATCTCATCATGAAACCGAAACGCTTCGTTTAAATCATCTCTCGAAACAAAACCATTAATCAAACAAGTATAACTCAACTTATTCGGATTCACACCTTTCTCAATCATCTTCCTCAACACAACTTCAGCTTCTTTCATCTGATTCACTCTAACAAAACCAGACATAATCGCATTATACGTAAACACATCAACAACTTCAATCTTCTTAACCAAATCAAAAGCTTTCTTCATATTCTCTTCTTTAAAAAAACCATGAATCAAAGTATTATAACTCACATTATCCGCAACAAACCCTTCAGATATCATCTTCTCAAGAAACTTCTCTCCTTCTAAAGCATTACCTAACCGACAATAACCTTTAATCATCGAATTCACAATCATAACATTCGGTTTAATCTCTAAACCAATCATTTCATCCCAAACTCGAAACGCTTCTTCCATTAAACCTTTACTACACAACGCATTAACCATAATACTATACGATATCGAACTAGGTTCTATCTTTCTCATTACCATATCTCTCCAAATCTCTTTCACTCTTTCAACATCTCCTACTTTACCAAACCCATCTAACAAAGCATTAAACGTCACAACATCAACTCTCTTTATCTTCTTGAAAATCTCCATCGCGTTTTCAAGATTCCCTAGCTTACAATGTCCATCGATCAATATCGTTAAAGTATAAGAATCAGGAAACAAACCTCTCTCAGTCATTTCTTGAAACAATTTATCCGCTTCACGCAACATTTTCCGTTTGCATAATCCGTGAAGAATCGTATTGTAAGTAACAACGTCAATAGAAACAATCTCCTTTCTCAAATCCATAGCTTCAAACACCATACCTTTCTTACAATACGCTTGAATCAAAATCGTGTAGATCACATTATCCGGAACCAATCCTGCTTCTTTAACACCATTGAAATAAACCAAAACTTTCTCAAGATTCCCTTTACGAGCAAAAACACTCATTATCGAACTAAAACAAACCAAATCCGGATCTTTCATCTCGCAAAAAACCCTCTCAGCTTCAATTGTATCTCCTCTCTTACAAGCTTCCATTAACAACGATCTATAAGTAACAGAATCAGGACTCAATCCAGATTTCACCATCTCACAGAAAACTTCTTTAGCTCTCTCGTACTTCCCATTCTTACACAATCCATTAATCAAAGCGTTGTAAGTATAAACACCAGGCTTAAAACCTTTACTCGGCATATCATTCATCAACTCAAACGCTTCTTCAAAACATCCTTTACTCGAATAAGCACTAATCAACGTATTATACGTTACAATATCAGCAAAAACTCCTTTCTTCTCTCTCAATTCCGATATAAATCTCCCAATTTCTTCCATTTTACCATCTTTACACAACGCATTAACCATGATGTTAAGAGTATACACACTCACATCAACGCCATTGTGATAAACACTCCAAGCTAATTCAATCCAACCTATCTTCACTAAGCTACTGATTAACGCGTTAAACGCATCAATCGAAACTCTAAAACCTTTACTTCTCAACAATGTGAAAGCTTCGTATCCTTCTCTTAGCTTTCTAGCTTGTACATAGCTTCTAATCAACAAATCGAATACCGAATCGTTCGAATCACAGTTCCGATACGTTTCGATTAACGAATTCACAATCTCAGCTCTTGTAACACCGCTTCTTCTAATCATCCTAAGGATAAAACTCTGTGCATCTGATAATCTTCCGGATCTTACTAAGATATGAATCATTGCACTAAAAGACAACGACGTGTGTTTGAAATTGGGGAAATTGTAACATAATTGATCTAAAAACCTTTGACCTAGAGTTAAATCGTTCCGGCAACGGTATAAAACCTCGACGACGGATACAGGGTTTAATCGAGTAAGGTGATTTCGGATGTTGTTGTTATTACCTTGCTTTAAACTGAAATAGATTTTCTCCACTAAGAATGAATCTGAATTTGACTCTGAAGAAGAAGAAGAAGACGACGATGGTTCTGATTCGGGAACTGGTGACGGTGATGTTGTGAAGGTTTTGAGAGGTTTATGAAATCGAGTGATGATGAGAGGTGGTTTTAAGCGGGAGATTCTGGAAGGAATTATCCGGTGAGGAACCATTTTTTCCGGTGGGTAAAAAGATCAAAGAGACGAGTTTCGATTGAAAAGGAAATGCGAGAATTTGAAAACTGAGTTTTCTGATAGCTTCTCTTTCACTGACGCGAGAAGGGCTACACTCTAAACGACGTCGTTACTTGCGCCTCCCAATGAACCGGAACCGGATACTGATCTGAATCCGATTGTGATTTGGTTTGAATTGGGCTTTTCAATGAAAAATGGGCCGAGTAATTTTTTTATCAAATCCATTGAATCTACTAATACAATCTCTTCTTCTTGGATTTTCCATTTTCTCCTCAATTATTATGAGAACTTGAACGGTTAAACTTTAAGTTAAGCTCCTAATTACGCGTTTAATAAAATAAAATAAAACCTTATAGACTGTTCCGCTTCTCTCATATATAACACTTCGTCGTTCTCGAAGAAAAAAAGACTGTTTTCAAAACCCTAAATCCTATCGAGAGAAGAAAAAAACCCCTAAATTCACTGAGAAATTAGGTAAATTTTTTGTCTAAAGCTTGATTAAGATTTCGTGTATTAGATTTTAGCGATTTTTGATAGATTTTTACGTGTAGAAGTTATAAATTTCTAACTTTTTCGATGTAGATTTTGTCAAAAATATTTGGCTGATATTTTTGTTTAATTGACTTCTAGTGATTATAGAATGATTTTTCATTAGGATTTAGCCTCGAACATGACTGAAATTTTGGGTTTAGTTTTTCTTTTAGTGATTATAGATTGATTTTATATGTTAACAAGTTGCTTTCTAAACTGAGCCAATGCATATTTTGTTTATAAGACTTTTAGTGATTATCAATTGTTTTTTATTTTTAAAGATGTTACTTTGTTTAACTCTATCAGTGCCGATATTGTATTGTGTAAAACTTTGACCCTTGATCTTATTGTATAAATGCAGATTTTTGCATCAAAACATGTCGGATAATTCGAAGAATACTATGATAAGCTTGAAACTACTCATAGACAAAGACAAAGACAAAGTTGTATTTGCCGAATCAGGCCAAGACTTCGTCGATATACTCTTTAGTCTTTCGACATTACCAATGGGAACAATCATTAGATTACTCAAGAAGTCACATCAACGATCAACACCCATAGGTTGTTTCAACAATATCTATGAAAGTGTTGTAACTTTGGCAACAAATCACTTCAAAACCGAAGCTTGTAAGCAAATGCTTTTGTTTCCGAGGAACTCGAATCAAGAGAAAGATCGAAAGCTTAAGCTTCAAATCGATGATTCCGAAGCTAGAAAGTGTTACATGTGTCCTATGTTTGTGAGAAGCGGGGAGTGTAGTAAGAAGTACAGCAATTTCAATACTTCGAAGTGTACTTGTGGGAATTTTATGAATGAAGTGATTCAGTTTCAAGGAGAAGGAAGTCAAGGAAATGTTGGAGATGGAGTTTTTGTGAAGAGTGGTTATAACTCGTTTGTCATTACTGATGATTTGAAAGTTGAAGTTAATTCGGTTGGACTAACGCTTAAGTTGCTTAATGATCTTGGTTATGCCGATTGCGATAAGTTGGTTGAGATGATTCTTGATGTTGATCTCCAAGAGGTATAAATTCTTCTACTAGACCTTCATATTATGAGCGCATAATAACGTATATTCATTGCTTAAAAGTTATTATTTCTTTTAAATTGTTTTAGGTAGCGAAATTGTTGGAGTGTATATTCACATCGGATACTCCATTAACTGATACATCTCTGAAAAGGAAAAGCTCGAATAGTGCGAAGAGGGTTCACAAAACGTCGAATCCCGCTTCTCGTGAAGATGTAGAGGAATCAAAAGCTGATCAAACGATTAAGCTAAATGCATACGTTAGAAAGAAAGAAGGAGATATCATCTACGTGGAATGTAACGAAGATTTCGTCGATCTTCTCTTCACATTTCTCGCTATGCATCTAGAATCCGTTATGCGAATATCGGGTAACGGAATCATCCTTGGAAATCTAGGAAACCTATGCAAAAGCTTTGAGGATTTGCGCCGCGTTGAAGTTGATTCGGGTTTTAAATGTATTCTTCCTCATTACTACAAGTGTCAGAATCGTCAACTACAACTTGAAGACGTTGTTACTACGGTTAAGTCACCAACGTATTACCGTTATGTTTCTTTCTCGGTGGATCGTTTTAGAGAGTATTCTTTGTCTGAAAACTCTGGTAAGATCCTCGTTTACGATTGGGATAAACTCGTGCCTGTTGTCGCGGTAGATCCTAAATCGGAAGGTGAGGAATCGAGTGGATTTGTGAAGAAAGGGAGTAAGTTTATGGTGACCGATGATTTGGTTATTACTCCTTCAAACTCAACTTCAACTCTTGCAATGTTAAGAGATAAGCAAATTCAATTAGCTGATGTCGAATTTCGCGTGATCAATATGAGGAAAGAAGAGGTAAAAACTTGTTAACATTCTTTATTTGATATACGTTTTATCAGATTACATCCGTTTGATCTTATTATATAATATATATATGCATTTTTGCAGGTTATTAGGTTATTAGGAGCTTCATTGGTGTCATCTTCTCCTTTAAGCATTGCTCTTTTAGGTATGGATTCAGCTTCGACAAGTGATCCTCAAAGCCGGTTACGCAAAAGGCCTAAGATTGAGATTTGAAAAGATTTCTTCAAGTTCTTGCTATTGATTTTTAGAGTTAAGTCTTTTGATTAGTACTTCACTATTTTCACTTACTAAATAAGTTTTCTTCAACATTTACTCTGGATAATCTTTTTGATTTTATGTTGCGTACTTCTCTTTTGTTTTTCTTTTGGTTTTATTTTTTCAGCAATTTAAGAATAGAAAAATACATATTTTGTTGTGTATAACCAAACCGAATCGAGCATCAAAATTCATTAAAGTATCATATGTATATAAATTAAATAAATCACTATGTAGTTTTCTTTTGTTAAATTATTTTGAGAAAAAAAACTAAACAAAAGCTAATTTTACACGTTTTTTTTAATGATATTTAAACTGATAACCAAATCGTAAATTGGATTTGTGCAATGTGTTTTCGTTAGGGCTTAATCTAGATCAAATTCATATAATTTCCTGAAAAAAAAGAAAAAAAGATTTGCAAGCAGTGACAAGGAATATTACTTTTCGAGCTTCACAACTTTTCTTTATTCATGACTTATTATATTCCAAGGTTTTGATTTACTCTTTTGACAAAGTGTGAATATGAATCGATCTCTTTGGTTCACCAAATGGAAAAATTGGTCAAAGATCTTTGAATACAACGATTGCATGATCCTGGAAATTGGTTTTGACTCATTAGTATTGTTCATTTAATGTTGGAATCAAAAGCAAGTGAAGCTTCGTGTCTCGTAAAGTCTATGAATTTAAACGCAGTTAAGAAGGAAGCTCAAAGGGTTGGGTTGTTTTGATCTTATTAATTTCTTACGTCTTGCCTGTGTTTCTTACAATCCTTTTCAATATATATATTTTTTTTCTTTTCATCTTTATCTGTTTTTGAAATGGCTAAAAGTTCTGGAGAGTCTAAGTTTACGTTGAGACTTATCGTTGATGAAGAGAAAAAGAAGGTTGTTTTGGCTGAGGTTTGTAGTGGTTTTGTTGATGAGCTCTTTGGCCTTCTCACACTTCCAATGGGCACCATTATGAGTTTTCTTGAGAAGCATAGAAAATCTCAAACAATAACTTTTGGTTGTTTTGGTAACCTCTATAGAAGTGTTGTGAACATGAGAGTTGATGATTTTGAGACCGAAGCTTGTAAGGAGATACTTCTTTATCCAAGGAGCTCGAGGGAAGTTCAATGCAAAACCGTAGACCCTATTATTGATGACAAGTTCTTTCGATGCCCTAATTTCTCAAGCTGTAATATGTGCAGTAATTTCAGCACTTCTTGGTGTCGATGTGGAAATCTGATGAACCAGGAGATTCAGTTATCAGGATCCAAAGTTGTAGACAGCATACGAAATGGAGTATTTATCAACACCAGGTCTTCATTCATAATTACCGATGACTTGAGATTGGAGGTTAGGTCTACTGAACTTGTCTTGGAAAAGATCAAATCTCTAGGCTATGGTGATCTTAGCAAGCTGGGAGAAAAGGTTGTCGATATCGGTTTTGAAGAGGTATCATTAACTTAACTCTCCATAGCTATGCATCTGTTTATGCTCTTTCGTCTCACTTATGTCTTTAATCATGAACTAGGTACTGACTCTACTGGAATGTACATTCTCTTCAAATTCTCCCTTGACGGACACTTTCTTGAACAAGAAAATTCCAAGAAAGTTTTCTGAATTTCCAAGTCCAGGTGTGAAGAAGATTAATAATGGAGATGCAGAGAATGTAATAACTTTGAGTGTGTTCTTGAGGAAACAAGACATGAAGGTTTTGTTCGTTGAATGCGGAGAAGACTTTGTTGATCTTCTTTTCACTTTTCTCTCTGTCCCTCTGGAATCTGTGTTGCAACTCTCTGAAGAAAGCTCCACTTTTGGTTGCATTGGAAACCTGTTCAAAAGCCTCAAGGACTTGAGTCCTGCTGCTAAAGAAGTTTCGATATCCAAATCCATGATCCCTCATTACTATAGATGTCAGAAGCATTTGCTCAATATCACCACTGACCAACCTCCAGCTTACTAGCGCTACATGATTTACAATTATCATACTGAAGTACGCTATTGCTTGACAACAAACTGTAATCTGAAATCAATTTTTCACGGTGACAAAGTAGTTCCTGTGGTTTTAATGGATCCAAAAACACATGGAAACAATCAGTCAAAAGGAGGAAGCGGGTTTGTGAAGAGAGGGACAAAGTTTAATGTATCAGATGATTTGGTTGTTACACAGATGACCTCAACGTCAGCGTTTTGCTTACTAAAGAAGTATCAAATTCATGTAGAGGATCTGGTGGTGCAAAAAATAAGCATCAGCAAAACAGAGGTACATATTTCCTTGTAATTGTATATACACGTTTCTTATAGAAACATTTTAACGGTTCTCTCTATTTAATCTCTGTAATCAGGCTACGAGTCTTTTGAGAGCCTCCTTGGTGACTTCCTCTGCATTGAACACTGTTTTAAAGAATTTGATTCTGAAGAAGAAGCCAAAGGAAGAGACTTGAAGACGAAACACAAGGGTTTAAGAGATTCTTGCAAAGTCCACATTGTCCATCATTTTACTATCGCTGCTTTCTTAGCATTCTTTCTTCGGACTGAAATGTTTCAAGTAATTGTTTGCTTTATGTTATTGCTATTTCTTTTGATTTAAACATTCCCGCAACCAAAGCACCTGACTTTTCTTTCATGATAAGGATTTTGAGTTTCTTATTGGCTTCTTCTTCCTTCATCAGCTTTCAGATTTCCCTATTGATTCTTGGAACACTGTAACTCACTAGGGTTAGAATTGGGTTTGTTTTTGTTTATTAGCTTTTAGGTTTTGAGGATTCGTCTTCCTTAGCGTTTTGATTGTGCTTCAGCTTGTTCAAATATTTTTTTTGTCTTTGATCTGACCTTACAATTTAAAACATTGACATAAAAAGAAGTGTAAAATCTAGCAAGTATCTTGCTTTGCTTTCCACGTTTCATAAAATTTTGCTTCTTTTTCGTAGAAGTGGAAAGTTGATTATAAAGTGAATATATTATTTCATAGCTTTTGTCCCATTTATTTCCTCTATTTGTTTGGAATATAAAAAAGTTTTTCCCATATAGTCGACTCGATCATGTTATTGTTTAAACCCTAAGTGAAAACTCTTTCCAAATCGCCCTTTACCAAACTTTCTTCGCAAATAACGTTGCGTCGACAATTTCTTTAGAGCAGACGGATTCTTCCACACCACGTTGGTACTTAATTATTCTCCTCGCCGACCTCTTCTATATTTGGTACTTGTACGAACAAGATTCTCTATATGTGTTTTGGATCTTCACCTAATATTTAAACCCTAACTAATATGCACAAACCTGGAACTCATTATGAAACTGTTATGAGTAATGGTTTTCTTCATTATAGTTATCTTGTAGATTTCTCCATGGGAATTATAATTAATCGCAGATCGAAGAATGACTCATTACTATGGAACTTCAATTCAATGTTAGAATTAAAAGCTTGGTTCTTCCTATATATATATATATACTCACATAAACTCACTTTAGTTGGTATAATTAAGATTCTGGTTGCTTAGTTATAAAGGGAAGCTCAAGTTCTATAAGTTTTCTTTGATTGCGTTTTGTCTTGTGTTTCTTACTATCCTTGATAAGTTTTTTTATTGTCTTTCAGTTTTCTTTTCATCTATTATATCTGATTTGAAATGGCTGGAAGTTCTGAGGAGCCTAAGTTCTCTTTGAGGCTTATAATCGACGAAGAGAAGAACAAGGTTGTTTTGGCTGAGGCTTGTAAGGATTTTGTTGATGTGCTCTTCAGCTTTCTGACTCTGCCAATGGGAAACATTGTCAGATTGCTTGAGAAGCATCGAAAATCTGAGTCGGTAACTGTTGGTTGTTTTAACAACCTCTATAAAAGTGTTGTGGATATGAGTGTTGATGATTTTGAAACTGAAGCCTGTAAGGAGATGCTCATGTATCCTAGGAGCTTGAGGGATGTTCAGTGCAAAAGGCTTAAGCTCAACATAAACCCTAATGATGATAATTTCAAGTACTATGGGTGCTGGGTGCTCTTCTTGTTTAGACTGTAAAACGTGCAGTAATTTTAGCACTTCTCTTTGTCGATGTGGAGAGTTGATGAACGAGGTCCAGGGGGTTCAGAAATCAGCAGGTGAAGTTGTAGAAAAGATACAAGATGGAGTATTTACCAGCGGCAGGTCAGCATTCATCATAACGGATGACTTGAAAGTGGAAGTTATGTCCACTGACCTTATTTTGAAACAACTCAAATCTTTAGGCTGTGGTGATGCTAGTAAGGTTGGAGAAAGACTTGTTGATATCGGATTTGAAGAGGTACTTTTCTCTATGCTTCATGTTATGTATAGTGTCATAATCTTGTTCTATATATAGGTCATGACTCTCTACACTATGTCTTAATCATGTTTTCATAGGTTATCACTCTATTTCAATGTATCTTCTCCTCACAATCTCCCTTGACAGACACTTTCTTGAAAAAGCAAACCCCACAAGGTGTGATGAAGAGTTGTGAGTTGCTGAGTGGTCCATGTATGGAGAGAGAATCCGAAGCTGAACCAATAGAAGAAACAATAACTCTGAGTGCCGTGGTGAGGAAGCAAGACATGAAGGTATTATATCTTGAATGTGGAGAGGACTTTGTTGATCTTCTTTTCACTTTTTTGGCTCTCCCTATGGAATCCGTATTGGAACTCTAGTGATAGCTCCACTTTAGGCTACATTGGAAATTTGTTCAAAAGCTTTAAGGACATGAGTGTTGCTTCAACAACCAAATCCATGCTCCCACATTACTATAAATGTCAGAAGCAGTTGCTGCTGAATATCACCACTGACCCACCATTGACTCTGACGATAAACTCTACTAAGGAACCTGTCGTTTTGATTGATCCAAAATCTCATGGAATCAAACCGTCAGCAGAAGGTAGCTGGTTTGTGAAGAGAGACACAAAATTTATAGTATCCGATGATCTTATCATTACACCGATGATCTCCAGCTCAGTCTTTTGCTTACTAAAGAAGACGGAGACTCAAGCAAAGGATCTAGAGGTGCAAGAAATAAGCATCACCAAAACTGAGGTAATGTATATGCTTCTAAATAATTATAGCTACAAGTAGAAACATTTAACGACTCTCCTCCCTATAAATCTATGTAACCAGGCTACGAATCTGTTGAGAGCTTCCTTGGTGACTTCCTCTGCATTGAACGGTGCTTTGAAGAACTTGATTG
Organism: Euclidium syriacum; assembly: GCA_900116095.1. NCBI lineage: Eukaryota > Viridiplantae > Streptophyta > Magnoliopsida > Brassicales > Brassicaceae > Euclidium > Euclidium syriacum. The sequence goes on from FPAK01000007.1 coordinate 14,078,524, forward strand.
TGAAGAAGAAAAGACTTGAAGAAACACAAAGAGTTAGAGAGTTTGTTGCAAAATCCACATCCTCGTCCAACTTTAGAACTAAGTATTTTAGTATCTGGTTAAATTTACTATCATCATGTTTCCTGTTACGAGAGTAAACTATTAAGATTATATGAAGCTTCTATGTGTTGAATTGGCTGAGAAGACTTTGTTATTGATCTTATTTTTATGTTTCTCGTTGTTCTTGAAATCGGTCTCAAAGAGATTATCCTTTTTTTCTCTTCACTAAATCTATCTTTTCTGTTATTATAGGCTTGCTTAAACCATGTTTAGCTTCGAATGTGTTATGCTCTTTGAGAATTTAAAGTATTTAAAAGGAGAAAAAAATAAACATTTAAAAGTATTTAAAAGGTTTTAATAAGTTCTATCCAAATAACCTTATCGGCTCCATGCAAAAAATCTTCGGGATATCTCAATTCAAGTAGGGCCCATAATCATGTCCTTTTATGCTTCGCTTAAGGAAGAAAACGGAGGTGAAGAAAATACTGTCACGCGCCTAATTTCTGAAAAATACTAAAATAAGCCAACAGAGATTTCCGCGCGTGAGCGTCGACGCGTCAGAGCTGCGCGTATGCTTTTTAGTTCCGTCTGCTACTAAAAGCGGAGACGATTTTAGAGTTTCCGGCCCAACTTACCATTTCTTTAAGGCCAAAAACCCAGTATCTTTCGCACAATATGAATCTTCTTTTTTTTAATGTTTTATTATATTTTTTTGCACGCACATAATCGAATTTGGGAATACATATGTGTATGATAAAATAATTAAAATAATTGAACAAACTTAGGCATAATTATAAAATATTTGCGACATCTTTGGATAATTATGTTTTTTTTTTTCCATTTACTGAAAAAAAACCAATTGAATCTATCTCTAGGGTTTATCTAAATAAGTTACTATTTCTTTGCTTTATTCGCAAGTAACGTCACATGATATTTTTTCATCTCAGCAGTCAGATTCTTCCACCACTTAGGTACTTAATTACTTCTCCTCGACGATCTCTTGTATATTGGTTCGTAAAAAAACTGATTTTGAAAAGCTGAAGTTCGTAAACCAACAAAGGAATCGCATTATCCAGTGAGAGATTCACACACACAATGTACGTTTAACATTTAAAGATAGAGAAAACCCTAGCCATAGAAAAAGAGAATGGAAGATGTATCTAATGTCATTCTGAACATCATAACCATAGTCTAAAACAACTCTAACTCACAAACTACAAACTCACTCCCTTCTTTCTCAAAAACAACTCATGCCTTTCTCAATTCTTTTGTCAGAATTAACATCTCACTCTCCACAATTGGTTGCATGCTTTTTTTTAACCAATACTTGAAGAACCTTTTAGCTCTCTCTCAACTTATTTGAGGAATCCCTGAGGTGGTTAGCCTTTGCTGGACTAAAGTAAATGTGAAAAAGCTCCGCGAATTAATTACTATATAGAATGAGGATTTTTCATTGAATAACCTAAAATTGAAAGTTCGATGACTCCATAAAAGAAAGACACCGGTAATAGAAGATTGATTGACACCGTAGACTTGTGTGAATTGTTGTTGTTCGACAATTGGCATCAATTTCCAAGCTAGACATGTTAGCGAATCTTATAGTAGTAAATAATAAAAACTAAACAAAATTCGAAAAAGAATAAAAAACAAATTTTATCAATCTAAAATTGCCCTATGTACTAACAAAATATGGAACAAACATTTGTATTTGTTTCGATCTATTCTCCGTGTTGATCTAATACGAAAAAGTCTACAATGCTATATTGACAACAAGAGGACATTTTTCAATTCAATGACGAAGCAGAAAGATGGACAATTGCATATATGTGTCCGCCAAGAGCATGAATTTGATGATTCTTAATTTCACCCAATTACATCATGTTGATATGTTGAGAGACTTATATGTGACGTTTTTAAGTTAGATCTCTTATTCATTTTAAAATATAGCGTATCATAAATACTAAGGAGACAATTATTCGTTTTATTTTGATAAAAAAAATTGCATTAAATTTTGTTATGTTATGTATCAATATATATGTGTAAATTGTAGGATTATAATATTTGTTTTAAAAAAAATTATGAGTTTCGTATTAATTATGTTCCTTGCGAATTGTAAAGGAAAAAAAAAAATTAAAAGAGATACGGAAAAGGATAATTATTAACAAAATCCATGAAACATTAATCAACTTTTTTTACAAAAAGGAGAAAAGGTATTATATTACTTTTTAATTAATAAAATTTACATTTTAAAAAACACACAACAACAACAACAACAACAACAACAAGAAGTTTTATTGGAATTGAACTAAAAAAACATTACATCAAAAATAACAACGAGTTTTGTTGGAATTCAACAGAAAAACATTACATTAAAAAAAGAAACAAGTTTTATTGGAATCAACCTGGAATGGGCTAATGTCTAAGATCATCTAGCCGCGCAAAACTGATAGGAAAGGGAGACAGATTGACATCGACTTGTAGATAGAATGTTTTAAAACCTTGTCGTGCATGTTTCAATGGAAATAAACCTATATTCTTCTTATCACTACCAAAAACAAACCTGTATAGAGTTTGGCCAAATCTCTCGATAGCGAATGTGCTTTCATTGCTTAACTTTTGTCCCGTATAGATTACTGTACTTCGTGTGCCTCGTCCCCAAAACCCGGGGTTACGGCATGCATGGTCCCGTGTGAACTTTATGTTAAGTTCTTTTGATAACTTTATAACATCTAATGATGATGATGATGATGATGATGATGATGATGATGGTGATGATGGTGATACAAATATAATTTCTTTCGGTGGGACATTAGATCGACCATTGGTTACTAGCACGAATTCTGAGCAGCTAGCTCCTGAGTCACGACTAAACCATGTTTGTGGGAATGAATCAGGAATGACGTAATACGGAGTATTAAAATGAACTGGGTTTCCCATGAAATCAAGTATTACATCTTTTTCCTCACCATCAGCAACAATACCTGACAAGGAAGACTTGTGTGTTATTCATGACCTTGAGGTCTATAAATTTATACAAATAGACCAGTTGGTAAAGGGATCTCGGCTGAGACTTCCGCCATCTGGATTCGATTCCCGTTGGGAGAACCTCTACTTAAGTGGTTGAGTTTAACATGGCGTGGGTCTCGCCCCAGTGATTAGTTTGGGTTTCGGCTTACGATCACACCGGTTATACAAAACAAAAAAAACAAAAAAAGAAAGAAATTTATACAAATAGGAATCTTGTAATGATACCAGATGCAACGAGCAGGAAAGAGATTATCATCATCATCGGTTGGAATGTGATTGCACCTCTCTTCATCTTTGTTTCTGATTTCTTTGCCTTTTGTTGAGTTTAATTCTTGTACAGACTTTAGGGTATATATGGAGAGCTTAAGAAGATTATTATAATGGATTCTTCAACCTTTATATATCCACTCGACGTGCTTCTTGATTGATTAAATCTGGATCAAGATTACGTCAACGCTTTATTAATCATGTTTCTTCCAAGCTTATAAATTATGATGTACATATTGTGGCATGTAAAAGGGATATGATATGATCACGGATAATAATGGCTTCCATGATTTAATTTTTCCTTTAATATAATATATGAAAATAGTCAAACAATAATGGCAATATATTTTCCATATTTGTCTAGTATATATTGTATATTTTCAAGAATGTATAGAACGTGGAGAAGATCACCCGACAAATGGAAAATATTTCCAGAAATATTGAATATGAGTTTATTTATTCTTTGCATCAGTTATGGTTTAGTTTTAAGCCAAACTAAATGTGCTTAGCAAGAACATCATGGTAGTAACATAAAACACTTAATACTAAAGATGAACGAGAATGTGGATTTAGCAAGAATCTCTCTAACTCTCTGTGTTTCTTTAAGTCTCTTGTTTTGGCTTCTTCTTCACAATCAAGTTCCTCAAAGCAGTGTTTAACGCAGAGGAAGTCACCAAGGAAGCTCTCAAGAGACTCGTAGCCTAATAACAGAGATTTAGAGAGAAATCGTTAAAATGTTTTTAACTTGATGAAAAGGGTAAAGATACAATTAGAAGCAAGTAAGTATACCTCAGTTTTGGTGATGCTTATTTCTTGCACCTCTAGATCCTCTGCTTGAGTCTCCATCTTCTTCAGTAAGCAAAAGACTGAGTTGGAGTTCATCGGTGTAACGATCAGATCATTTGACACAGTAAACTTTGTGTCTCTCTTTACAAACCAGCTTCCTTCTCTTGACTGTTTGATTCCGCAAGACTTTGGATCAATCAAAACCACAGTTTCCTCGGTAGAGATTGTTACAAGGGAACGAGGTTGCTCAGTGACGATATCGAGCAACTGCTTCTGACATTTATAGTAATGTGGGAGCATGGATTTCGTTGTTGAAACTTTTGTACCAGCACTCAAATCTTTGAAGCTTTTGAAAAAGTTTCCAATGTACCCAAAAGAGGAGTTATCACCAGATAGTTCCAGTAGATATTCCAGCGGCAGAGCCAGAAAAGTGAAAAGAAGATCAACAAAGTCTTCTCCACATTCAACATATAATACCTTCATGTCTTGCTTCCTCACCACGGCACTCAGAGTTATTGTTTCTTCTATTGGTTCAGCTTCGGTTTCACATGGACCCCTTAGCATTTCACAACTCTTCATCACACCTTGTGGGGTTTTCTTGTTCAAGAAAGTGTCTGTCAAGGGAGCTTTTGAGGAGAAGATACATTGAAACAGAGTTATAACCTGTAAAACAAGATTTAAGAGAACAGAGTCATGACCTATATATGTAGAATAAGATTATGACATTATATACATAACATGAAGCATAGAGAAAAGTACCTCTTCATAACCGATATCAACAAGCCTTTCTCCAACCTTGCTAAAACAGCCTGTAGATTTGAGCTTCTTCAAAACAAGATCAGTGGACATAACTGCCACTTTCAAGTCATCCGTTATGATGAATGCTGACCTGCCGCTGGTAAATACTCCATTTTGTATGTTGTCTACAACTTCATCTGCTGGCATCGTAACCCTCTGGACCTTGTTCATCAACTTTCCACATCGACATCGAGAAGTGCTAAAATTGCTGCACGTTTTACAGCTTGAAAAGGAAGAGCACCCATAGTACTTGAGATCATCATCAATAGGGTTTATGTTGAGTTTAAGCTTATTGCACTGGACCTCCTTTACGCTCCTAGGATACATGAGCATCTCCTTACAAGCTTCAGTCTCAAAATCATCAACATTCACATCCACGACACTTTTATAGAGATTACTAAAACAACCAACAGTTACCGACTCAGATTTTCGATGCTTCTCAAGCAATCTGAGAATGTTTCCCATTGGAAATGTCAGAAAGCTGAAGAGTACATCAACAAAATCACTACAAGCCTCAACCAAAACAACCTTGTTTTTCTCTTCATCGATTATTAGTCTTAAAGAAAACTTTTGTTCCTTAGAACTTTCACTCATTTCAAATCAAGATTTAGATGAAAAGAAAACTGAAAGACAGAAGAAAACTTCTATGAAGGATGTTAAGAAACTCAACACGAAAACAATCCGCTATAAATAGTAAAACCATTAAACCAAAAACAACCCTTGAGCTTCCCACTTATAACTAAGTAACCAGAATCCTATAACGACCAAGGGGAGTTTATGTGAGTATATACGAAGAACCAACATTAAATGAACAATAACAATGAGTCAAAACCAATTTCCAAGATCATGGACTTAACGATTTTTACGATTTGATGAACCAAAGAGATCGATTCATACTCACACTTTCCAAAAGGGCAACAATGAAAATTCAATAAAGTAAAAAACCTCTGAGCCCTAATTTTCCATAGAAGCGGGTAACAATGAAGCTATATTCGCATAATAACATAGAAGAGATTGTGTTTGATCTTTGAGCATTTGCAAAGAGGGAACTAGTATTATGTTCCTTACGAATTATTTTTTTTTAAAAGATTTTGGTTTCAAAAAATTGCATTAATTTCAAATATGTACGAGAAATAAAATTTTGACCCTCCATAATTTTGCATTCATTTTGCAATCCCTGTTTATAATAGTAAAAATATATATATATATATATATATATATATATATTTTGAAAAAAAAATACTAAAATAGATATATTTTATAATATTTCGAACATTAAAGGGTCTTTTTCAGAAATACTAAAATATTCCTTATTTGTTTTTTCACCTTTTTCTTCAATTTTTTTTATTTTTTATGAAAGGGTTTTTAAATTAGAAACAGGAAAAATCAAATGTTTTACAAACTTAGCTAGTAGTTTAAGCATAACCTTAGTGTTAATTGAAACCAATAATGACAACTACAACAATTAAGTAGAGTTAGGGGAGACCTAAATTGAAGACCCAAGGTATTGTAGAAAATGCCCAAAAGTAGAAGTCCATGTCTTGGTTCAACTAGAGAGAATTGAAGTTTTGTTTCTCCGAATGAGAGGAGATCAAGAAGAGGAAAGACATCAGAGGAGAATAACGGTGACAGTTTCTTCATTTATCGTCGTAATAACGGTGACAGTTTCTTCATTTATCGTCGTCCATCGTTGCAACAGTTTTCGACGATTTCTTCATTTCGTCTCAAGTGGGTTCTCTTTAACCTTTCAAATATTTATTTCTTATCTATTCGAATCGAATTTGAGACTCAAAAGATAACCAATCGTTCTCCAGCTATGAATTCGCCAGATTCGAGCTCAGAAATAATAATCCAATTAGATTTTCGCAAAACCGCCATTGATTTATGATCATCGAATATAATTATCTTACTCTCTAGTTATCAAATCGCTGCTTGGTTCCATAATATGCGAAGAAATTGTTAATTCTCTGATTTGCAACATGTACAAGCTGAAACTTGAGTTCTAGTTGCAGTTTATAGAGGATTTTAATGGGGAAAATAGTTAGGGATGTTAGATTTTTAAGATTTATAGTATAAATTCAATATTTCGAACTACTTTTATAGGTTTATGCATGAATTGAAGCTGAAATTTGCAGAGCTTCGAGTCTAATCATGGCGGAGGAACCAAAATTTAGGATTTTAATGGTCTCTGATTTCTTTTTCTCAAATTTCGGTGGTGTAGAGAATCACATCTATTATCTCTCTTAATGTTTGTTAAAGCTCGGACAGAAGGTGATCAGAAACTACTCTAGATTCATTTTTTAACTTTCATTTTTGTTTGGTTTTGGCTATTATGGTCAAATCAATAGTTGTAAGCAAGCCTTGTAAGCAACAAACTTTTTCCACTGCCATTAAATTCATTGTTTTACATTCTTTTTAGATACAAATTTATCTTTATCTTTATTTTATTATCAGCTACTCCTTTATTGCTTGAAAAAAAAAAGTTGGAGGAGATAGATTTTGCTCATAGAAATTTTTTTTGCAAAGAACTCACACAAATTGTCAAAAGTTTTCATCAAGAAGTCTTAGTGTGCATATTTGGACCAAATTGATAGATACTCATAAAATGTATATTTTGAGTTCGTATAAGGCTATATTGAATATATCGTACCGCTCCCAATCCAAGTATGTAAACTTTAAAATTATTTTTATCAAAGTTTTGTATGAAACTGAACGAATTGAGGAGTTAGGTCCGGTTCATACAGTAACCCTCTTTCTTTGGCAGAGGCTTCTTTTTTTTTTTTGTATTTTCCATTTAATTATAAATTAATCAAGAAAATGTGGAATATATCGCTTCCGTTGCTCCGCCGTTTCCTTCTCCGACGTGACCTTTTGAGAAAAACTGGAGTAAAGAGAGATCTGAATAACCCTATCTCCGACGTAAATCCGATTCTAGCACCAACCATTTCTCGTAAGTAAATCAGCTTTTTTCTATTCTACTTTTCAATCTTCAAATTTCTCTTGGGTTTTCGTTTCAATGAATTTGCTGGAATTTTGACAGCGACGACAACAACAATGCTTCAAATTCGACTTTAAGAGAGATTCACCGACGGAGACTGGAACCGGAGCGAGACCTTCTCCAACGGAAACAGTAACCGTAGCTGAAATTTGCAGAGCTTCGACTCTAATCATGACGGAGGAACCAAAACTTAGGATTTTAATGGTCTCTGATTTCTTCTTCCCAAATTTCGGTGGTGTGGAGAATCACATCTATTATCTCTCTCAATGCTTGTTAAAGCTCGGACACAAGGTCATCAAAAACTACTCTAGATTCATTTTTTAACTTTCATTTTTGTTTGGTTTTAGCTATTATGGTCCATGAGTGATGGAGTTTCTTCTTCATAGCATTGGATTTGAGATATCTGTGTGTTGGTCTTCTGTTTTGCAGGTGGTGGTGATGACACATGCTTATGGAAACCGCACCGGAGTTCGATACATGACTGGTGGACTCAAAGTCTATTACGTACCATGGACACCATTCGTTATGCAAACAACATTTCCAACAGTATACGGAACATTCCCAATCGTAAGAACAATACTTAGACGCGAGAAAATAAACGTAGTTCATGGACATCAAGCTTTCTCTACACTTTGTCATGAAGCTTTGATGCATGCTCGAACAATGGGTTACAGAGTCGTCTTCACTGATCATTCCTTGTATGGTTTTGCTGATGTTGGGAGTATACACATGAACAAAGTCTTACAGTTTAGTTTAGCAGATATAGATCAAGCGATTTGTGTTTCGCATACGAGTAAAGAGAATACAGTTTTAAGATCTGGTTTGCCTCCAGCAAAAGTTTTCATGATACCAAATGCTGTTGATACCGCTATGTTTACACCTGCTTCCGTTAGACCAAGTACTACTGTCATCACTATAGTTGTTATAAGTAGACTTGTTTATCGTAAAGGAGCTGATTTGCTTGTTGAAGTTATTCCAGAAGTTTGTCGTTTATATCCCAATGTGAGTTTTAGTGACTAAATCATTCTCTCTTTGTGGTGGATATTTGTATTTACTTTTGTATTTTGGTCAAAGGTTCGTTTTGTAGTTGGAGGAGATGGACCAAAACATGTACGACTAGAGGAAATGAGAGAGAAGCATTCTCTTCAAGATAGAGTTGAAATGCTTGGTGCAGTTCCTCATTCTCGTGTCCGCTCTGTTTTGGTCACTGGTCATATCTTCCTAAACAGTTCTTTAACAGAAGCTTTCTGCATAGCTATATTAGAAGCAGCTAGTTGTGGATTATTAACTGTCAGTACTCGTGTTGGAGGTGTCCCTGAGGCAAGTAACAACCGTTCTCTTGATTTCTTTATAGTATCTTCTTTATAAGTTTGATTTGATTTTGTAGGTTTTACCTGATGACATGGTTGTACTTGCTGCACCAGATCCAGATGATATGGTACGAGCAATCTCAAAGGCGATATCAATACTCCCAAGTATTAACCCTGATGAGATGCACACTCGAGTGAGTTCTCTGTTTCTAATCAAAACCTAACTTATAGGAAGCGTTTGAGTTATTTCTTTGTTGGTACTAGATGAAGAAGCTTTACAGTTGGCAAGATGTTGCGAAAAGAACTGAGATTGTATACAATCGTGCATTGAAGTGTCCCAATAGGAATCTTCTAGAACGTTTATCTAGGTAATATCATTATTATATGTCCTTACTCTTATCAAGATTGATGTTGAAACCGATGAATATATCTCTGTGTAGGTTTCTTTCATGTGGATCTTGGGCAGGGAAGGTATTTTGTATGGTTATGATTATTGATTACTTGCTTTGGAGGTTTCTTCAGTTACTACAGGTGAAAGAAACTCTTCTTTGCGTTATAGTTAACAAAAATTGAAATATATCATAATGGAGTTTTTGCTTCACAGTCTGATGAAGATATTGAGGAAGCACCTGATGTTATTCTTCGTCATCATGGAGATAAAAAGTGAGAGAAAGATTTGGGAAGCTCTGTGGCTATGGCGTCAATAGCGATTTGGCTTTGACGATGACACTTTTCTGAGATTCGTCTTAAGGATTGTGATTGTATTCTTTTCAATTCAGTAAAGAGAGTATTGAGAGTCTTATCAAACTTCTTCGGTACAAGTTTAATTTTTGTTTTAGGTGTATTTTGAAAAATCAGAACCAAACTAAACCGGGAAACTATGCTTAGGTCCGGTTCATACTAGAAACCTCTTTCTTAGTCAGAGGCTTTTCTCTCTACTTACCAATGTAGGAATATCGCTTCCATTGCTCCGCCGTTTCTTTCTCCGACGTGACTCTTGAGAAAAACTGGAGTAAAGAGAGATCTAAATAACCCTAATCCGATTCTATCACCAACCATTTCTCGTAAGTAAATCATCTTTTTCTATTTCCTTTTTTTCAATCTTCAAATCTCTCTAGGGTTTTCGTTTCAATGTAATTTGCTGGAATTTTGACAGCGACGACAACAATGCTTCAAATTCGGCTTAAGAGAGATTCACCGACGGAGACTGGAACCGGAGCGAGACCTTCTCCAACGGAAACAGTGACCGTAGCATGTCCCGACCACTTAGTCCTCGCCGATCTTCCCGTCGCTAAAGGAATCGGTTCCGTCACTCCCACCACCGTAATCAAACCCGTCGGTCGTCGCTCTCGTCGTCAGTTAGGCGAACGAGTTCATTTCTGCGTCCGTTGTGATTTCCCAATCGCAATCTATGGTCGTCTGGTAACAAAATTCGCTTCCCCTAATTTTCAATTTAAGGTTTCTTCTATCTGATTTTGATTTGTTTTTTCAGATTCCTTGTGATCATGCGTTTTGTCTCGAATGTGCTCGTAGTGATTCCATTTGCTATCTGTAAGTATCTCTGTTCTTCATCTTCTTCAAATTTGATGATTCTGATTCACATAGCAAGATTAAACCCTATGAACTGAATTGAACTCAAATTATATGAATCATAGTAATGTAGAATCTGTTCTTTAATCAATAATTTGTTGATTATGTGTTTCTGTGTGTGGATTGTTTACAGATGTGATGAAAGGATTCAAAAGATACAAACAATAAAAATGATGGAAGGAATCTTCATATGTGCAGCACCACATTGTTTAAGATCATTCTTGAAAAAGCCAGACTTTGAAGCACATGTTCATGAGCTTCACGGAAACTTATTACAACTTGATGGAACAGAGAAAGAAGATTATGGTAACAACAATGAATCAGAAAGTACAAAGCAACAACAACAATCTTCAGCTACAGAATCAACTTTACGAGGTCCTTTAAGAACTCAACAACTAAACAGGTCAGTGTCATTGACAAAGCCACCGTTACAAGCTGGATTTGGTTACAATGTAGTGGACAACGATAACTCTCGTCCTCCTGGTTTCGAAAACGCTAGTCCTAAACCGGTGGTTCGGTTTCCTGATTATCCGGTTATGAATCTTATGCAACCGCCTAGCTTACCGGTTCCTCAAATGAATCAACAACAACAACAGTTCTATAATACCGGTGGTGTGTCTTACGAGATGGCGACGAGAGTAGAAGGAAGTGGCGGTGGTGGGTCGGAGTCTCAGCAAGGTTCGTTACTCGGTGGTTATCCGCCTGCTTCACCGATGATGAATATGAATTTTCAAGGAGGAGGAAGTTATCCTCCGACTCCTCAGTCGTGGAATCAAGGAATGGTGGCACCACCGCAGCCTCACACGGCGGGGCAACAAGTTAACCGTGGATGGCAACAAGAGAACCGTGGTGATGGGTTTGGTCAAGAGTAGAACTTGTTTTTAGTTTCAAGTTAGAGATTTGATTTGTGTTTTGTGTAATGTTTTTGAACTTTATTCGTTTTGAAGTTTGAGAAATGTTTTTGTTTCTAAAAACGCCGTCGTCTCACGAAAAATTACCATCTCATAAAACAAAAAGTTACCATTTTATGGAAACAACCATAATATACTAGTGGTTTTGATTCCACCCACAATAAAGAAAGAGAACCAATTATATATAATTTTAAATAGTCAATCATCTGCACATGTGTATGATTCAATTGTACATGTGTAATATTCTAGTGAAATATCAAATGTGTTCTTCACGAGGTAAAAAATGAAAAAGAGAGAAATAAAAGAGTTCCTAATAAAGTAAAAGCCTAAAATTTTGGTCATATTTGTTTATTGGCTTTTTTCAAGTAAAATGCTCACAGGACAATAGTTCACAGTTCACAGTCTCTTCATTGGGATTCCTTCACTCTATATATGTAGTACTCATCAACAATTTAAATTCAGCCGACAACTATTTCTAAATATTATATTGAACAGTTATTTTTTTTCAATAGTTGCTACATCGACCTATAAGTCTATAATTAGATAATAGCTACAAGAGTTGGACTACAAGCCTAGAGACCATAGAGATTACAAAAACAACATCTCAAGAGAACAAACCCATACAAAAATTGAGGTTAGACATGTTTAGCCATATTGTTCAAAAAATCAATGGAAACATCATACATAGGATTGGACTCTCTCATTGACGAACGACACGAAATGATCTATAGATCATACAATAAAAAAAATAATTATGTCCGAAAAAATTATTTTACAATAAAAAAAATTATTATGTCCGAAAAAATTATTTTCACCTTACAAAAAAACTATTCTTTTTATAACAGATAAACACAAATGTTATATTGTTAAATATTATCAAATTTTTGTTTGGATTCAAATATTTTTTGTTAATTTTCTTATAAATATCATATTATTCTGTTTTGGATTTTTATTTAAATAACCCCTCAAAAATTCACCACCTTAATTTTCATGATTTTCGTATCAATAAAAGTTGTATAAACTCTTAATAATTTTTTATTGTTTTAAAATATAAAAGAAACTAATCAAAACATTGTCCATTTATATTGGTTTTAAACTAGTAGAAAAATGCGAATCATTTTTTACCCCACATGTGATAATCATTTATGTATATATGACTATGAGAAATTCAAATGGATTCTATAATTATGAACCATAATGATACATAGCAATATTTGCAAGACACCATTATTTCAAATTATGAGATAGGAAGAAAATTGTGATGTAAAAGAAACTTTTTCCCATGTTTTTATTAATTATTGCGACCCCCATAAAAGATTTCAAAATGTAAAAAGCTAATCATTGTCGTAAATTTTCATGATTAATCATCAATCATTATGACCGGTCTAAAGATAATATATTATATACTTTGTATGTTGATATTGAGAATTCAAGATATAATTAATTGTAATTTCTTTTAATCTCAATGTTTTTTTAGTTTGATTTTTTTTATCTTGATGAAAGAGTATTTTTATTTACATTAGAAGTAATTTAAAATTCATAAAATTATTTTTACCTTTATTTGCTTTTTTTTGTGAATAACATGTCAATACTCAATAGTATGAGAATAAATTATTAGATTTAATGGGTTAAAGGGCTAATTCGATTGGTGAAAGTATAAAGAGAGGCCTAAATTAGTGGCAGTGATTGCGTTGAGTTTAATGGATTACGGAAATAATAACGTCACATGACGTCATATATAATAGCTTTGAACAGCAAAATATGATATTATTACTTGGTACAAATTAATAAACAAATAAAATAAGATGTAAATACATTATTGCATACGTGGGTGATAATTGGAACTGTTCTCCTCGCACGTACGATAATATTTTAGGCTTTGTTTTTATCAATGTAAATTCCATTTATAACATTTTCTTGGAAAATATAATTCAGATGTCAAAATAAAAACATTTTCTTGGGAAATTTAGTGAATGTAGCAAAAAGAAAAAGTAAAATTTATAAATATAAAATAAAAAAGATAGAGACAAAACAACAAATAAGATTGATGGCGTGAGTTGCTTTTCTCACTTTTTTCTGCTTTTTATTTCTTGGCTCTTTAGGTTGGAATCTTTGAAAATCCAATGCATATCTATATTATTTTGTTGCCCTATAGCTAATCCACATATAATTATTTGTAGTGAAACCAAAAATACTAAACGAACGAAACAAATGTATACTTTGGTGATGTAAAACAAAACAGACGATACCAAAAAAAATAGAGTAAAGATTCATTTTGGTATAGATTTTATTACTATTACTATATTCAATTTGCAAAAAACACATATATGGTAAAAACGAAAACATCATCTACTTAATTTTTTTTTTGCAAATAAATATCACATCAAAATCATTTCCTAAATTTTCGTAAATAGTATCTAAATATGTTTACCAATTATTTTTAGTGTCCATATATGATTTGAAATACAGAGAATTTGATTGGTGTTACCAAAATAATGGAGTAACAGAAAAGACAAATGATTGAACAGCAAAAAGTTTGAGTTAATTAACTAGAGTTTTATTATGGGGGTAATCGCAAATGCCAAAAAAGAATCTGAGTTTTAGAATAATGACATTTTATTTTTAGCTATGTTTATGATAAATGTTTTGAATACTAAAAAAAAGTTACGTGAAAAAATTACCATTCACCACAATTAACTATAGTTTACATCTTAAGCACTGTTAGCTTTCAGCGATATATAGTGTTTGATTAGTGAGTGTTCTAAAGTCTTTTTAAAGCTATAGTTTATTAGAGCATGAATCTCTTCCAATATACTTTACAAATATTTTTAAGTTCTACCATATCTTTCTCCTTTTACCATGTTTATTGTATATTTGCATACTTTTTTTTATAATTTAAGATAAATCTCAGATCCAAACAAGTCCAGACTAATTTTTAGGGAAAATTTGGCTCATAGATAGGTTGTTTTAGGTTTGCAAATAAGTTAAAAACATGGACCATATCCGTGTAGATGTCCAAAAAATCATATTTTAATTTTCGTTAGTAGGATTCAGACGGACTTTGGACATTATGATTTATATTTGTATATTTTAACTTAAAAAATGTGAGGTAAATTATTAATTTACAACTAAAATCCATATCACTAAAATCTATGAACACAATCAAGGTTAAAAACCTTAACTTTAATCAAACGGCCGTAAAAATTTCATGCTAGAAAAGTCAATTATCAGGGAAAAAAAATATCTATTCGTACTCACTTATTGAGCATTTTGGATATTTAATTTAACATTAATAATAGCGCATGTTTGCTTTCCAAAAGGAGTCTGAAAAATTCGTTTTTTTTAAAGCTAAATATCGACTTTGGAGTTAGGACAGACAAAGCCTGAAAATTCACTTTTCCTGCATCACTCAACATAAGACAAAATTGTCAAAAGATTAATATTTTCATTCTTTAAGCTTAAATTAAGACGTAAATCGTGGTGTGGTGGTCGCTACTACACATATTTTTATATCCGTTTCACAGTAAATATCATGTAGAACTTTACTTTTATTTCTACTTTATCTTAACTTACTAATTAGAAGAAAAAAATGTTTAGAAATATGAATACTAAATAACAAAAGCATCAAAAAATACGTCAAAAATTATTTTTTTATAAAAAATTTTTGGAAGAAAATACAATGATAATGATAAGGGAAGACTTTTCCGATTATACAATTCGAAAAGAAAAAACACTATTCGGATAGAAAAAACAGAAAAAAAAAACACTATTCCCGAATTTCAAAAATACCACAAAAAAAATTTCATTAATAATATTCTTGAAATTACAAAATTTTTCATATTATTATCCAATATAACTTTTTCATACTATTTAAATATTTTTCTCAACTATATACTAAAAATATAAGAATTTATTTAACTTTTTCTTCAATTTATGTGGAAAACTCAGCTATACTTGTGAGTTGTGAATCATCTCTTACAGCAGCTAAAAAAAATTTATCAATCAAGTTCATAGACATTAATAGACAAAAATAAAGAATGTCAAGCCTGAAAACCTCTTTATTTATTTTTTTGTTAAAATAAAATTTTATATACTTAAAAAGAACAAAAAATTAAATTTTGGCAGAGAGATCAATCAGACACTCAAACTGAAACTTCTTTTTCAAAAAACAATTGCGCAGATTTCTTCTGACACCTGCAAAAATCCATTTTTCCAAAGCCCATTGTAAAATTTTCATTCATTATTTTATTACTTATTTATTTAATGTTACTTTTTTTAGATGTTTCTATAATAATAATAATAAATTACACAATTTCGTTTTATCTCTTCATCTCCTTTCTCTCTCAGTTTCAGTTGAAAACAGAACCTAGAGACAGTAATGACCGATCAAACTTCCGTCGCCGTCAACGACGAAATTGCTCCACCGTCTCAACCGCATCGTTTATCGACTTCTTGTGATGTTCATCCAAATGAACGTTTCTCCGGTTTCTGTCCTTCTTGTCTCTGTGAACGTCTCTCCGTCTTAGACGCTCCACCGCAACCGCCGTCTTCTTCCCGGAAACCACCGAATATATCCGCCGCGACGTTAAAAGCTCTCTTCAAGCCTTCCTCTATTAATAACAATAACAACAATAATGGAAATGGTCGGGTCAAATCCGGTTTCTTTCCGGAGCTCCGACGTAGTAAGTCGTTCTCGGCGAAGAACAATGAAGGATTCTCCGGTGGAGTTGAGCCGCAGCGTCGGTCTTGTGACGTTAGGCTTCGCGATGAGCATAGAAACGTTCCGGAAGCTACCGTCGTCGTCTCCGGCGGTAAGATCGAGGACGATGCTAGGAAGTCTAGTGTTAGTGAGACAGTTTTTGAGGTGAATGAAGAAGAGGAAGCTGAAATCGAAGAGGAGGAAGAGGAAAATGATTCCGGCGAAATTGTTGAGGAAAAAACCGGCGAGATTGTTGAGGAAGAAGAGGAATCAAAGCCGATTAAGGATTATATTGATCTTTATCCACAGACGAAGAAACCGTCTCTGAAAGATTTCGCCGGAGGTTTTTGGTCGGCGGCAAAGAAGCTTCAGAAATGGAGGCAGAAGCAGAAAAGTAAGAAACAGAGAAGCAATGACGACGAAGGAGGAAAACCACATTTTCCGGTGAAAAAGAAGCCGTTTCGTGATACACAGTCAGAGATCGGCGATTACGGTTTTGGTCGGAGATCAAGCGACACCGATCCGAGATTCTCACTTGACGCCGGGAGATTCTCCGTCGATATCAATCGGACTTCGTTAGACGAGCCAAGAGCGTCGTGGGATGGGTATTTAATCGGTGGTAAAACACCGTTACCACCGGCGATTAGGGTTCCTCCGCCGCCATCGATGCTATCTGTAGTGGAAAATGCACCGGTGAATCAATCAGATCCACCGTCTCCTTCAATTAATCCGATTAACAGAGAATCCGAATCCGACCCGATTATTATCATCCCAGGCGGATCTAACCAAACACGAGAGTACTACAACACTGAATTTCCGTTGTCGTCTAGCCGGAGACGGAAAAGCCTCGACAGATCCAATTCAATTCGAAAAATCATTACAGAGCTCGACGAGGTCAAATCGGCGTCGAATTCAAAAGTTTCTCCGGCGATGACAACAATAGATTCGAAATCGAGAACAATGAGAGACGATTACTCTATGGAAACATCGGAGAACAAAGGGAATCAAATCAGTGATAAGAAATCGAGACGGTGGGGTAAAACCGTTGCGACGGAGCTCGACGAGGGTAAATCGGTATCAAATTCGAAGGTTTCTCCGGCAATTACAATAGATTCAAATTCAATGGAGACAGATTCCACCGCTGCACATAAGAAATCGAAACGGTGGGCGAAATGGAGCATATTCGGGTTTATATACAAAAAAGGAGCTAACAAAGACGATGATGAAGAAGAAGATAGGTATAGCAGATCGAACAGTACCGGAATGGTGGAAGAGAGGTCTACATCGGAATCATGGTCAGAGCTTAGAAATGGAGGACCGCAGATGAGGAGGAGTAACAGTAATGTAAGCTGGCGAAGCTCCGGCGGCGGAGGAGGAGGATCAACGAGGAATAGTAAAAGGTATTCTTCGTCTAAGGATGGAGAGAACGGAATGTTGAGGTTTTATTTGACTCCGATGAGGAGTAGTTGGAGACCCGGCGGTGGTAACGGTGTAGGAAGCGGTGGTGGTGGTGGTAATTGGGAGAAGACGGCGGCTAGAGCAAATAGTCACGGCCACTCTATAGCGAGGAGAGTGATGAGACTGTATTGACCAAATTGTCCTTCTTTTAATTTGATTGGGAAGTTCGGTTCGGCTTTTGGTTCACTATTCTATTTTAATGAATTGGTCATCTCATTGAACCGGAGCGAACATTAAACTAAACCTGATCAAATTTAAACCAGTTGGTTTATTTCGTAAGTCTTTTTCTATACAAGTTGTTGTAACCACAAAATTTAAAACGAGATGATTGTAGCAGGCGGAGACTTTTTCTTGGTAACACTTTCATGTTCATGCGGAGGAAGAGAAGATTCATCGAGCCAACAATTAATTTCGAGGCTTAAATGACCTAATTTTCCATCCGTTGTTCTTCTTACTACCGATATGTAGTCAAGTTTCTTGGCGGTCAAGTTTATGTAGAAGATGGCATTACTAGACTTGAGCTTCAAACATGGTTCGTTACGATGAGTTTCCAAAAAAAATTAAGTTAATAGTTAGTTAGTTAGTTTTACCTCTTGGTGACTTAGGTTTTAGTCTACAACAATCAATCAACACTTTTAAGTGCTTGCCATTGGATAAACAATCTGCGGCCAAGGTCTGAAAAATTTGATCCGTATCATCAACAAGATCCTTCACCTCCACGGTTATATAGTAAGACCTCGTTTGAAAGAGTTCGATATTGTATTTAGGAATACGTATAAACTTCAACTTCATCCCCTGACAAAGATTAAAAACACAATAAAAACAAACATATGTAAGAGAAACCAATGATGAAAACATAAAGAGTCAAAGACGATATGCCAATATGACAGGCATGTGTGTGTGTGGCTAAGATCACCAAAGACTTACCTTTTCAATGTTGAAACAGTGAAGTCCCAAACGGCCAAAAAGAGCGATTTCGTAAGGCGGTTCGCGTTCGCCTAGAATGCGTGGTGAAATTCCGTTTTGTGGGATGCGAACATGCTCATCAATATCAAAACCCTAAATGATTTCACAATATATATAGAATTCACTAATTATAACATAATTCACAAATCCAAAACTAATTTTGTAAAAAAAGTAAGAATCACTAATCTAGGGAAACTAGATTACCCCAGATTCTTCAACTTGGCGACAATATTCATCGTCAAATTCTTCCTCTTCCTCATCCTCAGATGTCCATCCACTGACTACTTTCATGGATTCACAGACTCCTTCTTTAGCCAAATCACGCAAAATCAAAAGGCACCTTTCCTCGGATATTCCTCCATTGTCTAGCAATTGTCGCAGAACCTCCGACATCTCCGATCACCAATTTCCCTGCTCTCAAACCCTACTTTCCAAAACTTGGAATATCGTATGTTTTTTCAAACATAAAGGAATTAAGAAAACTTTGGAACATAACCGAACGTGGGTTTCTTCTGGGCTTTATCTATTATTGGGTTTTAAATTGCTGTGGCCTGTTTGTAATTGGGTTTGCCATTAACGAAACAATAGTTACATGCTTATAAACGTTTTTGGATTTGTACGTGGAGATTAAGTTTTTTTAAGTCTTTTTTTTTTATCCTACAATATTATTCTCTTTAAAAAAAAATCTTAATCATAATATCTAGATTCGGCATTTCTGTATGTCTGGATTTTTTTTAACATATTATATTCATTGATACTTCAAAGAAAAAAAAGTTATGTACAAATCATGTGGTTAAACGAAACAATTAAACCCATCATTCACAATATGGTATGAGAAGAAGAAAATTAATCTCAACCAAAACCTGACCTGAATTGAAAGATAAAATGGTTGATATAATATACACTCGCTTGAGAAAATACCAGGTAAAATCTCTTCTTATCTTTAAATTGATGGAATATTGTATTGTGTAACATATTGATAAAACGATTTATTCCACCACAAGATCAGGTTCATATCATTTAACAAACGAATAATGTAGTAAAATTGCTTCATCGTTTATCAATGTTGGCCACTCTTTTGATTTCATAGCTTCTCTAAATATTTTTGTTGCTAATCCACATGATTTAAGTTATGTATATAATGTATGTTGTTGGTTGTCAATGTATGTTGTGATTATTGTTAAATTACCAAATATAACGAAACTGTTCTAGCATAATCCAATTTTTTAATCACTTACTATTCAAATTAGCTTGTAAGTTATTGCGAACAATTTGGTGCTGTCCTAAAATGTTGTTCTTGTATTTGGAAGACTAAAATGCCTTATATTCACTTTGTTTATTTGTTTGACATGTTCCAACTGTGCACATAAATTTTTGGAAAATATACCAACAATTTTACTTATCTTTCGTTACTTTTATTTAATGCATTTTCATGAAAAAATTACTAAAAATATATGAAAAATTTGATAAACAATCCTAAATAACTCACTTAGTTTTGTTGGATACATTTTAAATGAGTTATTAAGATTTTGTAGTAAGATTTTTCTATTAAGATTTTAAACAATTTTGTATTAAGATTTTTTTTTACCTTTATCATGTTTATCGCCATAATTAATTTACGTTTTAGTTAAAACAAAATGATTACACAAAGCAAAAATATTTTACTCACTGGTTGCCGAACATCTATGCCACCTCGGGTCTTACGATCATTAAAAGTCAAAATGCTTCTATGTCAATCAAATTAGGGTCGAGCGAAGAAAAACTAATCCACCTATTTTTTTTTCTGTTTTAGAAAGATTATCTTAGATGTTGATAGAGAATATATGGCAAAACCAATGTACAAAAAATCAAGGTTTGGTGGTATACATGCGGTATAGGTGATGGAGCGGGTACAGAAAAAACGGAAAGCTTTATGTGGGTATGATCCTTGGTGAGATGGATAGTTTCGCATTTCAACAAACCGACACCGTTTCTTAACAAGTTATCTTTTTGGCTAAGCAAAATTTTTTTTAATACTCAAAGAAATTTTAACAGTATCATCAATTTGTGCTTTGTTTAAAACAAACGATTACATGGTAAATCATAATTTTGTTATAAGATAATAAAATAATTAATAGCTCGAGCATACACAACCGCAGAGTCACGTCCATTCTAATTGCGAGGATAGATATTACGGGTTATTGACCAAATTTGTCCTTGTTTATTTTAATTGTTGGAGATTTAGGCTTGGAGTTTCATTAATTTATCTTAATGAATTGGTTATCGTGACCAATTTTATAAAATATGGTTGTCTAATTGAACCGAAGTAAACCGTAAGAAATCGGACCAAGTATAACCGAATCATTTTCCCTATTAAAACTCAAATGAAAGTGTAGCAATATCAAAACCTAAAACACTCCGCCGCAAGAATGTAAAGTACGAGGAAGAAGAAACAGTTCAAGAAAGCTAAATGGCACGTATGTTTCGTTGCAGTATTTGATCAATGATATTGCAAAAAGCTGGAAAATCTAGGATAATGCATTGAAAGTGTCCGACGAAATGTCTGAGAGACGCAAATGGGTGATGCATTGAAAGTGTTCGACGAAATGTTTGAGAGACGCAAATGGGTGATGCATTGAAAGTGTTCGACGAAATGTCTGAGAGAGAAGTTTGCATCTGAGTTTTGACGCTTTTTGAATGGTGGATTCTGGAAAATGATTATAGATTCTGAGAAGACAATGTGACAATAGAAGCTGGAACTGTGTTTGGACTCTCTTCACTCGAATCAGGTAAAACTAAGCTGCATTAGTCTTAACTTTGAGGCATTTTTTCTCTGTTCTGTGTTATCAAGAATTGAATAAAGATGGAATCTTGATTTCTTATTTGTTACGTTAGCTTAAACAAAAACAATTCTAAGCATCTTAGTGAACACACAATTAGGATCTTGGTGGTTTGAGTAAAACATCACTGAGATTCTGTGTTATTATTATCCACTCGATGCAAAATAAAATAGCTTGACGTATCAAGCCCAAGTTATAAGTTTCAAACTTGGGTCTATTAATCAAGCTACATATAAATTTCAGTAATCTCTTACATTTTCTCCCAATTTTTCAACTCAAAATCTCGTTCTCTTTTAATTCTTAATCTGTTCAATTTTGCAGGTTCTTGGATTCATCACTAAGAAGTTAAGCAAATGGTCTTATTTTCAAATTGTATATCTACTTTGAACATATAAGGAATTAGAGAAAGTGGTTGAGTAACTAAAGATCATATTGTTTTAGATTACGCAAATTGATACTGTAAATATTATCAAACAGAGCTATGAATGAGTGTTTTTTTTATTATAAGAAAAGAAAAATTAGAATCAGAGATTTCTTTCTTCCTATAAGACGTTTGCAGAGACATCATGCCGTTTCTCTACCTTCAATTCACACATTATCTCAATCTTCTTCCATTTATGAAATTTCCTAACATTGTTGCAGCTAAAAGATGAGATGAAATATATAAATTCGTAAAGATAGGATGAAATATATTAATTCGTATGGTGTGCTCCTTCTAAACCTCTAGTTATTTTCTTGTATTGAGTGTATTTATTTTATTGTCATGTTGTAGGCTTACAATTATCAACTTAGGAAGCTAACAAAACTATAAAACGATTCTCGTGGTTTGTTATTGTTAAATTATAGTTGCATCTCCGTTAATCAAATCTGTGAAGTCCACCATTCATCTATTATTGTAATGAATAATAATAAACTTTAGTCTCAAATTTTTCTCTTTGGAATTTAAGACGATTGCCGCAACTTTTTTTTAAAATGTCAATAGAGTTGTTTGGCATGAGACAAATAACTATTGCTTTGCCCAAAATTACAAAAGAGCTTTCAACTTAGCATGTTTACCATTCTCTATGGTATATTTCGACTCGAGTTGGTAGAGATGCTCAACAACCATTGACCGGACAATCAATGGCTTTTAGAATTTCATTCTCCTTTATGTATTTAAAATCTCGCATGACGTTTAGTTTGTAGAAAAATGGTCCACGTTACTTCGGACTCTCTCTTTTTCTGAGTCAACATCAACTATAGGCCAATAAATATCTATAAAAGAAAAATGTTTTAATTTATTGATTTACTGTAAGGGTTATAATAATATACCAAAAAAAAAAAAAAAAAACCACGAAAGCGTAATTAGAATTTGGGAACACTATATAGCTTGTGGTCCTTGATTGATAAAATATTTTTTCTGTACTCAGACACAACCTAATGAAATAAGGAAAATTTACAAATTAATAAGTTGGGCCTCTCTATTGAAGAAGATGAAGAGTACCGTATTATCAAAATTTTATTTTGGCCATAAGAGAAAAGTCATTGTATTTGCACTAATAAAATGATTTATGTTCTTCGTTGATTTG
Source organism: Euclidium syriacum (assembly GCA_900116095.1). NCBI lineage: Eukaryota > Viridiplantae > Streptophyta > Magnoliopsida > Brassicales > Brassicaceae > Euclidium > Euclidium syriacum. The sequence goes on from FPAK01000007.1 coordinate 14,101,760, forward strand.
CACAAGCTCTGTACATAAATCTATGAAAATCATACAAACAATTTTACTTATTTCCGTGTTTCATTGATGATCTAGCACTTTTATGGAAAGAAAATTGTGAACATGTTTAAAATTTACTGAAAATATGGTAAATTTGAGAAAAATCTACAATAATTCAATTTATTTTCTTAGTAACTATGTGTAATAAGAACACCAAGTTTAAGTATTTGTATTTTGATATTTAGGATATTATAAAGTATATGATACTTTAAGCAAAATGATTAATTTGCACTTTGTTTAAAAGAAAACAATTGCTAAATAAATCGTAATTTTGTTAGACAATAATAAAGTAATTAATAGTTCAAACATTAAATTGTATGATATGAATACCATATTTCGCTGATTAACAAAATATAATACAAAGAACATAGATTAATCCTCTAAAGGGAATTAAGATATTCTAAATTTTTTAATTTAATTGTCTCATTAGTTTTCTTGCATATGAAAATATTAATTTATGGAATTATTAACTAACTTTTTTGGAAACGATGGTGTTTAATTTCATATATAGTTTTGTTTAACATTATTTGTTAATAATTTTTAAAAGAAATTTGGAAAAAAATGATGTGTGACGGTGAAAAACAAATAACTACGTACGACAATTCCAGTTAAGATAGATGAACAAAATTGTTTGGATTGTTTCTAGTAATATGCAAAAGTATATAGCGTGGCCGTCCACATATCGATACAAATAGATTTTATATCGATACAAATAGATTTTATAAAATACTATTTGTAGGCAATAACTTGTAGCTATAGACAAAATAATCTGTTTGTTTATGAATTAAACAAGATTTCAAGAAAAATAATCCACCATATAGATAAATATAGAAAATAGAGCATAATTTTATTTTATTTTGTCATTAATAGAGCATAATTTTATAATAACAAAAAATATTGAAAATATATAGTAAATTTGGAAGAAAAAAAGTCTTTGATAATTCAATCATTTTTTTACTAATTATATATTTAATAAAATCATTGAGTCGATTTCTAAAATCAATGATTGATGTCATGTTTTAATCACTATTAGAAAAATGGGCAATTATCAACGTATCCATTTCCAACGGATTTTCGTTGGAATTAAATTTTGTTGGAAATCAGTTGGAAATTTCTAACGGGTATGTCCGTTGGAAAATCCGTTGGAAATATATATGTTAGAAATTTCCAACTGATTTCCAACGGAATACCAACAGACGATTTCTAACGGATTTCCGTTAAAAAATTTTCATCTATATAAGAAACCCAAGAGTTTCCCTCACTTACATCATATTTGTATAAATTATCTCCTCCTCTTGTTAAACTCCTGCGATAATTTTTCATCAACACCGAACTAAGAAGCCGATGTCGATCATTTCCGTTTATTTTAGATAAACTATTGTTTCCATATAAATTACAACAAATTTAGTTTTTCGAAAAAATTTATAATTTAATTAAAAATAAAATTCGAATTAATTAAATTTTAAAGATATAAATTACAACGAATTAATTAAAATTTAAATTCGAATTAAAAAAATGATGACAAAAAAAAATCAAATTAATTAAAATATCCGTTGGAAATTGGTTAAAAATTTCCAACTTAATTTCCAACGGATAAAATTCGTTGGAAAATTTTCAACCGATTTCCAACGGATCTCATTTCCAACGCCCAAATCCCAACGATTAATATTCTAACGAATTTTCGATGGAAATAGCCCTTTTCCAATTGATTTGGTCGTTGGTATTTGACATTTTTCTTGTAGTGAATATTTTAGAAACTGTTAATTTTAAATATTACGTTAAGCAAAATAATTAAATAGTGCTTTGGTTACACAATAAATCGTAGTTTTGATAGACAACAGTTAAAATTCAAACTTACACTGTAATAGTCACGGCCACTCTTTGAGAGGAGAGTTTTGGTTTGGGGATTATTTTCTAATTGTATATCTACTTTGAACATATAAGGAATTGATGAAACTAGTTGAATAACTAAAAAAATCAATATGTTTTTGTTTTAACGCAAATTTATCAAACGGAGCTATTAAGAAATAAGTATAGCTTATAAGAAATGAGAAAAGAGGAATGATCAGAGTTATTAATTCTTTCTTCCTACAAGACCTTTGCAGAGACATGATGCCGTTTCTCTACCTTCAATTTGCATGCCCCGTCGTTTTCTTGTAAGTATACCATTTCGCAATCCAAAGATAAACCAAGAAATTCAAGAAACTCAAAATAGCCAATAACCAATAAAAGTAATCAAGATGACCTCTATTCGCATTATCAGCGATCCATCCCGGCCGACCACCGGAAGTCGTAACTTTCGTAACCACGATAACGAGCAACGTACTCAAATAATTCCCAAGTGCAACCGTCGTTAACGATAAAGCCGAACAAAGACTCCTCATAGCATCAGGAGCTTGATCATAAAAGAACTCAAGCTGACCTATAAACGTGAAAACCTCCGCGCAACCAACTAAAAAATACTGCGGAATCTGCCAGAAAATCGTCATCGGAATGATTTCAACGTCGTATAAATCGTGTTTTCGGACGTAGTTTAGCCTCACTACTTCCAAAACTCCCGCGGAAACCATGGCGAAAATCGATATTACTAAACCGATTCCCATTCTTTGAAGCTGAGTGAATCCACGGTCATGTCCAGTGTATTTCCGAGCTAAGGGAACGATCATTTGGTCGTAAACCGGCGCCCAAAATAGAACGCTAAGCGTGTCGAATAAAGAGAGTGAAGCTGATGGGATTTTGAAGTTTGGTCCCATGTGTTGGTCCATTGTATTGCCTTGGAGTACAAACATTGTGCTCATTTGGCTGTAAACCGAGGCGAAAACTATACCGGTGGCCCAAACCGGTAAGATACGGATTATGGATTTGAGTTCTTCCACTTGTGTTACTGTACAGAGTTTCCATGGTGATCTCTGTGTTGTTTGTTTGTTGTCATTCTCTATTTCTACTGCTGCTTTGTCGAAGAATCTGTAAATGGTTCAAAACCAAAAGTTAAACCGGAATCACACAAGTTATTAGGTTTGGTTAAAGCCGGTTAACAAAAGTGTATTTGAAAATAGAAACAATCTGCATGGAAAATGTAATCAGAGTTATAGTGAGAACTTACGTGAGCTTTGTAGTGTGTTCAAGCTTACGACTTCCTTGAATGTTACTCTCAGCATCTTCAATCTCATAAAGAAGATTCTCATCTTCAGGAACTTTCACATTCGATTTCCGAAAAGCCGCAACAAAAACTTGCAACATCCTAGTAATCGGACTACCACCGGGTTTTTGCAACCGATAAAACTTACTTCCGGCGAAGAAAAACACGACGGCCACCGCCATAGCCACCGTGGGAATACCTAAACCCCAACCCCAACCAACATTCATTTGAATCCAAACTAAAACCGACGAAGCAATCATTGCACCAACGTTAATCACGAAATAAAACCAATTGAAGAAGGATGATTTCGATTTCTTTTCGGCTTCGTCTGTATCGTCGAATTGATCGGCTCCGAAGGAGGAAACGCATGGTTTGATTCCTCCGGTTCCGAGTGCGATTAGGTAAAGAGCTACGAATGTGGTTGCGGTTTGAGAAGATGTTGCGTGACAAGTTTTGGAGTTGCATGTTGGTGTTAGGCCTGGGACTGATGCTGAGATTGTCAATAATGTCATTCCCTGAATTGACACAGAAATAATGTTATTAAAAATTTCTATTTTAAGTATTATTTTTAATTTTGAATATTTTTATTTGGTTAATATTTTGAAAATTATAATTATATTAAATGTTTAGATATTGACTGACGTATAACAATATAAATTTGGATTTCGATAACGAGTCAAGTTGGATTTGGTTTTAACGAATACTCATTTATCCAAATCAATATGAGTATCTTGCCTAGTGAACACGGATCAAATATCTTGGAATTTATGATATCCTGGACTTTTAAAAATACAAAAAAAAACATAAGTTAAAACAAAATCTCATATAAGATTTAAAGCTGATTTTCCATAAAACTTTTAGAAAATATTAATTAAATATTCTAAAATTACCATTTTTTCCTATAACAATTTATTTTGGGTGAATTTTTTAGATATTTTTCTATATTTAAAAATATATAATATATGAAATCTGATCTCGACCTGATATCTTGACTTTTAAGAGATATCCCAAATACGAATAATTAATTTTTGAATCTATTTTTACATCTCTTAATAAATTAATTGAAAGTTTTTCATGTTTTTAGAGACTTACGGAAATGTAGATGACGACAAAGGTAGCAATGGTCCAATAACGACCGAGATAAGCATCGGCGAGAAAAGCACCGATCAAAGGAGTTGCGTAACATGTTCCCGACCAATTTGTAACACTGTTCGATGCACTGACACTTCCCATATTCAGTTGTGTCTTAAGATAGTTAACCAGATTTGTACTCATTCCATAGTAAGCTAATCTTTCACAACACTCAGTTCCTACAAGATTACAAACAACAAATCAAATTAAAAAACCGAACCTAAATAACCAAACCTAATGTAATCAGTTTTGTAACATACCGAGGATGAATCTGCAAGCTTTCCAGTTTCCGGTTTTCTTTTTGTTTGCGGGTTTCTTGTGAATGTCAAGAGTTCCATCTTTTGTATATGTATCCATGTCTTCTTCAATCGTCATCTTCTCGAGGTTTCAATCACTCTTCGGCCTGAGAAAACAAATAGAACCACCAAGGAACAAAATGACTTCTTATCCAAGTCAATATTTGCTACTAAACAAACACACAATGATTTAAGCTACGACTAATTCTCAGTTGTTCACATGGTCTTGACGTACATGATAAAATAGCATAAACACTAATAAGTTTTCACAAATAATCATAAAACACATTTCATTTTATTCCTACTTATCTTTTTAACACATCAAATTATATAGAGATATCATTTTTTAAAAATATGAGCACTTATGAATGGTAAAAATTAGCCGAGTCTGAAAAAATTGGTATATCATTTATAGTGTGTGTGGTATTTGCCATTTCAATGAAGAAATGGAATAGAAGAAGATCATATTATTGATGAGCATTAATCTGAGATTAGCCTAATTAATTTCTCCTTACGTACATAACTAAACACACAAAACGAATCGTGTATATATGTATGAAATCAAAAACTAAACATACAAAACTTTCGTCGAGAAAATCTACGGATCTGAAAAGATCGAAAAACACACACTCTCACAAATCTAAGAACACTATGTTTAACTGCAGTACAAATCTATTTTGATTGTTATTTACGAAAATTGTTTTACCAAAAAAAAAAACAGATCGGAGAATCAAATTTACGAAATTAATCGTAACCAGAACGGAGAAAAAAGAATTGGATTATTCGTTAGGAGAGATAGACTCGTTACGTACACTTTTTTCTTTTTCTAGATATTGACAGAAAACGTCGATCGAGGAAGCGACTGTGGCGATTCTTCCGGCGACGGTGGTTTTATTAGCCGGGAATTCAACTTTGCGGTGGTGGAAACAGTTGAGGAAGAGATAATTTTGGGAGCTTGAGCGTTTGTGTTTTGCGTTGTGTGGTTTTTATTAATAAGTGATAACACAGAATTAAGTTTTCTATATTTACTAGTTATGTCCCTGTATTTATTATTAACTTTAATGTAGATATCAAAATATAGCAGGCGCTTATCTTATTCATAAGAAAAAGCAAATTTTATGGAAATAAATCCATAAACAAATAATTAATAGTAATACTAGTATATAATTTTAGTAGTTATGGAATCTCTGTGTCTAGATTCATAGAATGGCTGTTAGCTAGATACCCTAAATTTGGTGATAAATTAAAGTATATGGGCTATGAAATATGAATGCATGTTTCCTTATCATTTTTTCATCAGCGTATGTACAATGACTGAATTAACCTTTTAGCTTAAAAAGGTAAACCAAAACAAATCTCATAAATTTTATGCGTTGTTTTCAAAGAAGGTAGTTATGGATTCTGTTGAGAGATGCAAAATAAGAATGATAGTGATCTATTTGTTTGATAAATATCATTTTACTAGCTAATTAGTTAAGACTCGAGGACTTGGATGATTTGATGGTATTTAAATGCTTTTGCTTTGCTTTACGGTATATGATGATAAAGGTTGTAATGTTTGTTGAAAGAAATAAAACGTTGCAACCAAAATAATTATAACATCAGGGATCATTTAGCAAATGTTATTACTTCTTTGATCTTTCTATGTGATATATATTATCTACGAATGCAAAATAATTATGACCAATATTGTTGTATTTTTTTGTCAAAGTCATGGAACAAAATTTAAGCTATATTTATGAATGCATTTGGTTGGATTTATGTCTAAGTACATTTGTAAATTGGTATAGTATAACTATAAACTATTCCTATTACTATTTTTATTGGTTCAAGTTTGGTTGGCTTTGGTCTCGTAACTTAGCAGATGTTTACACTTCTTTCGATGTTGAATAATGAATACTATCCACGAATATTGTCATAAATCCATGACCAATATTGTTGTATTCTTTCTCTGGTAAGTAAGAGGAAAATAAGTGATACTACATTTATGAATTTAAATGGTTCTATTTTTGCATGAATTTTTGAGTCTTATGTACATGTTAAATGATTCATATTTTGGCCATGCATACCCATTATGTATATTTAAATTCGATTTGTGCAATGGCTTATTATTTGTGTTTTGGCCCAAACCAACAACTGAAAAATGTCAAATATAAGCCCGACACAAATTCGAATACAAAAATCAAATCATTCGAAAGCAATATATTAATAATATTTATTTATTGAAAAATTTAGATTACAACTCCTAGTGAATTTAATAGATTTGTATTTTAAAATCAAGCCACTATTTTAAGTTTTTACCCACAGAAAGAAAACTATCGCACTCAAAGATAGGTTGACTTACTTTTTAATTTCTGACCAAACATATTAGTTCGGTTATATTGCTTCCCAACAAATGTAATCATTTTCTGTTAGATGTTATCCTCCAATAAGATTTCTTGAAAGCTATTTCTCAACAATTTTTTTTGCATAAGATTTTCTGAGGGGAAAAAATCAGACTTCAATTTCCGTTTTCTAACCGAAATTTCAAATATCCATCGTTATCATTTGTTACAAGTTACACTTTATCAATAGATTTCACATGATCCAATATCTTCATTTTTGTTTGTAAATTATTATGTTGATAATGTCAAAATTATTATGGTGATTATCGATTTAAAAAAACTGTGAGTATATTCTGATATGTTTCTTATTATTATTAGAAATTTGATTTATATGGTTATCAAAAATCTAGAATGTTTCCATTAATCATAAATTATAAAACTTCTTATAATTATTTATCACTTAAGTTTCATCGTACGTACCAAATGCATTTTTTTTTGCCTGTTCATATTATATAATGAAGAGTATGTTTAAAGATATAATTGGACTCGTTTCTTATTTGGAAAAATAATATAATTTGGAACAAACAAAAATAAAAACAAAGCATTAAGGAGATTTAATTTTAAAAGAGAACAAAAATTAAACCAACCTACACTTAGGTTGCAACCCACAAAGAGAAACATAAACTTTCTCTCTAAGCTTTAGTTTTCACCAAACTGATGAAGCACAAGAACCCAACATTTTCTTGCATCCTTTATAAGCTAATGATCATGAATCATTTTCAAATCACACACAAACAAAAAGAAGAAAGAGAGAAAGTAGATAAATCAATAGAACATTAAAAGAGGAAAGTCTTACTATAAAAGGCAAGAAAATGGTGTTTTTAATCCGGATTTTGGTTCTTTTCGCAATGCTCGCTTTTCCGGCAAGCGTCCATGGTGCAATCCGCAAGTACACATTCAATGTAAGTTTAACATACATGATTCAATATATATCACAATAATGAATATTATACCACATTTTCATGTATTGAAAAATGTCATTTCGCTCATTCAGAATTTTTCTGTTATTCAAAAGTCATTCTTCTATATATTTTGGATGTTGATAAAAATAGAATTAGAAAAAGTTAAATGTCGACAACCTACTAAAACTATTTCTTTAACATATTATAATTATTTGCAAAACCTTACTAAGATAAAACGTTTTTGCTACTTAATTAATTGATTATTACGCTATCAAGCTATGATTTCATCAAGGTTATTTCATTCATTTCTGGTTTAATTTTGTAAATAAGTGGGTGTGTGAAGTGGATTCGCTAAGTAATCGTGCTTAAAACGTAATTATCTAAAATTTCAGGTGGTAACGAAGCAAGTGACACGGCTTTGTTCGACGAAACAAATCGTTACCGTTAATGGTAAATTTCCAGGACCCACAATTTACGCTAATGAAGACGACACAATTCTCGTTAACGTAGTTAACAACGTCAAGTATAACGTCTCAATCCATTGGTGAGATCCCTAATCTCTTAAAATCATCAAACTTTCCTCCCCTTAAACTTCAAAACTGCCAAAATGGATCTCAAAATAAGGAGTAAACAATTCGGTTTACGGTTTCGTTTTTATGGGTTTTTTGTTTTATATAAGATTAAACCATATGATTATTCAGTTTGGTCTAATAAAATTTCTGTTTAATTTACTTTGCATTGCGGTTTGTTTCGGTTTGGGTTTTAAAAAAGCAACTTAAAATATAAATTAACAATAATCTAGTTATACATTATACAAAATTAAACACACGAAATTTAAATAAATTATTCGATGTATTAAAAAAGTGGTTTGACTATATAATGAAACTTTATAAACAATCTTTTTACTCAAGTTTAGTTTAACTATTTGATTTAGTTCGGTTTGGGTTTTTCAGTTGCGGTTTATTAATTTAGTTTGTTTTGAAGGCATGGAATAAGACAATTAAGAACCGGTTGGGCTGATGGACCAGCTTACATAACCCAATGTCCAATTAAACCGGGCCATAGCTACGTATATAATTTCACGGTCACGGGTCAACGTGGTACGCTTTGGTGGCACGCACATGTCCTCTGGCTACGAGCTACGGTTCATGGTGCAATCGTGATTTTGCCTAAACGTGGTCTACCTTACCCATTCCCTAAACCACACCGAGAAGAAGTCATCGTACTAGGTAATTAAACCATACAAAGAGATATAATTTACGTAAAATTTTCATTTGGTTAGTAATTTTAAATCTTTCGGATAATTTTTTTTATTAGGTGAGTGGTGGAAATCAGATACCGAAAATGTGGTTAACGAAGCATTAAAATCCGGTTTAGCACCTAATGTCTCTGATGCTCACGTCATTAATGGTCATCCTGGTCCTGTCCCAAATTGTCCATCGCAAGGTAACTAGTTCGAATCCGTTGATTTACAACAAAAAATTAAATTAATTTTGAATTTAAACACAAATGAAAATCATATTTTTTATAATCTAAAAAATTATTTCTTTTGTCTTTTTTTTATAAATAAAGGTAATTTTAAATTAGCCGTGGAGACCGGGAAAACATACATGCTCCGGTTAATAAACGCGGCAATGAACGAAGAACTCTTTTTCAAAATTGCCGGCCACCGTTTCACCGTCGTAGAAGTTGACGCCGTTTACGTCAAACCATTCACCACAGACACAATCCTAATCGCTCCGGGACAAACGACAACCGCATTAGTCTCCGCCGCTCGGCCTTCCGGTCAATACCTAATCGCCGCCGCACCATTTCAAGATTCCGCCGTCGTAGCGGTCGACAATCGCACTGCAACAGCAACCGTCCATTACTCCGGCACGCTCTCTGCCTCACCAACGAAAACTACTTCACCGCCGCCGCAAAACGCAACTGCAATCGCGAATTCCTTCGTAAATTCACTCAAAAGCCTCAATTCGAAAACTTATCCGGCGAATGTTCCGATCACCGTCGATCACGATCTGTTATTCACCGTTGGATTAGGGATTAACCGTTGTCACAGTTATAAAGCTGGGAATCTAACACGTGTCGTCGCGGCGATCAATAACATCACTTTCAAAATGCCTAAAACGGCGTTGCTTCAAGCGCATTATTTCAACTTAACCGGGATTTACACAACCGATTTCCCGGCTAAACCGAGACGGGTTTTCGATTTTACCGGAAAACCGCCGTCGAATTTAGCGACGATGAAAGCTACGAAGCTCTATAAGTTGCCGTATAATTCGACGGTTCAGGTGGTTTTGCAGGATACCGGAAATGTTGCGCCGGAGAATCATCCGATTCATCTTCATGGGTTTAATTTCTTTGTGGTTGGTTTAGGAACTGGGAATTATAATTCGAAGAAAGATTCTAAGAAATTTAATCTTGTTGATCCGGTGGAGAGGAATACCGTCGGTGTACCTTCTGGTGGTTGGGCGGCGATAAGATTCAGAGCAGATAATCCAGGTTTGTTCCTGTAAAATTAACCAAACCCGAAATAGAACCAAAGTTTGTTCCTAAACCGAATTAACCAACCTAATTTAAACTATTTTGTCTTGAATTTAAAAATTAGACATTCGGATTTTTCGTTTAGTCTCATTCAATGTTTTAAAAACCGGATCCGCGATCGTATCGGGATAACTCTTGGATCGTAATCAATGTGGTTCGATCGGGTTTAATATTTTTTAAATAATAATTAGTCATATAGTTATAACTTTGATATTCATATATAAGCTTGAAAATAGAAGAATGATGAAAAAAAAAAAATCTAATTGTCAAATATATTTAGAAAAATAAAATCATATATTTGATATAAGTATAAAAAGAATAAAAGTAATGATAAAATTTTGCAAAATTTCAAACTTTGATCGGTGATACATATTTTTGATGTGTTTTAGTTAAATTCGGGTTAATCGATTTTTTGGGTTCAATAAGAAACCGGGTTATGTTCAATAAAAACTAGGGTTTTGCCGGTTTGATGCGATTTTTATCCAGTCTAATAACCACTTGGTTTTATCATCAATTCAACCCGAATTGTTATTCGGTTTGCGGTTTAACACGGTGGGACTGCCGGTCCGGTCCAGGCTTAAAATCATTGGTCCCATTCAATTATTTACAAAAATTCAGGTGTTGAAAAATAAGTTTTAAATAATTATGAATTATGTGTGGTTATTGCAGGGGTTTGGTTTATGCATTGTCATTTAGAGGTACACACAACATGGGGACTAAAAATGGCTTTCTTGGTGGAAAATGGGTTAGGCCCAAACCAATCAATTCTTCCTCCTCCAAGTGATCTTCCCAGATGTTGAAAACTCCAATTTACTTTTGAATCAAATCAATTCTTTTGTTGACATTTTTTCTTTTTTAATTTGACATTTGTAATGCGCCAAGCAAAAAAAATGTCAATAAAGTCATTTGTATGATTGTGTCTACGCTTTACTGAAAAGGTTGAAAACAAAAACCATTATTTTCAACTCTCCAACCTTTTCTTTTATTTATAACCAGCGAATTGTGGAATATTGATTAATAGTTTATATTTGATAAATGATAAAAAAAAAAAAAATGGAAGACAAATTAAGTAAATGACAACAACAATGTATAAAAGGGATGAAGTATTTTGGATGAAAAGATAATTAAGATCAAATATTTCGTGGAACAAATTAAAGAAGAAAAATTAATTAAGCTACCTTGTTAGTTGGTAAGTAACTTCTTAAATTATGCAAATAATAATTTTCACCTAAAAGTTCAACGTGTCTAATCATGATACGATTTAAAAAACTAAAAGTGGAATTGAGTAGGTGCAATGTCACATTTTCGATATTGAAAATGGGAAAGAGAAAACTGAAATAATAAAAACGAAACAAAATGAAGCAAGAGTAATAAATATGACAAGAAAAGAGTGTCTATTTACTAATTATAGTAATCGAACCTTGCTAAATATAGAATAAATGTAGAAGTCGCTCTCTGTGGAACAGAAACTTATGGTCTGCTACAAATCAGCAGATGACACTTACGTTTTTAACGCTTCAAATTTTGTGTGTTGTTTGTTACTTGCATGTGAGTGTGTGGCTTATGTGTTCAGATCATTTCGTTGTCCCTACCTTAATTATTATTCAAACATTTTTTGTACTAACATTTTTTGTGAATTTCATTGTATCTAGGTAAGTAATTATCCAAACTTAATTTTTACTAGTGATTTATGAACAAAATAGTTTCTAACTTTTAATTAAAAAATCTCAAGATCGACTTTTGATGGAACATAAAACAAATTTTTAAGATCGTTGGTGAATGTTTCTAAATTTATACTTTATTCTTTCCACATAATTTTCGAGTTCATATTGTGAAACACTTACACTAATATTTTATCGGACGTAATTTTAAACACCAATATTTAAAAAACTACTTAGAGTCTTAGATCAAGCCGTCTATTGTGATATGACCGATCGTGTATTTTGTAGATTATTTCTATTATGTAACGTAGATATTTTTTGCTGCTGTTTATTTTGTATAATAACTTTAAAGAGATGAGTTTGTCAAAGTATAAAGCATTGTAACCAATTATTACAACCAAGATGTTATAACAATTGGTTACAATGCTTTATACTTTTACCAATTTAAATTATATAATTGGCTACAAGTGGAGCTAGTGGTATACCGTCCACATGAGGTGGTGTTAGACACTTGTGTAATATGTAAACTTTTAACAATATTGAAAGCAACCAACCCATACATTCATCGTAACATCTTTATACGTATATGAATAAAATAAAGGATATTAAATTCTAAAAATACTATAGAGCTAATTATATATTGGATAGTATATTTCCGAACCCTCGTTTGATTCGCATCTTTTCATTCGCTAGAATAACTCTAAGATTGTAATGACAAAAACTTGAATCCAATGAGATTAGTTTCTTCTATTCTTTTTTTTACAATGATATTAGTTGGTTCACTTTAGTTACATGTGATGTAAGTATATACTTCGATTAAATTCAAACTTAATTATCCCATCTCTGTCCCGAGAAAATGAAGAAAAACTTAACACACAAACATATATTTACTTGGATTATCAAAGTTATATTTGTTTGTTGAGTAAAAGTCCCACATATTTCACATTGCTACATATCAAGAAAAAGAGAACAATATATAACACTAAAATGATCATAGTGGAAAGTTATTGGTCTATTAAGATTTTATGTTGTGAAACTTACATAACTTAAAATAATTTTAATAATATCTAAAAAATTATTGTCCTATCATGAATTTATTATGAGTTTCCAATTTAAAATCAATTGACAATGAATATATTGACCTTTATCTCTTATATTTGTATGTATTTTTACGGTGTTGGTTTTTCCAATTGTGAAACATGACTGAATGATTTTATTCCTTTAAGATGAACTTACGTAGATGGCGCGATTTGATGCTACATTGTATAGAAGTCTGAGAGTAAGGTATATTAAACCTCTCTCTCACCCGACCCTTTTAATTGATGAACAACAATAATTATTTTGATTCATATAAAATAGGATTCTTATTTCATAATACTTAAACTTTCTGATGTGAGATTTTTACTAACATTCTCTCTAAGCGTCATATAAAACTTATACCTTTGTGGGAATAACATTTCTAGATCATGATTACATATTAATAAATTTCTTGAGTTAAATATATAAAGCTGGAATATTGCAACTTGTCTTTGCATAGTTTAGCTTATGTTTGTGTTAGTATGTAATATGTGTACTAAATTTTATTATTGAATAGGCTATTTCGTGTTGACAAACAACAATGGGATCTTTATTTAAATATTTTTACTAAGATTAAATAATGAATTTAGAACCGTCCAAACCATTGATCAGTCGTTTTCTAGTCTTTTTCATTTGATTGGTTATACCTTCTTTGTCACAAAATAAAATTTATGTTATACTTTCTTTCATATTTCGACACGTGCGTTTGATTAGTCTAATCATATCAATTTTATATGCTGTTTCGTAATAGAAGAAAACAAAATATACATTAGATAGCTAAAATTTATCTTCTTATTTGCAAAAATGTTTGCTGGGAAATTTCCAAATAAATGGTTTGTTTTCACCTGTCTCCTGTCTCGTGTCTCTTTTAAACATAGTCTTTGCTTGACAAAAAAAAACATAGTCTTTATAGTTTTTGATTTTTAAAAATATCGTATTCTATGTAATAGAATACATTTATTTATTTAAACCATACGAGAAAATATATACTAATTATTTACAAGTTTACTTCCCTTTTGTTAAAAGAAAAAGTTATCTAGCAAATAACCCTAAAACAAATGTGCTGATTATCAAAGAGATAAGCCATACTAAACCCCATTGATCTGACCTAAGTTTTATTAATAAAAGAATAGCATGTCTAAAGAGACATTTACCTATGAGTTGTCGTATTTCTATTGGCCAACTTAGATTTCAACTAAAAAGTAATAAATATTAATGATTTAGCATAGGAAAAAAGTATCTCTGATTAAATCAAAGGGGAAAATATCTAACTTTTTCCACATCTTTTTTTTAACCTTTTTCTACACCTTTGATAGTTGAATGTATTATTCTTGTTACTCATCACGTGAACATAGAAAAAATAGTAATAAAAATCAAAATCCACTTCTTTTTTGGATTATTAAAATATATATCTACATAAATTTCAAAAAAAATAAGACTTAAAATTGCCATTTTTAAACTAACATTTTTAATTGTCCATATTCAAAACTACAGCAAATTTACTATCAAAATGACTCGAAACATTTTTTTAATGGTGAATCTAAAAACTAATTTGAAAAAAAGATAACTCAAACAAAGTAATTGTATTTTATTTGTAATTTATTTATATTAAATAAACATTTTCACACAATAATGTGTAGTATTTTTTGAATAAATAAATATATTCTAAAAACATACATCTATACTGATAGTTTTGAAAAGTGGTAAACTGGAAAATGGTATTTCTCAATGTAAACCCTAAAAACTAAATCAGAAATCCTAAATTTTAACTCTGAAAATTAAATCACAGATCCAAAAAGAAAACATTGTATTTAACTTTTAACATTTGAAAGAATTAGAACATTAATTGAAATTTTTTTTAACCCTTTTTCATCATCATTGTCCTTTTTCTTTTTATTTACAACCAGAGAAATCCACTTTATACTCTGTTTTATTTCCTCTTTCTAATAATTTTTCTCGAGAAAATTCCCAAATAAAAACCAAAAGTCGTGTCTTCTTTTATCACTCGAGACTCCAAAACAGTCAATAAAAAAAAGCCATTGATTCTCTTCTTCTCTCTATTTTTAATTCCAAAAAAAAAAAAACAGAAGAAGAAACTTTAGCTTCAAGCTATGTCGTCAACGATTTTTTCACCGGAAAACACAAACTGGATTTTCCAAGAAGTTAAAGAAACCGCCGCATCGTGGACGGCGGAAGAAAACAAACGGTTTGAGAAAGCTTTAGCTTTTCACGACGATAAAGACAATAATCCAGAGAGCTTTTGGTTCAAGATCGCAGCTTCGATTCCAGGCAAAACCGTAGCTGACGTCATTAAACGGTACAAAGAGCTGGAAGATGACGTCAGCGACATCGAGGCCGGACTTATTCCCATTCCGGGCTACGTTGGTGACGGTGAGGATGGTGATTACTTATTCGGGTTAGAGAATTCCAGTTACGGTTATAATGATTATGTTGTTGGAGGAAAGAGGAGTTCGCCGGCGATGATGAGCGGTGGTTTTAGACCTCCGATGCCGGAAAAAGAACGGAAGAAAGGAGTTCCTTGGACTGAGGACGAGCACCGGTAATAACCAATATTTTTTCTCGCTATTTAAATTAATTTTGAAAGACTAATTCTCAAAAATATCACATTTTATACAACTATAAGCTAAATTTCTTTTAAAAAATGAAATTTTAGTATATGAAGAATGTAAAATGATAAATGAATTCTTACTAAATTTTTAGAGCTTTAAACAGTAACTTTGGAATTTTTAGCTTTTCTTTTAATAATATTGGCACTAAATTTTAATTTTATGATATAGAATGTTGTTGTGCTAATTTTTAATTTTATGTGAAGCTAATAAAAAATAAAAAAATAAAAAATACATTGGGTTTTTACTCGATTTGACAATTTATTACTATTTACACAATCCGGATTATGACACAATAACAACACTAAAAAAAAGATGGTTTTCAAGTTAATATATACTAACTAATTTTCACTACTTTAACTAGTTTGTTTTTCACTGGTAAAGAAATATTTACTTGAGATTCTTTCACTGGTTCTTTGTTTGTATATGAAGTTAATAAGATATAATATTTATTTAACACAAAAAAGAAATCACAAACAATTTATCACTATTTTAATTGAATATTTATTATTTTATTTTATGTAAAGTTATATAACATTGTTGTGTCTTCGTTTTTTTTTTGGGGACAGACGATTTCTCATGGGTTTGAAGAAATATGGTAAAGGAGATTGGAGAAATATAGCAAGAAACTATGTAACGACTCGAACCGCAACGCAAGTCGCTTCACACGCTCAAAAATATTTCATAAGACAACTCACTGATTGTAAAGACAAACGCCGATCAAGTATTCACGATATCACAACCGTTAATATCTCCGATGTAGACGCCACCGCTACAAACGCCGCCACAACAACCAATTCTTTTGACGATTTCCTCCCTCCAAAGCCTCAACATAGTTTCGCGTTTGCATCTCCGTCTAGTTATTATAACGCGTTTCCGCAGTGGAGTTAAGAAAAATCATGTTAGAAAGAAATGCTAGAGTTTGTCCCATAAATTATGTATATTTTTTATTTTCTACGTACGTATTAAAAATGCAGGGTTGTTGTAAATATTGTAAGAAACATTAAAGTTTGTGTGATTAATCAATCTATATATATTAGGTTTGGTTTTTGTTATTTTCAGTTTCATAAGTTTATTTTACCAATATATTAATTAGGGTGGCAATCCGATTTTCGGTTTTCAATTTTAGTTAGGTTTGAGTTGGTTTTTCGAGTTATATTTTTTTCCCACTCATACTTACAAATATACAATTTGTTTATAAACATACACATACATGATACATATATTATAAATACAAGTTGATAATCATCTATTATAAATGATAATGTTATTATCGTTGACTTTAATGTCAATGCTTGATGATGTTATTTGCTTTTTATTCCCGACAACTTAGGATTAGTTCGAATCAGCATCTAGTTCATTATTTTAAAATTATTCAATGATTAAACTAAATTGACTATATTCTTCTTTTTCGTTTATATAATATACTTTTATTATTACTTGATATTCTTCCCATGACTTCCCTGATCGTTCAATTATATTCCATTTTCGTGGTTTCATTTCCCTCCAATTATTGTCGGATAACTTTGTATTAATTTCTCCTTATTTTCAGTCTTGTAACGCCTCGACCGCCATTATCCGTGGTCCATGCTCTCTCAACCTGTGGGTTCCTTTCTCGACATGTGGGTCCCACCTCATTCGACGGCCGGTACGTCATTTCAGGAAGTTTGAGAGAGTTGTTTACTATTTCTACAGATTACCACATGATTTCTCCTCGTGTTTTGTCCTCACTTGCACGACTCCGGAAATCACTTCCCAAAAGGTCATCCATCCTAAAATTACTACAACCCGAACACGTTTAACCCTAGAGTTCTGACTGGATGTGCGACCAAAAAGATAAAAACATCTTTAATGCAAGTATCTCATGGAGTCTCTCACCCACAAAAATAAATAATTAGAAAAGAAGAGAGATAGTTTCTCATTTGATAGATTTTGAGACACCCATAAGAAATTTATGAGAAATATGTTTTTATATTAGTGGTCACTTCTTCTTTAAACAATAAAAATTTAATCATAAACACGACGCCATACTCACCTTGGGTTCGGCTCTAATACTAATTGTAACGTCCCGACCGCCACTGTACGTGTGTCATGCTCTCTCGGCTCGTGGGCCCACCTTCGTCCGACGGCCGGTGCGATACTTTCGGGAGTTCAAAAGAGTTGTTTACTATCCCTACAAATCACCACTTGTACGTTCTACAAATCAAGAAATCACTTGTCAGAAGGTCACCATCCTGAAATTACTCCAACCTCATCACGCTTAACTTTGGAGTTCTGTTGGAGGTGCAACCGAAAAGATAAATGAACTTTGTTGATATAGATAACGAAATCAATTATGTTAAAGTGTCCTCATACACCACCATATTTCCGGATGTTACAATATAAATTACAAGTTTGATAGTATATTTTAATCTCTCCTAATGACAAGACAAGCAACAACGGTGCAAGCCACAAGAAAAGTTCATATTACGTATATCTTAATTCCGATTCTCATCATTTCCTTTTAATTAGTGAAGAGGAAGCAACCGAGCGTGCGATAGTTGCCATATTCTGATGGATCATCCTTGAGCCTTTTGCCATAATCACCAACTCGGATTGTAATTCCACCGATCTGATAAACTATAAAAAACGATACGAAAATCGGAAAAAAACAGAGTATATACAACATATGTATTTCTCTAAAACCTTCACTTACTTGTGATTCAATTGCTACACTTTTGCTTACAAAATCTTATTGAATGAATACCTGTTTCCATGATCTAAAATTTTCTGTTGCTATAATTTCAATTTGATAAAACCATTTCTATTATTCTATCTGAAACCAATCGCAATCAAAGCCTTGAAACGAGTAATGGAAACTATGGAATCGATGAGCTTAACTGAATCAAAAAAAGAGTAAGTAGCATACCTGAAACTTTAATAAACTGTGTTCAAACAAGATCTTAGATACGGAGATCGTTCGGCGATCAGAACTCCGGCGGCGTTCAGTATTTTTCTCCGATATGTAGAAGAAGAAGATGACTCACGTGACTATAACGTGTTTTATTTAATAATGGGCTTGGGCTTTTCAAGCATTCAAGTCAGCGGGCCAGTCCTTTTTAAATTCACCGATTTCTAAACCAAATTACTTAAATTTTGTATATGTATTTTTAAAACATTTCTTAAAAACTTGAACAAAAATGTTTTTTCATTATAACTGGAGTCGTCCTGATCTAAATCCTAGATTAATCCCCGAGGTTATCAAAATTCAGTTTTCTTACCACTTGAAGGGTCAACGGATGACTAAGTGGAGTCGTTATGTTCTCTAATTTTTTGATTAGTGGACACTTTTATATATATGGTGGTGTGTCTTCATCATTGTTTTGATTCTAAACAAATGAAATTTCAAACGATTACACCTTAGATTTCATTTATTTCTTGTTAGAAAAAATCAAGATGTCCGAGAAAATTAATTAATAATTAGCATATAAATATGTATTTTCATCATTTTTCTTGGTAAATATAGGAAGGTTCGAACTTATAATGAAAGTTTTTTACTTTTTTTATACACTCAAAATGAAAATGAACTAACATTTTGGTATTTTTTGTGATGGACATCTAACATCTAGACTTGTGTTTTTCTTTGTGATTAGTGTTTCTTTTGCCTATTTTTTTTGTAGATAACATGTCTTGGAATGTAAGAGAAACATCTTCTGGTATATTTGTACATGGAATGACCCTATTACCTGAAAACTTAGCGAGATGATACTATATTGACTGATTTCGCTGCCATTCAATGTTACTAAAATGTACAAATATATCCACAATGTTTCTACCATGATATGAATTCGAAATCAATATCCACAATGTTTTTGCCACCTCACAAGAGTGTGACATATCAACACCCTCTTCCATGACACATAAGCAATGGAAAAAAAAAAAGTCTAATTGAAAACTCAAATTACAAGTAAATCTATCGGTTTATTCTTTCCACGTTCTTCAAAGCCCCTAGAATCATAATTATTCATCCGAGAACCAAAGCGACAGCAACCTAACTTTGACCATTGAATCTTACTCAACAACATGAATGGGAAAGAAGATTTTCGGATTCCTTCCTTATATAAGACAAACAAAAAAAAAGTTTATAGTAGAAGAGCACAAAAAAAGAAATCATAGGAGATCGGAGGCTGGTTTACACGGCTTTTATATCTAGCCATCCGGTAAGCATCGAATTCCAAATTATTATCAACTTTGTTATTGAATCGGTCATATTGAAAGGGGAATGATTGAGTTTCATGTATATTATTTCTACGATAATGGCGGTGGAAAGAACTGAAACATGTGAAATCAATATCGAGGTTTAATATTATTCTGGATTATCATTTATATCGGCTCATAACTCATTGAAGTTGTGCATTGAACAACAATTTTTGCTAAACTATTTGTTTCCTCATCTAAACAAAAAAAGAAAACTAACCTCACTGGCACTTAACACAAGTGAAGCCTCAGAAGGATGCCGATGAATGTCATTTACTCTCTCTGTGTGACATTCTAAAGTCTAAAAACAATAGAAGCTTCCAATTACAAAATTAGAAATTTACCACAAAAAAAAAATTAGAAGTTTGTTTTAATTATACCTTGTGAAGACTCATATTTACAGCTTTGATCACTTGAATAGTGCCAGATTCACTTCCTATTACAATCAAAAACCTCCAATCTTTATGGGAGGCCCAAGTCACCGAGACAAACGACTCCTGTTCCTAAGTTAATCAGTGGTATTCAGATAAAAAAGTAGAGAGATTGCATAATTAGTTAAATGGTGATAATATGGATTGTATAGTTAGATACTTACACTGTCGTCAAAATAGTTTATGTTGAAGGTGATAGCCAAAAACTCAGCAATCTTGGAAGATGTGACCAAGTTTCCACCAACGCAAACAAATGAAGTTGATTCATAATCTAAACTATTGAAGTCGATAGCTCGTATAGGTCGAGAATCTTGAATTTGTTTGTATAGCTTGTATTTAAATCTTTTTCCCGGTTTTTTCTCCGGCTTCTTCTTACTCTTCGAGGCTGACTTCAGCCTTACTTCCGACATCTTCTAAGTGTATCTGAGCCGCTATCTCCGAGCATTACATGGCTTGAAAGAATTATTGAGTTGACAGAAAAAGAGATATAGATTATAAATTAAATATTAAAAAAACCGATATAATTTTTAATTTCTGTTTGGTAGTAATATAATGTGCATATAATTGATGTCACGTCACCCTTATTTGTTTTTACCTTTAGAAAAGTTGTAAACTTATAATCTAATGTTAATAACATATATTTAGTTTAAAGAAATTTGATATAAACGGTAAATAAACCATAGCTTAATGGATTAAAAAAGCTGATTTTAGTGAAGGTGATTGATCTAATCTAATTCTAGTTAAAAAAAGAATGTAGAAATATATTTATTAACATTACCAATCGCCAATGAAGATGACTTGGTGGATTGCGCAATCAAAAATACTCACATTGAAATTCTAAATGTGTTTTTCCCACCTACTTTATGTATAGTGCTTACAAATTTAGTGAGATGATGCTTAATCGACTGATTCCACCATCATTATGTTTATGCAAAACATATAGCTGATGTGATCAAATCATATAGTTTTTTTGTATTACGCGAGTTTTGAACCAAGCTATTTTACGATTAGAAATTAAAATCTCAACAATTAGAAATTTATACAATAAAACATTTATATAAATATATTGGATGGTATAATATCGTTATTCATATTTATCAAGTTGCAGCCAATTGTAAAGAATTATTATATCTATAATCAAGGTTTCAACCCCCATCGTAAAACTAAACGATATAAATGCGGATTAAAGCAAGCACATTTCTTTTGTCTTTTCAACATAAAATGAAGATAGATAGATAGACGTTAAAAATATCCTAAGTTTTTATTAAATCTGCCTACTTTCTTGAAAGAATAAAAAATGTAAGATCATGTTGTAGTTATTTCTGAATCCAAGTAAAACATATTGGTATTCCTTTCTAAAGTACCAAAACTTTGAAAGAAAACAAGATGTTTATGATCCAACGTTTGTAATTCAAGCGGTCACCAGTATACAAAATAAAATCAAAGATTAAACTAATGTGTTTTGCTATTCAACTAAATGATGTGACTAGTGAAATGTTAAATTATGTGACGTCTGCACAAAAAGTTTTAGTTAAATTTTGTTTCTCCATCTTTGGTAAGTTAGGGTATGTTATCTTTCCATAAACATATAAAAATAAATAACAGATTTTAAACCGAAGAACAAACTAATATATGAAGCCGTGGAGCAATGGATATCACTGTCACTAATTAATAGTGACCAAATCATGATTAAAATTACAGTCGAAAATCTCGAACCTTGATCTTTAATTTAATTCTAATATGAATCTTTCAATTACTAAACACCGTAAATTGGTTATTATAGATCATAAGTAATTTTATATAATAATTTAAGATATTAATCATGCGGTTCCAACAAAAGAGATTGTAGCCGCCTTTGTTGTGTTAATTGTCAGAGTGTCACCATGATGCACTAAGACTAATCGTATAATAGACATGCACTTGAATATATATACATTTATATATAGTTATAAAAAAAATACAATTTCTTATATTTCTTTTGCTAAAACTACTTTATTTACCTTTATAATTGATGTAATGAGTTCTCCTTTTGACGCCGATTATTTTCTCGTGGTGTACCATACACGACACCATTAGATTATCTAAGTACACATGGAAAAATTATACAAAAGACACAAGATAATTGATTCCAAGTTGGAACCCTATGAGAAGCTAACAAAATGTACTTGCGGATATGAACTAATCTCGTTGAGGAACATTTTTTCTCGGAATTTTGGTAAATAACTCTTTCAACGATATATGCAATAATATGGTACGACCAAGCCTTATTAGCTCAATTGGTAAAATATTCTAGGCGAAATTTAGAGATCATAGGTCGAGTGACGTTTGTAACGGAACCATATAACATGTTCTGGTCCCGGACTTAAGGAATGTTCGGGTTTCGATGCAGAATCTCCTAAAAATTAAGAATAATAATATGATACGTAATGTTATTAATTTTTTAATCAATTTTTACAAAATAACTCATAAAAATCATATAAACATGTATGGGTTGTGTTGTAAATTCAACTTCCAACAAGTGTTGTCGGGATACGATATAAGGAAGAGCAAGAAATATAATTAACAAAATTAAAATACCACATTTCTTCTTCTCAAACAAGACATGTTCTTTGTATCAATTTATGTTTTTTTTATTATAAGTTGGTTCTAAGGGTAGTGTTGTCATTATAATAGCAATCAATCACCATCAGGTATGACGTGGCTTTCGCATCGGATGATTCGTTTTTAGTTATACCCTCCTAAAATCATTTCTCTTAACATTTAATTATTGTGTACCTGATTATGCTTTAAAATAATTAGCATGTTGTGTGGTAGATGTAGTTTAGACAATTATGTAATTAATTATTATATAAAATTATTTTGACAAAAGAATATACCAACTATTTACAAAATTTTATAAAAATATATGTAAAAAAAAGACTAATCAAAATTTATAAGCATAGTCTAGGATTTCGTAACCTAATGGTAGAGGACATGCCTTAGACACTATTACGTTCCAGGTTCGAATCTTGCTAAGGAAAACTAATATATGATGTTTGGACACCCACATGGATATGGGTCCATACTTTAGGGCCATTTGCAAACTTGGGGGTAACTTATCCGTGGACCGACCTCTCTTCAAGGATTAGTCCGAGTCTATTTGGATTTTGGATTTTTCCTGAATTATCAAAAAAGAAATTTATATGAGTTTCCATTATATAAGAGTAGAATCTTATAGTTGGAAAACCAAAAATACAATTTTTAAAATATGTAAAAAAAATCTAGTATGATATTTTTTTGTGAAATAGGGAGAATGTGGATTTTAATGTAAAGAATCTAGATTCAAATAATAAATAAAAATAATCAGATGTCACCACCATACAAGTGAATGCATACGTAGATGATATACACATGCATTGTATGTCATAGATAATAGATACACATGTACCATGTACTTAATGCATGAGTGCAAATTTGGGTGGTCACATGCATGCACTTTGTGTCATGTTAATGACTAGCATGACAATAAATTAATAAGTTGGTGTTAAATCGATACCGATTAATTAATAAAAATCTGATTAATTAGTGGGAAGTTAAAAAGTAATAATTCCTACCACTATATTACACACTTACTGGTTGATAATTTAATATAGAAATCCATTCACATGTATACAATAAATATATTAAATTCAAATCTGTTTCAGTGAATATTCGTAGGATGTTCTTAATTCCAAACATTTACGCTTGTTTTGATCATTGATTTTAAACTTATAACTGCAATAATATTGTTCAAATCATTTTAAGATATTTTTAAAGACACATGTAAAAATATCCAATAAAAAATCCATGTAAACTGAATGAAAGTGAAGCCAAAACTATCTACTGTTTGGTATTGTGGAAAAATCTAAATCTGATTTTTTAAATACTATAGATTAGGGAAAGTTACTTTTATTCAAATGACCCTACCATAATAATATGGAGAAAATGGTCAAAGCACTCAGCTTTGGTACAATTTATAGATGCATTGAACATGCTTCTTATTAACACAGTTGACTCTTTTTCCACCATTCACTTTCTTCTCTTTTCTATAATAAATATCTATTACAGCATACTCACATATTATTAATAGTTTTGGAAAAGAATAAGTAAAAAATAAATAGTGGGTGTCAAAAAAATAAGTAAATATAAATAGTGTAGACTAATCCATTTTTATATAATCATTTTCGAAAAACCAAACTCAACCGCATAAATTTTTATTTCAATTAAAATATATAAGCATACTCATATTAATTATATGAGAAAATAGCTTTTAGTTTCAAATTTTAAAAAACAAATCGAATCTGAATTAAATGAAATATCTAGTTTCATTTGGTTAAAAAGCTTTTCTTTTTGATCAAATTTGAAACTTCATTTCAATAAAGTAACTTAAAACAAAATACAAGCTAAAAGACATAAACTTAGATATTCTCCTACTAACTATCAATCCTCTAGGCTAATAAAAGGTTGCACCAAATGCTAAAATTTTTTTAGCCAATGAATCAGCTATCAAGTTTTCTTTTTTCGGTATATGGAAAAAACTCACATAGGTGAAACTTTTAGAGATCATCGCGATATCATAAATGATTCCATAAATCTCTTTGGGATAGATTTTGTTAACAATAGTCTGAATTATGTTAAGTGAATCCGATCTCATTCAAATCTTACTTTCTCTTCTGCGCCTACACGCATTCATTGCCTCTAAAATAGCCATAGCTTCCGTTACCAACCGAAAGCTCGCATGCCTTACTTTAATTCTTTCCTTGCTTTTGATCCTCCTTGTTTCGTCACTGATCATCCAGTCCATTCATACGTTTTTCATTCTTTCTTTGGTTAAAAAGTTATCTAAACCCAATATAAAAAAATCAAAACTTCAAAGGATCTTTTAAAAAATTAAGATTTCGATTGTGATATGTACTTTTAAAGTTGATTACAATATGTGTTGTAATCTACATCAAATTCTTTCAATTTATATTTGGAATTGAAGTTGTGAGATTTTAGTTTATATAACTAAAAAATTCTAGGTTGGTTTTACAGCTAACAAATGTTAAAATTGCAAATTTAAAGCATCTAAGATTTTGGATGTATTATTTTCTTATGAGAACAAAAGACTGCTCAGCTAGTGGACTGCCCCATAGGCCATACGTGGGGTACTTTTATCTAAAAGCTTTATTACGCGAACAAAAGTTGTGGCAATTTTCCTCTTTATCCAACTTTTAGTTTTAAAATTTATTTTTATTTTCCAAGTTATTTTATTTATATATTATTCACAATCTGTTTTTTATTATTGTACTCATGGTTTGCGCCCAACAGTTAACAGCGTTCAAGTTTTTCTTATGTAGATAGAGGAAGAGGTACTCGAACTTAGTTGAAAATTTCAGAAATTCCTGATAAATTCTCCATGTTTAGTTGTAAATAGTTTTCCACTACATGGTGACAAGACACATTGTTCTCATACTATTTAATCAAAAAATTTATGCTCTAAAAGCCTTTTAATAATCCCTGTACCTGTAGTCCTTTACTACCCACTAATTAAAATAAGAACCATATTCCAAACTTTTCATCTTTTAATTACCGTGTTTAATATGCGTTTTGTTGTAGAGCAAGCTCTTTACACTAAGGGGGAGGGGGGTGTCGAATAAATATGCAATATAATAATAGGATACTAGTATTATTGTTGATTAGTAACAAATGGTGATACAAATTTATTATCATTTTGTTGTCGAATAAATTTACGTCAACCCATCCAAAAATTATTCTTGTTGTTTGATAATAGTATCAATCATTTACCTCATTCTTTTTGTTGTTCGTTAATATTCGCTCATGATTATTAATTACCATATGAAGTGGGATTATAACAAATTGTTGCTGTCAGAAGCAAATCAGACTTGAGAATAAGCAATGATTAATTAGCAAAAAAAAATCAGTTTCGTGGAAATGCACTTGAATTATTTTTTCCTTAAAATCAATAATTGTTACTCCATTATAGTTGGAATTTAGAAATGCATATTAGACCAAATATTCATTGTAGTTGGGGAAGAAATAATTAATGATCATGTTTCATGTTATGTAAGTTAATAATGGACCATATATGATAATTGAGTCATTAAATGCTTTTGTTCTTTGAAATGACCAACTAGAATCAATGCGAAAGACACATTGCGCATATTATGTCACATATTTACATGTGAATATTAAATTTCAAAATTAAAAGAAAACATTAATATATTTAAGTCATAAGTGTATATCACTTATAATTTCTCTACATTATTCTTGTGTTATTTCCTCATGACTTTCTTGGCTGAGAAGACATTATACATATCCAAATCGAATTGTTTTGAATAGGTGCGTATAAGGTAATAGAAAGTATCAAATTCTAAATTTATTTCCACATTAATTTAATATTTATGTCAATAGAAATGATTAAATTTTAGTAAATTTCATAAAATAACACAAAAGCTGGTGTTGTTTCAAATATTAGCATAATAAGTTTAAGATTAACACAAAATTTTACAATTCACATTGATCAAGAAACTTTATAAAATTTTAATCTTTTTGCAGTAAATCATCGATTCTATAATTTTTTTTTAATCGCTAAATTATCTATTTTTTATCTAATATATTATAATTGATCCAATTACAAGATCTTACCTAATCAAGTTTTTGCTTTACAAATACAATTCTAAAATCACAAATACAACATAGACAATATCGAGATTGCTATAAAACCGAAAATTTTAAAATTGGAAGACACATGGAAAATACCGAAGGAGTCTTGATTCGAGAATGAGAGAATGACCGAGTAGTAAAAAATGGGAGATTGTAAATATGTGATTCTTAAAAAGATAATATGATGGAAGCGAAAGAAAGAAGGAAAAATAAAAAAGTAAATAAAATTTTATACTAAGCTATATATTAGTATTCACATCCTCTTCTTAATGGTTCATTAATTCAAAAACCAAACCACTAAATATGGAATCTTATGAATTTTGAGAATCAGAATTCATATAAGCCAAATATAAGATGGTAAGCTTTGCCAAAACATGTTTTGAATAAAAACCTTCTTTACCTTGCCTTAATCTAATTGTGCTATTATAAATATATAAATATCTAAAAGCAATTTAAAATAAAATATTATCACTAGAGCAAAACAAGTCTTATATTCCCAAGACAATTAATCTCGGGATCTAACAAATGAAAAGGCAAGACTTCTTTAGTTTCCTATGAGATTGTATTGTCAGAAGAGAACTCAGAAGATTAGATTTTTTGGCCACGACTTTTTCATTAAATTATTTTTTCAGTAAAGAAGCAAAAAAATATGATTAACAAACGGAAATTACAAAAAAAAAAAAAAACAGGGACAGAAGAGTTGGTCTTAACGTTCCATCTGTTTCCCGTGGAGGCTATCTGTCCTTTCTTCTCCTTCCGACCAAACACGTCCGCTTCATCCTTTTTTCTTTTTTAATTTGTTATCCATAATATATAAAATCTTTTTCTTTTGGCCAACTATATAAAGATTTAAATGATATATATAATAGTATTCACATTTATGTACTTAACAATCCCATTTTTTAATAAATTTTATTTTTTTTAAAAGAAATGTTAACTCAAATACAAGATAATTATTTATGTTCTTTAATTACTCGTGATTTAGTGTCAATAGCTTCTTAAACTGTATTAGTTATTTAGTTAGAACGAGATTGGTTCTTAGTTGTCTCGTGAATATGTTGATTTAAATTCACGTGAATATATAACTGTGCCTATGTTAACTCATAACTAGTATACGAGCTTAACTCTTTGTAAGATCTTATTATTACAAATGTGATTAGTCTATGACCAGTTGAAACATGACAACAACAACGACATCAAATTCAACGACAACATGTAAACTTATTCAAGTAAGTGTTTAATTTGGCAGTTGATTCAACTTCCAATAATGTACCATATAATTATCTAGATGAAATTTTATAGAACATTGACCTAAATTCTTAGATATTTAGAACACAAGATTTTACATACAATCAATCACACTAACAAGGAAAATCTTACTTTTCACTAAGTAACAATACAAGTTTATGAATTTGTGTTTAACTTTGATTTTGATTTGAGTTTTCAATAAGAAATGAATAAAAATAAAAAGAAAATTAATTCTTGTAAAAACAAATCATTGTGATTGTGAAAGTGAAGTGAAGTTTAACACTTTATATAATTGATAGCTGATTAAGTTTCATGAATTTCCAATTCAAAATCAATTATTAAATAGTGGATTGGCTCATGTTCCATTAATATTAGTTTATGTCATTTCCTAACTTATGATGTATGGATATTCTCACATCCTCATTCGAGATAATCGTCCGTCTAGCTATTAGTTTCGACAATATACCATCATAAAATTAATTTCGAGTTAGATCAGTTAGGTTAATTCGAGCCAGATCGATCGGGTCTCTTTAAATGGACCAGATCGATAAAAGTTCGGGCAAAAGTGTGTGTTAGAGGCTCTCATATCATGTTAAGTTTCATGGGTTTCCAACTCGAAATCAATTAGCAACGAGTGGATTGGCTCATATCCCTTATATATTACTTAACATCCTTCCAAATTTCGATATGAGATAATATTTCTAATATGTTCCCTTGAGATGATGACTCCTTTTATCATTAACCTTTTAATGTTTGGATTGAAGGTATCAATTTTGGGTTTGGTCGAAGAGTGAATCAACTTTGTGTTGGATCGAGGTGTTGTGGATCGGAAATAAACCCTTCTTAGACCATCTTACTTGGGTCATCAAATTAGACAATGACATCATATTAAGTTTCTTAGACATTTAAAATCAATTGATAAATAATAGATAATGTCTTTTATATAATAATTTAGATCATTTTCTAACTTTTAATTTATGATATTTCCACATAGTTCAACTTTTAAAATAAGGGTTACTTTATAATGTAATACCTTTAAAAAAGAATCAGATAATCATGGTAATTGAGTAGTTGAATTAATCTTTCATAGACTAAACCTAAAGAACACAGTTTTCCTAAAGATATTGATTTTTTATCCAAAATAATATAAAACTCATTTACAATTAAACATTGAATTTACATGAGATCTCTCTATCAACTATTTAGATAATAAAGTAATTTATGTTCTTGACAATGTCATTCATGTGTTTAATAGAGATAAAAAGTAAGGATATTTAATGATAATTCGGGTCAAAATCAGTAAACTATAGGATAGGATAAAATTACAATATCTAGTTACTTTTAATATATCTAGTTGCTTGAC
Source organism: Euclidium syriacum (assembly GCA_900116095.1). Classification (NCBI taxonomy): domain Eukaryota; kingdom Viridiplantae; phylum Streptophyta; class Magnoliopsida; order Brassicales; family Brassicaceae; genus Euclidium; species Euclidium syriacum. Next base: position 14,131,522 of record FPAK01000007.1, read on the forward strand.
ATTCATATAATATGACTCATATCTGTTTCATCAATATATTAGGATAGAAACAAACATTATAGTTTCAGTTCAAAGTGCATTAGTTTTGCGTCAAATATTAGATATGTTCTTTTAAAATAGAATTTAGATTTTAGCATAGTAAAATATTATATTATCTACTTTGCCCCTAAAACTAGTTACTGAATTAGTGGTTGAAGCCTCGACAAGTGGGTTAACTAGTGGTTTAGTGTTTTTATACTAACAACTGAATTTAGTTAATCGATGGAGAAAAAATTATTTGAAATTTAGTGTTCAGTCTTTACCTCATGTATTTGATATTGTTCTTAATAATAGCAACAAATTCGAGTCTCGAGTCTCGTCTGATCGCAGGAAGTTGTGGCAGGTAAATAAACAACAACCTACCGTAATCACCGCCGTCGATAGAAGGCAAATGGACATGTCTATGTGATCATTTACCGCACTTTTTAACTAATATAAAACTTTTGCCGTTGTATATTACCAATTAGAACTTATAATATAAAACTAATGAACATATAAACAAAATAATAATAAAAAAAATTTAAACAATAAGACAAAAATAGTAACCGTATAACTCAACCACTCAAGTTCATGAATCTAAAACCTTTTGTCCCCAAACCCACTATATAAACCCCTTTCCCTTATCGCTCTACTCCTCATCCTATACATCAATTTCACATAACTCCCAATTTTTAAAAAAATTTCCTAAAATGCCTTCTTCTTCAGTAACAGAAATTTCGAAATGCATTATATATCCAGATCAGAAATCCACCGTCTCCGATCTCCGTCTCTCCGTTTCCGATCTCCCTATGCTCTCATGTCACTACATTCAAAAAGGCGTCCTCCTCTCTCGCTTACCTTCTTCCACCTCTTTCTCCGATCTCATCATCTCTCTCCGCCACTCACTCTCCACCACACTCTCTCTTTTCCCAGCTTTAGCCGGACGTTTTATCACCACACCTTCCGGTCACATTTACATCACCTGTAACGACGCCGGAGTCGAATTCGTCGCCGCTTCAGCTAAACACGTTACCGTCTCTGACTTACTCTCACCTCAAGACGTTCCTCTTATATTCCGTGAGTTTTTCGTCTTTGAGAGGTTAGTTAGTTATAACGGACATCACAAACCTCTCGCCGCCGTTCAAGTCACGGAGCTTGATGACGGTGTTTTCGTCGGATGTACCGTTAATCATTCCGTTACCGACGGAACTTCGTTCTGGCATTTCTTCAATACTTTCGCTGACGTCACGAGCGGTGCTTGTAAGATCAAACACCTTCCGGATTTCTCTCGGAAAACCGTTTTCGATTCACCGGAGGTTTTGAAAGTCCCTCCCGGTGGTCCACGTGTCACTTTCGACGCCGATCAGCCAATCCGGGAAAGGATTTTTCATTTCAGCAGAGAATCGATTTTGAAACTCAAACAGAGGACTAACTACAGAGTTAACGGAATCGAAACAGCCGTTAATACGGAAGAGATATTGGGGAAAGTGAGCAACGACGGGAAGAAATGTAACGGTAACGGTAACGGAGAGATTAACGGAAAGACAACTACTTTTTTGAATAAGAAGAGTTATGATCGAACGGCTGAGATTTCGTCGTTCCAATCTCTCAGTGCTCAGCTATGGCGATCTGTGACACGAGCGAGAAAACTCGATCCGAGCAAGACGACGACGTTTCGTATGGCGGTTAATTGCCGGCACAGGTTAGAGCCAAAGATGGATCAGTACTATTTCGGAAACGCGATACAGAGTATACCGACTCTTGCTTCCGCCGGAGATTTACTAGCCAAAGATCTCCGATGGTCGGCGGATCAGCTTCACAGGAACGTGGTGGCGCACGACGACGCTACGGTGAGACGCGGAATCGCCGCTTGGGAAAGCGATCCGAGACTTTTCCCTCTCGGAAATCCAGATGGTGCTTCGATTACGATGGGAAGCTCGCCGAGATTTCCGATGTACGATAACGATTTCGGATGGGGAAAACCGTTAGCGGTGAGAAGCGGCGGAGCGAATAAATTCGACGGGAAAATATCGGCGTTTCCGGGAAGAGAAGGTAACGGAAGTGTAGATCTGGAAGTTGTTTTGGCGCCGGAAACTATGGCGGGGATTGAGAACGATCCTGAGTTTATGCAATACGTATCTGAAGTTACTTACAATTACTAAAAACGACGGCGTTTGAGATTTAATCTGGTACAAAAAAATCTAAGCCGATGTGGCACTTTAAACGGTTGCGATTTATCCCCGAATTTCAGATATTTCGAGTTTATGAAACGGCGGCGTTTAAAAGTCAATACTACTGGTCTTTGTTGTTTCCTTTTTCACTTCTGGTCACGTTCTTAATGTGACAATGTACAAAATCCTGTCTTTGTCTATTCGATAATGGAACCTTTTTTTTTTTTCCTAAGTTCATTTTTTCTTATATAATTATAGAAACTTTATTTAAACTTTTTTATTTTCTTGATTGTTTTATAGACGATATACTAAAATAGTTCCAGACAGAATAATTGATTGTTGGAACTATTTTAATCCTATTTGGTAGGAGACTTTTAAAAAGGAAATTGTATTGTTTGGGTCAAATAACAGTTTAGTAATGGGACCCAATTTTAAAAGAGCTTTGCCTAGAACCAGCCCATGTTTGTAAGTTGTCCACTTGTGTAATGAAGGGTCCAAGTAAAACTAAAACACAGGATTTTAAACTATGGAGGTACAGTTTTGTTAATAGAGACCCATATAGGAGTAATATTTAAGGAGTTTCTCACAATATACCTAATTTGTTTGCTTTCAGAGTGGATAGGTTGAATCCAAGGATACTCCACTTATATTTGAAGAACTATACCATTTACTCTCTAGATTTCAAACTTAAGTTCGAAGTAGTTAAGATAAATCGACCACAACTTAGAACTATGATAACTAGGACCGGTCTAATGAAAATGGTGAACTAAAGTCAATAATTCTTTTGATCTTTCCATGTTTGTTATTCAAGATTTCGAATAATATTAGTTTCAAATTAATGTAAAGTTATATGAAATATTTATCAACAACAATTTTTTAGGTAAAAACAAATTAAGTGGTCGTGAAAATATAACCATCATCGTAAAAATAAATTGATAATGCTGAGAACATGTAAAAACATTTAGTGACCCAAAAGATTTACCTATTTGTCCTCTGAATCGGGTCTGGTGGTAATGCTAGTAAGATTTCTAGTCGAATCATTAATTTCCATAGACTCTTCTACTAAACTTCCAATAAAACTCTAAACTACCCGGTAGTTCAAATAGAATACCATTTAGATGCATGAGTATGAAAGCAAAAGACCTGAAATACTATAAAATCCGACGTAAATATATCACCATTTTGGTTTGGTCACAATACTTAAGGTGAACTGATAGTGTTTTGTTTAAATTCGGTTTTCTTTCTTTCATGACCGAATTATCCAAAAGTCAAAACTACCCGAAACAAATTGACTCAAATACCTAAATGTCCATACCTACTAATTAATTGTAACAAAACAAACTAAACATCTAATTCAAATAGGAAAAAGTCTCCATAACTCGACCAAATTACAAAACACTTTTGAAGCGCCACGTTAATTTAAACCATAACGATTACAAATAGAGCCATGTCTCACTTACCAAAATAGTAGATAAAATAAGAAAATGTAGCCAACGACGCCGAAATTTCGTAAGTAATTGCAATTCAAATAAAAAAGCAATAATTTATCTTTTGTCATTCGATCCGTTGACTTTCCAAAATCATGCGGCCCCATCAAAATACCTGAAACTTTGAAATTTTCTTAATACATCACTTTTATGATTATGTTAGTGAAAAAAATTCTGAAACACGGCAAAAAAAGGCGGTTACATGATAAAATGACAAATTTATTATTTATTTCTTTGGATTGCAATTACTTAGGAAATTTCGGCGTCGTTGGCTACTTTTAATAAAAATTTCGATTCAACCAAAACAAAGGAAAAAGTGTATATACCTCTATATAATAGGGAGGTTTTGGATTCAAAACCCAATTATGCTCTCGTTGCTTCTTTTCTTCGTCTTCACCTCTAGTTGTTTAGTTTCAAGTCAAAACGACATCGTTGAAGGACGATCCGTGTCAGGACATGAACGTTTAGGGGTCGGGTTGGTTTTGGACTTGAGTTCCATGGAAGGAAAGATGGTGAGAAGCTCTATTTCCATGGCGCTTTCCGATTTCTACGCCGTTAACAGCGATTATAGTACAAGAGTCTCTCTTTCATTCCGTGACTCCCATGGAGAGCCTCTTCTTGCACTCTCTTCCGGTAGACACTCTCTAAGTCTATTGTTTTTTTCAACTAAATTACACATTTAATTTTCTACTAATATAAGAAATTTAATATCAAAATGATTCTAAAAGTCCTTTCTAAGGAGAATCCAAAAAATATATTTTAATTTTGTTTGTAATCTATTTAAAAGAAACAAGTATTTTTACAAATAACGTGATCTATTTATGGTTTTTAAACTTGGTGTGATAGGTTTGGAACAAGAAATATTTTGTATGTGTTATTTTATGATTTTTTTTGTGTGTGTATGAAAGAACTGACATTTTACAATTTAAATTTCGGTTGAAACAGCTGAAGATTTGCTGCAAACCCTAAGCGTGGAAGTGATTATTGGCGGGAAATCTTTGTTGGAAACGAAGCTTTTGGCGGAGACTGCGGAGAAAGCACATGTTCCTGTGATATCACTTAACTCTCCGATTTCATTGTCACTGAACAAATACAAATACTTGATCCAAGTTACACATGATTCTACCGCTGAGGCAAAAGGAATCACAACTTTCATCCACGGGTTTGGTTGGAACACTGTTACTCTTGTTTATGAAGATGATGATGATTGGAGAGAAAGTATGCAACTCATGGTGGACTATTTCCATGAGAAAGATATTCGTATACGGTCAAAGCAAGGTTTTGAAATATTTTCAAGTGAAGATTTTTTAATGGATCGACTTCGAAAGCTTAGGGATTTGGGAACCACGATCTTTGTCGTACACTTGTCTGAACGTATCGCAACTCATCTCTTCTCATGTGCTGAGAAATTAGGGATGATGGGTGAAGGTTTTGCATGGATCCTCACTGTCAAAAGCATGAATAGTTTCCATGAAGATTTTCCAAAGGAGACAATGGAAGGTGTGGTTGGTTTTAGATCTTACATTCCAATCTCAAAAGAGCTTCATAATTTTACTTTGAGATGGAGAAAATCACTACATGATGAAGAAGTTGTTGGTTGGTTGAGCATCTCTAGTGTATGGGCTCATGATATAGTTGTGGCTTTAGCTAGATCAGTCGAAGTTGCAAGGATGTCTAATGTATCATTAACTCTCCTTGAGGCAATCACAAAGAGTAGATTTAAGGGTTTGAGTGGTGACTTTCAGTTAGATGATAAGAAGTTGTTGTCAAACAAGTTCGAGATTGTGAATATGATGGGATCAGGTGAGAGAAGGGTAGGGTTTTGGAATTCTAATGGTAGTTTTAGCAATAGGAGACATTTATCTTCTACTCATAACAACCTAGAAACCATAATATGGCCTGGTGGGTCTACTCAATATCCAAAAGGAAGTAGTAATCAAGGAGAAAGCAGTAGAAAAAAGCTTAGGGTTCTTGTTACATCGAGCAATAGATTCCCACAACTAATGAATGTAACAACTGATCAAGAAACAAATGTTACAACTGCTGATGGGTTTTGTATAGAAGTCTTCAAGGCTTCCATTAAACCTTTCAACTATGACGTGGAATATATACCTTGGCGTAACGGAAGTAACTATAACAATCTTGCATATGCACTTTATAGCCAGGTACTATTTTTTTTTCTTCATCAATGTAGATTGTGTGGAAACTAAATTAGCTCCCTAATGTTGAATCCTATACAGAAAGAAAAATATGATGTAGCGGTGGGTGACATCACAATCACTTCCAATAGATCAACGTATGTTGATTTTACAATGCCATTCACTGATATGGGTCTTGGAATTGTAGCACAAAAGGAAAGAAGTTTGTGGGTGTTCCTTCAACCTCTAACACTACACCTTTGGATAACAAGTGCTGCTTGCTTTTTCTTGATGGGTATTGTAGTTTGGTTGATAGAAAGATCTGATAACACTGAGTTCCAAGGTTCTTGGTCACAACAAATTGGAGTTGCACTATGGTTTGGCTTCTCTACCCTTGTTTATGCTCACAGTAAGTACCAAATCTTTACATCCTTATCTGCCAATCTTGATCGAAATAATATTAGTTTTTAACTTTTAATGTTTATAGGGGAGAGGCTAAAACACAACTTATCAAGATTTGTAGTTATAGTTTGGGTATTTGCAGTTTTAATATTAACTACAAGTTACACCGCAACGTTAACATCAATGATCACAGTGCAACAAATACGACTCAACTCAAACGAAGACTACATAGGTCACCTTTCGGGCTCTCTCATCGCAAATGCAATCCTCACAGCTTCAAGCCTCCGTAAAATGAAATCTATGGGTCTTAATAATTCCGAAGAGTATGCTCAAGCTTTGTTAAACAAAACTGTCTCCTTTATTGTTGACGAGTTACCATACCTCAAAGTCCTCCTTGCTCAAAACCCTACTCATATTCTCATGGTCAAGACAGAATCTACCACCAACGGTTTTGGTTTTGTACGTATCTATATTTCTCTTCATTATTTTTCTTACTATGCTAACAAAAAAAAAGAATATGTTGAATGTTTTAGATGTTCCAAAAGGGCTCAGAGTTAGTGCATAATGTGTCTCAAGAAATCGCAAACTTAAGGACGAGCAAGAGGTTGCATGAGATTGAGAGAAGATACTTTGAGAATCAACTTATAGATACAACAGATTATACGTCAAATCCTTTAACCCTTTATAGATTTCGCGGTTTGTTTATGATCGTTGGAGTTTCTTTCGCTTTCGCTCTTACACTACCTATCATTCTCTGGTTCAAAGACAAATGTGAAGTTGTTGTGAGTTCAATCAAAATATTCCTCTTGCGACGATTCGGATATTTCAAGATTCTCTTTGCAAGAATTATCAATCATAGTCCACTCGGTGACACATTTGGCGTGAATGCGGTTGAAATGACTCAATAAGAATTGTATCATACATAGAATTGTAATCATTATAGTTTTTGATTTTTTAAAAATACGTGTAAATAGTTTACATAAAACCAAACTAGTAATAAATTGTTAAAACCCTTGTAATGTACCTTAATATGTATGTAAGTTGTTAAGACTCCTTGTAATGTAATAACCAAGCTAATAATAAATTTATACAAACAGATACATAGAAGTAAAACACAAAGTAGTAGTCTAAAAAAAAAACCCTAAAAGGCTAAAACCATCAAACCAAGCTTTTTAAAAGCCACATTAGACACATAAACACATTTCTTATATAAACACATAAGCACAAATCCCAAATTATACTATAAAAGATGATTAAAAACACCATTGTAAAACCAAACAGAGGATTTATCAAATCTTTACATTCCAAACCTCAAATCCTCATTTTATTTGTGTTTTTGATTTCTTCTTCTTGATTCTACACAACTTCCGGTACCGGAAAAAGTCGTTTAACCAACCAATTAACCGGTCCTAAAACCTGAGCTTTCTTCTTCCTCCAAAACCAAATCGCTGCACTATACTGTTCATTACGGATCTTCGTCGTCGCTGCTCTCCAATCATATTTCTCAGTTTCTTCTCTCGCTGCTTTTCCGATCATCTCTCTCGTTTCACTATCATGTAATAAAGCTTTAAGCTTTGTTACACAGTCTTCAATATCTCCAGGATTAAACAAAAACCCGGTTTTGCCCTCCTGTAAAAAAAACATTCAGAATTAGAATAAACCGGTTTTACTAACCGGTTTAAACAAAAACCCGGTTTTACTAACCTGTTCTTCAGGGATGATATCAGGAATACCACCAGCTCGAGCTGCGACAACGGGAAGACCAGAAGCCATAGCTTCAAGAACCACAAGACCAAGTGTTTCTGACTCTGATGGCATTACAAACACATCTCCACTTGCGTAAGCTTGTGAGAGTTCTTCTCCGTTCAACATTCCGGTGAACACCGCCGGCATTCCGGCAAATAACTTCTCAAGATCCTCTCTGTATGGTCCATCTCCGATAAAAGCAATCCGAGCTTCCGGTAATTTATCCATAACACTACACACATATACACACAAACTCAATTTCAAGATTTCGAATTAAACCGAGTGAGTCCGGTTTAGAAGTTATGAACAAGAATCTAACCTTTTTAGAAGCTCCAAACTCTTTTCAACACCGATTCGACCTACATGGATCACTAATGGCTTCTCTGGTTCGCCATTACTGATTAATCCACAATAAGGTTAGTTATTTGTGTTCTTGATTCTTACATGAATCAAAAATAAGATATTATTATATACCTTAATCTTATACGCATTTGTTGAGAACGGAAACGAGGATTAAAGCTTTCGGAATCAACACCTTTGTTCCAAAGTCGAAGTTGATTAGCTTCACAAAACAAAAACAAGAACAATGTTAAAAATTTTAAAAGCAAATCACAAACGTAATGTGTTTGATATAGTTCTTTCTTTTTACCTGCGGTTGCACCAGCTTCGATAAGATCTTTACCAATAGCAGCGGAAGGAACTAACGTAAGATCAGCTGCTCTATGAAGAAACCCTGAACAAACAAAAACGGTTTACTTAAACCGAAGAGAGAAAAAAAGATCTGAAAATTTCGATATTTTGTGAGATACATACTTATTACTGACCACATTGGTTGAACTAACCAACTAAAAGTGTATCTTGGAATGTATCTGCAATTCATCATCAAACACAATAATCAAATCACCAAATCGAATAATGTTACACATTTTAAAGGTTTTTGAAGGCTTACACAGGGACATGTGTGTGATAAGACATTACTATTGGTACTGATAACATTTTAGCTATGGCCAAAGCACCAAAAACCTGAAATTTAAGTCAGAAAAGAAGTTAAGTTTCGATTCTGAAACTTTGTTTTGGTTAATGTTTTGAATTTTATACCATTATTCCGGGAGATGAAGCGTGGATAATATCGGGTTTAAACCGAGCGATTTCAGAGATGATTCTTGGACTAAGTGCGAGTGAAAGAGGAACTTTTTGATACCAAGGACATGGGAAGCTGCGAAGAACATAACACCGAGACATTTAGAAAGATATATATTACCAAATTGAGTTTTTAAGCTAGTATACATACCTTCTTGATCCAATGACTTTAGCTCCATAAAACTCTTCAGGAACACCTTCATGTGTAGTCACAACTATAACCTATGTGAAGTGAATACAGATTTGTTATATAAAAGTTAAACAATTTTCTGATTCTTGAAATTGAAGAAGAGAAAACAAACCTCGTCTCCCATTTCACGAAGATACCTAATGAAATTCTGGAATCTGTTTTTGTATCCTGAGACATACCTGCAACACACAAAGTTTAAGGTTATGATTTAATCAATTTTCAAATTCATAAATGCATCTGAGTAAGAAAGAAAGAGAAATAATAATGGTTCTTGAGTCAATGATCCCAAGAATCTTGGGATATTCTTTAATCTCAAACCAAATTCTTCTTCACACATCTTAATTCTCAAAACCAGGAATCAAATTGGAATTAGAATTAGCCTTGATCATCAAAAAGTCAACTAAAAAGAATCATATAAACTCTGAAGAACACGATTTATAAACAGAGAGAGCTCAACAAATCATAGAAACCTCAAATCACAGAATCTCTTTTCACAGAGACATTTCGTCGAACACATAACAAGCAAAGTTAAACTCTGAAGAACAAACTTACGCAAACGGTGAAGGCTCAACGAAGAGAGCAATTCGTCTGGGTTTAGATAAAGTTTCAGGATCGAGAAGCGGAGCTTCAAGCTCATCATCTTCTCTAACTTCAGTAATCGTCATATTATCGTTCGACTTGGACACAGAAACAGAAAAATTACTTCTTTTGCGAATCAAAGTAATGGGTAATCTCTGAGGAGACGAAACACCAACAGAAACAACAGGTGAATTAACAAAAGAACACCTGGGTGAACAAGTGGTAACAGAGGAAGAAGAAGAAGAAGAAGAACAAGTGTTGTTGTTAGTCGTGCTAGGAAGCAAAGGAGATGAAGATGGTAGAGAGAGATTTATAGAAAGGGTCATGATTTTTTTTTATAATTAATAATTGAAGGATTTAGGTGTCGTAAAAATTTCGATTAAAAACAGCAACGTGAAGGAGGAATCTGAAGAAGAAGACAGAGTAAATAAAAAGGATATGCTTTGTGAGGTTGAGACAGATAAGCATCTATTTTATTGAAACGTTTTCAAAGCATATGCTTGTTTTTGTACTTGTGTGGGGTGTTTTCTGTTATCCTTTTTTTTGTTTTTTATTATAAAAGAATAAGAAACATATTTTATGGATCCCAAAACAATTGTTTTTTTTTCTCTCTAAGATTTATCAACAATATATTTACTTGAATTAATCTTTAATTTTTATTGGTGCATTTATGTTGTTTTTATGAGAAAATAATGTGGTTAAAACTTTATATGGTATAATAACTGTTTGCATATGTTTTGGATGAGTTTTCGAGATTTGTCGTATTTTTTTAATTAAAGTGGTGTTTTTCATGAGTTAAATCAAAATTCGTGATTTTTTGGAGTAGTTTAATCATAGAGTAAATATATAGATTTTAAAGGCGCAGAGTTAGAATGGTTTGAGGCATGAATTTTTATTTAGAAGAAAATTAAATATATTTTCGAAAGAAAATTGGTGAAATATATGTAATTTAACTTATCGATCCACACAAATATTCGGATTTACTCTCAAATTGACCCTGTAATAAAAATTCCTACCTCTACCACTGGTGTTAGTCATGGGAAACAACATATATTGTCGTAGAAAAACATAGTGATCGGGATAACTTTAGGGAGGATGAATCGAGCCTTCATGAAAGTTTCCTTACGCCGAAGTCAAAGAGTCGAAAACAGGGATATGGAGAGGTGTTGCTTAATCCATGCTATAAGATGCAAGTCATGCATTTTGGTGAGTTTTTTTTTTTTGAAAAGTTGAAAAGAGAATGTGGTATTCAGTTCATCAGTCTTTTGCTTTTTCCTTCAAGGTAAAAAAAAAAAAAAAAGCAAGTCATACGGATTTAGTGCTCTTTGGTTTTTGATTGGTCTTGCATATGATGTTATGCATACTAGAAGTGGTGAACAAATAACGTAACCAATCCATTTCAATTCAAAATTAGTTAGTAATAAGTATATTGGTTTATGCTATATACCAATTAATGTCTCTGTCTACTTTCCCAATATAAAACCAACATATATGATCTAAAACCAACATATATGATCTTTTATGTTCGTTGAAACGCAAAATCTCTCGTTTTATGAGAAAATTTGTTACTTGTTAGTCTTTTCCGATCTAAGTTTGCTCACTAAGCATCCATTTGTTGTGAGTTAGGTTGATTGTCTTCTCTACAAGGGCTACAATGGTTGTTATGGTAATAACTCACGAGACAAATATTAGTAGAAGCGTCCAACACACTTGTCTTAGTCACGTAAAATTGATTTTGATATTTATTAGGTTAGTGAATTGTTTGTTTTTTTATTTGTTCCTTTATTAATTTTTTGCTTTCAATAAAATATTTAAAGCACATGTCCACAAAATGGCTGACTCCATAATATTTTGAGAGACCATTTTAATAATTTATAAACATAAATCTAATTTATATGGATCTTGCGCACCAACTTCAATTTCATTTAATCAAACAAATTGAATAAGAAAACATAAACTTTTTGTTAATTATTTACATTTTTATTCCTATGCTAAATCTCTTAACGATGATGATTAATTGATTAAAGGCCATGAACCCTAATAATAACAACGTATTCCTAAAGATAAAATTTTGACTTTCTTATTTATTTGTTGTAATTTATTTGGTCAATAGTTTTTGTTAAAGTATATCAAATAATCTGTTACGCTAATTACTTGGATTGTCCAATTAGGCAATTACTTGTAGATTGAAATAACATAAACTTATGTCAATACGCCAAGACACCCTTATATATTCTCTTTTGTATTGTTTAAAAAATACAAAAATCAAAGGGGACAACAAAAAAAATAGATCTATGGTATCATAAATTTATTCCATTGAATATTCGCATAAGGTCTAAGCATCTTATAAACACAATATACAAAATAACTTGGCTGTCTCATATATGCATGTAGAAGATCCAACTTGAAGAATTGAAAAAAAACAAATTAACAAAAAGAATTGTAATTTTCTGAATTACCTATAATTTATGGGTTTTCGGTTTTATGATGATCTTTATAAAGTTAGAATCAACTGAAATTTCAGAAAACTTATATTATCTATAAATATTGTTTTTAACTTAATTAAACTCAATTTTCACACGGTTGAGATAAAACTCTTCTCCATATATTTCTATATTTTCAATGCATCTCATATTGCTAGAAGACAAGAACATTTTAGTTAGCGATATATAATTGAATATATGATTAAGATCACAGTGAATATTTTCATGATTAAGATTAGGTTTGACTCCATGATAACATGATTGCTTTCAAAAAAATATTATGGCATATTTTATTTATTCTTTTTCTTTTGACATCGGTATATTTTATTGTTTTAGAGTTTCTTAATAAAAGATCGTATCATGGAGATCAAAAAAATCTTACACCAAATGGGCTAACTTGGGCCATATTTTTAATTGATTTGTATTGGGCTAAACATTTCTATTCTCTTGCCATGATTACAAAAATATAGAAAAGCGAAGAAAAGTGGGTGGATTAGTCATCGAGACAATACAATGTAAAAACAACACTAACGATTGCCAACAACAGCGAAGGCTATAAATTGAAAGCGAAAAAAGGATACTAAAGAGTATATAACGACGAATCTTGACTCGAGGAACCTCAAACAACTCCCAAAAGATAGAAGGAAGCCTCACAAACCCAAACAATAGAATAGGAAGTGGCTTAATTAAACATGAGACAAACCTAAAATCCAACTTGCCGGGAATTTGCTCTCGAGACTAAGAGGAGGAAAAAATCATGAGTCCAAAACCACATCTCAAAACCAAAGCGAAGAAGCGTCGACTAGAGTTAGAATACAACCGCATAAAACCCAAAGAAGCCTCATTAGTTAAGCAACACGAAATATAAACATATATATTGTAAAAAAAATTGTAATTATGGAATCTTGTAGGTAAATCATTATATGTAGTAGAATAATACAAAATATCTTTGATGTAAAAATAGTTAGATAATGTTTTAAAAATAAAAATATTGAACAATATACTTAAAAATTAAAATAGGTTATGTCATCCGAATTTGAATATTAGAGTTATTATCAGTTTCCTTTTTTATTCAAACTTCTCTTTAATAATTTTCTTATGTATTTCTTTTTGACATAGTCAAACTTTTAAGAATTGTAGGACCCCTGTTATTTCACCTAAAATAAGCAAAGCTGACAAGAAGAGAATCAATCTGATTTTTGTTGTCTTATTTTATCTATCATCGACAATTTTTGTGAGGAACAAAAAACATATTTGATTGTATTTTGAACATTATGTTACAAATTAGTCATCCATCCGATCTATTTTTGTTTCAATTGGTAAAAATTTCAAAAATTTAGTAATCGAATTGTCTCAAACATATAATTGTTTCAATAGATACGTATACGATATAAATAATTGGAAATAGAAATATAGATTGTATTAAGGAAGAATAAGGTATAAAAATGATATTTATAATATTTTTTTTATTATTGGTAACAAGTTAAAGGAGGTTACCAAATCATAGCTAAATTTTTACCGGTTATTACCGGTTACATAGTAGATTGTCCCCATAAATACTCTTCAAAAGCTCTCACCTCTCCGTTTGTCTCTCTCTCACTTCTCTTTCTTTCTTCAGACATTCATATAAAGTTTCAGACAAACAACAAGAACATGTCTCGACGAGGATGCAAACGAGTAAGCTTTAGTCCTGATCCAGAAGAACAAAACAACGAACCGATCTATCCAACACATAACGGTCGTAAAAGGGTCGTTGTCGGAATTTTCAGTTTCAGCGTCAGAAGCTCTCCGGCAACGAAGAGATTACTTCGCCGTATTGGAACGAGATTCACCAAAACGCTGCGTTTTATATCCTTCGGAAAGAATACTACTCCTAACACCAAAACGGCGCCGTCTTCGTCGTTTTCTTCTTCGTCTTTCTCTTCCTCGTACTCTTCTTCATCTATGTATCTTACGAAGTCAAAGTCTCTAAACGAATCAGAGTCTCATCGAGCAGAAGCTATTGAAGATTGTATTGAGTTCTTAAACTCTTCTTTCTCTTTGTCGAGATCAAACTCGATCTCAACGTGGTCTTGCTAAACGGGTTTTGATCCGGTTCAGGTTCGGGTCGGATCAAAGTTCCAACATTTTTTTGTCAAATGTAAAAGAATTATTTTATTTAATTTTCGATTCAAAGATTTAAATTAGCTAGCGAGTACACAAAGTTTTAATTGTTTTCTAAGTTTAGTTACAAATGTATTTTTATTTTATCATGTTTGTTTGTTACCATTTACCAACTTACCACTTTCTTGAAAATATATATATCAAAAAACAGTAAAAGATTACCAAACAACTTCAAAATGTTATCACGCTATCTATTTATTTAAATTATTATGATGTTGTTCATAAGTCATACCGTTCACATCTATGTTTAGATATCTTTTCCAACTTGTCCACCTTTCGAAATTTCAATGAAACGATTAATCGTTGAATTCCGTGATTAAAAACATCATTAACTGCTGACGATAAATAAAATAAATTCATAATATATATAAAAATAAAATAAAACAAAGTGGACCGGTTTAGAAATTCAAAAAGAGGAGTCGAAATCAAAGGACCATACACAGAAAAAGCTTCATCCTTTTTGACCCAATATTTATTTCTTCAAAAAATAAAAGTAAAAGATTCAATTTAAAATTCAGATTCTAAAATAAAGTAAAAACAAACAAATATAAAACGCAATCTCATCATAACAATCATTAATCTTTTTTCAGAAATAGTAGGTCCATGAAAACATTAATATAGTTTGAAAAACAACATTTAAATTTAAATATTCTGATTACTACAACAATAATAGTCTTTTAAAGAATCCAATGAAAAAGCTTTTCTTCTTCTTGACCTCTTAAGAGTCTTTAAAGCTTTGTGTTATTGAAGCTTTCTTGAGTTCAAGAGCTCGTTTATAAGGTGGTGCAATCGGAGGTTGAACCGGGTCCAAACTTTGGTACGATGAACCATCAGCTTCTTTAGGTAGTGGGTAAGACCGGTCTGAATCATAACCAGATAAATCACCACATGCTAAGAATGGAATATAAACTTTGTTTGGTCCTTCAAGCCAACCACTACTACAATCTGCAAAAACGATTCAGAAAAACAATTTTACGTTTAAAAAAAAATTCAATTTCTTGAAGGTGACGTAAGATTTAAAGGTTTCTTTGTTCTTGCTCAAAAGCTTTTAAATTCACATGCAGAGAGCAGTCTTTAGGTAAGAGTTAGGTTGAGAAAGAGTAAACTGAAAGTTCCGGTTTACTATACTCAAACCGAATCCAATCCCAAACCAAACTTGAATTTTGTTCAACTGATTTAACCGAAATTCATTCATTCTATAACTGTTTCTTACCTAGATCGCTTCCTCCTGAAGGGCTTCCAACTTTCTCCAAGAGACGATGTAAATCTTTCGGGTTAAATCCTTTCGGTGGTGAGTAATTTTCACAAACCGCAAAAGCCTCTATACAAATACAGAGCAAATCAGAATCATACTTGCAAATGTGAGAAATATTATAGTAACTTCTTTTTTTTACCTATGCTAGAATTACGGCTGCTTTTTGGTTTAGCAAAAGTTACATTTGGGAAAAACAACTTGAGCTACAAAAGGGAAACTAACAAAATCAGTAGAAAGATTAACAGTTAAAAATTTTCATGAGCTTATAATAGTGTATAAGAAAACTTACCTGACAATACAAGAGACTTGTATCTTTACCGCGGAAGATCTTTGCGATAAACTTTCCACCTTCTTTAAGAATATGAGTTACAATCGTTAATCCCTGGAATCGAAAATAAACCGGATTTGTTTCGTCATTTGAATCGGGTTTAATGCTCGAAAACGACGTGGAAAGCAAGAAAACTTACCGCTAAAATGAGTTGAGACTGAACAAATTCATCCATATCATGTAAACCGGTAACTAGGAAAAACCGAAATCGATGTTAGCATATCGTAAAAACTGAATGGTGAAAAGAGACTGTAACTATGGTTCTTTTACCATCTGGAGCACCGTCACAAACAACTAAATCAGCTTTGCAACCATCAAAATGTCGAATGACCTTGAGAAAAGATGGAAAAAATCAAACATGAGGTCGAAGAAAGAGACAAAAGTTATAAAGAGAGAAAAATTGTTTACCACTTGAGCAGTACGAGCATTGGTAATGTCTCCTTGAACTTGGATAACACCTTCGATTGGAGCCATTGGCTGCAAATCTATGGCTACTATAAGAGGAAGATCTTCTTGTCTATATAGTAACAACCAAATCAGTTTTTAACTTTCTCAAGAATGTGTGAATTATTAAACGGGCACGGAAGAGTAACAATATGAAGACTTACTTTGACTCATCTGAGGACTTTGCAGGAAGATACAATTGACGACTCAAGACCTAACAAATGAAATACATTGATAAGTTTCACAAAATGTTGTAAAGGTCAAGGAACAAACAATGAACTAAGAACGAATCAAACAACGAACTAAGAACTAAAAATGTCGATTTCTTGATTACTATAGCTAAAGCAGAATCACAAAATGCAAAAAAGTGAGTAAAATCCACCGTACCTGACTCCAGCTACCAGGTGCAGCACATAAATCTACAACTCTCTTAACTCCTGCAATATTAATATCAAGAATGACAAAATTTTTGATACATTGTTCGTTTATCACCATAGTTGAGCAAGAATTCAATGAATCTAGTAGCTTTTGAGTGAAGTACCTTGAAAAATGTTGAATTCTTCATCAATCTGAAGAAGCTTAAACGCACTTCTCGCACGCCATCCTTCTTCTTTAGCTTTTCGATAATAAATATCCTTTTTGCCAATAAACAAATTTATTCAACACACTATCAAAAACCCAAGAATCAACGCAACTCAGATTTACAAGTAATACACTATTAAACAGATATCACAAAGTAACTAAGAACTGTCGATAGCAACTCAAAAGCGTGTAAATCAAAATTCCCGAATCGATTCTAATTTACACTATCAGATTCTACCCAAGCCGAACAGTCTAATCATATCGAAAATCAAAATATATTGAAATCAAACAAAATTTCCGAAGTCACTCTTCGAGTAAGAACAGGATCAGATTCTACACCGAGATATCAAAACCAGAGAATTTGCGCCTAATAAAATTCCAATTCGAAGGCCTTACCCTTTTGTCTCGAGAAGCTTTTCCCATGTCTTCTAAAGAATCAACACAAAACGCTAAGCTACAAGGTGTGTTTTAGGCATTCCATCAAACACCTTATGGACTCTTCTCTGCGAGAATATCCAAACCTAGAGGAAATTCTATAAATTTTGGGCTGGCCCAAGACTTTATTTAGGCCCATATATATCGGATTCAATGTGCTAAAATAAAAGAACCATTTCGAGCTCAAGAGCGATTCGCTAGAGAAACAAAACAGTTTCCTTCATTTTTCTTTTGATCTGTACCCTAACAAATTGAAAGACAATGAGATGTTTATAGTTATTGGGCCTGAGAGCCCAAGTATTTATCATTTGATCTGTACTCCAAAAGTTATTAGTGTTGGGAATATATCCCCACAGATATTAAAAGTTAATTTTAACTTTTTGGAGTCAACATGCATAAATTCTATATAAGTAATAATATTTAAAATAGATCAATTCAACGAATTGATATGCCAACAATATGAATTGTCGGTTTAATCTTATGTAATGGTCTCACCTCACACAACCATTATTTGTCTTGTCTCCCACCCATCTTTATATCAAATTTTTCAGGTGGATACTTGACACGTGAATCACTAGTTTCATGTTTTCGACAAATTTTCGTTTGAAAATATAAAATTTGGTAAGAATATGTAAATCGTAAGTGAATGCGTTTTGGTCTTATAGATTTATAAGACACATGACATCTTAGTTAACGAACCACTAACGTCATATGGGGTTTTAATCATAATTTCATTTTTCTCAAAAAATGTGAAGTTTTATACCATTTCTCAATTTGTGAGAGACAAACGAAGACAATATAAAGAAAATTAGAAAGAACAAAATCTAAAAATGAAATTACAACTGCAAAGTTAAATAAGAACAAGTAACCAAGACATAAGAAGTAGAACGCGGCAGTTGTAACCCTCTTGATTATAAAGAAAGAGTTTTCGCCAGAACTTCTAGAACTTGAGTTTCCATCCTTGTTACCACGGATCACCACATTACTACAGTTTGTCTTCAAAGACCTCAAGAAATATGGTATCTATAGCTTCTTCTATAACAAATCCTTAATAAATGAATCAAAGAGTACCCACAAACCATCGTAGGTACAATTCGTATCCGTAAATGTTCACTCCTCACTACCAAGATCCAAAGAATCCGATGTCACAAAAGATATTCCTTCGGACTCGCGCATGAGAACACCAAAGAGTATAACGGTATCGAGACCACCACAAGATCCGCAACCTAAAATTGCAAAAAAATACCTCTGCATACACAAACCGCCGCGCATAAGTCCAATACTCATCGCCGTCTTTATGCAGTACACAAGTGAACCACCGTGCAGTAGCCTTAACAGGTTCGAGAAACACCAGCCTATGCGCCATTGCGAGCCTCCACATAGAGCCAGCAAGAGGGTCTAGCCTTTGCTTGTCGAACGAAAAAGAAATAACCTACACAAAACAAGCTAACAACACATAGCAACAAATCATTGGAGACTTAGTTTTTGGTGGTTTAATCCGTTTTGCGTACTAAATGTGGAAAGTGCTTATTCGAAGTCTCAATCCAATTGAAAAGACCCAAAGACATCGAAATCCATTACTTATGTGTCGCCAAACGCACGAAAGCCCAAAAATATAATTAACTTTATTTCTTCATGTAATTATCATACATTCGTACCCATGACGAAATTGAAACTTTCTACTAATCGGTTTGGTTTAGGTGTGGAAAATTAATAAAACAGAGTGTGAGTGATCGAAAGATGATTGGGATTGTAGGATCCAACGGTACGGAGACATCGAGTGCACAGAAAATATATGGAGACGCACGTAGATGAACATAATCAAGCAAGTGGGGTTTAAGGACTTGATTACGCGCGTGGATCGAGCCGATGGTATAATACAGTGTCACTCTCACTCCCATCACTTCTATTTACTGTTATTTCTTTTAGGGAATAACAATAAAAATAATAAAATATGTTATTGAAAAGAACAAATGTGCACTAAGAAATAAAATTAGGAGATGAGTTACAAATTGTAAATATTTATGAAAATCCAAAGAAAAGTTGATATGGAAATTACGTTCAAATATGCTGTCGATGAAATTTTTAGGTATTGTTTTTTCAATGATTTTTGGAGTGTTTTAGATAAACTTATTAGCTAAAAAAATACAAATATATAAATCCCATTGGTTTGATGCATATAGTATATAATTTTTTTTATGATAAAGAATAATTTCTATAAATTCACCAAAATCATCAAAAAAACATTTAAACCCTCATTCAAAGCATTTAAAAATTAATAAAACTCAAATCATTTAAAAGATTTAGTTAATCAATACCTAATAAACCCATGAGATATGTGTTAAGTTCACATATAACTGTATAACCAAAATATTAAAGAGACAAAAATACAATAAAAATATTTTAGAGAGAATATAATACATCGAAATATCATGAATATGTTCAGATTTTAAAAACTAAGACAGTTAAAACATTTTTTGATAATTAACCTAGGACCAGCTGAATATTTTATTTTTCATATTTTTTAGAATTTTAACTAATTCTCAAACAATATAGAAAATAGATAGCAAAAGTGAAAAAGAAAGAAAAGAAGGTTTTACTTTTAATTATTAGAGAAGCAGGTAAAAAGAGAAATAAAAAAGCTTCCTGGTTTTATGCTCTCTCTCTCTTTCTTCTGAGCAATATTTATAACAAAGGCGGCCACATTAAAACAGAGCATTTTTAAGTAGACTTCGTTATTACTCACAGTGCTACTCACACTCACCATTGTTGCAGAAGAACCAGAGCTCTCTTATTCTCTCTTTATCTCTCTGTGGCTCTCTTTATAGTTTGAAGACTCTGTTTTGCATCTGAGATCGAAGAACAAGACAGAACTTAAACTAAACACTCTTTGTGGTAAGTGCTTGAAGAACAATCCTTGGTTCTTCAAAAGATTATATATATTTTCAATCCAAATAAAACCAAAAATTATAAGTTTATTTTTTTTATGATAATTAGAAATTATAAGTTAAATTTTATTTGTTTAAAATCTATGTTTGATCATTTCTTTAACATTTTAGAAAACTATTTTTGTGTGTTTTTCATAGATTACTAGAGAAAAATTCTCAAATCCTCCTTTTTCCAGCGATACATTTTTTTATATCATTTTCCAACGTTTACCTAAATATATTTTTTCTTTGAGTTAAGAAAACTTCTTATATATTCTTAGACCAAAATAAATATAAATTTATTTGTTTAAACAATATCTACATATATTAATATATATACCATACATGTTCAACAGTAACTTTTTCTATTTAACTTCATGAGATAAACCTATAATTTTGTTTTGTGTAATCAATAAATATTCTATACGTTTTTTTGTTAATTAACTTAATTTTTAAAACAGTTTTCCTTTTTTAAAATATATTAAACTCTATTTTGGTGAAATAATATATTGTACTTTAGTTTTTTTTTAGTAAATAATTTTCTGTGTTTGTAGGATAGATATCGATTGCTAATGTCGAGTGAAAAGCAAGCGGAGGAGGCAATAGTGGTCTCCGGCGTCAACGAAGAGGAGGATAACGTGGTTGGTGGAAAAGTGGAAGATTCAACGGCGGAGGATGGCGACGGAGCCGGCGATGGATTTAGTTTTAAGAGTTTTCTCTGGCATGGTGGGTCTGCTTGGGACGCTTGGTTTAGCTGTGCATCTAATCAAGTAAGGCAAACAAAAACTTTGATAATTGTTTTAATTATATATTTAAAAAAGTTATAAGAAAAACAAATGCTTTCTTATTATAATAAGACCAAATTACTCTTTTTTTGTTGGCTTAGATTGGAGTAGTCGGTCATTATTACTAAGCTTGCTTTATTTTTGTTTGTTCTAAAGTTTTTTTTTTTCTTTTTTCAGAAATATTCTTGAAAATTAAAAAGAAAAAGAGTAATGATTCTATTCCATTTTGTTCCATTATGATGATCATATTATGATAAGACTAATATGAAGAGTTCTATTTTAACTTAAACTTAAACAGTCAAATTATAATTTTTTAAGAGTTAATCTATATCCACATAAGAATCACTTAGTAAATTCACAATCAAATATACTTAATACTCATAAAATTATATAAAGTCTTCTATTCTTTTTTGTTTCAATTAATCAATTTTAGAGAGAGAACTTTTTAAAAAGTTCTGTGAAAAGAGGAATTTCACCAAGGTATTTTGCATTTGCTTTAATTTAAAAACTTGGGGTTATAATGAAAAATTGTTTATTTTTGTAAGAAAATGCTTAAAAAATCAGTCTAAGATACCGGAATAACCAATCTTTTCACATTATATTCCCGTGAGAATTATATCACACATACATATATATATATATAATGTATATATTTTACTTCTTTTTTTTTTTTATCATTTCGCAGGTGGCACAAGTACTTTTGACACTACCGTATTCGTTCTCACAATTAGGGATGTTATCAGGAATATTGCTACAAATATTCTATGGATTAATGGGATCTTGGACTGCTTATCTAATAAGTGTTCTTTACGTTGAGTATCGAGCTCGAATGGAGAAACAAGAAGCTAAATCCTTCAAAAACCATGTTATTCAGGTAAATATATAGTACTATATTTTTACTTCTTTAAGATTTGAATATATACTGAATTTAATTTATTTTTATTTCTTTCTTTTAATGTAAAATGGAAAGTGGTTTGAGGTGCTTGATGGTTTGCTGGGTCCGTATTGGAAAGCAGCGGGACTCGCATTTAATTGCACCTTCTTGTTATTTGGATCAGTCATCCAGCTCATTGCTTGTGCTAGGTATTTTCCTTTTTTGATTATAGTATATTTACAAATATATTTTCAGAAAAAATAAAACCATAGGTTAATAACCATCGTAATGGCATCGCAACACTGTATAGTTTTACGGAAATTTCGAGTTTCATTCATGCATGCATGTGTGTATGTTGGTTTATGGTGTGCAGCAATATATATTACATAAACGATCGGTTAGACAAGAGGACATGGACTTATATATTTGGTGCTTGTTGTGCCACGACCGTTTTCATACCATCGTTCCACAATTACCGTATTTGGTCTTTCCTCGGTCTTGCCATGACCACTTACACTGCTTGGTACTTAACCATCGCTTCATTTCTCCATGGTCAGGTACGTACGTGACTCACCATCTTAAACCAGTTTATTCGGTTTGATTTTTTATTGTTTACTGTTTTTCTACTACACGCATTACATTATAGAGGTCTGGGTATTTGTTTTAGTTCGGTTGGTTTTTGGGTTTTCGAAAAATAAGTCCCATGCAAAACCAAATTTTCTTTTGGTTCTTCACATTGAAAACCAAAAAAAAAAAAAAAAAAAAAATTTCTTTTGGTTCGATTCGTTTAAAGAAATTATGGTTTGTTCGGGGATGGATTTTGTTATTTGATAAAAATTTAATTAATTTAAACATATTTTTAGTATAATTTAATGTATTTCTCATATAATTAAAGTATTAATTTTTATTGAATTTCGTTAAATTTGAATAATCAGGTTCGGTTCGCTTACATAGAATTCGGGTGCAGTTTGAATAATATTTTTATACCATTCGTGTGGTAGTAAAATTCGGTTAATTTGTCATGGTTGAGAACTTCCGGTTCGATTTTTATGCCTATTAGTAACGGTGATTGTATATTCTAAGACGATAATTGCAAATTTTGTGGCTTAGACCGGTTTTGCGTCTTGGTTATTGTGATTTTTGTAGGCGGAGGGTGTGACACATTCCGGTCCGACCAAGCTAGTGTTGTACTTTACTGGAGCCACCAACATCCTCTATACCTTCGGTGGACACGCCGTGACCGTGTAAGTCTTTTCTTTTCTTCTCATACATTTTCAATTGACTATATAAATTTTCACGTTCTTTAATATAAAATAAATTATTTTAAATAATCTTAAATTAGGTCTGCTAAATATTATGAATGTAAACATTTTTTTATCGAGCAAATATTTAATTAAAAATGACAAGTTATTCATTTATTGTATCATTTTGAATCAACCATTTCGTTTTATAAAAAGTTAAGCGCATAAATCTAATACTTCTAAAAAAAAAAGAGGGTTAAGCGCATGCAATGCAATAATTTTTTTTCTTGTAAAATTATTAAAAATCTAAATAGTGTACTAATTCAAGAAAAAGTAGTTTCTCTGAAGATCCTGTTTCTCCTCTTTTTTTAAACCCATTCTCTTTTTAGCTTCCGATAAATATGCAGCTTTTGCCGGTTACTTTAGTTCATGTCCGTAACACAGAAACAGACAAAATCATTATTACCAAATAAATAAAAGACAATTTTAGCAGAAAAAATCCTATTTACCTTTTTACACACTACACTAGCTACTCAAATTGTTTTTTTTAAAAAAAAACATTTATTGTTCATTATATCTTTGAGAGTACGTAACGTAGCCACACTGGTCGAACCGGACGGCAAACTTCTGATCGGACCCAAAGACCCAACCTAAAAGACTTCTACGCCCTTTCCCTTTTCTAATTATTTAAAAAATATAAATTAATATGGTCTATTTTATATCAAAATTAACAATAAATTTTACTTTCAAAAAATTATCAAAGATGATGAATGATCTACAAATTTTACGTTTTACAAATGTTTTCGCTATGTTTTGTGCCATTCATAGTATTTGTTTTGTTTTCTAATTAGATTGCAAAAACTTTTATCAGAAAAAAAGAAAAATATACATATATCCTTTTATAAACTTAATAAAACGCTAATAACTGGAACCTACATACTATGTGAAAGCTCTGTTTAGCTGTAAGTGATTTTGTTATTGAACCGTTCGACTATTCCGTCAATGTACATGTACTATTTGTCCGACATGCTAGTTAAACTAACTTCAAAATCTTAAATTCTAATCTAAAATATTAAATTCTGAACTCTAAAAACTAAACATAAACCCGAAAATGAGATTTTCTTAGTTCTGAAAATACTAGTATAACTTTTTTTTAGTTTACATGTGTGTTTTTGTCGTCAATAGTTTGCTTTTTTAAAAAACCGATTTTTTGGAGTATCCTCTTTTATAAAATTTGCAGGGAAATAATGCATGCAATGTGGAAACCAAGGAAGTTTAAGAGCATTTACTTATTGGCAACACTATACGTCTTCACGTTAACGCTTCCGTCAGCTTCCGCCGTCTATTGGGCTTTCGGCGACCAACTTCTCAACCACTCAAACGCTTTTTCTCTTCTCCCCAAAACGCGTTTCCGTGACGCCGCCGTTATCCTCATGCTCATCCATCAGGTTCCTTATCTAAACTTAAATATACATGTCTCACAATAACTACACTATACAATAATGGTTGGTCCAATCACATCCCACTACATTGAATATAATATAAACCATTTTTCATGGTCTAAACAGGTTATAAATGTTCTCGTACTTATTCATATGCCACATTTCTTTTATCGATTTAAGTTTTCTTTTTGTTTCCCGCAGTTTATAACGTTCGGGTTCGCGTGTACGCCATTATATTTCGTATGGGAAAAAGCAATCGGAATGCACCACACGAAAAGCATTTTCCTAAGAGCGATAGTGAGACTACCTGTGGTGATTCCGATATGGTTTTTAGCCATCATTTTCCCGTTTTTCGGTCCTATAAACTCTGCGGTTGGAGCCTTACTGGTTAGCTTCACCGTCTACATCATCCCTGCCTTAGCTCACATGCTCACCTACCGTACTGCCTCGGCCCGCAGGGTACTAACTACACATTTCTCTCTCGGTCACATTAAAATATTCCTCGGCTACTTTTTTTATAGATGTATGAGTTCAACAAAATGCATTTATGTGATTAGATAGTTTTTGATTATCAATGCTACTAAAAATGGGGGAAATATAATGTAGGAAATAGATTGAGGTATAACATATATAGGTTTGAGTTTATATTTTGATGAGCTGGGGCTTAGAGTTTTGCATAATCAATAAGGTAGGTCCATTGTGTATCATATACACATACTAGCTTTACCTATATATGTTCCAACATCTTTTATCATGCGACCTTTATTATCACTTTACTAGTTTTTGAAAATTTTATAACATTTATTCTTTTGATGATTAAATAAGTACATTAGTTCATAGGATGATACAAATGTTTTCACTTATGGGATAATTACAAAAAAATCCCAAGAAAATTATATAAATAGGTAGGTTAGTTCTTTCAAAGGGTCGACGTATAAGTTTAACTTTTCGGATTTAATTAAAATTGACCTAAATTTAAACTATTTTCCTAGTTTTTTAAAATAAAAACTTATTTATTCTTTTACTTTTAGAATAAAATATGAACTATTGATTTAAGTGTTTCCTAACTTTTTTATACGTGATGATATGGCAGAATGCGGCGGAAAAACCACCGTTCTTTTTACCTAGTTGGGTCGGAATATACACGATAAACGCATTCGTGGTGGTTTGGGTCCTAATTCTTGGATTCGGGTTTGGTGGATGGGCTAGCATGACCAACTTCATAAGGCAAATTGACACTTTTGGCCTCTTTGCCAAATGCTATCAGTGCAAACCACCTCTTCCTCCTGCTCCTGTCACCGGAGATCATCACCGCCGTTAAGCTAAGCCACCGCTAGCTAGTTATCGTGTGAACCCCTTTTTTCCTTTGTATAAAAGAAAGTATTTTGTATTTTAGCGATTTAATTATATTATGGAATTTGTAATTTCATTAAGTGACTAGTAAGCTGCTGAAGTTGTGTTTGTCTCATGCCAATCTTGTTTTATGACAAACTATTTTTCTTACTGGTAGAAAAAAATTATATGCGTACAAAAATGGTTATCATTCTAAAATCAATCAGCCAATCTGCCATATTTGACTTCGAGAACAATAAAATTAGCATGAGGGATTGAAAAGGGGAGTGTGATGGAGCAAACGACAACCGATCTAAGGGAATAAGAAAGATCTTTAACATGACAGATTAAGAAAGGTTAAGTCTTTGGCGTTTTTGGGTCATATGATATGTTGTGACAACTTAAATCTCAAAGCTTTGTTGTGAAGCTAATACAACTTCACTAAAGAACATTGAGGATCTATTCAAGTGCTTTAAGAACATTGAGGATCTGTAATTCGAATTATATATCTTCTAAAGGTTAATTATTGGTTTTAAGTTATATGCAGTGTAAACACATTTTTATTTGATTCACTTATATTGCTTAACTTTCATTAGATTTAGTTAATTGACCTCGTGTAAAATTGTTAAACCTCGATGGTTTGGGTAGGGATTGGAGCTGCGGCACCTAAGGTGAGTAGATGCATAACTAGAAGCGAAAGCAACAATTAGAAATGTCTTCGAAATTGATACGAAGGATGAGATTTAGTTTTTGTTTTCTCCTCGTAACTGAGTTTTCCGATGTGGTACTATTATAATTATAGTTCTGTTAATATGTTATAATTATCGTAATATTTAAAATTAAAAAAATATACTTAAAAACAATAAGTAAAAAATACGTATAATATAAGCAAAATATATGTAAAATATAAAAAAAATAGAAATTACAGGTTGAAAATTTGATACATAAATTAATATTGTTATTTATTATTTTCACCAAAAGCATTGTCCAATATTTTTATCTCTAACTGAGTTTTCCGATGTGGTACTATTATAACTATAGTTATGTTAATATGGTATAATTATCGTAATATTTAAGATTAAAAAAATATACTTAAAAATAATAAATAAAAAATACGCATAATATAAACAAAATATATGTAAAATATAAAAAAAATAGAAATTACAGGTTGAAAATTTGATATATAAATTAATATTGTTTTTTATTATCTTCCAATATTTTTATCTCTAAAACTAAACTAAATTGTTTGTTATTCTCAAATTTATTTACAACTACATTTATTCACAATAATAGATGAAAGGGTGGAAGGATCCGCCCAATAACACATAACTATTTGAGTGCAGTGCTGCCAATCCAACCAATTTCAACTAAAATGCAAAGGTCAAAAGCTTTATTCAATTTGTTGTATTTTACAAAATGTCAATTTAAATAAATATAAATTAATTGCTGATTGAGACTTAACATATACTAATGTCTTTTTACACCTAGAATGAAAGTCTACTAAAGAAAAAAAAAATAATCTAATTAAAGAGATTATGAAATATAAGTCAAATTTTAAGTAAATAGAAAAAAAATTACTTACGTAAAAGAATGAATCTAAAACTTTTATACATTAAAATAGTAAAAATTGTAGAATTCAATATAAAATAAAAGTTAAAAGATGAATAGGTGTTGGTGATCGTAAGTTTTCCGAACGGTACTTACAATTACCACACCTACTGATATTGTAAGACTTCAGAAGTTGTGTTAGAATTAGTAAACACGTTTTCACAAAGTGATCACCACCCATGGGACCTTAACATAGCAACTCACCAATACACAAATACTATTTTTTCCTAACAAAACTAAAAGTAAAAATATTCCTTTTTCCTATATATTTGTGTAACAAGTTCCAAAGTTAAAGCTCTTAGCAAAAGAGATAATCATGGCCGAGCAATTTTTATTAGATGTGAAAATTGAAGACTTATTTATCTAATTAAACCCTTTCAACCAAACAGAACAAACTCACTACAAAGTAGAAAATAAAAACTTTTATCATGTATGTCTATATAGGACAGTGGACCCATTACAAAGTCACAAATCTCTTTCAAATTACAAAAATTGTCTTCTTTAAAGTTCAACCAATATCAAAACAAAAAATGTCTTTTTTTTTATCACTTGTGATTTGTGAAGTACGTATATGTTTTAAAAACTAAACTATTTCTCTCTCGGTCACATAATTGAAATTGAATGAAATAATTCATACATAGATAGTTTTGAGTTTAAATATTTCGATGAGCTGGCTTAGACTTTGCATTTAATCCATCCATCAGCTATTAGGTGAATTATTTCAAAATTAAGGAAATATATTATTTTTGGTTTAAAGTTTAGTTTTGCTATTTTGGTTTTTAGTTTATGTTTTCACGTTTAAGTTTATGATTTACCTTTTAGAATTTAGTATTTTCAGAATCTAGGTTTTCAGTTAAAACTATGTGTGCTACTTTTAAAAATATAAACTCTTATTTTGTTGGGTTTGACATCTATGTTCGATATCTGGAGGAAAAAATTCAATATCAATTTGAGGTTCCAATAATGTCCTTATCAATTTGATGTTCCAAATAATGTCCTTTATTCAAAGCATACAAATTGCTTTAGAAAACGAAACCGATTCTTCCTCAAATATGATGTTATTAACTTCACTCTGTGCAAAGTAATGGACACAAAATATGAAATCGAGAAATACCAAATCCATTATAGTAGAGTAGAGAGAATGGAGAAACTAATCTTATTTAGCAATAACAAAAAATACTCAACATATCAAGACTTGAAAGAAGATGGAATAATCACAAATCTTTTTGGGTGATCATCACCAAATCAAATATTTTCTCTAGTACTATATATAACTCCAAAGACACAGAATATATAAAAGACTTCAATAAAGTTCATCTCGTTCATGAAAGTGACACGCAAATGGTATTAGGGGTCGCAAAAGAGAAGTTGTGCTCTAACCTATTGTGGTAAACACATTTTCACTAAGTGATCACCACCCATGGGACCAAAACATAGTAACTCAATATAATACATAAATACTTTTATACAAGAGTAAATGTAAAAATATTCCCTTTTTTGGTCGACGTAAAAATATTCCTTTTCCTATATTGTTGGGTATGAAATATGATTATATTATTTAAAAGTGTCTTAGTTATTGGGTTAGGGCCGGGTTTGACGAATGGGCTAGCATGACCAACATCATAAGACAAATTGACACTTTTGACCTCTTTGCCAACTTTTATAAATGCAAATCGCCGCTTGCTCCGATCACCGGATATCATCACCGCCGTTTGGTTCTTATTTACAATAATTTTCATCAACAGTGTGATTTTAACGGAAAACAATTTAACTATGATACAGAAGAAGAACTAGTTTCACAGATTATGCAATGCTCTGAAACTAATCTCCACATTACACTTCCTTCTTCAATCTCAAATTTCTTACTAAACTTATTCCATAAATGCAAACCATAGCTTCTCTTCTTCATCTGAATAACCTTAACCTTAACCCATTTCAAATCTTTCTCTGTTTTAGGCACTTTAAAGAACTTCTCAACCTCGAGCCAGTTCACCGGATAAAACACAGACGGTCGCATCACCGTGAAGTTACTAAACTCACTTAATCCTTCAACAGCTCGAACCACTCGAGAAACAAGGTACGGTCCGTTATATCCCCAAACGTTTCCATTAAAAGTCTTCGCAAACTCTTCGATGAATTTGAGTAGAAGAGGATGATTCTTGTCGAATATCAACACCGCGTTGTTTAATCTCGTCCAATGCGATTCCGAATCAAGACTCTGTGCTCCAATCACGTTCTTTAACCCTTTGAAGCTTTTTAAAACGATCATGTCCGTGTCTAAGTAAACACCTCCGTATTTGTATAAGTACGCTAACCTCATGAGATTTGATAGATTCTGAGCTAAAGGAATCTTTCCGGGATCTTTTTCACCGCTTGTAATTCCTTCTAGCCACGATTCACCGACGGTGTCTTTCACCAAGAAAGGTAAATCCGGTGTGACCGCAAGAACTTTGTAATTACGATCAAGAAATGGTTTTAAGGTGTTGTAGCCTTTAGGAGAATCCATTGTTGAAGATAAGATCATTAAGCAACCATTAGGATGAGAGTTAAATAGACTCTCGATAGCGAAAACTTCTCGCTTACCGAAATACTCTGCTGATGAAATCCATGTCATGACGAAGTTGACTTCACATCCATCATTGATGAACTCAATAACCCTTTTCTCAAACTTGTTGTTGTTGTTGTTGTTGTTGTTGTTGTTGTTGTTGTTGTTGTTGTTGTTGTTGTTGTTGTTGTTATTGTTGTTGTTGTCTCTATTGAAAATCTTAATAACTTGGAGCTTTGTCTCGTTCTTTAGGTTAGAAGATTGCGTTGAAGAAGATGGAGTCATCATGGTCACTTGTGTTTTCTTGTTAGAGCTTAGAGGTAAGTCTTGAATCACTCTCTTGATCTCTATCTTCACTTCTGTGAATTCTCTTTGTGGTTGCATAGAGAAATTAGACATAAGAACTAACGAAAAAACGATTAGAGTTATGAAAGTAATCGAAAACGTTGTGAAAAGTGATGATGAGGATGAACCAGATTGGTTTATTAGCTTTCTGTGATCAATCATCACTCTCTTCTTTATATCATGATCCATTGAATATGGAAATCAGAAAGAAAAAAAAAGAGAAAACTTTTAGTTTTAGACAGATGAGAAAGAAACCACTTGTTCTATGTTTTTGATTTCTTATGTTTTGACTGTGTGTTCTTTGCTTTTGAGGGTTGTATAGTTTTGAAGAACTTGACGTAGTCTAAGGGTTCTATTTCTTAATCTATAATTTTAATAGTGGGGTCTGATGAAAAATATTTTATTTTTGGCATATCACAAGAAATGATATTATTACTGAGACAAGAAATGGAAGATAAGTTGTTCTGTATTTTAGATTTCTTTTTTTAACAAATATTTCTGTTTAGTCGTTGATTTTCATCGAATTAGGGAGAAAACTAAGTCAATTGAGTGCATAATTTCATAAATTTTACTATTGAAAATCCTAAAAACTTATATAGTTGTAAACTTAAAATTTGTCGGTTTGTACGGATAAAACTAAGTCAAGTTCAATTTTTGGGGGTTTATTTGATAAAGCTTTATTATAAAACTCTAGTTATACATAACCTTTTTCTTTTTCAATATTTAGTTTGTTATATTAACGTATCCATTATTGCCTTATTTTATTGGTCAACTTTTATGTTAACACGGAACATAATAACAGTCATAATTATCGAATATGATATTTTCATATTATCTTGAATAAATTATAGTAGTATTTAATTGGTTGTTGCATAATGATTCTTGAAAAAGACATGTATTGTTTTCTTTTGGAAAAATTGTCAAGGTATTTAAAACTTGTAGCTTTGATAAGATTTTTATTTTATAATACTAGTTAAACCATGTTTGTTGGATTGTAATGTTCTTCCGAATGGTTCACGCTATTCATGGTTGACTAGAAAAATAAAGTTAGACGTTTGATAATTTGGTTTATGAATACCAGAAAGCGTATTTTATTGGTTTTAAAATGCAACTTTTCTTTTGGTCTAAACTAAAATACAACCTGATTGGTCCATGCATGCATAATCAGTTTCCTCCACACGACTTGTCAAGGTATGTAAGCAATTTCGACCGTAACAACTTGAAAGCGTAGAATGGAAGAAATTATGTATCACACTTATTTAAATATCATTATTGTTTGTTGATTTGCTTTAACAAAAAAAAGTTTACTGTTACTTGCTATACTTAGGATCTGCCTATTGGAAGATTGGTTGAATTCAAGTTCATATTAAAGGCAATGACAGGAGACGTCTTGTGGCAACCAGATCCAAACCGGTGTATCGAAACCTGGGAAACTAACTAAACAATTAGAGTATGTGAAGATTGGAAAAAATGCTTATCTCCAAATGATGATCGAAGAAGATTTAGTATTTCCGGAGTTATGTGAATATATATGCTTAGAGTTATTCCGAATTAAGTAGGTTAAATTTAAGTTGTATTTCTGGATTTAAAACTAGGTTTTTGTCTTATTACATTTTTGTTACCATTTTTGTTATTTAATTGCATCATCTCTTTTGTTTATGTCTTTTTATCTCAACAATAATCACCATAGGAGCTTTAAGATCTCTATGGGTTAAGGTTTGGGTTGGGTTATTTGTCTCTAAGATATATTTAGGATAATCTATCATTAGAATGTGCTTATTGGTATGAATGTATGATAGAAGTCGTGAATCGAATCCTAGACCAAAGGAAATCTTATGCCTAAAAAGTGGTGTTTGATTAAATTTCCCAATGACATTCAAAATAAGCAAATTGCATTTATCCTAAGAAATTAGTTGAATAAGTGAATTTGTACTCATCAAGAATGGTTTTCAATGAATAATTATAGTTTTTTAGCATGTTAATTTATATACTTAAACTTTTCTAATTAGATAGGTTAATGCCATGAGAGTTGGTTAATCAAGCCTTTGATTATTGATATCTAGATTGATGATTATTGAGTCTAATGAGGGAATAAAGAACTCAATCCTAAGATAACCAATCAAACATACCCAACCCTTGATTCATACTTTTATAATTTGAATTTATCTTAGCATTTGCATTGACTTTTTACATTTACATTCTAGTTAGTTATTATTTTATTATTTTTGTATCTAGTAGAGTTCCATAATGTTTAAATGCTTGTTTGGTGTTTGATGTGCTAAAATTCATTATCAACTTAGCATATTTTCACTTGGTGTTTGCATAAGTAATTAGGACCATATCAAAATCTTAGCTTGAATTGATGTTTGAAGACTAGGAACTAGCAATCAAGTTGCCTCCTTTGGATTCGATCTTTGCTTACCATTATTCTACTCTATTAAGAGATAGAATTTTTGTAGTTTTGTTGTTAAACAAAATGATGTCCGATTAGAGAATTGATCTATAACGACTAGACCAAACAAACTCTACATTAAGTAGCGAGAGGTGTGGTGGTTGTGCCATTGATGAACCCCATGAGTCCTTGACCGAAAAGGAAACACTCGAACTGTCATTTCCACAGCAAGTAGTTACTTTTGGTGAGCTTGAGTGAGACGTTGTTCACTACATTGAGCTTTGGCGGGGTATATAGTTCCACATGATTCACCTCCATGGATCTGATACCATGAAGTAGAATTCTAGAAAGATCTTTTAACGTAAAACTTTAACTTTTTGATTTATTTCTTTTTAAAGGTTTTAATTACATCTAGACCCGTCTTTATAATTTTAAAAATCCTGGAAAAAAAGAAAATTTGGACATTTTTTAGTAGAAATTTTTTTTTAAAATTTTCTAGACCTTTTTTAAAAAAATTTGAGTGGATTGAGGGCATAGGCTCCTTTTGCCCTAGATTAGAGTTGAGCCTGATTATATCTCAGTTGCTTTATATTGAAAAAGGATAACACTTGATAAGTTGCCCTAATCCTCTAGGTCTTGGAGAGCATCAAAGCAATTTGCCGTTGTGACCTTACCCTTAGTACGGTTAGGAAGACGCTCCTTTGGCTTATCCTATTGAAGCTTTCGCGAAGCTTCGTTTGAATAATATGACCATTTTTTAGATTGATGGACTTCTCATTTGGATCGTTGGGCTTCGCGGATTTTTCTTTCATTTGAACTTGGCCTTCTTGTTGTTTTTGTGTCATGAGGGAGACACTTGTTTTGTGACAGAGTCTTCAATCCCTTAACTTCTTTCATCGGATTTTCCTTCTCGTCGTTTGTTATCTTAATACAAAAATCCTAAAATTTTCTTTTTCAAAACCCTTACCTTCTTTGTAGATCGATTCAGTAGATCCTCTAATAACAATGATGATGAGATCAAAATAAAACATAAAACTTTTAAACATGAGTGGTCTCAAGGCAATGATTGGTGACCACGGTGAGTAGATGCTGAAGATATTGTTTAATAGTATTTATTTTCTAGGCAAATTATAAAATTATAAGATTCCTTTGGGTGAATAATTAAAGAGAGATGAATTTGCAAAAATTCAAAGACAAATTTACTCCATGCAAATCCCAAATAATCAAAGAAGTAGATTTAAATTTAGTTTTTTTATGACATACTATTTTCCTCTAATTTTTTCTAAATATTTTGCCATTTGCAATGGATGTCAATCCAACCAATTTCCATTAATATGTGAAGGTTAAAAACTTTATTCAATATGTTATATTTGATGAAATGTTAATTATAAAATGATATAATTAATTATTAATTGAGATTTAACATATATTATTGCATTTTACACTTTTTATGAAAGTCAGACAAATAACAAAATTGGAATTAACAAGATTATGAAACATATGTCACTTTTTAATTAAATTGAAGAATACTTATGAAAAAGCGGATCTAAATTTTTAACGAAATCCATTTAAAAAGCACAATTTAAGGAGATAGATGACTAAATATAGTATTCTTTAAAAGTGGAAATACATCTACATCTTATATATATACACGATGTGTTGTTTTTTTTCTTTATTGTTTATCATTTGTAAAACACCATCAATTTCTATCTAAGATGAGTAAACGCTCTCAACTCAACACGTGTTCACCATTCTAACTATCTTCATCATCTTCATGCTAGGTTTGTATTTACATTTAATTCGTATCAATATATTATAAATAAACTTTCTAAAATCATTAATAATTTTGGTTTTATTTGTTTTTCCATTAATAATTATGGTTTTATTATAATTAACAGGAGTGGATGGTCAGATACGAAACAATTGTAAAGAACATATGTTTCAAGGACAAGCATGTGAACTAAAAAAGTGCAAGACAGAGTGTGCATAAAAAAGGAAAGGGAATTGGATGTGCGAAAGGCCCCCTCAACAAAATGCAAGTCAAGTGTTTTTGCAGTTATCTTGGAAAATGTCCTTAGTTTTTTCATTTTCTTACAATAAACTCATATCTTTTATTTATTTAATTATTATTCAATAAGGAGAGAATTTGGTTTCTTTGTGTTTTGAAACTTATCTTTCCACTTTTCCATTTTTCTCTAAGTTGTAGGAACTATGGTTCCATTTTATCTATTTAAGAAATAAAAACAGAAAATAAAAAGAGGTAGTTTAAACTACCCAAAGAAACTACTTGTGTTATGAGTGATCATTTTCCAAATGCTTTGATCGTCTATTTCTTAATATAGATTAGGAAAGACAAAAACAAAAAAATTAGGATATCTATCATTCTTTTCGATTTTGATCGCAATCACTTTATAGTATCAAAAATATTATATATTCCATCTTCTTTGTTATCATATATTAATGGGGATTTGACATCATATTTTTCCCTACAATTTTTGTTTTGTCAATATCTTTTTTATAAATGATCCATCAGCAGATCAAAACCAGATACAAGGACAAATTTAAATTCGGATTAACATATTCTATTTCTGATATCCAAAAAGAGACCAGCATTGCCTAGGATTTAAAGGATTATACTAACTTGATACACACAAAACAAGCTAGCATACATTAAAGGACAAGATTAGAAGATGACACCGTCGTGATGAGCATACAATTTTGCATATTTTTCAAATTGATTGGTCCATGCATGCAAAATCAGTTTCATCCACACGACTTGTCAAGGTATGTAAGCATTTTGGACCATGACAACTTGAACACAAAGAAATTACGTATCACATTATTTAAACATTCATTATTATTTGCTTTTCAACAAAAAAAAGCTT
This sequence comes from Euclidium syriacum, assembly GCA_900116095.1. NCBI lineage: Eukaryota > Viridiplantae > Streptophyta > Magnoliopsida > Brassicales > Brassicaceae > Euclidium > Euclidium syriacum. The sequence continues at coordinate 14,167,459 of FPAK01000007.1, forward strand.
ACTATTGATTCGATAATACAAACTCAACAACTAGACATTATGAGTAATTGTGTTTCATTTCGGATTTGATGAAACACACAAACTCATAAATGACCTAAAATGGGAAAGTTAATTTTTTCTAAAAGAATTTGCAACAAATCTATTGCTACATAGAAGTTTTTTTTTTTACTCGTTCAAATGGGACTATTTCTACAAGGATATTTTTTTTTGGGCTACTTGATCGTTCGTATGGATAGTGTGAAAAAAAAGAATGAATTAATATATATGAAAAATAATTTTTTTTTTTTTTTTGGTAACTCAGGGTAAATCCAAGCCCAAACAGACCCAGACTAATCCCTGAGGAGAGGTTGGCCCACAGATAGGTTACCTCCCATGTTTGCAAATGAGCCGAAAGCATGGATCCATATCCGTGTGGGTGTCCAGAAAATCATACATTAGTTCCCGCTGGGAAGATTCGAACCCTGAACGTGATAGCGTGCAAGATCCGCCTTTTACCATTGGACCACGAAGTTCTGGACACGAAAAAGAAGAAGAATTTTGTTGGTTTTTTTTTTTTTTGGTTTTAAAATGCAACTTATTTTGTTGTCTAAATTAAAATACAAAGTGATTCGTCTATGCATGAATAATCAGTTTCCTTCATACGACTTGTCAAGGTATGTAAGCATTTTTGGACCGTATAACAATTTGAAAACACAGTATATAAGAAAATATGTATCACACTTATTTAAATCTCATATTGCTTGTGACAGAGTCTTTAATCCCTTAACTTCTTTCGTCTGATTTTCCTTCTTGTCCGTTTCTTATCTTAACACAAATCCTAAAATGTTCTCTTTCAAAATCCTTAGCTTCTTTGTAAATCGATTGAGTAGATCCTCTTATAACAATGACGATGAGATGAAAATAAAACATAAAATTATTAAAAATGGATGGTCAAGGCAGCCATTGGTGACCACGGTGAGTAGATGCTAAAGATATTGTCTAATATATATTTTCTAGGCTAAGTTATAAGATTCCTTTAGGTAAATAACTACAGATATGAATTTGTAAAATTTCATAGAAAAATTTACCCCCCCCCCCCTCTAAAATCTCTAATAATCAAAGATGTAGATTCAAATTTAGTTTTTTTTTTTTACAGACTATTTTCCTCTAATTTTCTCTAAATATTTTGCCATTTGCAATGGATACCAATCCAACCAATTTCCATTAATATGAGAAAGGTTTTAAGACTTTATTCAATTTGTCTTCAGCGTGTGTTGAGCTAGGTTTGATACCAAGGATATCCTTAAGGGAGCAAGGTTATAACCAACTCTTCGTTCCATAGATTTGAATCACCAATGAAGAGATCAGAGACACACCAATGTTATGTACCCTATGAAGGTGGGCCTAAAACAATGTTTGGGGAGATTAGTGAAGTCCAGGGATCATACCATATACTTGTGGTTCTTCCGTTGCTAATGATTTTCCCCAGATTTTTCCTTAGCAAATCTCTTCCCCCATAAAACGCTATTCCAGCCATGTGAAGCTCGTGAGGTGGGTTTTACTTCCAAGAAATTCTTGTGCCTGCAATATTTTTCCACATATATTCAAAATTAATATTAATTGAGATTGAATATATATTATTACCATTTTACACCTCTAATGAAAATCAAACAAATGACAAAATTCATATTAACGAGATTATGAAACATATGTCACTTTTTAATTAAATTGAAAAATACTTATGAAAAAAGCGGATCTAAAGTTTTGACGAGATCCATTCATAAAACACAAGTTAAGGAAATAGATGACTAAAAATAGTTTTCTTTAAAAGTGGAAATACATCTATATTTTATATATACACACAATGTGTTGTTTTTTCTATTTATTGTTTATCATTTGCAAAACACCATCAATTTCTATCTAATGAGTAAACGCTCTCAACTCGTGTTCACCATTCTAACTATCTTCATCATCTTCATGCTAGGTTTGTATTTACATTTAAATCGTATCAATATATTATAAATAAATGTTCTAAAACCATTAGTAATTATGGTTTTATTATAATTAACAGGGGTGAATGATCAGATACGAAACAATTGATATGTTTCAAGGAAAAGTCTGTAAAAAAAAAACGTGCAAGGCATAGTGTACATCAAAAAGGAATGGGAACTGGATTTGCGAAAGGCCCCCCAACAAAATACAGGTCGAGTGTTTTTGCAGTTATCATGAAAAATGTTCTTAATTTTTTTATTTTTTTATAATAAACTCATATCTTTTATTTATTTAATTATCATTCAATAAGGAGAGAATTTGATTTCTTTGTGTTTAGAAACCTATTTTTCCACTTTCCCATTTTCCTCTAAGTTGTAGGAACTATGGTTCCATTTTATCTATTTAAGAAATAAAAAGAGAAAATAAAAAGAGGTAGTTCAAACTACCCAAAGAAACTACTTGTGTTACGAGTAATCAATTTCTTAATGCTTTGGTGGTCTCTTTCTTCATATAAATTAGAAAAGACAAAAAAAAAATTAGGATTTATATCATTTGAAAACAAAACATGTTTCGATTTTGATCGCGATCACTTTGTGGTATCAAAAATATCATATATTCCATCTTCTTTGTTATCCTATATTATTGGGGATATGACATCGTGTTTTCCCCTACAATTTTTGTTATGTCAATATTTTTTTCATAAATGATCCATCAACGGATCGAAACCAAATTCAAGGACATTTTTTTGTGGGTTACTTTGATCGTTCGTATGGATAGTGTGAAAAAGAGAATGAATTAATATATACGAAAAAGAATTTTGTTGGTTTTAAAATGCAACTTATTTTGTTGTCTAATTAAAATACAAACTGATTCGTCCATGCATGAATAATCAGTTTCCTTCATACGACTTGTCAAGGTATGTAAGCATTTTTGGACCGTATAACAACTTGAAAGCATAGTATATATGAAAATATGTATCACATTTTGATTAAATTGAAAAGTACTTATGGAAAAAGCGGATCTAAAGTTTTGACGAGATCTATTCAAAAAACACAATTTAAGGAGATTGATGACTAAAAATAGTATTCTTTAAAAGCGAAAATACATCTACATCTTGTATATACACACAATAAGTCGTTTTTTTCTTTATTGTTTATCATTTGCGAAACACCATCAAGTTCTATCTAAGATGAGTAAACCCTCACAACTCTTGTTCAATATTCTAACTATCTTCATCATCTTCATGTTAGGTTTGTTCACTATTCAGAAACAAAACAAATGTCGAGAACATATGTTAAAAGGACAAGTCTGTAAAAACCAAACGTGCAAGCTAGAGTGTGCATCAAAAAGGAATGGGAACTGGAGTTGCGAAAGGCCTCCCAACGCCATGTAGATTGAATGTTTTTGCAGTTATTATGGAAAATGTCATTAATTTTTTCATGTTCTTACAATAAATTCATATCTTTTATTTATTTAATTATCATTCAATAAGGAGAAAATCTGGTTTCTTTGTGTTTAGAAACCTATCTTTCCACTTTCCCATTTTTCTCTAAGTTGTAGGAACTATGGTTCTATTTTATCTATTTAAGAAATAAAAAAAGGTAATTCAAACTACCCAAAGAAACTACTTGTGTTATAAGTAATCAATTTCTAAATGCTTTGGTGGTCTCTTTCCTAATTTAGATTAGGAAAGACAAAAAAAATTAGGATCTTTATCATTTGAAAACAAAACATGTTTCGATTTTGATCGCGATCATTTGTGGTATAAAAACATCATCTTTTCCATCTTCTTTGTTATTCTTAATGAGGATATGACATCGTGTTTTCTCTATAATTTTTGTTTTCTCAATATTTGTTTTATAAATGATCCATCAGCGGATCAAAGCTAGATACAAGGACAAATTTAAATTCAGATTAACATGATCTATTTCTAATATCCAAAAAGAGACCAACATTGCCTAGGATTTAAAGGATTAGACTAACTTGATACACACAAAACAAACAAGCATACAATAAATGACAAGATTAGAAGATGACGCCGCCGTGATGCGCGAACAGGAGAACCGGAGTGTATGCATTTTCAACTTGATTGGTCCATGAATGCAAAATCAGTTTCATCCACACCACTTGTCAAGGTATATAAGCATTTTGGACCATGACAACTTGAACACAAAGAAATTATGTATCACATTATTTAAACATTCATTATTTTATATTTGCTTTTCAACAAAAAAAAAGTTTACTATTGATTCGATAATACAAACTCAACAACTAGACATTATGAGTGATTGTGTTCCATAAACTCATAAATGACCTAAAGTGGAAAAGTTAATTTTTTTTCTAAAAGAATTTGTAAAAAATCTATTACTCCATACGACTTGTCAAGATATGTAACCATTTTTGGACCGTATAACAACTTGAAAGCACAGTATATAAGAAACTATGTATCACACTTATTTAAATCTCATTATTGTTTGTTGATTCACCAATCTTTTTACTGTTGATTTTATCTGATTGACACCTCTGTTTATCAATAAAAAGTCTTGTAACTTGGGTTATTTTAAATTTCGGTTTAGATTCAGAGTAATGAATTCTAGTTTGATTTGGGTTTGTTGACCAACCAAGCTATTTTCATCGTTGTAAAGAAGAATATAACAACTAACACACGTATTTAGTTCTAAAGTGAAAGGTAAATGGCACTAAATGGACTCTAGTCTATAAATTGGCCCATGGGCTTTAATATAAGCTTATCTATTTACAATCCAAAGAGTTCGTTAGAGTCACGTGGGAAACAATCGCGTGCATCTAACGGTAGATATTTAATGCGGGTGATCACCGATCTGTCAGTTTGAGAGAATTCCGATTCTCCAACGTTGCCACGTGGACTTATGCTTTGCTTTCATTTCCATACACATACAGTAGCATTGCCTCCTTCCTACTCACAGAAAACGCAAAACTCGATTCTGCTGCTGAAAGATGATTGGAACCCTAAATTCTTCTCCATCTTCCTCAGCGAAAATCATTCTCGAAGATTTTCCCGCAGGAATTTTCCATTGTGGAACTCAGATTTTCCGTTCTGTTCCGATCAAAACTTTTCGTTACAAGCTTTTGCGATTAGATTCTGTTCAGAAGACCAGGGTTCTTAAACCGATTCCACTTCGTTCTTCCCCGATTGAAGTTTCGCAGGTAAATAATAACACATTTCCGGTGGTTTGCCATTTCTCTGTGTATTTCCTCTGTTTACGACGGAGATTCAGGCTTTTTCTCAGCCGATTCTCGCGATTTTTCGTCACTACATAATACATCGAAGGTTTTTAATCGTTGTTTCTGATTTTTCCGTTCAAGACATTTACTGATCTTCTACTAATTTCTGTAATTCGAGGAATTTTCTCTGTTCTTCATCGCTACGTCGCTTCTAATTGTGTTCATACATTTTATTAGGTAAACATAAAAGCTGCAGAAATCGAAACTGTAGAGAATTGTAAGTTTCTATGTATCGGAATTTCGTGGATTATTGACAGATGAGTGAATCATTTTCGAGGATTTCTGATTTTATTTCCGCATTTCTTCGTTTTCTACTGATGATCTCGCAGCTCCTACTAAAACGGTTCGTGTAAGGTTTCAATTACGGAAAGAATGTGTGTTTGGCGAACATTTCTTCATCCTTGGTGATGATCCTGTGTTTGGTGGTGGTCTTTGGGATCCAGAAAATGCTTTACCAATGAATTGGTCAGATGGTCATGTTTGGACTATAGATCTGGTATAGTTCTTCTTCACTAGGCTCAAGATTTTAGCTACTTGATTACTTGGATTGGTTTATTGATAAGATGATTTTTTTCTTGCTATATATACTTAGGATTTGCCTGTTGGAAGATTGGTTGAGTTCAAGTTCATACTAAAGGCAATGACAGGAGATATCTTGTGGCAACCAGATCCAAATCGGTGTATTGAAACCTGGGAAACGAACAAAACAATCAGAGTGTGTGAAGATTGGGAAAATCCTGATCTCCAAATGATGATCGAAGAAGATTTTGTAACTGTTAACCAAGAAAAGCAGATAGTTGCTGAAATTATCACACAGTCATCAAATGTTGCAGAAAAGAAGGAAGAATTGCTTAGTACTATACAAGAAAACTCTTTTGAAGTAGGATACATAAGTGATGAGTATGATCAAAATTTGAGTTCAGAATCTTCAAATGGAGCTTTAACTGAAGAAACAATGTTTAATGAGGAAGAAGTTCCGGTTTTGGTTCCTGGATTGGTAACTATGTCTGATTTAGAAGATGAAGAAGAGAGTGATGAACCAATCACACATGTATCAGAAGAAGTTATTAACGAAGGTAAAGCTGAATCGTTCCCGGAGGTAAATAATAACTTGATTATGTTTGAAAAGCTTCATGTTCCTGTGTATTTCCATAACTTGCTTTGTTTATGATAATGAAATCGTCTCTGTTTCTTGTCCATTGACCCGGTTAATTAGAAAACTGTCCCTAGCTATGACTTGAAGCTAGTTCCAAGGAAGAACATTTAGGATTGTACACTTATCTAAGATTGTTAATCATAAACTTGTGATTGTGTTATATAATGAATGAAGAAAGCTATTTTTGTGCAGGTAGATAAGAAGCAAGAAACTAAAGAAGAAAGAAACGGAGAAGCGGTTTCGGTATTCGATATATTAGAGGTAGAAGAAGCAGTGAATGGTGTAGAGGAGAGACATTACAATGCAGCAGAGGAAGAGATTCAGAAGCAATTAGAGAAAGATATTCAATGGGGACGCAAAACGCTTTACAAGCTTTTAAGCAACTTTGGACTTTTCTAATACTCAAAACAAAAAGTTTTGAGTCTTATGAACTGTGTTAAAAGGTACATTATCTTTACCTTCTTCTTCGTCTTCTCTGATCATCTTTTATTTTGTTGTATCTATGGGAATTGAGAAGAGATTTGAAAGCATGTTTGTGTTTGTATATATGTATGATCAAACTGGTTTTGGTTCAGGGAGTGAATAAAGAGTGTTAGTGTTATATAAGTTTATAGGATGTATCATGTTGTTGTTACCTAATGATTGATATGTTTTTTGGTCATATGTGTTAAATTACATAGGATTGTATCATGTTGCTGTCTTTGATTTCTTATGTGGATCCAATTCTCTTGGTATAATTTTGTTCTTGTTACATGATGATGATGATTATGATTTTCATATGATTGTTTGGTCATATTTGTTGACTAAATATGATTTGATCCTTTTTCCTTGGTTAATATGAGAATTGTTTGATCTTAAAATTCAAACTTGCGTGATTATTACGATCATGATTCAATACATAATAATTTAGTGTTTGTCGAGATTCGATTTTATATTTTTTGTTTTTAAATATAAAGGCATGGTCATTGCCAACGGCGTACGTTTAGGATCACTTTATTTTATTTTTTTTACGAAATAAAACATTAGATTTATAATGTTTGGGTTGGATTACAATAGTGTCTATCTCATCTGAGTAGTCTAGACTCGATTACAACAACTAAAGATCTTCCATCAGAACACTAGTCCTTTAAAGACCACAAATACAAATTCCAAAATCACAAAAGAATATAACGAAATGAATAGTGGGTAGTTCCAGGCTTTTAGCGCAAAGAGTTTCCAACTCAAAAGCAAAGACTTCATAAACTTCGACCTGAAACTTTAGAGAGAAACGCCGTCCTCTAGCGATCTCTACAAAATAGACAAAGTAGTAGGTGTTGGTGTTTTTATGAAAAACCAGAACAAACACTAATCCTTCACCAAACCAACACATAACCAAACACATAACCATTGTGAGTCCAGAAATACGAAGCAGAAACAAACCATAAACCTAGTTCACCCGGGATCTTTGACCGTCATTGTGGAAAAGACAAGTCTAGGACGAGCCGAGAAATTCACCACCATCGAAAACAGTTCATGAAATCCACTGAAGGAAGATTTTCATTTTTCTTTAAGACCACAAAACCCAAAACAATTGGGGAGAAATCCTCCAATCCCGGATCACTTTATTTTTTGTTTTATTTGTTTATATTTTATATTCGTAAATTTTGATAGGATGTTTTTTTCAAAAAAAAAAACCGATAGAAAATATTGTTATATAGAAATATATCAATGTGTTGTAAATTGATCATGTATCATTCTGAGGATTAATTTGTCCTAATTGATTCACAAGTCAAGAAGTTATAACAAGATTGTTAGTAAAAAAAATAATGATCAATTTATATGTAAGTTGCCAATACAAATGCAAGATATTTTTGTGTTTTAATTACTTTGACTCAACCGGTAAAAACTTCATGAATGTTGTTAGAGAATTGTGCATAAATATCTTGCTTTTTAATAAATAGATACGTTACCTGAAATTATAGACAAAAGATAATATAATTTTTGTGGAATTTTATTTGCTTGTTACGAAGAATTGATTTTGTTGGTACTTTGTGTGCGCACATTCGTGTACATATTAACATGTCAACATAAACTCAAATCGATATATAATTAATTAAATTTTTTTTGACAAACTTTGCAGTCTAAATTTATTTTATGGAAAAATAATGATTTAAAGTATTTGAAAGTTATGCTTTGATCCATGCAAGTAAAGTCTTCAGGGACAGAAAGGAAAACGGAGGTGCAGAAAAAAAAAATATCACGCGCTCAGGGATTTCCGCGCGTGAGCGTTAACGCGTCATAGCTGCGCGTGGGGTTTTATTCCATCTAATATTAAAAGCGCATGAGTTAAACCGTTTACAAGACTGTTTTAGAGCTCATGGCCCAACTTACCATTTTCTTTAAGCCCATAAGCCCAATATGTTTTCGCACAATATTAATCCCTTTTATTTATGGTTAATTATATTTTTTTGCACGCACCAAATCGAATTAGGGAATGTATGAATTTTATATGTAATTATGTATGATAACAAATTAAAATAAAAACAATTGAACTAACTTAGGCACAATTATATAACCTCTGCGACTTAAATTATTTTGTATCTATTTTTTTGTATCCATAGATATCTAATGAATTCTTCTTAGATGTGTGCTTCAACCTGTTCTAAAACTCACATATATAATAATATCTAAATCCAAATTAGTTAAAATTTCTTTTAAAAAATTTGTCAAAACATACGACAATTATGGTTTTTATATATTTATCAAAAAAAAGAAAAAATTATGGTTTTTATATAGAAACGGATAACATATATTTAGTTTATTTTATAGTACATCCGATTTTGTTTTAATTTGTAATCTGTACGAAGCAAATATACCTGGATATATACCCCTAGCTTCATCAACTAAATCATATTGCTGTCTTAGAATTATCAAAGTTGTTGTAACAACTAACAATTCTTCACTAATTAATAATTTAAACAAACAAACCAAAAAGAAAAGGTTTATAGAGCAGCAAGTAAATTTTGTGAAAGCAAGATTAATTCAACAAGAACAACAACAAAAATAAAACTTCAACTAAAAATAAATATACAATCACTATACAACAACAAAAAAAAGCCTAATTCCAAATGGACCAAGGTTTCATACTTGGCTTTATCAAACCCCCTAATAGTAAGTAACCAAAACATTTTTTGTTACCTTTAAATAGAGACCAAAATATATAATTAAAAAAGAAGAGCTTATTTTCCCTTCTTGTTTTCTCTTCATTGGGTCAAGGAAAATATTTACCTTTGATATCTTTTAAGTAGTGGCTTCTTCTTCAAGTGTTTCGATTGATACTACAGCTTCATTACTTTCCCACAAAAATCCATTTTCAGTTTTGGAATCTTTCTCTGTTTCTCCAGATATAGGTGACACATGCGCAACGTATTTTTCTGCACAAAGCAAACACCAATCAATAAGACTTGACCAAAATCTGTTGACCAAATAAAATACACAAAAGACTGAGAACAATCTGGAGACTTCATCAATCCAAACACAAACCGAACCGATCAAAGGAAGCAGTCGAAATATTACCAGCCAAACTACGAAGAGCATTCTCAGCAGCTTGTTGATGAGCATCTTTCTTAGTTTTCGCCATCCCAATCGCTATTTTCTCACCAGTGAACAAAACCTTATGAATGAAAAAAACACAGAAATCAAATTTAAACACTTAACAAAGCGGGAAAAGATTGAAAACACGTAAAGAACAAATATCCAAACTAACCTCAACTGAAAACTGTAACTCTTTGTTTGTACTCATCACAGTTCTAAACTCCACCTACAAAAATATAATCATGAAAAAGAGAAAGAAACAATAATAATGGTTATGTTTATATATATTATATGTTTACCTTTGAACCGCATTTTTTTCCAATTTCTTGTAACGCGCTAATGAATAAATGAGCTTGTCCACCACCATTACTCTTTGCAACATCTGTATTATTATGTTGTTCTCTACCATTTGATGATACTAATTGATTCTGTGTTATTCCACCTTCTGCAATAAAAAGTTTTCAACAAGTTCCTATGTTAATAAAAGGTATTAATGCACACAGTAAATGATCCTTTCCTAAGTCAAAACAAGAATCTAAGCATTCAACTATTCATCGTCGATAAAGTTAGTATTGAAACTGGACCATACCTGTTGTTTGACGTAAAAGATTTTGCCTTTTAATGTCTTCGTCCATACACACCTGCAAAAGGAAAAACTTTCAGAACCATAAAACAAAATATTTTTCGATATGTGGAAAAGATATTGAGAAATTGAAAACAAAACAAACCTCTTCGGTTCTCAAGTGAGGTGTGTGTGAGAAAGAACCAATAGGAGGAGGGAATTGATTCGGATAACTTCCTACAGGTCGACTAGGAAATGAATGTTCATCTACTAACCAACCACCATGAGAATGCATTGAAGAAGATGAAGAAGGTGGTGGTGGTTGTTGCATCGGAAGTCTAGAAAGAAGAGGCGGTTGATTGAAGTTTTGGTTCCTTATATCTACACCAGGTGGTCTCATCATAAGTGGTCTTCCAACATCGGAAAACGTAAATCCATCTCGTCGAGGAGCTCCAAGCAAACTCGGTTCTAATATATTGTAATTGAATACAAAAGTCAAGAGACAAAAAAAAAAAAAGCATTCAAAGTTTGGAGTTGTTATATTGAGTCGAAAGTTCGTACTGTGAGAAGGTAACAATGCTGCTGATGTAGTAGTTGTTGTGCTTGTGTTAACATTTGGTATGATCGCTATCTGCGGTTTAGGAGTTTCTGGTTTTTGCTCAGCGTTGTTACTTGTTGTAGAAGAATCCGATGCAGCCTTGGAAAAACAAAAATTCAACAAGAAAATCAATTTACGACTGAGAAAAATCAAAATTTTGTATTTATTTTAATTGCGGTTATATTTACTGACCTGATTTAGTCTGCGTTCAACTTCACCACCACACATTCCTTCGACAATTGGAGGAGCAGTTGTGTTTCCGTTTGCGGCAAAGCCTGTGTCCTGCAGACAAATGTATAGCTTAGGTGTGACAAAGTTATGTGTAATATGTGTTAACAATATTGAAGTTGTAAAATGTGTAATGACAAAGTTATGTGTAATATGTGTTAACAATGATGAAGTTGTAACTAAATTTACCTCTATAACAACAAAGTTGCTCACATCCGGTGAAGGAGGCAAATTCTCCACATCGTCTTCATAATAAACCAATGATATACTACTCATTAAACTCTCATCAAATTCCCTAAAAAGATAATCCCACATGAGTCAAACCGGATTTCCAAACCAATTCTTGGTTACCTTTAAAACCGAATCCTATTCAAATCCAATTATACTGAGTCTAGTCTAAATTAAACCTGCTTCAATCAACTAATCAGTTTTGGGTTTCTATTTGGCTTAACTAAACCAAACCAGGTTCAGAAATCAAACCAAATTGGCTTAAACTAATCACTTAACCCTTACTCGGTTTACAAAAGAAACATAATCACATCCAAATCAAGGCAGAAGATAGGATCAAATTACTTATCTCTTAATGGTTAAAAAACTTAGAACCATATAAATCAACACATTTTCCTTTTCCTCTTGGTTATAGTTAAACCTAATTCTTGGATAGAAGCAAAGAAAACTTACTTGAAAAAGTAACCTCTGACATTACATGCAACATTTCTTGCTACGCAAAGGATTGGAACGGGGTGGGCTGTCTGATAAATGAGCAAGAGAAAACGGTTAAGATAATTAAGCGATAATACAGTATTTAATTCGCAGATTAATGCAAGAGCAATAAACATGCCTCTGCTTGTGGAGCGTAATATGGTGAATATGCAGGAACAACATGAACTCGTGGTTGATCTTTGTCCTCCCAAACCTTAATACGATCATCAACAACCATTGCCATCTTTGGATGGCAAATTCCTCCATTAAACACATTTAACAACGATTTCTTCGCGTCTGTTATGCAACAAATCAAGAAATAAAACAAAAATAATGTTAATTTTTGAGTTTCACAAAGTATAAGATAAACAATTCACCACAGTAACGAAAGAGATAAGTAATACCAAGATCAAAAGTTAACAAAGAAGAAAGATATGGTTTTGACCTGGTTTAACGCAAACAATGCGATCTCGAAGCTCTTTGATACTTATTAAGTGTGCTTCCGGATCAAGTAGTCTCCACATTTCCAAAGCATAATCTCTTTCAGCCATCGTACACACATACACTTCAAACCTTTTCCTACTTTTTGCAGTTAGATAGCTTCTTAACTCTTCCCAAGCTGGTCTCAGTTTCACAAGCACACTCGTGTCACGGATCTGCATAAGAAATAACTTCGTTAAGCTCCAACGATATTCCACTCTTATGCAACCACAAACACAAATTAGATCTTCAAACCTCTGGATTAATCCGAGTAAGCACGATATTCTTCTCCGGCAATCTAATCACAGGTCTATAAACTTTCTTCTCTTGACCATCGGAATTTGGTCGGACTTCTTCAGGCTGAGCTTTTATCATAACTCCATTATCAAACGCATAGTCATTATCAATATACTGTTTCAGCAACATCCTATCATCCATAAACCGTTTCAATTCCGCAGCCATTCCGTTCATCTTCACTGGATCAAACTCTCGTTGCATCCAAGCTTTAACAGTTTCGATTCTATCTTCATACGATTTCATCGTATTCGCAACAATCAAAGTCTCATCAAGATCAAATACAATCGATAAACACCTAGTGTTAAGCATCCGTAAACAGGAATCGTAAAGACCTAAAGGAACTGAGAAACACCAGAAACACGGAAACTTCTTCTCTTTACTCGGCATCGCTACTAAATGAATCTCCTCTTCTCCGAGCAAAACCACAGCAGTCTGAAGAAAAAATTCAACAAATCGGAAAATGTCATTTCCCGATTCTGGGATTCTCGGAGAAATCATTGAAAACAAGCGATGTTTACCTTCAATTCATGGAAACAGACTGCGTGTAGATGCATTAACTCTTGAGGTTTAACCGGAGCCGACGATTCGAGCTTACATCTAACGGCGAACGAAGCGATAGTCTGAAGAATCGCGAGCGGAGGACATCTCTCACCGGCCGGAGAAATATGATGGATTCGAATCTCATCGTTCGGGAATCGAAATTCGTGCCCTGAAGATACTTGATTCACGTCGAGTTCCCCTAACCGTAAATCTCCGTGATAAACCACAGATTTATGACCTAAACGACTCATCGGAAAATTACTTCCACAAGAACGAATTCAGCGAAATGAACAGAGATTTTCCGGGAAAATGCGTGAGAAACGCTCTGCAGATTCGAGAGGGATATATATATTATATTTCCTCTTTCGCTACTTTCTCTGTGATTTCTCTCTCGCTAAAGAGGGCTTTTCTTCGACAAGAGCAAATAAGGCAGGCTCGGTTATTTATACGCGAGAGAAGGCGTTTTGATTGTTAAGACACCGATTTTAACTAAATTACGAAAAAACCCGGGTTATATTACACATGGCGTAAGATGCATTATTTAATCTCCCACCAGCATCGCATTGTCACGCGTTGATTGGCCCTTTAATCACCTTATTTACCGTTCCCAAATCAAACAAACGCTTTGAACGGTGATAGCGGCAATGCCCCATTTTTGAAGTGGATAAAACAACCGTTGCAGACCATCTATGTTTCTTTACAAAACTAATCCGTACTTAGTCTGCAGAGAATTCTTTTTATTTTTTTCTGTTCGCACTAATAAATATTGTGAATGGTAAATAAAAGTGGTTTTGACTGTTTACGGACTAGTCGATACTAACTGTTACCATTCAAAGCCAAAATTTGACAATTTTTTTTTCATGAAACCACAAGACAAGACGAACCAGCATCGGCTGAGTGTATTAAGCTTCCACATGAACCGGTACGAGTTAGGCCAAGCCGAGCGGGTGATTATTCGATGGTGTGGCTGGTCCAAGTGGGTCTGCTGTTCGGTCTCGTTTGGTGATTGGCTACATTTTGAACCGGAATTAAAAATATATGCTATAATGATTTATGTTGGCATGTTGGGCACATGAATAGGTTTGATTGTATGTGTTGTTCATTATAAAATATTCCGTTTTATTATTATTTTTATTGAAAAGGTTGGATACCAAAAAAATGTTTTGATGAGTTTTATTTTTAATACATATAAGTATGAAAAAATTGTATTTTAGAACTTATAAGTAAGGGAAGCATATAGAATATATGAGACTCGAAGCCTTGACTTCATTTACCTATATTTTCGACCGGATTTTTGTTCTAAGAGTAACTTCTCTCGCTGACATTATCATCGCTACCGTCTAAGCACAAGATGTTGACGCTAGATTCCGAACTCTCGTTGCTGCTCACCGGCCGCTTAGTTCGAGATCTTACACTGTATAATGAAGTCGCCGGAACTTTCGTCACAGATGGTCGGAAATTTCCCGTCATGCTTCCTCGTTTAACATCCTATTAGCATATAAAGAGAGACCATTACACAAAATGCTCACACGTTTAAAGTCGTGTAATCAGTGCTTAATGTCCTTATATTTATATTTTTTTAAAATGCCTAAAATGTACATTCTGTATATTCTTTTTGATAGATAAATCAAAATTGCAACACTTTGTTATGATTTTGCTCGTAAATTAACAACATAAACTTAGCGAGGTTTGTAATCTAATAGTTACAATTAATTAGTATATTGTTGTCATGTTTTAATCTACGTTAAAATTTAAGAATAAAAATGCATGCATGAGTTATAGAGAAAAAACTTTGTTAGCGAAATAATCTTAATATGTTACCGTACCAAATGTCTCAAGGCCATATCGATGGAGCTTTGAGGTAGGTTCCGTCCAAACCCAATACCATCAGACCTTGATTTCCCGGCGGCTGAGACACCACCGCGTCCTCGGCCACCTTTTCCCGACGTCGGTGGAGCAAGTTTTCTCACCACAGGATTGGTCAAGCCACCATCATCGTTGTTTCCAATCGGAGCTCGGTTTCTAGAAGGTGAAAGAGATTGCCTCCTTGGAATCACGCGTTCTATGGACGCTGATCTTGAACTTGAACGGCTAGACGCACCACCAATCGCTCTAGTTATGCGACTTGATGATGAAGCAGTTTGTGGCCTATCCGGTAGCGATGTTCTGAGATTCGACGGTGCTTCTAGAGAGAATCCGGGCATTTCATAAGGTTCCCATGGCCTTGATCTCAATATCTGAGAGGGAACCGGTTTAGATGGTTTAGACTTTAATATAGTTGATGATGAACCGGTCGGGGTTGGTGGTCGGCGAGTTGGTGTTCCGGATCTTGATCCCGGTATTGAGTTTGGTGCGGTCATTGGCCGGTTATTGGACCGAGTTGAGGTGGCTAAACCGGTGGTTTGTTGAGCCGGTTTAGTTAGTTTACTCTGCATTACGGTTGATGAACCGGTTGGGGTTGATGGACGGTGAATTGGAGTACCTAACCTGGGTCCGGGTTTTGTATCCGGTGCCGTCATTGGCCGGTTATTGGATCGAGTAGACGTGGCTGAACCGATAATCTGAGGAGCCGGTTTAGTTGGCTTACTTTTCAATTCAGTTGATGAACCGGTCAGAGTTGATGGACGACGAGTTGGAGTACTTGATCTGGATCCCGGTTTTGAATTCGGTGCTGTCATTGGCCGGTTATTGGATCGAACAGAGGTGGTTAAACGGTTGGTTTCTTTACCGTTTGAGGCTGTAGTGGTACGTGCAGCGGTTAAGGTAACACGTGAGGTTCCAGAGCTAGAAGAAGGCCTTCTAGTTGGTGTAGAAGCTCTGCTCGTTGATCTTGAGCTGTTAGTAGAGGACGCGGTTGCTGTGGCACGTGCAGCGGTTACGGTTGCACGTGAGGTTCCAGAACTAGAAGGCCTTCTGGCTAGTTTAGTACCGGATGAAGTTAACGTGGCACGTGAAGAGGTTAACGTCGCACGTGAGGTTCCAGAGCTAGATGGCCTTCTAGTTGGTGTACAAGGTCTACTCGTTGACCTTGAGCTACTAGATGACGAGGGTCTAAATAACATCGTTTTGTTCTCGGATGATACATTGTGTCTCTCTTCTTCAAGGAAATTCCATAACTATATATTGAAATCAATCATATAGAAAGATTGGAGAGCATAATAACACACACAAATAAGAAAACCAAAAAAAATTGGCGAAATCACGAGGCCTAGTAAGTATAGTAACGAGTTTTTACCCGAGATTTAAGTGCATCGGACGCATCGAGCTGGTTAGTTGGTGAGCCTGGTGGTGAAACCAACCTGAACAAACAATAAACAATCAACAACAATGACAACAAAAAAGAAGAAGTGGTCTAAAATTTATGTATGTATGCTATGAATATTTGATAATTTTATTTACTTGAAATGGTAAAGCTATGTTTTCTAAATTCACAAAAAAAAATTCAAATATTTCCTGGCACAATCACTTATTAAAATCTAGGAAGAATGTCTAAAGAGTTGAGAAAATTGATCAAAATGTACTTTTTTCGGTTGAATATTTGTTGTGTTTTTTTAACCCTAAATAAACCGGAAATAACCGGAAATATAAATGTTTCAAAAGTAAAATAAAAAGACTTTAGAATGGATCGTACAGATGAGTTTTGAGAAATATTATAAGACAAACTTTGTGAAATAATAATCTAAATTTTAGAAACCATAATAAGGGGAAAAAAAGGTACCAATCGTAATCGGATTTCTCGTTCTCGGAGTACAAAAAGTTCTCAGCGGCAGTTCTCCGGTGAGGTTGAGACGACATCGTATTAATATCGGATCCGATTAAACTAAGCGAAGCTTGATGACATTTCTCACGACGACGCAACTCCAAGAACAAAACAAGCTCTTCTTCGTCTTTGTCTTGAGTCAACATTTTTAAAAATTGAATTGTTGATGAAAGAAGAAGAGAGTGGTGAAGATGTTCTTTTTTCTTCATTTAAAAATGTTAGATTTCATACCAGACAGCCTTTTTTATATATATACGAAAGTAAAGTATCTTTTTTAGTTATATGATTATAACATATTAATGTAAAGTATCTTTTTTAGTTATGTGATTATATCATATTAATGTAGAGTTTTGTTAATGATATTATTTGAGTTAAAAAATTTTGATTGGTTAATTTAAATGACATGTCTCTTAATTAATAAGCTAATTTTCTTTCTCTATCTTCTCTATTAATATTTAGGAGATTGGAGATTATTGTTGTATTGATTGATGTCCAATGGATGTGTAATTAATAAGCTGCACAAAGAAAAGAAAAAAAAAGACCAACAATAGCATGTGTAAATATTTTAAATACATGTGTAATATATGTGTTATTCGATTGAGTATTTGTTCAATGGATGATTTGGTAATTTGAGTTCAATTTTTAATCAAATTTATCTTTAATTTTCTTAATGAAATTTCGGTTTTACTTTTACATAAGTGTTTTTATTATTTGTTTTATTTAGATATAGAAAATAAATAAATCCATTTAAACCACACTAAAATATAATCCGCATTGGATCGGTTTATTCGGATTGAACACCCTTAATTACATACAATGATCACATAACTCTTAGACGACAACAACACACTGATGAAGGACATACGAAAAAACATATTGATGATTATCATTAAGATTAAGACAAGCTTAGAAAGCTAAAAACACCAAATCTTCAAGACGCTCATTAGTCGGAGAATTCCCACCATGAACCAACAATCCTTCCTTACCATCTTTAACCGCAGCCGCAAACGCACACCAACCGCGCTCTCTCGGCTTCTCCTCTTCCTTGGTCTGAATCTTCTCCCACACTAACGTCTCCGTATCAAGCTTGTAAGCATCACCGGAAAATCTCCCCGCACCCATATGCATCAGCTCATGAGGCTCTTCCTCTCCACCGTATATCACAATGTATTTCCCGAAAGGAATTGCCGGAAACACACTTCTCGCCTCCGGAACATCACCGGTGGTCTCCACGGCGGTCCATTCAGATCGCTGTAAATCGAAACAATGGATATCACTTAACTCAACCCCGTCGAATCCAAACAAAACCCAAATCTTCCCTCCGGCAATCGCAAGTCCCGGCGCTCCTCGTCCTTTACAAGCTTCACCGGCCGACGGATACTCGACCCATTTCTGATCAACGGTATCATAAGCATGGAGCGTATTCACACGTCCTTTCGCCGTAACTCCACCGAAAACGTAGATTTTCCGATCATCGGCAACCATGGAGTGGTAGCTCCGTCCGGGCAGACCTTCATCGGACGGTGTCAGCTTCTTCCACTCGTTGGTTACGGTATCATAGGAGAACAAGCCGTTGTACTTCCGGGAAGCGTCACGGCCACCGTAAACGTAGATCGTGGTGCCGATCGTAACCATACTGACTCCAAAACAGGGGAAAGGACGTTCGTCTCCGGTCGCAGGAGCTATGGACCATTCATGAGTCTCGAGATCGAAAACGTAAAGATCATTGTCGATATGGATCGTCGGTTTAAGCTCACCGCCGAAACAGTACGCTTTTGTCCCAACCACGGTCATGGCATGTGAGCTTCTTGGTCCAACAACACCGGCTCCTTTTTGCTCGATCTGAGATTCAGTATGATCATAACTTATTTTAATTATACAAAATCGTAAAATTCGAAAAGTTGATATAATTTCTTGTATAATTACGAAGAATCAAGAAGCAAAAATTTGATTAATTTATAAATCTTACCTTAACCCATTTGTTCTCTGCCACAGGACTCATTGCTCTCTCACAGTTTTTTTTTGGTTTTTTTCGCTAAGAAGATTTTTGAGGAATGAAGTGAGAATTGAAAATGTTTGTGGTTGTAAGTAACTGTTGCGTGTGCTTTATTATATAGGCAATTTTTTTATTACAGGACAAAATTTACAAATTTATTTTCCCATTTTGTGGCAGAAGAAATGGAGATACGTTACCATGTATGACACTATTTCTTTTATTTTCAATTGTGTCATTTGTTAGAATTTTCTTAAGAAAGGAAAAATATCTGATTATGCAATGCATGTTCTGGTGTTACTTAATAATTAAGAAAATCTTGATTTTTTTATTTGCTAACTTATTTTTTTTTATATGATAGCTGTCAGTGTCATACTCGACTCGTGGTCATGGATAGGAACCAAGGAAGATATCAAAATAAGAAAAATTGAATTCTAAACTCTAAAAACTATAATCAAGCCAAAAATTGTATATTTTCTCAAATTTGAAAGAATTAGCCATTTAATAACTTACCTTTTTTTTTAATAGTCCTTTAAAAAAATTATTGCTGTAGTTTTTAGAATCATTTCTTAAGAAAGAAAAATATCTGTTTTTAGGGAAACCTAAGAAAGAAAAGAAAATGGATTACGCAAATAACTAAGAAAATTTTGAATAAAATTCTTCTTAACTATTTGTTTTCTAGCTGTCAATCATAGTTATAACCCAGAAAAAAAGATCAACAAAACAAAAATCTGAAAAAGCATTTGTCAAACTAAACATATAGTTAATTTACCATTCCAATAATACTTAATTATTTCACAAATATATAATAATACTTATTTATTACTAGAGGTGTGTACCTTTGTGTATAAATTCTTGACGATATACACGAAGTGAGTCAAGTATCACGTGGGATTCTTATCTTTTTATTGGCTCCACTTCACAAAATTCGATCAGAAGGTCACATGCGACTTTTTGCTTCGAAAACAAACAGAGGAAACACAAAAAGCTTAAAAGGTAAATATAAAAGGACGATGAACATAGACACTATTAAATGGAATCCAGTCAATAATCCAAACAACATTAATCTTTCGATACATGAAGTGGCCATAATATTTTTTGCAGTTTCATTTTATTTTTTTTTAACTGCTTTTGCAGTTTCATTATTCATGACTTTTATACTCATTATTTTTTTGAGAATCTAAACTCTTGAACCTCTTGGTTATGCCACGTCATTTTATGAGGTCACCAAACAAAAGACTAATAAAAATTGACCACTTTGTTAAAATTTAACTTATTAAATTTTGTTGACTTTTTTCATATTTGGTTTGTAGTTTTCAAATTGAAGACTTTTAGTGAATAGTTTTGATTATCGAATTACAATTTTCGTTACAATTTTATTTTATTTTAATCTAGAAAATCCATATCAATATATATTTTTTTAATTTATTTTTGAATATTACAAATTTAAATATAAGATAAGATATACAATTTGAAAAATCATAAAATAGAAAAATCCATGTGAGCTTCTTGGTCCAAACACGGTCATGGCATGTGAGCTCTACGTTAACAAGTTCTCATTTGGTTTAGGTAAACCGGCCCAAACAAATTTTCTGCGTTGATTAAATTAAACAGTCACGGCCCAATATTACGGCTCAAGGCCCACGTCTTCAACAAAGATATTTCTTCTCCCAAGTAAAATTAGCTATGGACTTTTGATTCTCTCGTGCGAACTGAAAAATTCCCTTTGTTCATCGAAGTTTCTGTATACACTTTTCTCTCTTTCCTCAACGTCTATCTCCTCTGTAGGGTTTCGAATTGATATCGAATTGATTCTTGTAAAACGAGACTACGCTGAAATTCTGGTGAAATATTCTGTCTCATAGATCTCTATACCTTGATTTGGCTTAGTTCTGCAGAAATTCCAATTCGATTTTTGATTTCGTTGTTTTTACCATCGAATCGGATTAGCTCTTACAATGGACCTAAATGCTTCACCACCGCAAGCTGAAGAAGACGATGAACCTTTTAAGCGACGTCGTGAAGACCGATTTGAATCTGCAGTTGAAATCTCTAGACGGGTACTGTATCTTAAATCCCTATAGAATAATCTCAATCTGTTTACTTGTAGTTCTTCAATTGCTTTTTACATTTTCGTTAATAGGAGCGTGAAGAACGAAAGAAAAGATTTAGAGCAGATAATAAGCCACAACGAAACTCTTACTCTCAGCCAGTTTTTCGTGATACTAGAGTTTATGATAAAAGCAAGATCCCTCAAGGTAAATGTTTTTTTGGGAATTTCCTTTAAGTTCAATTATTCATATTCGTATTTGTTTTTTTGGCGATGATTACAGGTTGGTTAGATTGTCCTGGTTTTGGTTTAGAGATAGGATACATTGTTCCTTCAAAAGTTCCACTTAGTGAATCGTTCAACGAACATGTTCCTCCTGGGAAAAGATACTCTTTTAAACAAGTGGTTCGTAATCAGAGAATCAACGGAAGAAAAGTAAGTTCTTGAACGAACATTTCATGGATATTAGCAACTGTATGATCTAAATCAATGTCTCTTTTGTTTTTCAGATTGGTTTAGTGATTGATTTAACTAATACATCACGTTACTATCCAACACTGGACTTAAAGAAAGACGGTATCAAGCATGTTAAGGTGAATTGGAAATGGAATACATTTCGTTTTCTTCTCATTGTTCGTATTCTTTATCTTCTTTTTTCTTGTTGTAGATTGCTTGCAAGGGTCGTGATTCCGTTCCAGATAACGTTTCTGTGAACACTTTTGTGAACGAGGTACTTTGTTTCATAAATTCACTTGGAATTATATTGTTTTCCTGCTGAGTTTTTTAGTTGAGATTCAAAGATACTGTTATCGTTTTTTTCCAGGTTAATCAGTTCGTTATTAGTCAAAAACAACCGAAGAAGTATGTTCTTGTTCACTGTACTCACGGGCATAACCGAACAGGATTTATGATAGTTCACTATCTTATGCGATCTATTCCGATGATGAACGTTACACAGGTTCAATTTCTTTCACACTTCTTTGTATTGATCCTTTTCTGATAATGGATATATCTTTACCTTTGTGTTGGTTTTTTTTAGGCGTTGAAAATGTTTTCTGATGCTCGTCCACCGGGAATTTATAAACCGGATTACATAGATGCTTTATATAAGTTTTACCACGAAATAAAGCCTGAGAGTGCTACTTGCCCACCTACTCCTGAATGGAAGAGAGAGCTTGATCTTAATGGTGAAGCAGTTCAAGATAATGATGATGACGATGATGATAACACTCCATCTGCCTCTGTACAAGTAAGCTTGGTGCAATCAAGTGCTTAAAGTTTAATATCCTGCTTGTTTGCTTGAGTTTTGTTGTTTCTTATTGTTTCTGTTGTTGTTTTTAGGAAAACAATCAGGAGAACGTGAAAATGACAAATGACGACGTTTTGGGTGATGAAATACCTTATTATCAAGAGGAAGCTTATCGACAATTCTGTTATAAGATGCTTATGATGAATGTTGGGGTAAGGAATTCACTCTTTTCCCTCTCTATGTGCTCTTATGGTTTTAGCAGTTCTCCATAAATGATTGGATCTTGTTTCCTTTTTTTTCTCTGATCCCAGGGAAGAGGATGTACACAATTCCCCGGTTCGCATCCTGTATCTTTAGACAGGTCCGACTCTCTGGCTTTAATTTTGGTATTCCATACAAAGCCGATTTTAGCAAAGTGTATGTTCTTAATTTCAGGGAGTTTGAGTTTTCATTAGTCCTAGTTTTCTCAAATGCTAAGTTAAAAATCTTATGTAAACAGGGAGAGTTTGCAACTTTTGAGGCAACGGTACTATTATGCCACATGGAAAGCAGATGGAACACGTTATATGATGCTCATAACTGTAGATGGATGCTATTTAATCGATAGAAGCTTTAAATTTCGAAGAGTACAAATGCGTTTCCCCTGTAGACCCTCAAGTGAAGTGAGTAAAAATTCCTTTCTCTCAATCTATCTTCTCTGTGTCAATGTCTTCAAAACTGTATAACTTTTTGGAATAGGGAGCTTCGGGTAAAGTGCATCATTACACACTGCTTGATGGAGAAATGGTTATAGATAACGCAGACGATCCACAACAAGCGAGAAGGAGGTACCTCGTATACGATATGGTATCAATCAACGGCGAATCAGTCTCAGAGGTTTGGGAAACTATTCACTATTTTCATTTCATCACATCGTTTTCGGTTTTTCCTCACTTCCTTTGAATATGAAACAGCGTACCTTTTGCGAAAGATGGAACATGGCTTCAAACGAGGTGATCAAAGCTCGTGAATATGATAAACAGATCAGTCATTGCTACAGATACGACCTTGAGCCTTTTGGGGTGAGTCAAGTTTCAGTTTTTCTATCTCATACGCCATTTGACATCTTTCTTCTTCCTCTGAATAACATTGTTGGTTTGCTACACAGGTACGAACAAAAGGTTTTTGGTTACTCTCTACTGTTCAAAAGCTTTTGAAAGATACCATTCCAAAGCTTTCACATGAATCAGATGGTTTAATCTTCCAGGTAACCAAGAAAACACAATTGTAATTGAATTTAGTAATGTGTTGCTTGATTTCTTTGAGCTGACACTTACAGGGTTGGGATGATCCTTACGTACCGAGGACACATAAAGGTTTACTGAAATGGAAGTACGCGGAGATGAACTCGGTTGACTTCTTATTCGAGATGGGCGAAGAATCGGGTCGTGGAATGCTGTTTTTACATGAAAGAGGGAAGAAAAAGCTTATGGATGGTTATTTAGTTGAGTTTAGAGATGGTGATGGTGATGGTGATTCGGATCCGGCGAATTACAATGGGAAGATAGTTGAATGTTCATGGGATAAAGAGAAGAAAGTTTGGGTTAGTATGAGAATCAGAGTTGATAAAACTACACCAAACGATATCAACACTGCTCGCAAGGTTAGTATCTGTTTAGGTTATAAAGATGAAACACAATTTATGTCTTAATGGATTTGTTTCTTCTTTGGGAAATAAATAGGTGATAAAGAGTATAAACGACAATATAACAGAGGAAGTGTTGCTTGAGGAAATAAGAGAGATTATTCGTCTTCCGATGTATTCGGATCGAATTCAAATGGACCTTCGAGCTGCTAATGCTCATCGACGAAAGTGACAAAAAGAATTTTACTAAACATAGGTGTCAGACTTTTACTGGATTTTGTTTTTCATATATATACTTTATTTATACACTTCAATTTATAAAACAAGCGACCATATTTGTTTTTTTTTTTTTGTTCTTTCTCGATATAGTTTATATTTACAGAACAGTATTGTCCCAACATTTTAGATTATTGGTGTAGTGTTGTTTCTTAATAAATTACTTATACATAGGGGCAGGCTTGTATAGGGGATGGTGAAAATGGTTTTCTAGTTTTACAATTTATAAAAACTGAAATATACATCACTTGTGCTTTTAGGCTGGAGAGAGTATGAGCAGTCACAAGATATATCCAGTGACTTTTGTGTGTGAATTTGGAGAGATAGTTAAAGTCATCAACAGAACCAAAGCTTAGCCCTCCTTTTCCATTAAGTTGGATTAGAACATTTTCTTTTGTCTTGGTTACACCAAGTTGTTTCGAACCTCCACTTAACCTTATTATTGTGGGTTGGGGTAAGGATATACTCGAACCTACACGTCAGGGAATAGAACCTTGCTCCAAAAATAATAGCTCTAGTTTAACCATCTCTAATCTGTCATCAATTACTGTCAAGATTTAAATGAAATTTACATAAGCAAATTAATCAAAGCTAGAGTCAACATGAGTAATCAAGTATTTTTCGACTAAAAAACCATTCAAAAAATCGCAGGATCAAAATGCAATTCAATTGGAACAGTTATTCAAAAGAGCCAATTAAATATGATGTTTTTATATAAATCTAGAAAAATTTTAGATTGAAACATTTACTCAATGTTTCTTGTTTCTAAAGGAATCTCAAACGTGGAAAAAAGCTTTGGTCAAAGATATTAAAGACCAGATTTTGGAGTTTGGATGATGTTTTTGACAAAAACCATGTTTGAAAGGTTTAAGAGAAATAAAGAAGTGGAAGAAGTTTGATAAAAGGGAAGAGAGATATTGATGATTAAAGACATCAGACTCTGGTAGAATTCCTCCCATGACCTTCTTAAAGCAATGGTTATGATCTTCTTAAAGCAATGGTCATGATGAAGACATGTTTCTCCTTTGCATTGAGGGTCTCCCAATCCCAATCTCTTGGAGTGAGCAAGAAAAGAAGAAGTTTTGCAAGATGGAATTGGAGTTCTTTCTTGGCGAATCTGAGAACAACAGTAGATGATGAAACCCATGAATCTCAGTAGAACCTTTTGAATCTATAAAATTTAAACCAAGACAGAAAATAAATATATTAGAAATATAGTTTAAACCCAACACATAAAAAAATATGGTTCTTTATGATAGTCATCACATGTCTTTGTAAGAATTAAACATGGTTTCATAAGCCTCTAACAAATAAGTATAGACAGTCTTTCAAACATCAATAATTTTTTGGTGTTCCTCTTGGTATTCTTCTACACTAGATCTCAAGAGCTTTTAATTGGATAAATCCAAGCTTTTGATTGACTAAATCCAAATCCAAGCTTTTGATTGACTAAATCCAAATAATAGGCTGAGAAGTGAGAAAAATGACCACCCTTTGGTGTTCCTCGCGGTGTTTTTCTACACTAGATCCTAAGAGCTTCCAATTGGATAAATTCAAGTTTTCAATTGACTAAGTCCAAACAATAGGCTGAAAAATGAGAAAAGTGACCACAAAACTGACAGATTCTTCTTCAACATCTGGCAAATAGAAACCTAATCTTATACATACAATCATGAAAACTAACACTTACTTTTCCTGATTAGATCAAATGCAATGATTTTTTCAAGTGAACATTACCATATTCTTCAAATTTTTGAATATTTTCAACGGTTTGATCAATCTTTGCACAATTTAAACAAAATAGTGATCCTGAAAAAATATAAGATGTGGATAAAATCTTTGCTTATGTAAAAACTGAACAAACCATTGATTTTGTTAACTTCGAGATGGACAAATATATCTTTTTCAGCTAAGAATATGTGACATTGTATCAGTGGAACTACGATCTAAGCCGTTATTTAGATTGATAGCCTTAATTATGGCTGAATTAATATATATCTGGTGATAAATACTATACGCATTAATATCAAACCTCAAAAGCAAAAAAAAAAGGGGGACATTGACTAAAATACGATGGTGTATGCCATATTCAATATATTTATTATGGAGATAAATGTTTTCATGAAAAAATTTGGAAATTATTCTCTATCCTTTTATTTTGTCATGCTAATATAAGAAATGTATAGACAAAAACTTTGATCATTGGTGAGGTTTCGTTACAAATTATTTATGACGTAATAGGAAAACAAAATTAAACATGGTTTCGATGTTATCTAAAAGGAATATTAAATAATTAACTATGACGAATGAATTATGTTTAGAACTAAAAATACGAATATATTTATACCATTTTGATTTCGCATAATCATCTTAAACATCGTTGACACCAACCTGAATTCTTCACTCGACACCAACCTGAATTCTTCACTCGACACCAACCTGAATCTTTAAAACTATAAAAGAAAAAAATTATATTTTCTATATGAGCGACTAGCTTAACATCGCTTTAGTCAAAAACATCTTCCAAACTCCAAAATTCCAAGAGCCAGTCTTTACCATCGTTTACCAAAGCTTCTTTCCACGCCTGAGATTCCTTTAGAAACAATAAACACTAAGCAACTATTCCAATCTAAAATTTGTCCCGATTTCTACAAAAACATCATACTAAATTGGCTCTTTTAAGTAAACTGTTCCAGTTGAATTGCAATTTGATCCTGCAACTTTTTGGATGGTCTTTTAATCGAAAAATACTTTGTTACTCTTGTTGTCTCTAGCTTTGATTAATTTTTTGCTTATGTAAATTGCATTTTAAAACATGACAGTAATTGATGACAGATTAGAGATGGTTAAACTAAAGCAAGAAGTCTAGAGATATTATTATCCGAATCGCCTGAAGTGTAGATTCGAGTAAAAGACTTCACAACACAAGCTCAAAGACAAACAAAAGATAAGCCAAAAACAAAACAAGTACGACCCGAACGACGATGCATTTAGGCTAAACAAACAAAGCTAGCTTCTCCTAGCACGTGACCTTCAATAGTGTCCAGCAATCTCTCCTTGGTCACCTGAATTACCATGCACGTATAAACCATTTCCTCATTACAAAAATCATTAACAAGTTTAATTATATATGGTTTCTACGAACTAAAAAAAAAGACACTTGATCTATCGGTTGTTCGGCTAGAATTTTTCTGGATCTTGGTTCAGTGATTTTTAGTTCAGTGATTCGATTTTAAGGTTCTTTTTTTGTTCAACAAGACTCGATTCGCAATTAATTAACTAAAATATTATAGATTTGTAAGAAATTTAAATTAATGTTAAATATTTTATTTCTTAATAAATTTGTATCACAATTCGTTTCAGTTGGCATATTACTTCACTTCAGTCGAAAAATTCGGTATGGCGGTTTTCAATATTGTTTTCTGATTATCGTAAATTCCTTCCGTTTATGTTCAGACGCTAATTTTGGTCTAGTTCGGGTTTTATTCCTATCTCTAATTAGCATATAGATAGAGACACCTTTTTATGTAAAAGGTTTGAGACATGAAAGGACGTAGTTTATTGAGTTTACCGTTTGACCAAGATTAGGTTTCTCATCAAGAGCCAAGAGCTTGAACTGATATCGGTGGTCAGGATGACTAGGCATGAGTGGTGCACGCCATCCCGGAATCTTGTGATCGTTATTCCCTTCCCGAATACCGGAATTATGTTCCTCACCTCCGGAGGAAAATGCTTCAGGGAGACCTTTCATCTCCGGTGGTATGTCGACGACCACCCACAGCGTCCAAGGCACAAGCGGTCCACTAGGATCCGGCGCATCTATGTCTTCCACCACCAAAGCCAGCGACTTCGTACCTTCTGGTACGTTATACCTACGAATATATTGTTATGTTTTGATTATATATGTTTCAATCGATAACACACAACTAGTGGCAACTGGTAAGTTTGAATTAGAACTGATATACCATTCAAGAGGAGGAGATATATTCTTCTTAACACCTTGACCTCCTTTCGTATACTTTCTCGGCAACTTCCCTTCGTTGTCTATGGTCGGCGACACCAACCTGAATTCTTCACTCGACATTTTTTTTTCTCTCCGTATAATGTTTCTTAATTTTACGATCTTTATAATTTTCTCCTATATCGTGTTTACTGGTTAATAAAGGAGCTCTTGTCTCTACAAATATGGTGACACGATACACTAATCATTGACACATGGCGTAATTAGAAATTCTTGGAAGGATCGGGAAGAGACGTGTATAGATTACCTTACGTACGTGGTCTTTTTTAATAAAAAGGAACTGCCTTACGTGGTGTGTTTGTGAAAATGACTTTTATGGCAAAAACTTATCTGTATCGGACCTTTCACTAATTAGGAAGATAACCAATGTTTTGGCCCATTTTTTCACTTAGGAACGAGACCTGGATTAATTCTCTCGAGACTTGACGGATATTCTTACTATTGAAATTTTTTACAGTGGTTAATAGGATAGACGATATGATACAGTAAAAAAAGCATTCGACTTGCCACCTCGGTAATTAATCAAATATTGAAGCATAAATATTAGTTAGAAAATTGGGGAGAAAACCATGAAAAATTTACTCAAATTATAATATAACTAAAGTCCTACTACAATTGATTTTGATTATTTTTACACGGTTTAGCTTTCTTTTTTTTTATCTTCTTCTACAAACTACTTTTCAAGATTTCAACAAGGTCATGATGTTCCGTAAAAGATACATAATTATCAAATGTCCATAGATTCATATTTTAGGTTCTAAATATTTTCGTATAAAAATAAAAGATCTGCTCGATGTGATATGTGCATAACAAATACAGTGTGGTCTTGGCCATATGATCATAAATTCATAATATCGAATGATAAATCAATTTTCTTGAAATCAATTACACCTTTTAAAGTTCAAGATATAAAAATGCATATCTATATACAAAAAATAATTGGGTATAAATACAGAGAACGTCTGATAATTTTACTGTATCCGAGTCACTATGCGGCTAGAAAAAGGTACCAAAATAAATGTAGACAGTAACATGAGTCCATCACAGCACCAAAATCCAAAAGTTTCGCTTTCGCATTTATTTTACATTTTTACTGATGTAACCATGTAACTACTACAATTTTAGTTTTAACTTGGATGTATTTAATAGTCTTTAGTTTCGTTGATCTAGTTTTGGCAAAGGTTGACATATCTCTAGACTCTATGACACTATCCAAAAACCTAACTTGGTTTTCATTTCATTTGTAATTCTTCTACACATTGTATATGGTTAGAATATAAGTAGTTATACACAATGTCAATACCAATCTTTTAGCGTTTCTAAGTTTAGTCTACCACAACGTTATAATTTACTAATACATGTTTCCATTTTAAATACATATTTTTATGTAATTGTTTTTAAAGTTATAATTATAATAGAAATAAATAATTTTTTTGCATGTAATTAAAGATCAAATAGGCTTTATTGGTTTGTCACATATGTAAAATAGCGGAATAATTGAAAATGTCAACAACAAAAACATTTAACCAAATATAGACTATATAGTTTACGCAACTGTGTATCTATGGGCAAGCTTGGTCACTTATTGTTATAATTGTGTATAAAATTATGACTCTATGAGATAAAAAGCGAAGAAATATGTCATGAATTGGGACAAGTACGTATAAACATGTGTCATGTCTGCAATGTGTTGAAGTCCAACAGTTTGTTAAACAGTTGAATGTAATGAAAGAAAGTAGTTGTTTGAGAAGACGGTACATAGAGTTTTGAGTTGTTAAGAAATAATGATTAGTATAGTCTCAATGTTCTCACCGAATCCCACTACTACGTGAAACCCGGATCCTCACGTGTTTTATTCCATATTTTTTGGAAATACGGAAAATACAGTTCCAGAAATTTGGATCAAACTAATCAGAAAATATGTGTGAATTTATTATTTATTCAAACTTTCAAATGTTCTAGTGTTTGAGTCGTGATCAGGTTACGTGGAGGTTCAAAACAACTTGGTGTAACTAAGACAAAATAATGTTCTAATCCAACTAAATGGCTTTGCAAATCAAAGGGGTGCCTATCATATAGGAGGGAGCCACATACAAGTTCCTAATGAGAGATGCACCTCTCTTTACACATGAATGTTCTTACATAAAATTTTAATCATTAATTAATGTCTTTCATGACATAAAAGAAATCAGACACTTTACTGGCAAAAGAGGACTAGCACAGGGGATGTATATTTCAGTTTTTATAAAATCGTAAAACTAAAAAAAAACCATTTTCACCACCCCTATATTAAATAATTTATCCCAAAAAAACAGCATTACACCAATGGACCGGCGATATAATTAACCAACGTACCACTAAACCAAATTCTATGTGACTCTATATATATACACACATGCTACGTAAGTTCATAATACAAACCATAGAGAGTTACAATGGATCCTTTCAACTTCCCTAACTCATCACCCACCACTGCCACTTCCTCATCCTCTTCCTCTTTCCACGGCCACAAAACCAAAAAACGGTCAATTTCGAAGTCAACGTCCGCGTTATCGACAGACCCACAAAGCGTGGCGGCGCGTGAGAGACGCCACCGAATAAGCGACCGGTTCAAGATTCTAGGGACCATGGTTCCTGGTGGTGCCAAAATGGACACTGTCTCTATGCTCGATGAAGCCATTAGCTATGTTAAGTTCTTGAAAGCACAGATTTGGTTTCACCACAATATGCTTCTATTCTTGAACGACGACGACCACCATGACAAAACTAATGACGATTATGTCCCTGGAACGGAGATGTATTCACAAGAGATGCCAGTTACGGTTACTGCGGACTCGGTTTGGTTTGGTTCGGTTGAGGATAAGCAAGACGAAACCATGCATCGACGTGGCTTGTATTAGTCAAGAATCTATTCTCTAGTTCCATATTGTCGCAATCTTTAGAAGCTTATGCATTTAAAACTTGAAGTTTATATCTATGTATCTATATGTATTAATATATTTTGGAGAATGTAATATATGTGAGACTAGTTAGCTTAGTAGATTGATCTTTAAATAATCAAATATATAGCCTAAATATAAAACAAAACCATAAATTATTATATGCCGTAAATTCTAAGAATTAAACTCGTAATCCTAAATTTTCATCCAAAAACTTAAATTTTAAATTCTGAATACTAAATTGTGGACAAGATGTATAATCCTTAGTTTTGAAAAGTTGGTCTATTCTTTCAATTTTTAGTTGTTTTTCACAAGTTCATTGACATCAGAGCGTTGTTTATCTTAAGTGAGAAACAACACGCTGTTTCCATTATGCCAAGACGCCACGTATTCCAAATACAACCGTACCACACGACAGACGAAGTTCCAATGAAATTAAGAAAATCGGAGAAACAGAGAGGAGACAGCTCCGATCAACGAAAAAACAAAAATGGATCAGCAAATCGACGAAGAGTCTGGTAAAATCAAACCCTTTTGCTTAATCGCTTCTACTTCATTCTCTATATTGCTTTTAAGGTAAAACTTTTTCTGATGAGACAACTACACTTGCATGTTATAAGCCAAGAAACTTGAAGAACAAGAAACACTGAAACTCTTTCACAACTTCCTTCTTTCGTGACTCGATCGACGATGTGATTGAAGAGGTTAAGAGCCAAGGGAAAGCCAATGTGGTCAGTGAAGTTGTTTTGAAAGACGAGCTGCGTTGTATAA
The DNA here is from genome assembly GCA_900116095.1 of Euclidium syriacum. Classification (NCBI taxonomy): domain Eukaryota; kingdom Viridiplantae; phylum Streptophyta; class Magnoliopsida; order Brassicales; family Brassicaceae; genus Euclidium; species Euclidium syriacum. The sequence continues at coordinate 14,199,513 of FPAK01000007.1, forward strand.
AATATACGACAAAGAATCTGTCTGATCTTGGTTCGATTAGAGACTTTATACAAAATATACATATGAAAAAACAATTACAACAAAGAAAGAAAAAAAAGAAAGAAGAAGAAGAAGAAGTTTATTTGGTTTGAAAGAAAGTAAAGGGTATGATAGTGAAATTAATGGTATTATTAGAAAGCCTTTGCAATTTCAATTGAGTATATGGAGCAGGAAGTCCAAGTAACCTAGTAGGATGTATACCATCGATAACCCCTTGAAAATCACCGGTGCCAGAAATCAAACTATAAGCTGGTCGTCCAAATACAGGTTTAGATTTCTTGAAGGAGAAGGTGCTTTCAATACTTGACTCCGTTCCGTTGAGAAACACTGGTTTACCGAGTGCTGCGTTCCAATACTTGGTTCCACTAGGGCACTGTTTTGGGTTTACAGTTTTAATGCTAAATTTCGTTTTTAGCGTTATTACATCTGATGTTGAGACAAACATAAACTCTGTAGGGAGATCTTTACCCAGTCTCACTAATTCCGGGCAAACATTTATTTCCTTGCTAAGTGTTGTAAAATTCATACCGCTAAAAAGGTAATAACTAGTATTTGCTTTGATACTGCCATCGCGGAAATCACGAACTGCTTCTTCCTCTTGACCTACAACAACATGACCAGACATTGGTAGCATGAAAGTGATCATCATCATGATTGCATTCATCTTTTATGTTTTCTTTCTTTCTTTGCTTTGTGATTTTTTTGGTTGAGTATAGATTTACATAAGAAGATAATTCTTGGCTTCTTACGTCTTGGTACCAATTTGTAGACATGTTCAAAGTTGACTGGACAATACATGGATCCCAAGGTAGAGATCATTCTTTTAACGTGCTCCTCTTAACTTTCTAAACATATATATATATATATATATATATTTATTTCATAAAATGGATCTTAGTCAACTCTACCAATCCAAGACCAAAATAAAAATGTCAACTCAACCAATCTAATTGTTTCAAACAAGCTTATAACTCAACCAATCTAATTGTTTCAAGTAAGCTTATAAATTACTAACTTACAATCCGCAGATACGCAACTCAATATTTATGATCCGTGATTTAAAATTTGAAAAAATTAAAAACAAAACTAAATCACCATGATATAATAAAATTAGGTTGAAAACAATGATGTAAAATCATCAAAAAAATTAATAACTATTTGATTATTTTTTTTCTATTATTTAATTTCCAATCAAAATTTATCATATGTTTCATAAAAAAAATATTATTTTATTTCTATTAAACTATGTTTAGGTTTTAATTTTTAAGCTACTTACATATATGTTCTTATTTATTTCCTGAACTTGTAATTAATTTTTTAATCAGATAAAATATATGCATTCTTGAATTAATTATTATTCTATGATTTTTATAGTATGAATAACTTTCAATACAATTGATCTCATAATTTTAAGAGTAGTAAATTGTGTGAAACCGTCGCAGACAAATAAGTACCACAATTATTTATTTAATTTGATTCTTTTTTTTTTTTAATCTTATTTGGATTTCAAATAAATTTTATAACATGTTTCTAAATAATTAATCTTTATCAATTCATATATGATGGATTATGTTAATTTTTTTTAGTATTTAGCTATTTAGATATTTGTCTTTTTTGAAATTCTTTAAAAATTGATTCTCATATTCTTATTTAAATTAGATTTTTTTTATTTACAATAATTTACTGTCTTATTTATTTCTCAATGGATATATTATATTTTTTAAACTTTATATAATAAGATAGGAAAATACCCTAAAATATCACTAAAATAAATTTTGTTTAAAAAATACTATTATTAGTTTTTTCTCCCCAAAAATACCCTCAAATTTTGTTTTTCTTTCCAAAATACCCACAAACGTTTAAAATGATTTTGAAGAGTCTATAATCTAAAGTTTATGGTGTAGTTTTTATTTATTTTCTTAACTAATTTATATTTTTATTTCATTTTCACAAGGTCTTAATGGACATCAGAGCGTTGTTTATCTAAAGTGGGAAACAACACGTTGTTTCTATTATACCAAGACGCCACGTATTCCAAATTAATATGACACGGACGCTTTGACGAAGTTTCAATGCAATTAAGAAAATCGGAGAAACAGAGAGACGACGAGTTCTCCGATCAACGAGATAAGAAAAAATGGAACTGCAAATCGACGAAGACTCTGGTAAAAATCAAACCCTTTTGCTTTATCGCTTCTACTTCATTCTCTATATTTAAGGTAAAAAAATTTTCTGATGAATTTTGCGGCAGTAATGGCGGAAACTGAAGCAGAGAAAAAGGCGGAGCAAATAGTGGTGCTTCTAATTGGTCCACCAGGAAGCGGCAAATCGACGTTTTGTGACAACGTAATGAAATCCTCTCACCGTCCATGGTCTCGAATCTGTCAGGTCTCTCTTTATTTCTCATTCTCTATCAATTGCTTTATATTGCGCAGAAGGTGTCTGATGAAATCCCCCAACGAGATTAAGTAGTTCAGAGTGTAATATTTTTTTCATATTTTTGACCTGAAGTTAGAATCAAGCCGTGAGATTACAAATCTTTATGAGATGTTGCTGATTTGTGAAGCAAATCTTTAGAAAGTGGATGCTATCAATTTCAAGAGCTTGTGTTGTAGCTTAGATTACGTTTCTTTATATCATTTCAGGACATTATCAACAATGGCAAAGCTGGAACCAAAGCTCAGTGTCTAAAAATGGCAACAAATTCTCTTAAGGAAGGCAAGAGCGTGTTGATCGACAGATGCAATCTCGATAAAGAGCAACGTTCAGAATTCATTAAGCTCGGTGGTTCTAACATCGAAGTCCACGCAGTGACTTTGGAGCTTCCTGCTAAGGTTTGTATATCGAGATCAGTTAAAAGAACAGATCACGAAGGAAAATTACAAGGCGGAAGAGCTGCAATGGTTGTGAATAAAATGATTCAGAGTAAAGAACTTCCGAAACTTAACGAAGGGTTTTCTCGGATCACGCTTTGTTACAATGAAGCAGATGTTGAGGAAGCTGTTGACACGTATAACAAGCTTGGTCTAATGGATACTCTTCCTTCAGGCTGTTTTGGTGAAAAGAAGGTTGAAGCGAAAAGTCAACAACCCGGTATAATGAAGTTCTTTAAGAAAGTCAATACTCTTTCTGTTTCTGGTTCATCTTCTAATGAAGAAGCTACTAATGAAACTCGCCAAGCTAATGGAGAAAAGACAGAAACTACTACTAACGCAAGTCGTGACGCTAATGAAAAGAAGATGGAAAAGTCTCGAGTTTCGCCTTCTTCTGGTGATAATGTACCTACATTGGCGTTTCCGTCGATTTCGACTGCGGATTTTCAGTTTGATCTTGACAAAGCGTCTGATATCATCGTCGAGAAAGCAGAGGAGTTCTTACCGAAACTCGGAACCGCGAGGCTTGTCTTGGTCGATATAAGCCACGGATCAAAGATTCTATCTTTGGTTAAAGCTAAGGCTTCTCAAAAGAACATCGACTCCTCGAGGTTCTTCACTTTCGTCGGAGATATAACTAAGCTTCGTTCTCAAGGTGGTCTACAATGCAATGTCATAGCTAATACTACTAACTGGTAAGAAGCTTCCATTAAAACACACCAAGCTTTGTATACATTCTTCAACGAATCGCTAATCTTTTGTTGTCTAGGCGGCTTAAACCGGGAGGTGGAGGAGTAAACGCAGCGATATTCAAAGCTTGTGGTCCTGATCTCGAGTCCGCGACAAGAACACGAGCAAACACGCTTCTTCCGGGAAAAGCTGTGGTAGTTTCTCTTCCTTCTTCGTCTCCTTTATACGAAGCAGAAGGTGTTACACATATGATACACGTTTTAGGACCAAACATGAACCCAAACCGACCAGATTGTCTTAAAAGTGACTACACAAAAGGTTGCAAAACTCTCCGTGAAGCTTATACATCTCTATTCGAAGGGTTTTTATCAATAGTAACCGATCAATTGAAATTACCGAAACGAACTGCGTCTGATTCTGGTGAGAGTAACAAAAAGTACAAGGAAGCCATAGCTAGCAGTAAAAGTTGGAGTTCATGGGCATTAGCTCTTCACGTGATCGCGATGCATCCAGAGAGACACGAGAACGTCGTGCTGGAATCTTCAGATGATATCGTTGTGATAAACGATCAATACCCAAAGGTAAAGAGTCTTGATTGCTGATTTAGATCATAAACAGAGTAAAGATTAGTTTCGATTCTTGTTTTTTAGGCGCGGAAACATGTGTTAGTATTGGCGAGACAAGATGGTTTAGACGGGCTTGAAGATGTTGGTAGAGAGAATCTTAAAGTTTTGCAGGAAATGCACAATGTTGGTTTGAAATGGGTTGAGAAATTCCAAACCGAGGACACGTCGTTTATCTTTCGTCTTGGTTTCCACTCGGTACGTAAAAGTCTCTTTTCTTTTTAACATTCAAAACTATTGAGTTAAATCGTTTGAGTTCTTTTCAGGTTCCGTCGATGAGACAATTACACTTGCATGTTATAAGTCAAGACTTTGAATCAGATAACTTGAAGAACAAGAAACACTGGAACTCTTTTACTACTTCCTTCTTTCGTGACTCTATCGATGTGATTGAAGAGGTTAAGAGCCAAGGGAAAGCCAATGTGGTCAGTGAAGTTGTTTTGAAAGATGAGTTACGTTGTCATCGGTGTAGAAGCGCGCACCCGAATATTCCCAAGCTCAAATCACATCTCAGAAACTGTCGTTCTCAGTTTCCTGAGTATTTGCTTCAGAACAATCGTCTTTTGGTTCGACAATCAGAGACTTGAGGAAGAAGTAAAACCGGTTCGATTTCGGTTTAGGGTTCATGTTTTTTTTTTTTTTTTTTTGGTTTTAAGAATTGTAGAGACAAGTTAGATGGGTTAAATATGTTTACTTACCATTTACACTCCAAAACCATCTTCTTCTAGTTTGACCAGAGGCTTGAGGAAGAATCAAACTGCTTCGATCAAATTATAAACTTACATTTTGATTAAAACCAATGGTCTAAAAGCTGAAATCAATACGATAATAAATACAAGAGGTACTTAAAGAAAGAACATGAAATCAAATCTCATATAAATTGCTAAGAACCGAGAGATACGCCAAAGAAGGCTCTTTCTTGGACAAATGAGTAGAAGCTACACTATTTTTCCGCCAAAGAAGAGAAAGGAGGAAGCCTGCATGCGAAGAAGGAGGTATTACCTAGTTGAAGATGAAGCAAGAGATTTATGTTTACTTCATTATTTTGATGAAAAGGTAAAGAGGGAGTGAAGCAAAGGAGTCACATAAGGATTGAGGCGCTGAAATGCTTCATCAGAATCAAGGAGTATCTCCTTTCAATACCTTTGAATATCACCCACGATCATCTTTTCTTTGCATGTGCTTACTCCTCACGGATATGGGCAAAGCTAACACTAAAGCTCCTTCAAAGGATTTTCTCATCTTCTTGGCAGGTTTTAGAGAACTTGGTGAATGGCAATAATATTGCCGGTACTAAGTTTTTATTAACAAGATATGTCTTCCAATGTACCATTCATACACTTTGGATGGAAAGAAATAAAAGAAGACATGGTGAAATTCCTTTGTCCTCGGATCAGCTTTGTAAGAGAATCGACCTCTCGGTTAGAAACAAACGCTCTCTTCTAGCTTTTCCGGGATCAAAGCTAGAGGATTCCCTAAGAGTTTGGTTTGACACAAGATAGGATTAGATGGATTGATGGAATGTACTTAGAATTTGAATAGTTCTATTTAAATTTTATGATGTAAGTTGTTAAACTGCTTTTTTTTCCAATAAATTTAACATTTATACAGAAAAAAAAATATCACTCACGGAGTTGAACGAGGACTGTCATGGAGTCGCTGATTCCTTTCACGCCGAAGGCTGTAGATGGTAGCTTGAGATACTATCCTTTTCGATGTTGATGATGATTTGCTGTCTGAATGTCGAAGCCAAGCCAAGTGGAGAACGTACGCGAGCCAAGTGTGGAATGTGAAGGGGCTGCAACTAATTAAGTCTTCGTGTGATAGTATTCCAAATAGCTTCAGAGAACCGATCACGGTCTTCATTTGCAAAGGAAATATATATTTCATATTGCATAGGGCATATTCTATCGAAATTTTAAATTTAATGCTTAATTTTAGATATAAACTTACGAAAAAATGAAACATGTATTTCTCTACGTGGAAAAGAAACCAAACAAAAAAAGAATCTACTTTGCTTGCCTGACTGTTTAGAAATATATTTGTTTAAGGAATTCAATAATTACATGTGATTCACGTAACAATATTAATAGAATTAGTATATTTCTATTAATATTTTTAAAAACTCGATGACGTGATAAATATTATACCCTTTTGAATACCTTCAAGATTTTTCTTTCTTTTTACCGCTTATGATTAAACACTTTATATTGTTTTGTCACTTGTTGATAACAATAATTTCAAGTTCTCATTAATCACAGAGACAAGTACCCTAAACATGGTGCGATAAAAGCTTTATAAATGGTAGTATAGATTAATATTTGGTATAACATGAACAATAAAAAGTCAAGAACAACTGCTTTGTTCAGCGATTAATTACCTAATGTAATTTTTTAGTTATTTCATATATATATATATATATATATATATTAAATGGAATATTGTACAAATGAAATACGAATGTGGTTATATAATAGTAATGTGTATTTTATTTCAGATATTTTCTAACGTGTTTTTTTTTGTTATTCCATAACTTTTTAATGGATTATTGTGTTAAGAATAGACTACTAATCTATCATGAATTCAAGTAATAAAATAACATAGCTAAAGCTTCCAAGCTCCCAAGAATTTCTCATCATTCCGAGCTTTCTTCCACGGTGCACCTAAAAGAGCATAATATACCATGGCTAGGTAATTCAAGCGTTGTTTTGTAAGGACAACGTCTTTTGCATATTATGCATATAGACCGAGTTGAACAAGTGTTGGAAAGAACAAAGACAGTTTTTTCTGAAATTTTTTGACTATATCCAGATTGCAAATATGGATCGCCTCCTAATAAACATTTAATATGGAGTATGACTCCACACTCATTACATGCATATAACCCCTTCTTAGGATTTATATCTTCTTCACATATTTCACACCAATAAATCTCAATGTTTGCATATTTTGCGTAATAAAAAGTGAGGAAATGTTCATCATGTTTATATCTTGCTTTATGTGGAAGCGTGGCGCAACGAAAACACAAAACAAAATCGCATTGAACGCAATTTAAAGGTTGTCGAACTTCTGATTCACAAATAGTACACCTTCTACATGTGTTTTCGTCATACGTCATGAATAGTGGATGTGGATGAGAATGATGATTGAATGGCTCAGATATAGAAGCACAAAGTGTGTCCAACTCCCAATTACATCTTTCTTGACGACACTCATATTTGAAACCACATGACACACGCTTACATTTTTTACATACGAACCAATCTCTACTACGTTTTAAAGTCAATGGATGGACATGCAGCATGCCTTGTTTCACACGGGAGATATATGCACATGACTCATGTAAAATGAAATCACATTGCATACATTGATACACATTACCAACATCATAAAAAGAAAGTATGCACGCTTGACATCGCTTATTTTCATCGTACACACTTTGAATTTTCTTTTCGAGACTCATTTCATGATCTGGGTGACTCAAATGTCATATTATCCCATCACCTTTCTCTTCAAACATTTTAATATTTTCATATGTTTCTTCAGGCTCGCCTTCAAGTTCTTTCCCATCGAATACATCACTTCGCATTGCACATCTAGTATGCAATACATAAATGCATCCCTTCATGCAAGAATATTTCCCATAATTCTCGTTTATCTTTGCATGACAAACTCCACAATCAGTCCATTCCTTTTCAGGAAGATTGAAAGAGAGACGGTGTTGGTGACGAGATACTTTTATGACATATGGGAAGTAGATGCAACGTTTATGAACAACATAATCACATAGTAGAGAAACGTATAAGTAATCATTATCGTCCTCTAATCCACAAACATCGCAAACAATAGCGGATCTCCTTGGAAAGTAATGGAGGGTATGTTCATGTCTTTTCTTATTGTCTATAGTAGGAGATGTTGGGTTTTTTGAACAATTTAAATGGATCATAAAATCACAAATAGAGCAATAGTAAAATAGACTACCAGTTTTTTCTCTACAAGAGAAACATTGTTTCCGATGGTAATAATAATATTGGGGAAACCGAAGAAGCTGAAGAGGATGTTTTGGATGATCAGAGGAATGAAACACGGAAGAAGCCTCAACACATTCTTTGTGGTAGTCGTTTTTGCAATAGTTGCAGAAGTAATACGTTTTATCAAATATCATTATTTGACAAACACTACATGATCTGTAATATTGTTCATGTTTTGTTTGGTCGCGACAAACCAAAGAGTGAAGATGATTGGGTTTTTCGTCAGCAACTAGATAAGACCTGGTGATGATATGATGGATTTGCCCACTAATTGTTATTTTGTCATCTTTATCTTCTTTATATCGTTCTTTTGGACATAAAAGACGATGAAGGAGCATGGTCAAGAGAATCCATGGATGAAGATTTAAGGTTTATAAGCTTTTGTACTTTTTCCTTTTTTGTCAAATGGTTTAATGTTAAGTTATGATGACAATCGACTATTCTATATGTATACACTAACCAATTGTTTTGTGTTTACGAAAACCAATTCGTCACACAAAGCAAAAACATGATTCTTTTCACATTTCTTTGGTTTTACTTTACGTTTTAGTATTTCCTTCTTTTAATACTTTACAAAATATTCTATGTTCTTTTCTTCACTAACTGGCAACCAAATTTTCTTTTATTTTAAGTTAATATTTATCCACAACAATATTAAGCGCATGAAAGAATTCGATTCAGAATCTGTCTTCAATTCAAGTATATGAACCAGAATTGTAATCGCGTAAACCGATAAGACCACCACCACTGACGGAAACGAAATAGTAAATCGTTGATGGGAATTTCGATTTCTTGGCGTGGAAGGTGTGCTCTCAATGCTTGTCTCTGGTTTGCGAAACTTTAAGGCTCTTGAAATTTACGACCTATGGGTCCAACAAACATCTTTATGATCCATAATTTTTATTATATCGGCCCAAATCAAACCTTACAACTGATTTAATTTAGACAGTGGAGTTTTAAACTATTAATTTAGATTTTAATCAAATAAATTTTTGTTCACATAAATATGAATTCCATTAAACTATGATTTTATAATACATATCAATTGTTTCGTTTCGGTTTATCCGTATCAAATTATTGCATCGTCTAGTATAAAACTCTAAAACCTAATGGCATGTCTCTTTTATGAGTTAAATACACAAATTTGAACAAGTAAATCCTCAACTCAACATATTGCAACATAACATAATAATGTAGCAACAATAAGGAAAATACCGATTATATTTATATCAAAAAGAATTTTGTAACCGATCAAAATTATTTTTCACGGCTGAAAAATAATTTAGGCAACTGGGGAAAAAAGAGAGATTGATTGTTTTCAATTCACTCAGCAAAAGATTGCCTTTCAACTTAAAAAAAAGAAGCCATTAATGAAATTAATTTTTTATAAAAAACATAAGCAAAACTAATTAGAATAATTGATCTTAAACTATTTAAACAAAAGCTTATGTTTAAATTGCAAAACTATATTGGCAACAGGGAAAAAGTGTTTGATTCACTCGGCAAAGTTGAACAATTAATCAAAAACATATAAAGAAAAAGACTGATTTTGTTTTTAAATAATGAATTATTCCCATCAGAGTAACTATGACATATAAAAGGTGTTAAACATGAGATACATTTTTTAGGACCAAACATGAACCCGAACTGGCCAGATTGTCTTAAAAGCTGCTACACAAAAGGTTGCAAAACTCTCCGCGAAGCTTACACATCGCTATTCGACGGTTTTTTTTTATCGATAATAACCGATCAATTGAAATTACCGAAACTGATTCTGGTGAAAGTAACAAAAATTACAAGAAAGTCATAGCTAGTAAAAGTTGGAGTTTATGGGCATTGGCGCTACACGTGATCGCGATGCATCCAGAGAGACACGAGAACGTCGTGCTCGAATCTTCGGATGATATCATTGTGATAAAGGATTAGTACCCAAAGGTAAAGACTTGATCCTCATCTATAAATAAAGGATCTTTCTTCATGAGATTGATCATAAACAGTAAGATTGGTTTTGATTTCGGACAAGATGGTTTAGATGGGCTTGAAGATGTTGGTAGAGAGAATCTTCAACTTTTACAGGAAATGCACAATCTCATTTCTTTTAACATTCAAAATCCTTCAAAATCATTTAAATTCTTTTCTTTTCTTTCAAGGTTACGTCGATGATACAATTACATTTACATGTCAAGACTTTGAATCAGATAATTTGAAGAACAAGAAACACTGGAACTCTTTTACTTCCTTTTTTTGTGACTCTATCGATGTGATTGAAGAGGTTAAGAGTCAAGGAAAAGCCAATGTGGTCAGTGATGTTGTTTTGAAAGATGAGTTGCGTTGTGATCGGTGTAGAAGCGCGCACCCGGATATTCCCAAACTCAAATGGCATCTCAGAAACTGCCGTTCTCAGTTTCAAGAGTATTTGCTTCAAAACAATCGTCTTTTGATTCGTCCAGAGAACCAAAACCCACTTCGATAAACTAGAGTTCATCTGAATTTGGATCGACAAAGTTTGGTAATGGTGGAAGTATTTGGATCGCTGTCTCTGCTTGCTTAAATCTATGTTAACTCCTAGTAGTTGTGTGGATAAGGCTGGCAAAATTCGGTGGATGATTCAGGAAAATGTGGTATGCAATTTTTAGTTAATGTAAGACAATTCAAGATTTTACGTGAAACATTATTAAATTTAAGAAAACAACAAACGAATTTTATTTGGTTCGAAATGAAAAAATTACATCAAACAAACAAACAAACAAACAAAAAGAAAAAAAAATAACAACATGCAAGAAGAAGTTTTATGAAAACATTACATGAAAAACAAGACGAGGAAAAAAGAAAGACGCTATTCAACGATAAGGAAATCCATGGGAGGAAACTCAGATTTCCTCCTCAATTCCAGCAAGCCTGAGTCTGATGATATATGAATAAACCCCTGAGAATCACCACTCCCTGAAACAAAATTGTAAGTTGGAAACCCCGGAGTTTTAGATTTCTTGATGGAGAAGGTGCTCTCAGGGCTTGACTCAGTTCCGTTCAGGAACACTGGTTTATCGAGTACTGCGCTCCACAACTGGGATCCGCCGCATGGTAAATTGAGCTTTCTAGTCATAATGTTAAATTTGGATGCTAACGTTATGACAGGTTCGGTTGTTACAAACATAACCCCTACAGCTGTTGGAAATCGAAGCTCCGTTCCCATTGATTCTGGGCAACCATTTTCCTCAACTTTAAGGCCTCTTCCGTAGCTGTGAATGTGATAACGTTCATTAGACCTGACCGATCTCAGGGAGATATCACGCACTACTTCATCTTCCTCCTCCTCTTCTTGACCAACAACAACATGACCAGATGGTGCTAGCACAACTAGCATCAAAGAAATCATCACCATGATTGCACCTGATCTTTTCATCTTTTTTTCTTTTTCTTTCTCACTTCTTTGATTTGTGTTGAGTTTCTTTTAACACTTTCTACGGTATTTATAGGAGATTTACATAATACCAGCTCGTTTTTTTTTTTTCTTCTTAAGCTTGTAGACATGTTCAAAGATTGACTTACAAAACAACACATGGGTCCTATTCCCTTAAACAGAAATCAAGATATTATTCTTTTTTTATATCGAACGTGCTTCTCTTAACTTTCTAAATATGTATATAATATTTCCTAAAAATCTGAATGAATGATGAATGGATCTTAGTCAACTCTACAAATCTAATTAAACAATAAACATGTTTCAAGCAAGCTTATAAATTATTGAGAAATGTCATTTTGTTCCTAACAATTTTATCATTAGGCTTTTCTCTCCACAAAACTTACCATAAATATGAATTTTCAGAGTTTATATTCTAAATATTTGGATTTGGTTTAGTAATTTAGTTTAGGGTTTAGGTTGTAGGATTTAAATTTTTGTGGAATTTTTGAAAAAGAAAACTTTAGTGATTTTTTTGGAGAAGAAAATTTAATGATAGTATTTATGGAACCAAATTTATTTTTGTGGTATTACTCTAAATTATAATATACAAATTTGTATTTTTGGAATTTGGCTGCAAATTCTGCCTGTGTTTTCTGTCAGCATCATTGTGTTTGTTTAGACTTCAAAACCCATTTGGTTTCTCTTCTTTCTTTCAAAGTTCCGTCGATGAGACAACTACACTTACATGTTATAACCAAGATTTTAAGTCAGATAACTTGAAGAACAAGAAATACTGTTACTCTTTCACGACTTCCTCTTTGGTGACTCGGTCGATGTGATTGAAGAGGTTAAGAGCCAAGGCAAAGCCAATGTGGTCAGTGAAGTTGTTTTGAAAGATGAGCTACGTTGTCATCGGTTTAAAAGTGTGCACTCGAATATTCCCAAACTCAAATCGCATCTCAGAAACTGCCGTTCTCAGTTTCCGGAGTAATGCTTCAGAAGAATCGTCTTCTGGTTCGACAATCAGAGACTAGAGGAAGAAGCAAAACCGGGTTGGATTTCGGTTTAGGGTTCATGTTTTTTGGTCTTAAGAATTGTAGAGACGAGTTTTTTTTGGGTTTTAAGAATTGTCAAATACAATGTTAAATGAGGCAAATATGTTGTGGTGGTTCAGTTTTTTTTTTTTTATCAAATCCCATCTTGATATATCCTAGAAGATCATAGCTTTTTCCACTTAATGATTCTCAAGAATTCTATTTTTAGCTTTGTGAAGAATCTGCAAGTTGGAGTTAACTCTGTCGATGAGTTTATCACGGAGTTCCCAGTCACAGATATAGATATATACTCAATGTTAACTGTGTGATCCAAATATAATTAACTCATGTATCTATGAAAGATTGTATGATTGATTATATCTAGCCTTTTACTTGACGATATTTTATATACTTTTTTCATCAGGATATAGAATCTCAAGATTTAGTATCCACAAGAAAAGGATTCAACGAAACATGTTTTATTTGAATTGAAACAACAAGTTTTATTTGTATTGAATTGTAAAAATATATTACATCAAAAAAAGAAGCTTAAGGATGCACCTTCAGATGGAAAATGGCACCCAAGGGATCAGAATATCCCGCCCATAACTTCAAAACAAACCCAGGAACGAGCGGGAGATAATTACCTAAATCGATATCCCCCTCAAGATCACCATTGCCGGAAACAATCTTGTAACCGGTTTGAGATTTCTTGAAGGAGAAGGTGCTCTCAATGCTTGACACCGATCCGTTCATGAACACTGGTTTATCGAGAAGTGAACTCCACAACCCGGATCCGCCGCAGAGACCGGGCGTTACAGACTTAATGTTAAATTTTGTTGTTAACGTTATGACATCTGATGATGATACAAACTTAAACGATGCAGGGGATAAAAATTGGGACGCCAAGGCGACTAGTGGGCAAAGACCTTCTAACTTGGTAAGGGCAATAAATCTTCCGTAGCTATCCATTATGGTATAACTAGTATTAGCTTTGACTGGGTTGTTGTCAAAATCAAGAACTGCTTCTTGACCAACAACAACACCAGATAGCATGAAAGATATGACCATCATCAATCGGATCGTGATTGCACCGCCTGATGTTTTCATCTTTGATTTTGATTTCTGGTTTCTTTGCTTTGCTTTTTGTTGTTATGTTGTGTTGAGTTTGTTTTAAGACTTGCTATATGGTATTTTATAATGTGATTAAGAAAATAATAATGGACTTCTTAAGTTATAACATTTAAAAATAAAAAATCATATGCTTCTTAAGCTTCTTTAGATATATATATATATCTTAGTCACCTCTACCTATTTAATTAGTAAGTAAACATGTTTCAAGCAAGCTTATAAATTATAATGTACAACATGATTGAGCACATATAATATTATAAAATAGAGCAAATTTAAAAAGTACCAATAATTAAGTTTTTATTCTAAAGTAACACTAAATTAAAAGTCGAGCCTCGACCGTTGCAAGGCATGCAAGGAGAAGCAGAGGGATCACGTGAGCGGTTGGACATATCACCGGCGCTAAGGCCATTATCGTTGCCTGTGTCGCACCTCCTACTACGGGGGCGGCTCAAAATTTTGGTCATGTTTAATAATTGAAATTTGGCTTCTAAATACATGTAAAAAAAAAATCTTAAATTATTTTAGACCCTCAAGTATACTAATATTTTTGCTAGTATAATAAATGTCTTATTCGCATACTCAACGCCCGACTAGGGGACAATTATGTAATTTATGTAAGACGTTTTGGAATTTATATAAGGTTTTTTAGTCATCTAATACCAATTCAACTTTAAATTGATATATTATTAAACCTAAATGGATTTTCATAGAAACATGCATCCAAGTTCTTTAAACATGCTTCTTATTATTAAATTTATAAAAAAATTCTCTCGTGGCAGTCTGTATCCAGATTTGTAGGGATCTTGGTCAACTAACTCTTTATATTAATTAGTGAATTATAAAGATAACAGTTTCTTTATATTTGAAATGTTAAATGCCCTTCAATTCTACTCAAAAGAATTGTTGATACATGAAAATGGTCAAATAATAATGACATGATCCTACAAAGCTTATTCTATATGAGGGGTTTTTGCTCAAAATACCACTTTTAAAATAAATAAAAACTTATGAGGAAACCACAGAAAGAAAATGACACTAGAATATGCTATTTTCAATCCATTTGACTTCTTTTCTTTTCTTTCAATGTTCCATCGATGAGACAACTACATTTACATGTAATAAGCCAAGATTTTAAATCTGATAACTTGAAGAACAAGAAACACTGACTCTTTTACAACTTCTTTATTTCGTGACTCTATCGATGTGATTGAAGAGTTAAGAGCCAAGGAAAAGCCAATGTGGTCAGTGAAGTTGTTGTGAAAGATGAGTTGCGTTGTCATAGGTGTAGAAGCACGTACCCGAATATTCCCAAATTCAAACCGCATCTTAGAAACTGTCGTTCTCAGTTTCCGGAGTATCTACTTCAAAACAATAGTCTTTTGGTTCAACAATCAGACTTGAGAAAGAAGCAAGACTGGTAATTTCAGTTTAGGACTCATGCCTTTTTTATGTTTTGCTTTTAAGAATTGTAGAGACAAGTTAGATGCGTTAAATATGTTTCTTTACGATTTACTCCAAAACTATCTTCCTTTGGTTTGACCAGAGACGGATGAGGAATTAAACTGGTTCGATCAAATTACAATATGGAAAATGAGGTTTAATTTCATGATATATAAACTTACATTTTGATTAAATCAACAGTCTAAAAGCCTCAACTCCATCTCTTACTTTATAACACAAAAAATAAAGAGTAACAACAATAAACTCATATTGAATTAAAAGGAAAAAAAAATAACTCACGGCATAGAAAATTCAAATATCATCATATTAATGACAAAAAAAACAAACTTATTATAAAATATTAAAAAACACTAAAATTAAAAAATAATACATTTTATTTTCTAAATATATTCCAAAAAATCAAAACAAAGAAATTTCAAATTGCAAAACCAAATACAATTACAAATAAATAGTAATAATAAAAATTTAAAATATTAAATGTCACCATATTGTTTAATAAAAATTTATATCAAATATCAAAATAAACGAAATAAACAATATTAACATACCCGAACGTAACCCGAGTTTAGGGTTAGGAGTTAGGGTTAGGTTTAGGGTAGGGTTAGGAATAGGACTAGGGTTATGGTTAGGATTAGGGTTAGGGTTATGGTTATGGTTAGGGCAGGGTTAAGATTAGGGCTAGGGTTAGGGTTAGGTTTATGATTTTAGGGTTAACCCTAAACCCTAATAATCAATGAAGGAGCAACAATAAACTTGTCGACTCACCGACTTTCAAGACTTGTCCGGATCTAGATGGAAGTCCAAAAAACCTTTATTGAAATTGATTGTCCGTTTAGCATTTCATTTCTTCTACTTTGAAAACTAAGTAGCCCAAGTTTTTGGATTAGGGTTTCGGTTTAGGGTTAGGAGTTAGGGTTAGTTTTAGGGCAGTTTTTGGGTTAAGGTTACGTTTAGGGCTAGGGTTAAGTTTAGGATTAGGGCTAGAGTTAGGGTAATGGTTAGGGTAGGGTTAGGGTTAGGCTAACTCTAACTCTAATTATAAACCTAAACCTTAACCCTAAACCCTAATAATCAATTAAGTTGGAGTGTAGCGATTTCACTAACCAATTTGTTTTATTTTGGATATTTTCATGTCCTAAACGTAGAGTACACAATATCTCCATTATTAGTTTGGTGGTTTAAACCTACTCCAATGACGATATTGTAGAGGTCCTACGAAAAAATAACTCGTCGCTAATATGATGAAATACTTAACACCTCGTTTTTATTAATAACCCGAATTATGAAATCCCTTATATCTCACTTTGGGGTAAATATAGTGTTTTATTGTTTGAATATGTTCTAGGTTAGGTTTAGTGAGACTATATATGGGTTACGGTTTAGGGGTTTGGATTTACGAGTTATATAGGTTTTGAGGTTGAATAAAGATTTAGTGTTTAGGGCTGTTTTGGACTAGGATTTATAAGATTTAGGTAATATTATAAAACTCTAAAACCTAATGACATGTCTCTTTTAAGAGTTAAGTTTGAACAAGTAAATTCCCAACTCAACATATTGCAACATAACATAACAATGTAACAACAATAAGAAAAATATTGATTATATATATCAAAAATAATTTCGTAACCCATCAAAAAAATTTATTACACGGCCAAAAAATAATTTTGGCAACTGGGAAAAAAAGAGAGATTGATTTTATTCAATTTACTCGACAAAAAGTTGCCTTTTAACCTAAAAAAAAGTCATTAATGGAATTCATTTTGTAGGAAATACATAAGCAAAACTAATTAGAATAGTTGATCTTAAAATAATTAAACAAAAGCTTATGTTTAAATTGCAAAACTATATTGGCAAGAGAGAGATCGATATTCGATTCACTCGGCAAAGTTGCACAATTAATCAAAAACATATACACGAAAGAGACTGATTTTGTTTTTTAATAAGAAATTATTCCCATCAGAGTAACAATGACAAATAAAAGGTGTTAAATATGTGATACATGTTTTAGGACCAAACATGAACATGAACCCGCCAGATTTTCTTAAAAGCTACTACGCAAAATGTTGCAAAACTCTCCATGAAGCTTACACATCGCTATTCGACCGGTTTTTATCAATAATAACTGATCAATTGTAATTACTGAAACGAACAATGTATGATTCTGGTGAAAGTAACAAAAAGGACAAGGAAGCCATAGCTAGTAAAAGTTGGAGTTCATGGGCATTGGTGCTACACGTGATCCGATGAATCCAGTGAGACATGATCTTCGGACGATAATATCATTGTGATAAACAATCTATACCCAAAGGTAAAAGAAATTTATTTAATCATATGTAGACTTATCTTTCTTTTATTGAGACGGATTATGATTTTTGGTTTTCGATTTCAGGGTTTTAGGCGCGCAGAACATGTATTTGTATTAGCGAAACAAGAGTGTTTAGATGGGCTTGAAGATGTTGGTAGAGAGAAACTTTAACTTTTGCTAAAAATACACAATGTTGGTTTCAAATAGGTCAAGAAATTCCAAAACGAGGACGTATCGTTTTTTTTTTTTCTTGGATACCACTCGGTATGTAAAGTCTCCATCGATGAGATTTCACTTGGAACTCTTTCACAACTTCCTTGTAACATCTCGATTTCAGGAAATACGGTGGTGCATGAAGTTAAGAGAATTGATTTGGCTACATATATCACCAAAAAAAGTGCACTTATCTTTTCGGTTACACATCCCAACAGAACTCAGAGTTAAGCGGATTCGGATTAGAGTAACTTCAAGATGGGTGACCTTCTGGAAAAATTGATCTGTAGGGTAGTAAACAAGTATCATGGACGAAGGCCTTGAGAGCATGGGCCCACATAGACGGTGGCGGTTTAGGTGTTACATTAAGAGCCAAGGCAAAACCCATGTGGTCAATTAGGTTGTTTTGAAAGAGGAGTTGCGTTGTCATCGATGTAGAAGCGCACACCCAAATATTCCCATACTCAAATCGCATCTCAGAAACTATCATTCTTAGTTTCGGACCATATACTTCAAAAAAGACGTCTTTTGATTCGATCAGAGACTGGAGGAAGAAGCAAACCAGTTCGATTTCGCTTTGGGGTTTATGTTTTTTGGTTTTAAGAATTGTAGAGACAAATTAGATGAACCCATTGCCATTTACTCCAAAACAGTCTCTTTTCGTTTGACGAGACTTGACTTTAAATCAAATTAGATATGTTTACACGTTAAAAAATAGTAATCTGTGTTTTTTATTTCAAACAATTTGAATCTAAAGTGTTGTTCTATTTTTTGTTATGGAATCTTGTGTTAAGAATAGACTTTTGCATACTAAGGACAACGTTTTCTGCATATTCTGCCTATGTGCCGAGTTGAATAAGTGTTGGAAAGAACATAAAAGAAAATATACATGGTCATCTAATTTAAGAATGAACAATTAATGATTGAATTCAAAGGAATTCACTTTGAATTCATTAGTCAAATGAGCAAAAAAAAAGAATATATAGTTATAAAATACTTATAAAGTTTTTAATAAGTTCTACTTAAATGATCTTAAGATGCTGATCTAAAAAAAACTTACTCATGTTTCGGAAAAATGGCTTAAATTAGAAAAAACGGAGGAAAAATAAATAGTCACGCGCTTCAATTCTGCAAAACACCAAAAATAGCCGAAATCGCTGGATTATAGTCCCACGCGTGAGCGATGACGCATAATTATTGAGCGAATAGATTTGATTCAATCTGCTATTAAAAAGCGCTAGTTAAACAGCCCATAAACCCGGCCCGGCCCAAATGTTTCGGCAAAAATTACTTTAATTAGAGATAACAGGGATTATAGTCCAAATATTTCAGCGCGTGAACAATGACGCGTCATTGTGGTGCATATGGATTCGATTCCATACGATATTAAAAGAATAAAATAACCACTTTGTTTATATTATAAGTTAAATCCGGCCGACCTGACCATATTATAAGCCCAGTATGTATTTTGCAGCCTATGGGCCCGACATTTATTTTTCCGATCAAAATTTTGTCTATATCGGCCCACATCAAACCTTACAAACTGATTTTATTACGATCGTGTGAGTTTAATTTAGAATTTAATCAAATAAATTTCGATTCACACAAAAAATTAAATCCATTTAAACTACGCTTTTGTTATCTGATACATATCAACCATTTCTTCGTTCTGGTTTATCCGGATCAACTATTGCGTCTAGTTTAATAGTTCATCTTGCATAATCATACTCTGAATCCTAATGCCTGTCTTTTTATGAGACAATTTGAACAAATAAACAATATACTGAACATATTGCAACATAATAATGTAGCAGCAATGAGGAAAAGACCAATTATATAGAAAAAGAATTTCAATAACAGATCAGAATTATTCCTCACACGGCCAAAAAAATAATTTAGGCAACTGGGAAAAAGAGAGAGATCGATTATATTCAATTCACTCGGCAAAAAGTTGCCTTTCAACTAACAAAAAATCCATTATTGAAATTAATTTTGTAGCAAAAACATAAGCAAACCTAATTAGAATAATTGTTCTTAAACTAATTAAACAGAAGCTTATGTTTAAAATGCAACAATTATATTGGCAACAGGGAAAAAGAGAGAGATCGATATTCGATTCACTCGGCAAAGTTGCACAATTAATCAAAAACATATAAAAACAAGAGATTGAATTTATAAAAAAGTAATGAATTATTCCCATCAGAGTAACTATGACAAAATAGCAACATATGAATCAGAGATCCATAGCTTTTGATATGTAATCCTCATTAGGAATTTTTAAAAACATATATACTTTAAAAAAGAGTTATACGAGTAGAAAGAACAAGAAAAATAAAACGCGATTTGTGATTAGAGTAGAAGAGAAGAGTCCTATAAAAAGGCGAAGATTAGTGATGATGATGAAGAAGGTGGCGGCGGTTTTTAGGGTTTTTGGGATGAAACCCTATATATCGTTTGCATTGTATATATAAGTATTCTCGGTAAAAGATGTGGGCTTCTAACTTTTAAATCCGGCCCTTTAGAATTTTTTAGCCCAATTCAGTTATTCGCCCCATTGTATTAGCCCAATTCACTTTTTTTGGATTCCAAGTGTTCTTCTGATAATAATTTTAATCACTCGAATCATTTGTTTACGCGTATTATCCGAACTTTATTTATCTAAAATTACACTTAAAATAGTGATTTAAAGACCATCAAGCTGTCAAAAATAGCCAAAAGAAAATCATTTTCCTCTTATTCAACTGGAACAATTCTTAATTCCGTCACTGTGTTAAAATCCACTAATCCATCTACCAATACAACAAGAATCAAATCAAACTACAAAAGGTAAGAAAAAAAAAGACGTGATCGTGATAAAAAAGTTCTAACAAAACAACAATTCAAACCCTTTAATCAGAAAACTCAAACTCTTTTTTATAAAGGAGCATTAAGAAGATACCTCTTCTCATAAAAACCAGTAACTTGATCAGCAACAGCCCACATTATAGCTTGTCCCGGAGGAATTCTCATAAGTCTCGGCAACAAACCTCTCCATAACGCTACTACTCCTTCTTCAGCATAAATCGTTCTAATCGCGTGAACCATTCCTTTATATTTCACTTCACCGTTAGCGTCACGGGTTTGAGCCATTAGTCTGGTTTTAACCACGTCGAATGGTCCAGTACAAAACGGACCAGCGGTTCCAGCTAAGAAACCAGAGATCATTGATTGCCATGGTTGTAGAGTTTTGCCGTCTCCTTCGTTTTTGTTCCATAAGAGTACGTCGAAGGAGTTTTTAGCTGTGAACATTACGGCTTGGTTTGTGCCGTTTCGCATCACTGTTGGTGCTGCGCCTGACCATAATCCGAGTATGGATTCTTCGCGGACTATGGTTCGTGCGCAGTGGATGGGGCCTTTGTATTTGAAGAGATCTGGACTTAATCCTTTTTGTTGTTGAAGTCTTATCTTCACTACCTAAAAGAGAGATTTAAAAGGGAAAAACAAGAAACAGAGACTTAGTTTGTGTTTTAAGAGTCAAACCA
The DNA here is from genome assembly GCA_900116095.1 of Euclidium syriacum. Taxonomy (NCBI): domain Eukaryota; kingdom Viridiplantae; phylum Streptophyta; class Magnoliopsida; order Brassicales; family Brassicaceae; genus Euclidium; species Euclidium syriacum. Next base: position 14,220,840 of record FPAK01000007.1, read on the forward strand.
CACAAGAACAAGATGTTTTACTCATGTATATGCATAGGAACAAGAATGAATTTGACATTCTCTGGAACCGGATCTACGAGAAACCAATCAAAGAACATAGAACTCAGATATATGCATAAGAACAAGCAAGATTCATATGGTAATTGAATCAATGGCATGGAAACAATCTCTACGACCACACAAGAACGAAATTTGTTGTTAACTCAGATAGGAACAAAAAAATGAGAGTGTTCTTGAGTGAAAACAATCATTTGAGCTGAATCCATGGCATGAACAGAGTGAAGAGAATCAGATCTTATCGATTTTTACTCAGAAATGAGTAGGAACGAGAAAGATTCATAGAGAATTTGATTTATATATATGATGGGCTTGAAGTTTTGACTAGAACTACATGAAGCCAATCAAATAACTGATTGCTCAATTATCACTTTAAGCTAATGGCATGGACATAATGAAACTTATTACCAACACAAGAACAAGCAGAGATTCATAGAGAACCGAAAACATATATGATGGCTTTAAGCTTCACAGATTTCATTTTCTTGAAACTAATTGACATTCACTTAATGTTCACTAATTTGATTCTCCAGATCAAGATTTTGGCATGAACAATGAGACGAAGAAGCAGAAATCTCATCTTCATAGCAACATTTACCCAAAATCAAACACATATGAACCAACAACTCTCATTTCAATGACTAAAATAACATTGTTGCAGATATAAACTATTGATGAACATATGAATCCGAGGACCATTTCTATGGCATTTACCAAAAATCATAACAGATCTAATCTATAATTCTCATTTCCATGAAAAAAAACCACATTGTTGCAGATATAAACTATTGATGAACAGATAAATCCGAAGACCATTTCTATGGCATTTACCAAAAATCATAACAGATTTAATCTTTAATTATCATTTCCATGATAAAACCACATTGTTCCAGATGTAAATTATTGATGAACAGATATGATGCTAGTTGTGAGAAGAATCATCACGCAAGTAATAGACTAGTATTTTCAAAATTCCAAAATCTGACAATAACCAACTTTTTGATAAAACTATTGTTTAATTTGATTACGATATCTGAATAAAAAAATTCGAGAAGAATCATATGATTAGGTCAGAGATTTTGACGCGTAAAGTAATCGAAAAGGCATCAAAAAAAGGCGACAAAATCGGCGTCGGTGCTAACCTCAAACGGCGTGACAATGGCGAGAGCTTCGAGAACACCGGCGCCGAATCCGGAAAGCAAACGGCCACGATTGCTAAGTTTACCGGTCTCGGAATCCTTGAACGCGGATTGAAACATAGCGTTAGATCCCATTCGCAAAGTGTATTTGAGAGTGAGATGAGTCGCGAACGGAGTTAATCCTTTCCATAGAGCTCGAACTCCTTCGGTACGAACCACCGTTGAACCACAGTGAGCGATTCCTTTGTACGTTCCGGTTCGATCTAACTGGAGACGCGTTTTGATTACGTCGATTGGTTGGAGACAACACGCTTCGACTACTCCGCCTAGTGATCCTGAGATTGCTTTCATGTACGGCGGAATCTGATTCTTCGATGATTCCGTTCTCGTCGCCGTTGTCGTCATCTCCGGAGAATCACGACTGAGGAAATCGGAAGTCTAGAGAAGAAGAGAGAGTCGTTGCTTTTACGCTTATCTCTTTCTTCTTCTCCTCGTCTTCCTCTCGTGGCGTCTGATCTTTCTATATATGGACCATTTGTTTAAAGTCTTATACTTTTTTTTTTGGTCCTGAATTTAAAGTCTTATACATAACCTGATTAAGTCCTATACATAATTTGATAAAAAAGTAAGTATATAAATGGACGATTTGTTTGAAGTCCTATACAAAATTTGATAAAATTTGTTTGTACATATTTTGATTAAAAAAATACAAGTAATATACATAAAGTCCTATAAATAATTTGACCTGACCATTTGCTTATGCCATGCGGATCAATTGGCTAATGCTCTTACGAAACCTCTCTTTCTGATTCCACTTCCTAGAAATGTTTTAAAGATTTCGTTTCGTGTATATTCCATTTTATTCAAATTGTGAAACAGTTCTCAAATTAAACAGACCAAACGAGAACAAATCAGGTGGAGAATAAAGTCTAGAGAACACGATTAGTCTTACTATAATAACAAGGTACGAATCAAATTAACCAATTTGATTCTTAGCATTAATTTTAATTATCGAAACAAGATTAATGTCTATTATGAATTCAACTCATAACTTTTAACTCAACCGGCATATATATACATACATCATTCAAACCAACTAGAAAATATAAGTACCTTGATAAACAAAAAATCATTTTGACAAAGCGAGAAAGCTTAGCTTATATATTATTAACACATCTAACTATTTTGAGCTTGACATAGATAATATGTAGTAATATCAAGAAGTTGATTTATTTCTTAAACGAGTCCAAGTTCTTGGCAATATCTTCCATTTGCTGTGTAAGTTTCTGCGTGTTTTGTTCAGCTGCAAAAGCAAAAAGATCCAATATTCAAGATTTGGAGCAATGTAAAAAGAGAATCAAAGATAGAGGAAAGGATTAGAGAACGAACCAATTTTCGAAATGTTTTCAATTTTCTTTGATGTCCTCACAGCAAATCTCTGGAAAGCATGGCTGCTCAAAACAGAACAAATCATTGTTAAGAAAAAGCAAGGTAATTAAATCCAAACCCTAATGAATCAATCAAACAAACTTTTAAAACAAAACAATAGCCTCAGTCTTAGAGATTTCACAAGTTAAGTCATGTCTTTTGATCAGGACAAGCCTACGAAGATCATCACCGGCATAAGAAAAAACAATCACAATGAAAAAACACATTTCGAAAAGAATCTAATCAAAAACTTAAACTTAAATTAAAAAACCTAACAAGCTAATGATCATTCAGTTTCAACTTCATCGAAACAGAGTTGTTCTGAGCAATGATTGGATAACGCAACAAGATCCTAATCAAAAAACTACAAAGCAATTTAAAAAACTCCCATGAGACCAAGAGAGTGGTTTTGAGTGAAACCTTAGCTAAGAAACTCAAAGAAACCGATAAAGAGCTCTAATAAGTAGAGATTCAAAGTCATACAATGTCTCTGGAAAACACTTTAATTCAGAGATTCATAGTTGAGTTCTTTCAATCCAAAAACTTAATCATATATTCAAAACAAATAGTCAAAATATTTCAAACTTCCTACGCTGCAGCGTATGGTAATCTAACGCAGCAGACCAGCTGTAAGTTGAGGTTATATTGCTTCGATATTGAACGAGCCGAATTTGGAACTTATAGAATCTATAATCCAATCAGCCAGAGAAAGAAGCTTTTGTATAATAAAAATTCAATCATTCAAACCCTAAGGACCTAAACGAAGAAGAAGAAATGAAATTACCTGTTTGATAATCCATTGACTATGAGCTCATTTGCAACATATGAAATCACTCTTCCAATAAAATTCCCTCCTCCCGCCATTATCGCAAAAGTCTCCTATAAACAAATTACACAGAAATCAGAATATATTAGAGACGATAAAGCTCAAATTCAGACCTAGAATTGATGAAATTTGAAACTAAAAATGGGGAAAATCGAGACATTGAGAAAGAAATAAAGCAAAATCGAATCAATGCAATCCAAACCCTAGCGTCAAAATTACGCAGAAACACGGGACAATTTGATGAAATTTTGAGCAAAATCGGATAAATCGAAAGATCGTGCAATGAAACAGAGCGAAATTGTTTGAAATTAAAGGCTCACCTCAGAAAATTTTCCGAAAGCGATAAGGATCTGAATGAGATCTCTAATCTTTTTAGAACAGCTCAGATTTGTCTGTATATATAGAACTTGAAAGTTTCTTCGTGACGGCGACGATTTTTAGGGTTTCGATCGGACGGCTATCGAGCTCTAAAATGAAATCCAACGGTATAGATTGTAACAAGGCTAAACGCTACCCGAAAATGCCATGGCTTAGCGTTTTATTTATGGGCCGAGCCCATTTCAGCTTTGTTTGAAATTAATTGGATTTCATGTCGCTTTTAAGTAAAAAAGGCCGAATTTTCCTTTCACTTTGTTAATCACAAATATGAAACTAATTAACACTGAGATTTGGACCTCATTAGGAAGATAAGAGTTTACAAGTAACATTGCATAATAACAAATACGAGCTGCACGGATTAAATAGTCTGTCTTTACGTTTGAATATCAAGAAACTAATAAAAGAGAGAAAAGTTGGAATCTATATTATAAATTAGTCATTCTATATAAAACTATCGAGGACTAATCACGAGTCCAAGAATCAACATAATATCCTACGAATCTAAGTACGTTTTGATGATGTAGTTCATATATAAATCATCACGATGGTGATAGTGAATCGGTTATTTCCCTCGCATCTTGAATCTCTTATTTTATTTAATTGCATGTCGTTTAAGTCACAAAAAAATGAGTCGATTTTTTCCTTTCTTTGGGTCGCTTTAGGTTTACCACATTACAATCAAATAGATTCAAATGACTGACAACACATAAGAGAAAGAGAACTTGGATTTTCCCTGTTTTACCCTCGATCAGTTTCCTAATTTTATTTACAAAGAAGCCAATAGGATTCGATTCCAAGTATCAGGCAAACCAGGTAAACACCAATGTATACAATCAGCGTTTTGCATAGGATCAGCTTTTTGTTCAGCCGTTAAGACCTTACCACCTGTCTCTGTATAAACCGATGTATGAGCGTCGATGCGATACTCAGAGAGCTGTGTGATGTTGATGACAGTCACAGGTGTGGTCATGTGCTTAACAATGCTCGTGACGACTTTCATCATCGGCTTGTTCGATCCAGTTCCCCAAAAATGTTTGTCTTTTACTGGCTTTGTTTCGTTGAAACACTTCGTGCCGTTTGGTTTTCCCCAATCTGCACTTCTGCATGTTTTTAGATAACACGTTAGGTTAATCACAAAAACAATGGGTTTGACTAGTATAGTAATATCAAACTGAATGAATATTGAAAACGTTTTAATTGAATAAGTTTCAACAAAAATAACCATAAAACACTAAAAAGTAAGTTTTATATAGATTAGAACATTTAGTCTTTTCTAGTTATAAGGAAATCACTTTTCGAAAAACATGAAAATTTGATGAATATATTACATTTTATATGTTATGCATAACTATAAACTAAAATGCATACCTAGAATGTGTAGGAGACATGGTAGTGAAGAAGACTCTAGTCTTGTTAGGGTCAACGGTAGAGTCAACCCAATTAGCCCAAGTCTTGAGAGCTAACCGGTAAGCCACATGTGTGTCTAGTGCCTCCGCACCACTCTCCCCATTCGCAAACGAACCCCACAAAGCTTTCATTCTAAGTCCACTCATCCACCAAACATAAGTGTTGAAAACCAAGATATCGGCTCCGATCCAATATTTAACTCGATCTTTTATTGAATCCACTTTCACTATCCTTTTCTTTAAATCCAAAATCACCGGTAAATCGGTGTTTGATTCGACGATATACGGTGCCCAATAAAACTCTATACTCGCATTATATTCCTACGAAGAGGAAAAAAAAAAAGTGAGAAGAGAATTTATAATTTAAGCTTTGATTGTTACATAACCAAGAGTAAAGTGAGTTATATGACCTGACAATATTTTCTTGTACGACAAGTTAACAAACTCTAAACGTACCTTAGCTTTAAAGACAAAGTATTTTTGGCTACGCTCCATTGATTTTTCGCCTTCGGGTATTATTGATTCCACCAAACATACAAATGATTCCCATTGACTTCTTTGGATTGAATCTCCAACGAAAAGCAATCTTTTTCCTCTAAGTTTGTTCATTGCTAGCTTCGGACTAAATCTGTTTTCAATATTCAAACATATATAGTTCATAAAGATTATGTCTCAAAACCCTAACTAGACTTAGCTTGTGCTATAAGTTACCGCGGGATTGTACAATCGTCAGGCTGCCATTCCCACCGGAGATAATCGGTTTCTGGCCGTCCATTTTTCATACAAGAGAATTGACGATCAATGTAGGGGCACGATTTATCGGTGTAGAGTGGCTTCATTGAGCTATTGTAAACCCATTTCCCTGCTGCAACATTACACTCTTCTGGATCGAAATCGAATCTATCGTCAAGCGCTTCAATATTATCTGATACCCCTTCTCGAATTTTCTCTTCTGATCAACAAAAGAACAAAAAACGAGATGAAGTCATAAGATTCAAAAACACTTAGGTTATGAATGGTTTTTAGTCTTCAATTTTTTTCCGAAAACTAATTTTAAAAATTTAAAAACGAAAACCAAAACTATTCTAAAGACTACGAAACATTAAGAGAGAGCTTTGCGTACTAGGTTTCGAGCTAATGCCTTTCCTCTGACAAGACTTTAACTTGAGAGACGACGAAGAAGAAGACATCAAGCTGATTCTTTCGGTGTATAAGAGAATGAAGAACATGAAACCACAAAGAACAAGAACGATGATGGAGAGAGGAATTTTGGTTCCTCCTCTATGAGGAATCAAGAAGCTCATGGTGGCAAAATTCGGTAAATATTATTGTTGTTGTGTTTCAAAAACGTGTCAGAGTTTTGGGAATTAGAAGGAAATTAAAGGTTTTTATGTGGGAGAAATTAAGGATTTTGAGTAGGAGTGAAGCTAAAGTCATGTTTTTGGATGTGTTGCTTGCATCTTTCTGTCTAATTTAATAAAGATGTGGTTAGGGAGGTTATATGATTTTGTCTATTGATTAGAATCTTTAAACGTGAAATGCACATTGTAATTCATTAGGTCGTTTTCTTGTCATACTATAATAAATCTTCGAGACGTCTGGAATAAAACGTTCTCTTATATATTGAAAACAAATTGGATTGTATTTTTAATCGATTATATCTTATACCAATTTTCTTAAACGTAATTTAACTATTTTTTTTATATTATTTATGGTATTATCAAGTTTTCACATTTTTACATTTTTTCATTATATTTGAATATGTTATAACTAAAAAGGCTCATTAATCTACTAAACCGACTTTTAAAAGTTTTATGATTGTATCACTAGAACTGTATTTAGCTATGCTATGTCCACTATTCTATCACTGGACTACTCTGATATTTCATTACTCAATTGATATACTAGTCAAACTCATTATAGACACTATACAATATTTACTTAAAATTTACATTACTCAATTTGATTTATTGTCTTTTATACCCAAAAAAAACTTTGGTTTCAAGCTTAAACTTACATAGAGAAACAAATATAAAACGACTGTTAATTTGATAAGGAAGGGATATTCAAATCTTTAATCATTCTTAAAAAGCCGTTTAATGTGAGGTACAAAATAGTTATGGAATTGTTATCTTGGACATCAAAATCGGATTAAACGACATAAAATATTCGATTTTATCAATGGCCCACACGACGAAATAAAACACACCAAGTCACCAAACTATTACAATAGTTGGGGTTGCTTGTAAAATCAACAATAGTTTCTTTTAGTTATTTTTGGTGTTGAGTATGATTAAACCAATTATTAAAGGCAAATGCAAATCATTAGGCTTCTACTTTCGCAATATATAATGTGCCTAATTGCATAATATAGTGGGAAAATGTTGTAATGTACTTTTCATCATTAATTTTAGAAAATAGTATACACTATCTGATCTTACTATTGAATAAAATTTGCAAAATAGCTTTAATATGACATAGATTTGTAAATCAATTTTATGTAAGACATATAACAGCGGAGTATTTTTGTAGTTTCCAGTTTTTTCTTATGATATGCTATATTTTTTGGCACGTTATCTCTTTAAACAGAAATAACTTCATTATAACTATTAGCGAATAAAATATATAGCTTTAATGGTTCTACTATCCATTCTTTATTCCAAATATTGCCTAAAAACAAAAGACATAAAAAGGTGGAGAAGTGGGGTATCGATCCCCATACCTCTCGCATGCTAAGCGAGCGCTCTACCATCTGAGCTACATCCCCATTGTTGTTAAGTTCTCAGAAACATATTACTTATTTTTAATTAGACTATCAAAAGATGTTTCCATCTATATTTGGGCTAATGGGTTATCGAATATTTTTTTTTTCAGTATTGGGGCATTGCCATTTCCGGGAATTCCAATAAGGAACTAGAACTATATTTGTGAAACTATTGGAAAATAGAACCATGAGTCAACCAATATATAACCACAAGACAAATGGTAAATACTTAGGATTTAGGAATGAATGTTAGTTAGGTTAGCGTGGTCCAAAATATACAAAAATCAGAAAATTTATAAAATTTAAGTTTTAAAAAACAAAACTGTTAACAAATAAAATATATATTTAAAAATAATCCTAAACCCTTACAATCCTCTCAAAAAAAGGATTCTCCTAACTTGAATGGCTCATATGTAATAACAATACTACATGGAGTAAAGTGAAAACAATAGGTGAATTAGGGTGGATTCTCATAGATCATAGTGGTGAAATAAGATGGTTTGGTGCTAAATGCTACCATATCCTCATCACTCTCCTTCATTCAAATAACATGAAAATTAAAGAGGTAAAGAGGTGGTATTTGAGTTGGATTGTAGCAACTTGGTGAATGTTGTATTGGACCCTAGACTTGGCCAAGTTTGAGTGAGTTCAAGATGGAGATAGGTAAGCAATGGAGCAATCTAAAGTCTAAATTTTATTTTGTTAAGATGAAAGTTAACTAAGTAGTTCACTGCATAGCGAACTATATTTTCTCTTTTTCCATTTATCATGTTATCTTAGATTGTAATATGTCAGCTTGACTAAGGACATTGGTAATGCTCAGAATTTATGAATTTATGGTAACTTTGTAATATGATTACAAAAAATTGGTGTTACACAAATTCTTCTCTTATAAATTCATTTAATTGCCAACTCTAAATCATAATCCCTTTTTTATAAAACCAAACTGTCATTTTAACAATATCATTAGAACTTTCTAAACACGACTCCAAACTCTAACCCGATACTGATAAACCCAAAATAAAATTTAGAAATGAAGGTAAAAAGACAATGGTAAATAAGTAATTGTTGGAAGAAAATGATGAAATAAATAATGGTAATGAATAGTACATCATTTTTTGATGTTTTAAAAAAATGATTATGCTATTTTTTAACCATTCATAACATTTCATCATTTTTTCACATTTTTGATATATACAACTATCGTGTTAAAAATATAACTTGAAAAAAAATAAACGTGATTAATCTACTAAAATTAGTTTTTCGGTGTTTTATAATTATTTCGCCGAAACTTTATTTAATTTAGTTTTTTCCGCTAACAATTGTTCATTCATTACGTTATTCCGCTATTCATTTGACATGCCATTCAAACCTATTATTTTGAAAAATAGTATTGATGTTAGAAATAAAATTTGCATGTTTACTATATTTTATTAGGTTATCTATTGTAGCTTCTATATATTTTAATATATATCTTTTAATTAGTTAATTTTTTGTTGAAATTGAATGTTATTAAGAGACCGATGTGTTACACCAATTGCTAATCCTTACTTAACAATTACATCTGCATTCGTATTTTCAGAACGAGGAATAAAACAAAATAAATAGCTCCAAAGTTTGGTATGATTTCTCTATTTTCGTCAAGGATAGCATAGATGACATTGTAAGTTCCCCTTGAGATGAGGATACTCAGATAGTGAAGTTAAGAACCTAAACTACATTTACGTATTTAAAATCATCATCACCAAAAAAATTTGATTTTTTTCAACACAAACTTGTTTCCATTTTTTTTTTGTAAAGTAAAATGAATTTGGAGATTTTTGCTTATAAGAAAGAAACACGTTTGGATAGGTCGAGAGATTGATAAAGCTTTTGTACAAGTCTCTTCGTGGCAGTCTTTTCACGCTTGTCAGAGATAATTTTAAGATTTGTCTCTCCTTGTTTTCGTTGCTTCTTTTTTCGGTGTGAACTTAGAGACCAAAACTACTTTCTACTTTGGTTTTGAAAATGACGCCACAATTTCTCTTGTTTTTCTTCTTTCAATTTTTGAAAAAAAAGTGAAAACCAAAAAAGAAGAAAAAGAGGAAAGGTAAAAAAGTAAAAAGAATATTGTGTAAATATTTTTAAGTAACATTCTCTTCTTTTTTTCTGTTTTACTATATTTCGAATTTGAATTTGGAATCTTTTTATCTGATCAAAATAATATATATATATATATATATAGTAAAAGCTATCAATTACAAAAAAGTTTATTTTCTTGAAAACATAACAAATAGCATCATATCCTAAGAAAATAAAAGAAATACTACTTTGTGTTACCCATTGTACACGTATTATGCGAATAAGTTTACGGATCACTTGGATTATCCATTGTAAAACACATGTTTTATTTGCATTTGTTATTAAACATTACACATCAAAAGTATAAAAATGGAACTCCAAGTCTCCAAAATTACTCATCTATACCTTTTCCATAACAACCTCGACTTTTGTTCGCTAGATATATTAATACTCCCTTGATCATAACCGTTACCGAATGCAAACTTATAATATTGATCAGTTCTTTGGATAGTGAACGTACTATTAGTACTTCAATCGGTTCCGCTCAGGACGATTTTTCCATTAACAACTCTCCAAAACAGTGACTCACCACATGGACCAAGAGTTGCAAACTTAATGCTAAAATCAGTTGATTCATTTACGACGACACGGTCTGTTAAAACGTATATAGATTTCTAGATGTTTACTTTGGTGTAATATAAAATTTAATAACAAGATTTATATTAAATTACGGCACCAATCGTATATTAATGCAATGATCAGAGTAATGATAACACTATATTCTTTTACAACAGGTTTTATTCAATTACATAAAATAAAATAAAACAAGGATAAAAATAGATACATATGCATTTACTTAAGCATAGCCTTGTAGAAATAGATCTCCATCTCTCCAGATAGCCTCTTCGATAACAGCCTCGCTATTGGTTCGTTAGATAAACTAATAGTCGTTTGATTATCGAAACCGTATCCGAAAGTAAACTTATAATACTCGTTAGTTTTTTGGATAGTGAACGTACTATCACTACTTAACTTCGTTCCATTCAGGAAGACTTCTCCATCTAAATCCGACTTATTCTTAACAACTCTCCAAAACGTGGATTCTCTGCATGGACCCGGCGTTGCGAACCTAATGCTAAGATCGGTCGATTCATTTACGACTAGACGATCCGTTGATGAAGTTGAAGATGATAATACAAATATAACTGGTGTAGGTGCAATATTCGGATTAGTGAACATTACCGGTTGTTGTGGGCATGATTCAGGATTGTCAGATCCTAAATGCATTCGACAAATCCACATTCCATATTCAAGCGTCATGAAGCTGATGAAATACGGAACGTTGGTTTTAACCGAGTCTCCATCGGCATCATACACTACATCGGTCCCTTCACCAGTAACAATAACAATATCTCCAAATGTTGTTATTACAACGAGAAATAAGAAAGAGATTGCGCTTGTTTTCATTTTTGTATTGTGTTTACTTTAAAGGCTAAAAGCTTAGGATATTTATAGAGATAATGGGTTACTTAATGTATACTCAACATGAAAGCGTTGAATTTGCATTTTTAAGTTTGTAAAACTTCTTTTTTCCTTACAATGTGGATCTAGGATTTATAGTTATTAGGAAAATAATGACTTCAATGTCACTCGTAAATATTCTTCTTTCTCCTTACATGACGAGTGCGTCTTTCGTCAATGCCACCTTAATTGACCAAAAGATAAATAAATAAAAACAATATAATATATGTTAAGTGCGATCAAACCAACATATGATATAATATTGAATGTATTATTTTCTTTCGAAAGATATCCGTTTGTGTGTCACGCTGACCTGTGAGGATAAGTCTATGACCCGAGATTGCGGTATGCGACTACGATCAGATGTCATTAGATGTTGATTTCTGCGATTTGTTGTTTGGTTACTCGTTTTGCTATCATTAAGCATACAACTTGCTGTTTAGCTGATTTGTTTTGCGAGCTTGAGCTAAGAAATAAATTCTAGAAGCTTAGTTATGATAGGATTCGGTTTCTTCGATTGCCTCAGTAAGCTTTTGGTATTTAGGGTCGCGACTTTGAATATGTAAATCAATCGTATGTTCTGCTGCGATATAGTTTTTAGTTCAATATAAAGTCATCAATTTAGGAAAATATATTTATCATTTTCACTCATAATTTAATTAATTACATTACATACATATTAGAAACAATATTTTGATTAATATAGATTTAACTTTGTAATCTTTTCAATCGTATGATTAGTTTTATTTATTTATTTATGTATTTCTCAATTATAATTAAAAGAAAATCTTATTGATGAATAAGTTTACAAATGTATAGATTTTGTAAGTTAAATAATAAATTAAAAAATATGTTGTAGCAACATGCAAAAACGAACAGCTTAGTGGCAAGTCGCTGCGAACATCAAATCGAACAACCCATCGACTAGTCAAAACGACAAGTAGCAAGATCTTAAATCACATTGCTAAAATACCTACCAACTTAAATTTTAGAGTTAGGCCGCCTCGACATCAACCAAACCAACATCTAGTCATAAAGTTACGGCATGCAAGTGTTATCCACTAATTTAGTGGTGACAATAGTATGATCATTGGCGAAGAAGAAATTTTTTTTATCATAACTAAGCTTCTAGAATCTATATAAACGTAAACGTAACAAGAAAAGCTATAGAAGGGACTCTCTTTTGGGTATAATATGAATTTATTGACACCAAAAAACAGGCATACTTCACTAGAAAACATACTACTAGCCATATAAAAATGGAATAATCAGACTAATCATAAACTATTAATTCCGGCTGACAATTTTAAAATGAGTACCTTAAAAGTTAGTTGCTCCAATCCGTCCAATGTTATATGTTTTTCATATTAATAAAGCGAAATAGATAAGTTTAGAATAGACCTTTACAACTTTATAATATTCATCCTTTGAAGATTATAACTACTATTTGAAAACTTGCTTCCGCCAAGTCTATGTAAAAAGAATAAAATAAAAATTTGCTTTTGTATAGTTCATACGTTATTTTATCTTTAAACAATAGAATCAACTGGGATATAAAATTCATTTTAGTTTGTTAGTAGGGATAGATTCTATATAAAATTCAGATTAGCCATGAAACATGTAAAATATCAAACATTTTTTCATTTAAAATGTCTATAATGGTAAAATACAAATCTATCTGTAAAATTTCGTAATTGGTGAGATTATAATAGATCATGATCTTATCTACAAGACACAATTTATGGGACCAACACCACTTGGTAAAATCCACAATTTATGTATAGTGTTATGTGGGAATGTCATTCAAGATATTCCACCACAATCTCATCCATATCTCATATTATTTGGTAAATATATTGTGTAGTTATGAGAATTATTTTCTTATGTTTTGATAGTTTTTCGATTCATGAGTTAATTAAAATCTTATGTTATATATTATTATTAAGCATCCTTAGGGATTAAACACACAAAAATTATAATGGTTGAAACATTAGTTCATGGTATCAGAGGCATGTATAAATAAGACTATGTTGAAATATCTTGAATTACAAAGAGTTAAAACACTTGAATCGGAAATTACTAAAATGGAAAAAGAATTCACAAATTCACCAAATAAATTATGAGATATGAATAAGATTGTGGCGAAATATTTTGAATGATATTAATGCCAAACATCAGGAGAAAAAAATATTTTGACAATACTTAATTGTGAAATAACATCAAACAAAAGATAAATTCTTAGATTTATGGGAATAGTAAAGGGTATTGGAGGGTATTGTTTTTCTCAAGTTATCCTTAAAGTTGAATACTTTTAACCTAAAATTAAACTTATTTGAATTTTCTTAAGTTTGGAAAGTAAATCATTATCATCTGTTAAAAGCTTTAAAGCAACAAGAACTTGACCACTGTAAATGTAGAATTTAACTACGTGAAGTACACAAATCTCCAAATTGCTACATGATGACCTTTATTTTGAAATAACTCATAAGGTCATTATTAATTCGTGATTATTTGTTTCAAAAGCTTCAAGTGTCTTTTCGCCCGTTGAGTTTTCAAAAACAGAATCTTCTTCTGTATATCACTTTGGCTAGAGCTTTACTTTATTGATCCTTGGTACTTTATCCTTTCTATCTTAATATCTTATCAATAGTTAATTTATTTTGTCTTAAACAACAACTAATATGCGGAAAAAAATTCAGAACTATGAGATCATGTTCAAAAATAAAGTGAAATATAATGGTATAATCATTAAGTAATTAAAACATATTTTACTCATCACAAACGACAGAATAACAAATTTCTTTTTTTTAAAAAAAAAAGGAATTTAATTTATATTTCTCTTCAACGTGTTTTTCTTCAAACTAATTCATATTTAATATTCTTATAAGTTACAACAAAATTTATTTTATAAATTATTCAACTAACCTTGTGATCCATTAGTACTAGTGCTATTTAGATTATTAATTAAAATATATAGATATAAAAGGAATTTTTATCTTTTAATTGTTGCGCATTCTACCAAAACATATTTCATTTTGAAAAAAAGAGAATATAAACTGAACCATAAATGTTTGTTGAACTATAATTTTACTTAAAATTATCAAAGTTATACAATATCTATCAAAATAAATATTTGGTAATACATTTTTGGTTAATTAGGTAGGTAGTCAAATTTTAGCTTAAAATTGGCAAATGACTATAGTTACAGAATGATAAAATTATATTTAAAAGAAGTATTTTTCACATATAATATATCAATTGCATAAAATATTAACAAAATATTTTACCATATTGAAAAATAGTATGTTTTTTTTTGTTCATAAACAATTTTCATTAAGAAATTAAACGATTACAATAGCTGGATAAAGATTAGAGGTGTAAGTTTCCAAAAATTTGTTGCAAAATGACAGTGGAACATGAAGTGAATATTCGTTTCTAACTCTCCACAGTTAATACAGTTTGCATTTGCCACGATATTCCTTTTCAACAGTTATTTTCCAACATGTAGAATATTTATTTTGAGTTTCGACATAAAAATTTGGTTTTTTGGGGATACCTTAACCTGCCAATTATATCTATTATAGTTAAAGTGATCATCATTCACTCTGTTTATTGGTTGATCCATTGTTGCTTCTTTCTCTTTCATCACCATACAATAACTAGTTTATCAGTTGTACTTGCCGAATCTACTTGGGAGCCATACATATTTCTCCTCTCTCAAATTCATAACTTATGTAAGAGTTCTTGTGCTTTGTGTAAGTTTTATATGTCTTTGTATCTTCATGAGAGAGCTCAAAAACTTTTCTATTTTCCATTCCTTTGGTTGTTGGTCGTGATGAAGTTTGGAGATATGGTAGCAGTCCATGGGTTTTGTAACATGCTGGTAGTTTTACCGTCACCTATCACTTTTTCTAACTGTTTCAAAAGGAGGTCGCGTCCTAACAGAATTTCTCTTTATCCGTGAGAAATCGTTGTGACAGTCTTGACCTCTAACATGTTTTATTTTTACAGTATCTTCTGGTGAGTAGTTTAACAAATAAGAATTTGAGATTTTGGAAGATTCTCCAGTTCACTTTAGCTAGCAAAACATTATTGAAACTATGTATTTCTCAATCTTCCTTTCTTCCTTGATTATGCTAAAGCTTGCCACGGGATCCTAGATAAGCTTTATTTTCAGGATTGGAGTTTCAAAATAATATTGTTAGTGCATACTAGATCTTTTGTAGAGGTCGAGTGGTAGGTTGGAACAAGTCATTGAATATGTTGGGATAAAGATGAATACATAATTTTGCATTGTCAGTTTTCCATTGAGAGTTTCTTTGTAGTCCAACTAGATAATTTCTTTTTTATTCTATTAAGTATAGATGTAAACATATCTTTCTTTTTCCGACCTATAATAGTGCAGTATGACAAAAAAAAACTCATAACGACTAAAAAGAACTCTTATCGTGATTAGCCCAAATTAGCTCAAAATTTAGTAAGATGACAAAAAAAACATATTTAGTCATTACATTCTCCATTTTATTCCCTTTTAGTTTCAATTACTTGGTGGGCCCTCAAAAATAATGCGATACGATTTGTCCTTTCTTGTCATTATAAATACCAAAGAAAGTCTTGCACAATTTCTCACTCTCTCCTACTACCACACCTACTGAAAACACTATCATACACCATACATCATCATCATGACCCAACGACCCAGCCCTAAAACTGGCTGCCTCACGGCGGTTGTTCGCCGTCTTTTATGCTCCGGCAGCCAACAAACTCACCCTTCCGACACTATCCTCGACTCCTCCGACGAAACACTACAATTACTAATCCCTTACCAAGAAAGCATACTCGACGAAGAGCCAAAGAAAGAAATCATCACAAAAACCCAAAACGACGACGTTCTGGATGTCTCGGAAGTTACTCCTCCTCCACCACCAAACGTTGTAGCCAAACTCATGGGTCTAGATAACAACCCCGTACCTGGATCAAATCGGTTTAGATACTTTGACGATTCCGGTTCAGCTGTTGCACGTAGCAAATCGGTTAACTTCATGGATTACATCTTAAGAGTCCATGACGACGAAGAAGATGACAAAGAAGACAAAGACAGTCAACGTCAATGCCGGAGAGTCAAAGCTTCGGTTTCTTTCCGGGAGATAGTTCCGACGTCGGCGAGATGGAGCTCGAACTCAAATCAACAACAAAAGAAACACGATTTCCTGCTTTTGTATCTCGACAAGCTCGACGAGAAGAGAGAACTCGTTAACGGATCTTCGTCGTCTTTGTCGAGGTCTAAAAGGTTCGAGAAGGTTCTTGAAGAATCCAAGAAACCTCCATTGCCGGCGAAGAAGAAGGAGAGTGAGAAAGTGGCGAAGAAGTTTAAAGACGAGCCGAGGAAAGTTGTGAAGAAAAAGAAGAAGAATGAGAATGGAAGTGACGTTAATGGAGCTAAGAAAGTACGTTGGTTTCTTTCTCCGTCAAATAAGAGTAATAAGTTAACCTCGGAGCAGACGGCACTTCTCGGAGGTGAGGATTCATCGTCGGAGAATAAGTCGCCGTTGAATAATGCGAGTCCGGTATCGGTTCTTGATCGTGATCTTTATGATTATCTAATTCTTGATGATGATTACTACTTCTCAGGTGAGTCTATACAAAAAAATATTTATTTATTTTACTATATAATGTCTTGAATTAAATTTTATTTTCAAAAGAGTAAGCAATTTTCTGATTTTAGCTTCAGAATTGTTGGTAAAGATTTGGTCATATTTATTTATTTAGTTTTTGTTTTACGTTATTTAATTATCTCACATGGTTAGTCACTTAGTCATATAGTTTGAATGTAAGCAATTGCTTTTGAATCTCTTTTGAATTTTTTGCTAAAAGAGTAAATCTCATGTGAGTAGTTTTCAGATTGTAACTGCAAAAGAGTTGGTAAAGGTTTGGTCAATGGTCAATATTATTTATTATCCTTTTTAACATCAATTATTTACTAGTGTAATAATTAATTGCTTTTAAAAACTCATTTGTCCGTGACAAAAAAAAAAAAAAAAAAAAAGAAAACCCATTTGCATTGTGGCCAAAAAGTATATTTCATTTGAATATTTTCTGATTATAGATGCAAACGTTTACTTGTTTATTTATTTTTATTGAAAGTAATAATCAATATTTTGACCAAAATGAGATTTTTTCCATAATTTTTAACGTCTCATAAATCTAAATTTTGAATATGAACAAACATATCTTTCTTGGGTTTACTGTTAAAGCTGCCAAAATGAGACTTTTGTCAACATTTTTTTTTTACCCATTTTCAAAAAAAGAAATTGCTTTTTATTTTCCCAATAATATTTTAAAATCTCACTTTAATTTGAAAAAAAATACAGGAGGAGATTCAGAAAGTGCATCGGAGTTATCAACAAAGCAAATAGAGACAACAACAAAATCATCTTCTTCATGTTCATCATCACCATCAAGAACAAAAACGAATACCAAGAAAGAAAACACAAACACTGAATCATCATCTGAAGAAACAGAATTTATTACAAAGCTAATGAATATGCTCTCAGATTTGTCTGAAGAAGACATGAAATCTTCCACTTGGGTTTCTACTATCTCGTCAACTAAACCCGTTGACTACACTCAAGTTGAAGATTTTTGCGTTGAATTTGGCCAAGAGATTCTTGACCTTGTTATGGACCAGTTAGTTGATGAGCTTTGTATCTAAGTTTTAAAAACTTAAACAAAATGTCGTTTCTATAATGTTATGATATAATCATTAACCTTAAACTCACAACAATCCATTATCTTTTTGTTTTGAACCTTTAGATTAACCAACAATCGTATATCATTTTAATTTTTTTTTGATTTGTTATGTAGAACTCTTGAGTTTATGTGTGTTCTTTTTTAGATCTGCCGAGGATTAAGTAAAATATATAGTTTAACTTTGATATTTATTTTATACGGTATGGTGACTAAACTGTAAATAAATTATATCTTCGTGTGTAATGTTAATATAATAGCGCAAGATCATGTAAAATAATGTCATCGATTGAAATAGTATGATGTTGTATTCGAAAAGCATCTACTTGCAAAAATAACGCGTAAATTTATTTACGGTTACCGTTTAATTTATGCATTTACATATCTTAAAATTGAATTACAGAAGTGTTATATTTTCAAGTGAAATTTTAAATTATTTAGTAATGATGAAAAATGTCATATATATATATATATATAAATTAATAAATTAAATTTTGATTAGTAATGCAAAAACATATTATTGGAAACACTGTTGATAATCACGCGATTACCAAAAAGCTTTAGGATAATCTTTAAGTGACATAAGAATAAAATTATATTCAAATTCGCTTTTTTTTTTGTCTGTTATTCAAATTCGCTTTGGAATATATATCAATGAAATATGAAAATGAAAATATCATAAATATAATCAAATGGTCCAAAAAACAGTCAAATCAGTTTTTCTTCTGAGCCCCGTAACTTCGAAATACGTACTGTCTCCTTTATGTCTATTTCGCATGCAACTTTGCGGTCTCTTCTAAACGTTACTTCTTTGACGTTTCTTTGTATTTTTGTGGAGTTTTTGTTTGGGGTTTCACATGTAAAATACATAGAAACATTTTCCCACTCTACTTTATTCAAAATTTCGAATTATAAAATATTCCATTTTTAAATAAAAGAATAACAAAAAGGCTATTTAACTTTTCTTCTTTCTTTTTCTCATTTTTTTAATAAAGGAGGTACTGAGAGGAAGAAATTGAGTAAATGACTATATGTAGTGGAAAAAAAAACTAGGAAGATATTTTTTTGCGCCAACATATCATTTTATAATCCTGTGAAATTGTATGAAATAACATGACATCTGATTAATAATGCTATTGACCAAAATAATAATGCCATACAATGAGTATTTAGCAAACCCTATTAACAAAAAAAAATATAAAAAAAATATATAATGAGTATTTTTAAAATGAAATAACGCAGTTTCAGGTAAATAACATTATAGATATAATGGTATAATTAAAAATATAACTAAGAATGTCAATTAATTTTCATAAGGCAGTTTTCTTACATATATTTATTTTACAAAAATATAATTCGTCTATTCTGGTATTTCAGTATTTAAGTGGTAGTTCAATCCGATATATATTTTAAATACTCACGAACACTTTAGTAATTTAAAGGTAATATTATAACCAACCACTATGTTATTTATCTAAAATAAAAAAAATTTATTTACGGGAAAAATGTAAGATTAATCTTAAAAATATGCAAAGTATATGCAAAGTGAAAAGTATTGGAAAATTTCGTACTTACTTATATCCTTAATGGGCTATTCAACCAATTGGGCTTGACCCAACAAATAAACAAAACATATATTTATATTAAACGCGTGATATAAGTGTGAACGCGTTATAAGTTATAACACGGTTTCATGTTTTCGGATTTTTAAACTGTTATGCTTTCTGTTGGTAGCTGTCTTGCAAGAGAAGAAAAGAAAACAAAAGTTTTTTTTATAACTAGAAAATCAGATTATATATTTGTGTGGATACATATGATCACAAAAATAACGCGGAGAAGTAACGTGGGACAAATGTGAAATGAAAATTTGGAACGAAGACTTTGTTTTAATTATGAAACATTCTTATTAGCAGAATAAAAGTAGCTAATAAAGTATTAATTAATTAATTAACAGTGTTAAAAAGTATTAATTAACCAATTTGGTTTTGAACACCTACTATAACTATCATAAAATAGAAGTTAGAATCTAATTATCTATATGTATAGTCTATGCACATGTAGGGGGTTTACCAACTAAATTATATCCTTAATTTGATTAGATTAAAGAGACAGCACAAATAAAATAATCGTTAAACTAAATTAGATGTTTAATTATATTTAGTACATGCTCATTTTTCTCGTTATATATAATATTGAAGTCGATCTTGCATTTGTTGCCGTTTGGATTGAAATTTTCTCCATAATTAATAATGATATATTCATACAATGAAAATCTATAGAAGTTTTTGATCTTCTATATAATTTCAACTTTCACTTGCTAACATAGATAAAAGAAACATAAATTTAGATATGACTTAAAGAGATTTAAAGACTAACTAAGCAACTAGCTAATTATAACTCATTGCTTAAACTAAAATTATGAAAAATTTAGAAACCTTGATCGTCATGATGATCTCTATTAAACTTATTAAGCAAAAGATCAATGAGAGTATCTCTTTTCTGAGCCCTAGCTTCTTCTCTTAATCTCCTTTCTTCCTCTCTATCCATCCACCTCCTCTCGGCGACAATTCTCTCTTCCTCTAGTTCCGTCATTCTCCTTCGCCATTCTTTCTCTCTCGTCTCCCTCTCTCTCTCCTTAATCTCCCATGCATCTCTCCATTCTTTCTCCATCTTCAATGTTTGTCTCATAAACTCTTCTACTACTTCCTTTAGACCACTACTTGCGGTTTCAGCTTTGGTACTACTTGTAACGCCTTTTCCTTTTTTCGCACGTTTTCTTGGATTAGTAGAAGTACTAGGAGTAATAGCAATCACTTCTGTTGACTCTTTCTTATGTGTCTCTACAAAAGACAATAATTCCTCGTTGATCTCTTGATTTGGTTCCTCAACTTCAACTTCCTCGTCTTCTTCTTCTTCGTCAGATGAAAATTGTCGATGTTTTCTCTTTGATGAAGTGCTTGGTTCTGTAGCTTCTGACCATAAGATTCTTTGCATTCTTTCTGCGAATATTGATTGAATCTCATTGTAGAATGGGAATTGCTGCCTTATAGCTTCTGGCT